>CAMZMU010000091.1:30355184-30955184 GCA_947311845.1 Poa pratensis | reverse complement strand
TGATGGAGACATTCTATATTTCAAGTAAAATATGTTAGCTGCGGATAATATTTATGCTAGCAGCTGTTTAAATATTATCATGTCCTTCATGTGAGCTCAAGACTAGATACATGATAGCTATTCCCTACAATAGTGTACCCATGCATAATTAAGAAAAAGATGTACTGCTTGGAAGAATTCAAACTGACAATTTGGTCTTTTGCAGTTAAAAATTAGAACAACTGCATAATACAGAGTTAAAGGTCTTACAAAATTTATCAGGTTCATTTGTTCAGACTTTTTTCATATCTCCTCTAAATCCACCAAAAATTATAGTTCAGCAGCACAACTTGAACAAATATTATTAAGTAACGAATATGAGAAAGGGAAAGGTACAAACACTGAATGTAAGGCCACATAATCCTATCAAATAATATCCGTAAAAAAAGAAAAAGAAAAAGGCAAAGCAGCTTACCACATCATACATTAGATAGTGACAATGATGGTGAAAATAACTGTATAAATATAATCCTCACAAACATCAAACCAATATTAAACCACATGTTTGAAGCTCTCCAAAGTTAGATTTCCCTGGATACACTGCATTTTCTGATGCTCCAAAACTGGAATCGCCATTCCTAGAATTAAGGTTGATCACATTTTGTAACTGCTAATGCGCCACTTGGCAAACTTATGCATCAATGTGTAGAAGTATAGACATGCTCTATCCATCTTGAAGAAATCGGAGACAACATCCATGATGATTTTCTCTCCTGACTCCTTGAGTATAATTGCATGGCCTGACAGGATAGACAAGATTTTGAAGATAGTGAATACCATTCTTTGGGTGTATTACAGTACAGTTCTGTGGATTGCAGTATTACCACATCATACATTAGATAGTGACAATGATGGTGAAAATAACTGTATAAATATAATCCTCACAAACATCAAACCAATATTAAACCACATGTTTGAAGCTCTCCAAAGTTAGATTTCCCTGGATACGCTGCATTTTCTGATGCTCCAAAACTGGAATCGCCATTCCTAGAATTAAGGTTGATCACATTTGTAACTGCTAATGCGCCACTTGGCAAACTTATGCATCAATGTGTAGAAGTATAGACATGCTCTATCCATCTTGAAGAAATCGGAGACAACATCCATGATGATTTTCTCTCCTGACTCCTTGAGTATAATTGCATGGCCTGACAGGATAGACAAGATTTTGAAGATAGTGAATACCATTCTTTGGGTGTATACAGTACAGTTCCACATGATAGGAATAATTTAGTGGAAACACCATATGTATGGTTTCCATGTCCTAGTTAAGTGTCCATGAATATTAAGCGAATCATGGATTCTATTCATCCCTCACCTAAAAAATAAATGGCCTTAGTTACTCTTACTACTGCTAATACCTCTGGCATTTAAAGTGCATGAATATGGATTAAAGTACTCCCTCCGATCCATATTAGTGGGCACAACTTTGTCTAGATACACATGTATCTAGTCTAAATACTTAACTAGATACATGTGTATCTAGACAAAGTTGTGCCCACTAATATGGATCGGAGGGGAGGGAGTACTACGAACTGCACAAAAGAATAATTAAAAGGTGGATCTGGAAGGTGTATGACACCTCAATTTAACAAAAGCACTACAGATAACATTGAACCTCGGGAAATCTAATAGTTGATGGCAAAACTGAGCTAATGCATACAGCTGAAATTTGCTTGACTGGGCCAAGATTGCATGACCAATGGCCTCAATAAGACAATACTTGTGACCACACTCTCACAATAAGTTCCAGAAACATCACTGTTGGTACGAATACAATAAGACATGAAATGATCCGTCCAAATCCACTTTAATCCTCTTTTATTCCCAGCTTCCAAGGCTTCGGAAATTGTCCGATGACAGTTGAACTGACACATGAATGCTAGTTACTGAGAGAGTGAGGCACTAAAGAGTGACATATTACTCATGAACCCTTCTCCTGCTGCACGGAACCAGCCAATACAGAAAACAGTCGTCTATCTACAGCAGAATTTTGCATCTCAATAAAAGAACGATAAAACATGGCAACATAGAACCCATAAACTATGTGACAGCTAAGCACCTGAAATCCAAGAAAGATAAATTTGGAAGGCTTTTTGTACCTGACATCAATTAGCATGGACAATACAATTCTAAAATCGAACTAAAAATGCTGGTTCTGGTTGCACTCAAATTACATAAACTAAACCACGAAATGCTGACAAGTGCGCATTAATCATAATCAATGTGGAAACTCTTTCTGAATCCAATATTAGCAGCTTTGATATCATATAAGATGATTAAAACAACACAATTTAGATGTCCAGCTGATGATTAGAACTTTGAAGCATGCTCGCTACCACCGAATTATCTAGCATGACTTATTTTCACCACTTTGCCGGGGATCTAGAGCAGCATATCGAAATCTATATGGCGAAGGATTGACATACTTTTAAGATCCTCCAGGAAACATAAACATATTACCAAATAAAAACTATTACTACAGCCTAACACCCAATGCTGTAGAATGACAAAAGCAAGCAGAGAGCAGAAACTTACCACATCAGACACTAGGAAGCGACAGTGACGGGGCAAATCCAGTGTAAAGGTAGGCTTCGTTCACAGTAGCAGAACTTATCTCAGTGAACCTACCAACCAGCATAGTCTTGACGTCGAACCAGAAGT
Source organism: Poa pratensis (assembly GCA_947311845.1). Classification (NCBI taxonomy): domain Eukaryota; kingdom Viridiplantae; phylum Streptophyta; class Magnoliopsida; order Poales; family Poaceae; genus Poa; species Poa pratensis. Next base: position 30,952,481 of record CAMZMU010000091.1, on the reverse strand, counting down.
ATGTGACATTCTGCTCGACCGGATCTCCCAAGTTCTCCTTTGGATGATCTAGCTTTATAAATAAGCGGCCCTCAAATGCACCTATGATGCCTCGAAACCGGTCTCCCATTCCTCAGGCAGTTTGATTTTGTGATGCAGCTGCCACCGGTCACTGAAAGACATGAATGTATAAAAGTACAGGACACATCTCTTATCCGCTCGAAAAAGATCCGAGACCACGACGGTAGTCCTGCCTTGTTCCGACTCCAGAGTGGTGATCTGGTTGCTGAACATCATGGTGCGGCCTAACAGGACAGGTGAAATGTCGAGAATGGAGAACTCCATTTTGCGGGTGTCCAGCACGAGCCACCTCCGCGTGAGAGTGATCATCCAGTAGAAGCAGCCATGAGCGTGGTTGCGCTGTCCCAGCCGAACACCCATGACTCTCCGCATGCTCAAGGCGTGGTGTACCGGCGGCGAAAGCGCGCGCCACAGCCGAGACTCGGAGCAGAAGTAAAACGCGACCAGCTTCCCGCGGCAGCAGGTCATCCAGATCACGGCGAACGGCAGCTCCTCGCCGCGGTCGTCGTTGCCGCGAGAAACCAGGAAGATCTCGTTGCTGCGCGACTGCAGCCCCTCGTCCCCGCCGCGCTGGAGGTAGGGGTTCTCGACGGACGCGGCGAGGTCGTCGGGGATGGGCGGGAGCAGGATGTAGCGGCGGAAGAGCGGGTCGCAGACGGCGACCTCGGTGAAGGCCGTGGAGCCGGCCGGCGCGGCGCGGTCGAGGAGGAAGCGGCCGTCGCGCTGGTCGCGGACGAGCCATGAGTGCCCGGGGTGCGGGGACGGGAGGAAGGCGAAGGAGAAGTCGGCGGCGAGGGCGAGCGCGCGGGCGGCGGGGGCCGTGGGGTTGGGCGGCAGGGCGGGGTAGAAGCCGGCGCCGTCGGGGAAGAAGACGCCGAGCGGGGGCGGGGCGTGGAGGGAGCGGAAGCGGCGGAGGAACCGCGGGGAGGTGGCGACGCGGCGGAGCGAGGCGCAGGACGCGGAGGCGCGGGCGAGGTCGGGCGGGGAAGGGAGGCGGAGGAGGAGCTCCGCGAGGAGGTCGTCGGTGAGGGCCAGCAGGCAGCCCATCGGCGGCGGATCTGCGGGGAAGTTCAGAATGCTCGGTCAGGTTGCAGCCTCGTGTGGCGAAAGGGCTTGGCCGAGGTCGGTCTGGGTCTGGCAGGTCGTCTAGTTCCCTTGAAGTTTGGCGGCCCAAACGGACAAGCCCAACCCTTACGATTTTCTCAACAGGGTGGTCCTGAAGGAAATCACACATGGACCGCAACACTTATGGCCCATTAACAGGGGCAAGTCCGATCTTTCTTTTCAGTTTAAGAACACCGACCTTGAAATTATCTTTGTTTCTCTAAAGTAAGAATGTTCACATCTTTTAAAATGATTGCTCATGTGGGTCAGAAATAAAAATTTATATGAATCAAAACAATTAATCATGTGGTTCAAAACAAATCTTCACATAGTTTAAATTAATGTTTATGTAAAAATATTTATATATTTACAAAAAAGAAAAAACTAAAAAAAGAAATCAATGTAAAATAAAAGATATTAAAAAACATTTATCTAGGCCTCCGCACCGCGCGGGAGCATCGCGCCCGTGCCCTTTTCCGACGTTAAGGCGTCAAATGAAAAGACTAAAAAAAAAATTCACGAAACACCGACTAGACTAATCATGGTTACCAACATCAAACATTCGAAGGAACTTTGGGAGGAAGCACTGAGAAAATATCGCTAATAGAAGAGAAATTCTTCCCCTTCTATCCTTTTCTGTTGGCTTCTCTCGTCTTCTACAAACGATGTGGGGGACGAGAGAACCCCAGTCGTAGAATATTTTAATGTTCTTCAACTCTAGGATACAGGTCGTTTAATCGTGATGTACCAACTATGGATATGGTGACATTTCAGCGGGTATAATCATCGTGATCGACGCGGCCAAGGAGCGTCTGGTGCTGTAGTCGCATTGATTATCGGCTACCGATTTAGAAGTTTGTTATCTGATGTTTCATTATCTCTCGATGTTTGTGGCGGCGATGGTAGTATGAACATTGATGTGCTTAGTAGTTCTCATTCCGTTCGTTTTGCTTGCAAAAAATTAGGTTGTAGCATCTCGATAAGTATCTCGAAAATTTTCATTAGGTCAGAAAATTGCATGTGAATTAAATACTATATGAAAAATTCATATTATAATTAATCTTACTAACAAAAAATCATCGGAAACATATTATAATAATGTCCCCTAAATTTCAGTAAAAATGTTCAAATTAAATAAGACCTTAATGGTTACTCTGATATAAACGATTTTCACAAGAAATTAGGACTTCTTCCTGTATTTATTGTTTGATTTGTAGAATTGATCCCTGTAGGAAAAAAAAATTAATCCGAAGAAATTATTTGCATAGGAAATCTAACGTCCACTAGAAACTCTGTGAAATAATATTATAGTCTTTCTGTGCTTAAATCAAACAAACTTCTATTCATACGGATCTTTAACTATGATTGGAATGGGAATGACCTTAATCACAATCCTAGGTTTATCTTGGCCACGAGATTGCGTAGTTCGTGAACCAGTGGGGTAGGGGCGATCGAAAAGTTGGGCGACAGACCCGCTGTGTTGTTCCAATCGTGAGAAATAAAGAGCATCAACGCTCGCGTGTCTACGGAATCAAAGCGGTCTTCTTGGTCGACATGGGGATGCTTCATGCTAACTTGTGTCTCCAAACGAAGCACCATTCTTCACACATGTTGCCATCGAAGCCCAGCTTTTGGTCCTGCAACCTGCCTACGAGCCTGAGATGGAACCGGAGTACCATGATGATGCGATTGGCTTTCCCCAACGCCGGGAATAACGGAGGACGACGTCTCGCCTGTCGCCTGACGCAGAGTTCATCCTGAACCTGACACAGGAGAGGAGTACATTCACCATTAACTGCGTGTGCAAAATGTAACTACACTGTGGCTGAGCTCATGGGCGTATATGCACGCATGCATGCAATGCATATATCTGCACAAAGCAGCGGCGGTGCAGGCGGGCATTTCCTCAGCTGTTCAGGCGAGGAGACAATGTGCAGAACAAACAGTTAGACTTTGCCCTTTACGATGGACAAATTCATGCCACCATTCATTGCCACAAACATCGGTAGAGGAATCCAAGAAGAAGAAGAAGAAGAAAGTTTGAATTGAAGAGTAGCAACAACAGTGGCAGTAGTGTTACAGTCAGCTACCTTGGAGAAGAGATGCTTATAATTTCCTATGAACTATCAGCGGATGTGCCTCCTCTTTTTGTGCAAAGACTAATAGGTATCGAGACAGTTATATTGGTGCATGAGAGAACAGAATGATACTTCTTCCTTGTTGACTAGCTAGTTCTCTTCGTAATATTGGTCGGAGAAAGATCTCTTGGAATCCAAAGTGCAAATCGCAAATAGTACGGGCTGCAATCGCTAGCCTCGTCTGTGTTGTATTGACGTATATATAGTACAAGTTACATCAATCAGATTACAATCAGGTTACCAACAACTACCATATACGTGAGCTGTCCTGCCATCTATATGAGATCCAATGAAGGAAGGCTTGGCGTGGACGCCAAGATGAGCAGCAGCCGGCACGGCCGGCTGGTCGTACTCTAACACGTGAGATAATGATGCGTCGGGTCGTGAGATCAAGACAACGGTACCCGCGGTGACGCGTAGGATAACCAAGAAAAACACATTTAGTTGAGCGGGCACTAAGCTTATTCGGGGATGTGGAGGAGGTGTTAGGATAGCAAAGACAACCGAATACTCGAAGATCGTTGTAAGATGGAGAGAGGCCGAACAATAGGGTATACGGTATTGAAAATTTCCGCGAGGCTGTAGGACGAATGTTTATGAGGTACGTGGCGGTATGAAGGGCTTCGGCCCAAAGAGATGGCGGCATGGAGGCTTGAAAGAGAAGGGTCCGGATGACGTCATTAGTCGTACGGATAGCTCGCTCAGCAGTACCGTTTTGCTGGGAAGTATAAGGGCAAGAGAGGCGATATAGGATGCCATGGGTGGTGCAGAAAGTATTTAGTTTAGTGTTTTCAAATTCGCGGCCGTTGTCACATTGGAGTGCAGAAATTGATAGATTAAATTGAGTGCGAGCGTAGGCATGAAAGGCGGTGAAGGTGGCGTAAATATCAGACTTTTTGCGTAGGGGAAAGGTCCAAAAATAATGTGTAAAATCATCGACGACGATAAGATAATAACAAAAACCAGAAGTGCTAGGAACTGGGGATGTCCACAAATCACAATGAATTATTTCAAACGGGCGAGTAGTAGAAGTTTGGGACGCATAAAATGGTAGCCTAACATGTTTGCCTAACTGACACGCATGACAGAGGGGAGGCCCTCCTTTATTGAAAGAAATATGCTTGGAGCTATGTAGACGTGACATGGTGTGGTTGCCCGGGTGTCCAAGGCGACGATGCCAAAGCGAGGTGGAGGCGATGATGGTGTGAGCTTCGGCAAGTGCGGGTTGGTGGAGAGGGTAAAGCGGTCCGGAGCTATTGCATCGAAGAATCACGGTCCTGGATGGAAGGGCCTTCACAGAAAAACCAAAGGGATCAAATTCGATAGAACAGTAATTATCAGTGGTAAATTGACGAACGGATATGAGATTTTTGATAATGTTGGGAACTACGAGAATATTTCGAAGATGTAGAGGTTTTGATAGAGATGTAAGTGTTTGGGAACCAATATGTGTGATGGGAAGAGAGGCGCCATTACCGACGGTAACTGTTTGTGAAGAGGAGGGTGTAAGTGATTGAAGATTACCCGAATCGGATGCCATATGGGAGGATGCGCCGGAGTCCATGTACCATTCGTTGTTGGGGAAGTGCATGTTGTTCAGGGCGGCGATGAGTGCCGGGTCGAGCTGGTGCTGCTGGTTCTGCTGCTGGACGTTGAAAGGAGGTGGCGCCTGAGGTAGTTGTGCGTTGATATAACCAGCAGCTGGGGCATATGCTGTGTATGCCTGTGGGAGACTTGCGGGACGAGGACCAAGAAGCCCTGGCGCTGGAGCACGCCATGTACGTTGCTGCCACGGTTGAGGCTGGGACGGCGCCGGTTGTTGTGCATGGCCGGCACGAGTGGGCAGTCCAGTCCACGGATTGAACATCCATGGATCACCGCGTCCACGGCCACGCCCGCCGCGTCCACGTCCGCGGCCGCCGCTGCCACCGCCGCGGTAGTTGTTGCTGTTGAAGGGAATCGAGTTGCCGCGTCCGGCGCCTCCGGACGGTGGTGCACGCTCACCCCCAGCGCTTGGGATGATGCTATTGCCGCTTGCCCAAAGTGCCGTAGCAGCAGCATTCTTGGCATCCGTCTTCTTCTGAGCCTCCTCAAGAACGAGCGCCGATCTGGTCTGCAAGAAGGAAGGGAACGGCGCCTGAAACGGAAGGAAAGAGCGCAGGTGTGCATACTGCTCGTTGAGGCCGCGTAGCAGGGTGAGGACGAGGGTCTCGTCGGAGACGGTTTGTCCGACGTCGGCGAGGGCGTCGGAAAGATTCTTCAGCTTGGCGCAGTACTCGGAGATGGTCATGTCGCCCTGTGGAGTGTTGCGGAACTCGGCGTCGAGGGCGATCGCGCGGCTTTTCTTGTTGTCGCGGAAGAGGTTGTCGATGGCGTCCCAGATTTGCCGAGCGGTGGAGCCGGGCGCCATGATGATGCCGAAGAGCTCGAGAGAGATGGACCCATAGATCCATGAGAGCACGGTTGTAGTCGTCGCGCGCCCACTCGGAGGTTGGCGAGGTGTCGGAGGGAGTGGCGTCGCTGTCGGCGAGGACGTGGGCGGTGAGACCGTAGCGACCGAGAGCCACGAGGAACAGCTCGCGCCACTTCGCGTAGTTGGAATCCTGGAGGTCCAGAGTGATGGGCACATGCGTCTTGATGGAGGCGACGTAGTTGGCGGAGGAGATGGCAGGAGGAGCATCCGCGTGTGATTTGCCCTTGGCTTCAACTTGGCGAGCGAGCTCGGCTTCGCGCGCCTTGAGTTCCTTATCGCGCTTTTGGAGCTCGGCTTCAAGCTTCTTGAGTTCATCAGGAGACATGGTGGCTGAGGAGGGAATCGATCTAGGGTTTAGAGGAGAAGAAAACAGGGAGGAGCGTCTTGCTCTGATACCATGCAAATCGCAAATAGTACGGGCTGCAATCGCTAGCCTCGTCTGTGTTGTATTGACGTATATATAGTACAAGTTACATCAATCAGATTACAATCAGGTTACCAACAACTACCATATACGTGAGCTGTCCTGCCATCTATATGAGATCCAATGAAGGAAGGCTTGGCGTGGACGCCAAGATGAGCAGCAGCCGGCACGGCCGGCTGGTCGTACTCTAACACAAAGATCTCTTGTTTTACGATGCTACAGCTCCGCCTTGGAATCCAAAGATCTGTTTTTTTACCTGCTCAAGTTGCATCTTTAGTAGTATGTATTACGTACAAGGAGCTCTGCTTTAACAGTCGGAGAAAGATATTCATATCCGCCTCCACTGTCCGAAATTTGATTCGCAGAAACTGCATCGTCGCACAATTTGTCTTCAGTTAGATGAGATTTTGCAGCGTGGGCATAAATCAGGATCATGATCTCTGCAGATTCAACCGACATCTTTGTGATTAGGCGGTTAGACATTAAATATGCCACCTACATCTCGGACAAACCAAAATATTTCCCTGGTTCGATCATGTACTTCCAATTTCCAACGCCTAAGCACCATGACAGAGGTTATGCTTGTTTTTGCACATTGTGGCACGTCCGACAACATGGCTGATATGTCCCACCAACAGCACCACCTGATTTCCATATTCCTAGAATCCTAGGACAGTTTTATGTCTACTCCATGGTTTCTAACTCTCAGGAATACTAATATAATGGAAACTCCAGTTTTAATGTTGTGTTCTCAAATAGGTAGCCTTTTTCACGTAATGGAAGAGCCCTCTTGCCTCTTCACCTGTAGTATGCACAAAGCCAATTTGAAGATCAATGATAACTTAGGTCTCAGAAAAAAATACATTATTGTGAACAAGGTGAAGCGGAAATGTTGTGTGTCCAATTAACTAGTTGCATCAAGCCAATCCAGTGTCAATTAACATGCTAAGCAACACTAGTATAATTTTACCAAGGCAGAGATAATATATTTGGCAATAAATCACGAAACTATCTCTCTTTTTTGAAGGAAGGCAGCGATCTTCATTTTATTAAGAGAAACCAGAACAAATGCCGGCGGTGACAGTGCAAATTAGGAAAGAAATGAAATAAAAGGGCTACTGCTAGGCTAAGCACAAGTAGAGGTAATTATCAGTTTGGAGTTTAGAATAGGAACAGGGGCAGTCTTTGATCTCCTGTCAGCCTCGAAACTATCTCTCTCTTTATAATCACCACATCGATGAAAACGATAAAAATATATTGGCCATATATGAACAACCGTACGTAGGTGATGGGTGGTAGTTGGAGTCCGTGTAAAGTTCTTTCATATCAGTAACATATTCAAGACCCATCGCTTCAGTGTTCTTCTAATACCCCATTTAATTTACTTGGATACTACCTCCTTTCTATTGTATACTCGCCTACTCCCTCCGTTTAGGTTTATAAGTCCTCTACGTATCCCTAGGTCGAAAACCTAAACGGAGGGAGTAGTAACGATATAACATCTTCCGTTAAATCTCATAAACTTGTTTCACATTAAGGGCAACCACACCTTATATAATGAAAGTAACGAACTTCCACAGCATCCATCCTTGTGGAATGCGTGAATCGCAACAATGTTAAATGGATGAAGCTAGGTGCGCATCATGAACATGCCAAATATTGAGCTAACTATCACAGCGGTTGCATGCTGGAAGATGTGCAACTTACACTAGGCTGGGCCGTGGGCCGGGCCTTATGCAGTGCGTAATGTAAGTATGTAACGCCTAGTGTGCCCCGTTTGGAGCCAACTCCCGGGTGTTCTCACTCTGATAGTAACAAGCATGGACAGTGCTAGGCCGTCGACTTGGGCCAAGTAGATTGGTGCAGTGATGGTTTTGCGATTTTAGTGTTTTATTACACTTTTACTGCTATTCATTGCACTGCTCCGCATGTACTACTAGTAAGAAAGAAAGCTATTCATCATGAAAAAGAACAAGGTAAGAAACAAAGCTGGATATGATACGATGCTTCTGCCGTGTCCCCAGAGGACGAAAAACGACGAGTGCGAATATTTTGCAACTAGTTGCACTCGCACCCCTTTATCGAATGTCCCATTTCGGAGTTTTCAAAAATTATGAAAAAAATCATGGACATGGATCATGTTGTCTCTTAAGCACCCACAAAGTTTCAGCCAAAAACATGGTCATATATGACCTGTGTAAAAAAGAGAAAGACCTAAATGAATAGTATCATGTGCTATTCACACTATATTTGTTTTTTTGCACATGTCACACATAGTCATATTTTTTGATGAAAATTTAACACAACATATTCTATGTCCATGATTTATTTCACAATTTTTTGAAACTCTGAAGTGGAGCATCCGACAATGGGGTGCGGGTGCAACTAGTTGCAAATTGTAGTTTCCGTATTCCTGGTGAAAAAGAACAAGGTAAGAAACAAAGCTGGATATGATATGATGCTTCTGCCGTGTCCCGAGAGGACGAAGAACGACGAGTTGTCAGTGAGACGTCTGCATGTTCCAATGATGCCCTCGATGATCGATCAAAGGCTTTTTTGCCAGCCAGATCGATGGAACTACCAGGACGATGCATGTAATTGCCTGCACTTGCCAAAATTTTAATTAGTTCCGCCTACGTTGGACCATCATATCGAGCAGCAGCAGCAACAACGACAATTATTTCTGGCACGCTTTGGCGCTGGATCGATCGGAGGGACTTAAGTAAAAGTGCCATCTATCTATCTATACGCCTTTATCATGGGTGATACTTTTCCACTTTTGCCGTTCCATCGAACCATCGGTACTACAGTGTACATGCAACGACTACTACAAGCTTTTTACTCACTTGTTTCTTGGCGACACAGTTGTGGATCCAGTGCTCAAAGTTCCATCGGTACATGGTTCTTACATCCACTTTGTCAGCGTGTACAGTACCACTCCGGTACAATAAAGAGATGACTTTTTTTCTTACAACATGTGCATATGTATATATCTCTATGACGCCATCGGATCCATGGCCATGGCGACAAAACAGGTAACACAATGCCAGTAAAAGAGCACTGGCAAAATAAATTATGACTTCGGTAGGGGTATATCAACAATATCTACTACACGAGGTGAATACGCGGAAACTGTAATGGGAATTGTCGACTTTAACAAATGAATTTTCAACTTGTTTTCTTAGAACTTCCTACCGGGCACATGCTCAATCCCACTTAGGATAGGTTTTCACACAAAGTAGACGATCTCTAGTCTTATTGTCTCCTTCACAAATCCGTATTATTTTAAGTGACAGTTTGTCATCTAGGCAGCGCGAATAGCCTTAAAAAATAATAAGTACTTGGCCTTCACTTTTATCTTGAGCCCTTGAAAAGTTCCTCAAGGAAATCTCTCAAAGGACCAAAGATCTCTCACAAAGACAGTGGATGAGAGCTCAAATACAGAGAATGAGTTGGATTATTCGGGATTCTCTGAGGTGTTTGCAAGAATTTAAGTTTCTCGTTGTTAGTCAACTACCCTTCTAATAGTACAACATACATATGACTGGCAAAAAATTAGCTAATCTTGTCTTGAGGGATGTCATCTCTTTTCTTATTTGGCGGCTCACCATTGATTTTTATCCAACCAGCGTCCGGACTAAAACCCTAATCACCTAGTAAATCTGTTAGTCTATAAATTGTCTTGTCTGGCCTAAATGCAGTCTCAACATCCACATCCATATTTCTTTTTTGAGATGAACTTCTATTTTCTCGGTAAAGCAAATGTGCGATGTACAAAGAACAAAATTAAGGGCGGAATGGATGGTGTAGCAAGTAGTAATTGAATGTGTAAAAGAAATTCGGAGAAAGGCTGCTGCATATGGTATGGCTAGAACATGCCAGGGTGGTAGGGATCAATCAATGCTCCCCCGGCCGGTTGTTTGGTCCACCGCACTTTTATGCTCTTAGGAAGGACTAAAAGTTCATGTTGCTGTGCACGCTGTCTTATGCTGCTTTGGCCATTTTCAAAACTCCCACGGAGCAACCAGAGAAGACTAGCCAAATTGGATCCTCTGTATCTTTGCTTGCCATCTAAATAGATTTTCTGTCCCGTGTTCTTCATCTCTAGCACACTAGCCAAATAACATTTATATTCGCTTTCATGTATTTTACTAATCTCTTGTGGATATACATCAACATATTCTAACGAACTAAAATCCTAACATTCACAAGCCGACATTAACGTTACTGGAGGGAAGACGGCTCTGGGACGGCATAGGAGGGCGACTGTATATATGGAATAGACATTTTTGCCATGGAGGGCATGTAAGTATTGATACTAAGTTGATTAGTACCCCGTGATAATCATTTGTCATGATGGTTGTTTTCTGAAAGTTTTGGCAGGCTTGCAATCTTGAGACTGAAAAGGAGGTGGTGATATTGGAAGGTGGTCAGACGTTATAAGCGACGACTGCAGTGGTTCAGCGCGGCAACGTACGGGACCATCTCTCCACTGCTTCCCCCTCCTAATAATGATGTTCTGGTACTGATGGAGATTTGGGATGACTAGAGGATGTATAGTATCTGCGTGCATAACATCGTTGCGATAAACATTTACCCTCTTTTGGTCAATGATGTAACTATGATTATAATGAATTAAGATTTTTTTTTTAAAATGTTGTTGTAATAAACACATGCTTAGACATTGTCCAAGTTTTTTGTTGAGAAGTTTCATTCATAGTTTGTTGAATTGAAGATAGAATGTGAAACTGGAACCCGGGTAGCTAGTTGTTTTCGCGCCAAAAAGTATATATATTACGGGACCATAGCCACTGCTTCCTCTCAAAGTGATATGGGGGAAAACCCATCTCGCTCGCCGCCGGCCCTCTCTCTCCTTCCCACTCATCGCCGCCAGCAAATGTGGCCGGCCAAATCCCATGTCGCAGACGGCGGCGGCGGGGCTCAGCTCTCCCCGTGAGTTGGTGTTTCGCGGGATGGTGCCCATGGAGGCGGACCTCGGTCGCGGCCCTGTCCGGCGGTATCGCCATGGACCAGGCGGCGTGGCTAATCCGTCCTCCTTTCGACGGCCTCACGGCTCCTCGCGCCGACTGGGGGGCATCTGGTCGGGCGTGGCAGTGGAGTTAGGGTTTGGCCATGGCGGTCACAGTGATCTGGGGGCTTCTCGTGGGGCTGCCGACCGTCACGTGGCGGTGAAGTTCTATAAATCTGGAGAAAATAAAAGGAGGTTTGGCGGTGGTCCTAGTGGTTTTCTTCCGCCCAGCGAGCCGATCTAGCCGCTGCCAGTCTTTCTCGATCTGTCCATCGACGAGTTCTAGATGCTACAGCTGGCGGTTTTCACGGATTGACGTATGTGTTTCTGAACCTCTGATTTGGATGGTGCGCGTCTAGAACTTGAAGCCCGTAGGGTTTCAAGTCGACGTGTCGCGAAGCTCCGCTTTCGTTGACACCATGGGACATGTCGACGCTTGCGATCCATGGTGTTGGACATAGACGGGGAATGTCATGACTCAAGACAGGTACGATTGGATGACCAATGTTGGTGGGTGCAGAATCTTGGATGCGACGAACATATTGCTTCACAGGCTATTGTGCGGGCATGGCTGTAGGACGTTGTTCATGTGCATACCACACATGTGCATGTGAGCTCAGCGAGTGGTGCTTTGCGTCGGCGACTTTGGTGGGCCGGCAACATTCAGGGACTCCAGTTTGGGTGGTGCTCTTTTAGTGTCAGGACTCGATATCCAGAGTGAAAACCCAAAGTCTGTCCTTCATTGGTTGTATCAGACAGTGTCATTTTCCCTGTTGAAGACATTGTCTGGAGACTCCTGGGTGAAAACCTACAATATACGATTGGGCGACAACGGCGCTTGTGCACTGTTCCTTTTTGGAGACGTCACTTTTGGAGAACATTTTTTCTACTCCTGCATGTTGTATTGGTAGTTTGGCTCCGGCTGCAACGAGTGGTTCATCACTTTGTTGGAAAAAAACTGACAGAGTTTTTGGATATGACGAGTGTGATAGATGGACGCTGGAGGATGTAGCTTCACAGGCATTGAAATTGTCCGAGTATTATATATATACTAGGAATATGAGCGCGGCGACACGCCGCGCCTGTGTGTTAAAATTTTAATTTGAAGACGCGGGAAATGTAAAAATGTTTAAGTTTGGAAATTACTGGTTTTCGAAAAGTTTGTTGCTGTAAAAAAGTTCACATTTCAGAGGTTGCTTAAATTTGAAAGTTGTTGTAATGTGGGAAAAGAAAATTATGTATCAGGGGCGTTTAGTTTTTAAAAATTGGTTAAACTGGAAATGTATTAAGTTTTGAATTATGTTTGCGTCTGTAGAATGATCAAGTTTGAAGGATTTTTGAAATTTTGAAGTGTTGAAATGTTGATGATGTTTTGGATTCAAAATGCTTTTACGGCAGAAAGAATGTTCAGATTTATTTGAAATGAAGAAAAAAAATTCCGACCGGTTTTGATTTTATGGAAAAATTGGGTAAGTAAAATGGTAGCATATGTCAGGAGCTTAAATTTTTTGGAGAAATGTTTTAAAAAAGAATGAAAATCACGTTAATTTGTTTGATGCGGTTAAATATTATAGGTTGGAGGTTCCCAAGTGAGAAAATAGGGGAATCATGTGGAAAAACTAATACATCATGTTTTGAACAATATGGGCATTTATTAGGTGCCGTGGAAAGTTTGATTTTTTTTAATATGGAGTACTAATTGGTAAATTTCAAATTATGGAGTGTTTGAAGTTTAAAATTATTTAGAACTCAAAGTTTTTTTCGCTTAAAATTTTCTGGGAGTTTTTAAAATTGTATGCGTTGGGTCATGTTCAAATTTGAATTGTTTCAATGTTTACGAAAATGTTCGGAGATGGAAGGCATTTAAATTTTTGGTATATATAAATATGGAAATTGAGCTGAAATGCGCAAATAGGTTTTTGAAATTTGTACAAATTTGAAGTTATTCGATTTTAAATTCTTTTAGTGGTTACAAAAAAATCAGGTTTGGAATTTTTTTTTTGGAATATGCAAAATTTGAAATTTTTTTGGAAACTTAAATTTCAAATTTGGATTTGAATGTTCTAGCCTATTTGTTTTTTTTTTGCACATTTTTTTTCCAAATATTGGTTGATACAAAAAGAAGTCTAACTTTTTTGTGAGAGTTTCGATATATTTTAGCGTAGTTCCAATTTTTCTAGCAAATTGAAAATGTGAGCGTGCTAGTATTTTTAAGAGTTACATTTTTTTCCTCAACAATTTGGAAATATGAATTTTGTATATATATATTTTATTTAGCTGCAACTTTCATATGGTAAGTATGAGAATTTGGTAATTTTTTTTTTTATGTATGCTGTGGCCGGGCTCTGTCGGAAAGAAAGAATAACATTCAATTCATGTCATAATGGAATGCACATACAATATGAGTGCCATGACATGTTTAAACGTGTTGAGGTTGAAATTTAAACATGGAGATCATGCATTTGGAAACACTCTATAAATTCATAAATGGTTATTTCGTTATCGTAAATAGATACGTTTAAAAGTTGTTTAGACATGCATGGATTTGATATAAGTAGATAGTTTACAATTTTCTGAACATTTCGGTATATTGAACATATTTTTCTGAGTTACAGATAAAAAATTATTGAGTTTGCAATTTTATTCAATTCTCTGGAATTCACCAAAAAAATAATAATGACGGGCCTCGCGGTGACGTCGGCGGGTGACGTCACCGGGTGGTGGGCGGTGGACGGCGCGCCCGGCGTGATCGTGCAGAGGAGCACGTGCGCGCGCAGGCCGGGAGCCGCGCGGGTCCGCACGAGGGCGACAAGGGGAGCAGGGCGGGCGGCGCTGCGGCCCATATAGTCGCCGGAATCGTCGTCAGCGGCGAAATCCGCGGCGGCGGACGGCGAGCACGATTACGACGACGGAAGAACGTCCCAGCGGGTGATTCGCGGCGAGGAGGGAGAGGAATTGGCGGCGAAGCTCTCCGTGTCCCTCGATCTGGGAGAGGAGGAGCGCAGTGGCGGCGGTGAGCGTCTGCGACGACGGCGAGCTCGGAAAATTGTTCAGATTTCGGGAAATGCCGCGTGGTAAATTTTTAATTTGGAAATGTCCTTTCTAAAAAAGTGTGGTATTTTGGAATAATTATGAATTTATTTTATACGCTTAATTTAGCGGAATAATCAGAGGAGGTACAATATTTGAATGTTCGATTATGTAATATAATTACGTAGCTAGTGGTAATGCGTATTTTTTGCATTCGAATCCACAATTTGGGAAAGTTCATTTATGTTGCATCTAAATATTGGTTATTTTGAACTGCCCATATATGTTTTGTGTTATGCCATACGTAATAAGCCTTGATCTATTTTGAGCATTATTGATGTAGTGTTAAGAATATTCAAATTTTTAGCAGTTTGAAGTATTTAAATATGTTTCTATGTTGCTATGAGTTTTTAACTGTAATTACAGGAAATGTATTTGAATTATATGCGAGTAACATGGCACGCCTTTGATCTACCAAATTTGGAATATGATGGGCACGAAACGACGTTCCTTATAATATATATGATTTATGTTGAGCATTATTGATGTAGTGTTAAGAATATTCAAATTTTTAGCAGTTTGAAGTATTTAAATATGTTTCTATGTTGCTATGAGTTTTTAACTGTAATTACAGGAAATGTATTTGAATTATATGCGAGAAACATGGCATGCCTTTGATCTACCAAATTTGGAATATGATGGGCAGGAAACGACGTTCCTTATAATATATATAACGTTTTTTCAATGATCGGTTTTGAAAGACGTTCGAAAATTAAATTCTTAAATTATATTATTGGGCATATATATTTTGACTCCATAATCTGAGTGAATGAATCGTATGAGAATTCGGTAAGTTCGATCTATAATTAGAAGGTGTATTTTAAATTGTCGCAGTTTAAAAATCAAGTCAGTTTGAATGTTCTTAATTTTACGGAAATTGTTGAAGGAAAAGGGCACCACCTGTTAGAAACCTAATATTTTTGGAAAATGTTTTAGGAAAGGATGAAATTCACGTTAATTTGTCTGGTGCGTATAAATATTTATCGAACGGGAATTAGTGTGATATTTTTGTTTTTTGTTTTTTCTGGCATTGCTGCAAGTGGGAAAATCAACGGGTTTGAAAACGCGTAGATTAAAAAATTTGTTGAAAGTGGGGAACGCGCATGTCACGTTCGTAAAATAATTGGGCTTTAAAGAATTTTTTCCTGAACCTTAAATTTCAAATTTGGATTCAAATGCTCTTAACATATTTATGTTTTTTCCACAAACTTATCCAAATATTTTTTTCGATTGGAAAAATTAAAGTTTTTAATTTGTTATGGTTAATATTTGGATATAAAGTTTGTTTACATTGTATCCAAAAATTAACCAAATTGAAATGTTCCAATTTACTGGTATTATGTTGTAAGTATTTAGCATATGTTTTTGTGAACACGTTGGTACATTTTGGAGTGTCTCCATTTTTTTTTTAGCAAATAAGAATGCTTGAACATGTTCTTTTTTTTAAGTAATATTCAATTTAAGTCTATAATGAGTGGGAATGCACATTTGTAAGTCCATAATTGGAGGAAGTGCATTATGTGAGCACTTATTTAATTTAACTCCACATAATGAGAGGGAATGTATTTGTTTTCTGCTCAAATATCCACGGTGCAAAATATTTATACATGTTCGGTGCACACTTATTCAATTGAAGTCCATATTTAGGGGAAGTCCATCTAGTTTGCAGCCAAATATTTACCAAGTCGAAATGTTCAATGTGAGTCCATAATCAGAAGAAATGCATTATGTGGGCATTTAATAAAGGTGACTGCATATAATTAGAGGAAGTGTATTTGTTTTTTTTCCAAATATTCACAATTTCAAAATATCTGGACATGTTTGTTTTCTGCCATATATAGTTAGCATTTATTTTTCCGAGCATTTGATGTATTTCTCATGGTATTCATTTTTCTTTTTTACATAAGGTGCGTAATTAATTTTTAGAAGTTATATTAGTTCATATATTTATTTTTTTGGTAAAGTTTTGTAAGCATGTATGGAGATGTGTTAGCTGTGAAGATCTCTTTTTTCTACAAATTTTGGTATTTTTCTTGAATTTTTGTGAATTACGGTCTGGAAGTTATGAATTTTATAATGCTTGTTACTTTTTTTTTCCTCTAAGCACGTATGGAGAGGCTGGCAGGTGGGACCGTGCTGGCGTCCCACCTGACGTCAGCAGAGCGCGGTGGCGGGCAAGCCGGTGCGGCCGAGCTCGCGCTCGCGCGCGGCGGCGCACGCGAGCGAGGTCGTGACCGCGCGGATCCGGTGGCGCGCGTCGAGGCGAGCCCAACGGGCGGCGCGGCGGACCGTTTGGTCACCGGGCTCGCCGGCGGCGACCAATCCGCGGCGGCGGACGGCGCGACGACGCCAACGACGATTCCGGCGGCTGTGAAGCGTCCCGGCACGCGATTCGTGGCTAGGATGGAGAGGAGAATGCGGCGGTGTTGCGAAGCCGGCACGGGCGTCTCCTCCGTGCCGTCCGATCACCGGGCGACGGCCTGGATCGAGCACCGTCGGGACTGTAGATTTTCTACAGTACCACTGTAGCTAACCTACAGTGCGCGGAGCGCGGAGAGCGCGAGACTTTGCACGTCTTTCATATAGTTAGATATTCGATTCGATGTTCCATTCATATATAGTCTGTTCGACCGAAGATATGCACAGTGGAACCCCGGCTAGCTGCTTGTTGTTTTCCCGCCAAAACAAATATAGCCATGCATTTCTCTCTCGACGAAATCTGCCCGGACGTATACTGTAGCCAAGGGAGGCTCCGGATTCGAAGCCAAGGATTCCGACGCGGTAGGTGGCAAACAAAGATGAACAGCCACCGGAAAGAGAGGAGAAGGAGGAGGAGAGGCTAGAGCTGCACGGAGACGAAGGGCCATGCGTGCATGCATGGCATGGCCACCAAGTGCGCCGTGCGGCCAAATCATGCACCGTAAAGCTGCAAGTACACATGTTTCCACTTGCTTCGCGCTCTCTCTCCCTCCCATGAATGAATGAATGAATGAAAGCTGTGTGCGCACAGTGTCGCCCTCTGTTTACCCTAGCCGTGCGCCTGGGCAAAGGCCATGCGACCTCGGGTCTTTTCGGCCACCAGAAAGGCTACCATCTACCATTTGCTGTTCATCCCTGCCATGGAGATGGAGCTAGCGAGCATTAACCAAGCCCCGGCCATGGCCCAGATCTATGAGCAATTCGCAACGTGCATTTGCATGCAATGCATATGGGTCGGATGGATGCAAGTGCCAAGCCACCCATCGCCAGATAGATCATGATATATCGACCCCAAAAAGCTACTACTATACCCCCTGATGAAAAGGCAGCCGATCATGATATCTCTGCTCACTGCTATAGCAAAGTGAAAACGGATTGATCCATCAATCTCTCGACCGGTCGCCGGCCGTGCATATTGGAAACATTAACTAGTGATCGATCGGTCTCCAGGTCACGCCACACCAGCTGGGCCATGACCTGAAGAAAATGTGTATGCAGATGAAAACTACATATATTGATATATATATGCCTAAAGTAATGCGTCGGCGAAAGTTGAATCCCATGTCATTTCAGAGATTGGCGTATATGGTACTAGCTGATTATTCGTATATATAACCAGATTGAGTTGTCGGGGGATTAACACTGCTGCTACTACGACGCTACGCCGCAGGAGGACGGACCACCCGGCCGGCGGCCTTTTTGACCTTGGCGTGCAAAGGCAGCTACCTTTCCTACGTATACATAGCGTGGTACGGGTGTTGGGCTCCGGCGGCGCAGATCCTTGTGTCGGCCGCTCCGGCCGCCGGTAGGGCTCGTCCGGCCCCGGCCAAACCTACATAGCTACCTACCTTTTCTGGGCTACGCCAGCCGGCCAGCGTACGTACAGTTTATATGAGATGCATGGTTGATCAATCATGTATGCTTTACACTGTCAAGATCACCCACCTGCTGCGCCATGGACCTTTTCTATCTCCAGGCCGGCCGTGCTTGCTTGCTTTCTTTCAAGCTGCGTTCCCGCTACTTAGCTACCACCCTGGAAAAGTTAATTACGCTTATGGGGTCACTTCCATCGATCGATCTCCGATCAGGCCATCTGTCGACCGTCTGCTTTTTGTCATGGCCGCTAGCTTTCGAAGCTACCATGCATGCATGATTCTTGGTCATGTGTTACCTGCGATTCTTGGTCATGTGTTACCTCTTTGGCCGATTGACGTGGGGAGGATCGTCTTCATCACCACTTTCATCATCTCCACCAACACCACCGACTCGACCACCATGATCGACTTCACCCCGTCAATTTGTGTGGATCAGAACCCTAGATAGTGTTTTTCGATTTTTATTTTCCATGTAGTCGACACCGTGTTATTATTTGTTGGCAATGGTCAAGTTTATACTTTTTTATGCCTCTATGATTGTAATTTACGAACATCGGCTGTATGCTAGTTCACCTTTATTAGCTAGGAGGGCTGCACCTTAGAGCAAGAATGTATTGTGAGATGGCCTGAGATTGCAGAGAATGTGTCCCAACTATTAGACTTGCAATAGAAGGCACTACAAGAAATATGCTGATACATGACCCTCAATATTCGACACTAAATCGTCACTATTTTTTATTTAGGACGATTTTATGAAAACAAACATATCGTCGTCAATCTACCGTCAATAATTAAAAGTTAAGAAATTTTTCAGGAATCATCATAAGCGTCTATGACAATTTCGGACCGTCAGCAATCAATAGCTAGGGTTCTTTAGCGGGACACTAAAACTTTAGGCGATTGTTGGATATTTACGTATCAATAAGTATCTTGTTTACTCATGTACTCCTTGGGATCAATCACTGGAGGGTGTAATTTCTCGTGTATGCGGGTGCACCTAGCTTTAGCTATGTCCAGTAAAAATAAAACTTGGCAAAATATTTAACATGCTTTATGCGGAAATTTACGTGCTAAGTATGTCATTTGCCGCCCTTGGGAAGGGTTGTGTCTTAGAATAACAAGCATTTGGCTCGTCCGCTTACAACTTAGAGTACTGGGCATCTTTGAACCACCAGAATTTTACTATTACTGTTTACCCACACTTAACGTCCAAACACAAAACAATCAACACTCTTAAACCCCCTGCATCATTTACAATTAATTCCTAGCCAATCATGTGCGCCAATAAACTTAGCTCCTCATGGGTTCGACACTTGTTACTTATGAAAATGTGTTATAATGAATCCACTACGCTTGCTGGTATCATGGACCCGATCCTGGTATGGACCATGGGAACTGTGAGTGGACCATTGGTGGGCGTTCTGGGGCTCGAAATGGGCGTCACCTTCCGGGGCGTTCTGGATCTAGACTCCTCTCTTTCATGTGCACCATTAGAAGTCTTATGCTTCGGGCGCTCTCGATTCGGGTGGGCCCTTGAGGCCTTCAGGCTGTGGGTCTCTCTTGTGGCTCTCCTAGGATGATATATTCATAAGAGGTATCATAAGTAAGTGTCGATATGTTGCATGGCTTTCCAAATACACAAATTTATGTTGACTTGGGGTTCGGTAACAGTTGCATGTCATCACACTTGGCATTTTGAGAAATCGGGCGTGTTTAGAGTGTGGAGTGCATATATACATGCGCTCCTAAATAATGCAAACAACTTTTGCACAATGCAGCAAAGCAACAATCTTGATGGAGTTCGGTCAATGTGAGATGTGATTTGGAAGGCAAAGGTACCATAATAAGGTTAGGATCTGACTTCCACAATCTGTGGAAAAGAGGCAGAAGATGGATACCATGCAACTATGTGATGTAGAAAATCGAAGGCGCTTCGGGACAGCCTAAGGAAAATATAGAAGTTAAGCCGAAAGAAAACCTTCTCAATTCCGACAAATAAAGGACACTAACTACTTTGAGTGCTTTAAGCTCAGATGTGAGGGCGAAAACGATGAGGCCATGGTGGCGAGCTTGACACCTCATAAACATCATCATATTCGGAGAAGACAAGGCATGAATTACTTCTTCCACAAAATTTTTGAGAAGCTCTTCCGAGATGTTGAGGAACACTACAGAAGGAAAATCAATTGAGGATGCAAATGGTAAATAAATTGCTGCTTGAGAAAAAAAGATCTAGATAAGGACGACAACTCTCCAAAGGTGTCGCAATGGAAAGCACACAAGGCTGACTGGCATTGTTTTAGTGTGGATGCCATTTATATCCATGAGACAAATTTCGCCTCCTACGGAGCTTGATTCATGATCATCTTGGTCAAATAAGTTGGTTTGTAGGTTTTAAAAAAACTTTCACGGGTTTATAAAATGTCAGCGTGATCCAATAAAAAAATCGTACATTCGAAAAAAATGTTTGCGGGATAAAAGAAAAGTATGTTTGTGGGTTCAAAAAATCTTCATGGGTTAAAATGTTCACAAGTTCAAAAAGGTATGTTCATGAGTTCGAGAAAATGTTCACGTGATAAGAAAATGATGTTCAGTTTTTCGGAAAAATGCTCATGGGTTTTAAAAAATGATAGCAAGAGCAAAAATTTGTACACGAGTTCATACAAATATTTATGGGTTCGAAAACGTATCCATGTATTACTCAAATAAAAAGAAACAGGGAAAATAGAAACATAAGAAAAGTCAAAAAATAAAAAATAAACT
This sequence comes from Poa pratensis, assembly GCA_947311845.1. Taxonomy (NCBI): domain Eukaryota; kingdom Viridiplantae; phylum Streptophyta; class Magnoliopsida; order Poales; family Poaceae; genus Poa; species Poa pratensis. The sequence continues at coordinate 30,931,546 of CAMZMU010000091.1, read as the reverse complement.
GAAAAATGAAACAGAATCAAGGAAAGAGCTTGGTCCGGCCCGTGGAGACAATGGGTATGGGCGAGCCCGTACACGCACTCGCACTAAGCGATGTATAGTGGCTGCGACATTGGAGACTGGTGTTTGTTTTCTCGTCCATCTGATCTTTGCTGGCCCTTTTCACAATTTTGGGCTAGGCCCAATCTTAAACTGCAACGAGAGCGTTCGCGTGCAGAACCAAAACTCCTCCCCAGAATGGCTTGATTCATGTCTCCTGCATACAATGTCTTTTTTGGGGGCAGCATACATGTCCCTGCCATTCCTACCCTGAAAAAAAATATGTTTTTTTGTGCATCTTTGTACTTTCTTTTGCAGGGTTGTATTTTTCACCGCAATGTATACGCACTACGGGAAATCCACAAAACGCCGACGGCCAGGACATACGCCGACGGCCAAATGTCGGGGCCGTCGGCGTAGACCCCGACCAGGCCAACCGAGATCTTTTTTTCTTTTTTTAGCTACGCCGACGGCAAGGCCGTCGGCCTAGCGATTTTGGCCGTCGGCGTAGATTTTTGCCGTCGGCGTATACTATTTCAATTTTCTACATTTTATACGCCGACGGCAGCCGTCGGCGTATATGATACGCCGACGGCTGCCGTCGGCGTATACTTTTTCAATTTTTTCCATTTGATACCGGCGTATACTTTTTCTATTTTCCATTTAATATGAAATAATTCATATCTTTAAATCCGTAAATCGGAATTTAACAAATTAAATGTCTAAATCGATTAGAAAAATGAGAGGAATCCAAATATGACATCCATAAAATCTTTTTCACCGTGCACATGACATTTTGTAACATATGTTTGTTACTTGCTTAATTAAAAAGTCATTTTTTACACTTAAAAAATAGAAAATGATATTTATAAAAATAATTTGGAATTTGTTTTTGGCAACAATGATGATATGGATGTCATATTTGAATTCCTCTCATTTTTCTAATTGACATAGACATTTTTTTTTCAAATTTCGATTAACGGAATTAAAGATATGAATTATTCCATATTAAATGTAAAAAGGAAATAAAAGTAAAAATAATTTCATTTTTTCATTTATTAAAAATATATACTATTTTACAATCATTGTTACTTATTCAAATGAATTTTCTAAATTTAAACAATGAAAAAGTGTAACATCCTAAATCAGGGGTTAACATGATTGTTATGATATAAGTATCAGTAAGTTCTCATTTCTCATTTGGAAGCTAACAATGAAGGAACTCAAAGGTTAAGCGTGCTTGGGCTGGAGCAATTTGAGGATGGGTGACCGAACGGGAACTTTGACTAGCGTAAGTACTTTGACCTTTGATTAAATGTGTAATTAGAAATCTAGTATGTATTTGAGTTAGAAATTTCGAAATAGAAAAAAGTTCAAAAAATTCAAAAAAGTCCAAAAAAATTCAAAAAAATTGCATTCATACGCCGACGGCATTGCCGTCGGGCCGTCGGCGTATGAGGGCGTACGCCGACGGCAACGGATACGCCGACGGCAGAGTGGCTACGCCGACGACCATACGCCGACGGCCGCCGTCGGCGTATGGTAACGCCGACGGCATACGAGCGTACGCCGACGGCTTCCGGCCGTTTCCCGTAGTGACGTGGTCCTGACACACACAAACTATATTTATTAAAATGCCATAAGTACCAGTAATCCGTGTCACCAATCACAAGGAAAATATTTGTGGAGCCAAAATTGTAATGAGAATTCTAGGACATCAGTTAGTCTAACCATATAGTATATTAGTATTTCCCTATATAGCCACATGGTTTAATGATTTACTTAGTACGGTTTGAAAAAGTCACGTAGTCTATGCGAGAAGAGCTGGCCGGAGCTAGCGCAAGGAGCCAAGAGGAAGCGGCGGAGAGGCCGTTGAAGGCGATCCCGGTTAACCGGTAAGACAGGAGGAATTAGGTAGAAAGCACGACTAATCGATTATCATCAGCCAACCACGACTAATCTAATCCCCATTGCGGTACGCTTTAATCGTTTTCAGTATCCATACCTGTCGCCAATTACGATTTCCTCTCCTCATGCATCACCTAATACGTACTAGTAGTAGCAACAACAAAGTTCTATATGCCTCTCCATCTGGTAGAGGCCAAGGAATTACGTACGGACATATACCACTCTTTCTTTCTTTGCCAAAGACTATGCTGGCCTGCTTTATGACTTTGGGCCATCCATATATGTACATATATATATATATATATATATATATGTCCGTACGCTGCCGGTGAGTGATCCGCAGACGACATACGCCACACGGAGAGAGAAGAGAGGCTCTACCTAATCCATCATTTCACTTCACCCCCTGCGGGCAGGGCGTACGTGTAAAGTCACGGCAGACAGCACGTTGCCCGTACGTACAATCATTCATTCACTTCACTCTTTCTTTCTTTGCCAAAGACTATGCTGGCCTGCTTTATGACTTTGGGCCATCCATATATATATATATATATATATATATATATATAATCATATCAATCAGTCGATACGCTGCCGGTGAGTGATCCGCAGACGACATACGCCACACGGAGAGAGAAGAGAGGCTCTACGTAATCCATCATTTCACTTCACCCCCTGCGGGCAGGGCGTACGTGTAAAGTCACGGCAGACAGCACGTTGCCCGTACGTACAATCATTCATCCATCGTCGTAGCCTACGTAGCTAGCCTACTTTTTTCCCTCCCTCGCCATGAAGTATTCTTTCAAGTGTCAAAGATCGGGTTCACCTTAATCAATCTGTTTATTCCTCGTAAAAAGCACAGCTGTTACCGCTACCTAGATTCGTATTGACTGTTATGATGTATGAAATCGTCAAATAGAAAGAAAGAAAGATTCGTAATGGAAAAACATTTTTCTCGGAAAAGCTTATCTACGCGTGTGTGATCACACACACGTCGCACTCATCGCGTTGACTTCTTCCACGTGCTCGACACCCACGTCTTCTCCTCCTTCGCAGTCGTGGCTCGCCATGCCGGAGGTGGCAACGGTGAGAGAGAAACTTAAGGTCGGGGGTGCGGGGGTCGCCTGTGCAGGTGGTTTTAGAGAAGATTGGCAGGGCGGCGGGGGAGGAGCTCGGCGTAGGGTTGAGGCGTCGCGACAGCACGCCAGCTGCGGGCAGGGTAAACAGCGGTTCAGCCGGCGGCAGATGCGGGGGTGGCTGAGGTCGTCTTCTTCCTCTTCGACGATTTTATCTTTTGCAGTCTGAAATCGTGCGAGCCTTAGCATCGCCCATTTTTTCTTATGATATCCTGTAATTAGACCATTAGCTTTAGCGGCTAGATGCATGTTACGCAGAGGGATCGGTAGCCCACCGTCATGGTGTTTGGACTTTGGACCAGATGGATCTCGTATATCAAGAGTCCAACACTCGTACGCGCGTAGCAGCGGTAGTGCGCCCTGCGAGCTGCTGCTGCAGGGCACCCCCACAAACACAGAGACACCGTCCGTCCGCACGTAGGACGTACCATGACCATGATGCGTGCTGCAAGGCTGCCGCTTTGCATATGCGTGCCCTGATTATCTACATCATGCATGGCTACGAGTACCTCAGCCACGCATAAGACGCATGATTAATTAAGGGCTGCCTGCAGCCTACGAGTACAAAGCTTTCCACTGTTGGGGGATTACATTATTCATTCAGTGGTAGTAGTAGTATGCCGGAGCCAGCAATAATTGCACTGTTAGTAGTGTAATAAGCAGCGGCAGGTGAAGTAGAGTAGGAGGAGTAGATATACAAGGAAAAAGTACCAAGTATAGTACACTTAGTTAGCTGAGGAATTTAGAGGCTCAGCTGATCAGATCAGTCGATGGAGATTAGTAACTGATTTCAGTTACTACAAGTTTTATCGGTGCTTAGTTACTTAGATGGATGTGTGATTAGCGGATCGGTCAAGCGTGGGGCCCTGCTTACATGGGAATCGATGATGTTCTCCAGTAAGAGCGGTTTCAGAAAGTGCGGCATCTGGCTTGTGTGGCACAGAAGCCCCAGCTAGCGCGCTTCCAACAGGACCTCAGACGCGACACTGCCACAGTGTCTCTTCGGTTTTTCTTGTATGCTTTGCTGAAAGGTATACAGTGCAATCATACTTTACTTGCTACGATGACTTACCCACGACAAGTAACGAAATATACGACTGCGCCCGCTGTGATATCCTCGCCTACGCCTAGGTATTTACAGGATTGATAGGATACTCTTATCAATATCAATAAGTTTTTAACTTTTTTTACAGCCGCTATGCATCCAATTATTATTGTAAGATCAATTATTGTATTTTTTAAGTTAACGATGACTTTATAATTGGTCCAACATTTGCATCAAGTTGTGCTCCACGTAACCGTAATAGGTTGTTATCAAATATATATATATGCCAAACAAAAAATAGCGAAACTAGAATATATTTTTAGTCTATGATTTTTTACATGATTTTTTTCCATGGATTTTGCTAGGTGTGCCTATAATCATTTGTTCTTGTAAAACAGTATTTGCTAAAACTCTAAGAAATTAAAAAATGCCTGTTGGGTAGCAAGGATCTATTTGAGTTTTCCCCACAAAAAATTCTTCTACAATAAAAAATAGTGGGTTTCACTTTTTAGCATTTGAATACTTGTTACCCTTTTTAGTGCAGACTCTTCCATAATACCCATCTAGAAAGTTTTGGACACAATTTTGCCCCATTTCAATACTTTACATGATTTTTTATTTGTTCCACACCATGTCATCGTTATGATATTTTCTAACCTCAATCATCATCTCACGCCTTGGTCAACGGATATGGATATGGTTTTTAAAAAATTAGCCATAATCTAGAGATTTTTTTATTAAATGGGGTAATTGGTGTAACAAAATGCGCGCACGGGGGGGGGGGGGGGGGGGGGGTCGGGGTAGGGGGGTGAAATTCACTCTAAAAGGAACAATGCAACACAACTTGATGTACACTCAAAAAAGAAAAGACAAACCTTACTTGTGAATAGTGTCACATAGTACTATTCACAACATTTGTTGTTTTTCCATTGGCTACTATTCACAGTTGAATATGCTCTTTTTTGTTTGAGAGTGGTTAGATTGAGATAGGAGTCCACTTTTTGTTAGACGTTAGATGCAACTGTTGCCATATCTTGTATTGATCAAAAGGTAGCGCATAAGAGTTAGCACTAGATTTTTCTTCATAATGTATTTTGTTCCGTTTCATATTGTATTTTGGCTTTGCAATAACCGAATGTATGTGTGCACCAATCAAAGCAGAGACCTCCTTTTGTTTAAAGAAAAAGCCATTTGACCGTACTTGTCTTGATTGTGCATCTTGATGTGGAACCCTTGATTGGACTTTTTTTAGGGTATATGTTGTCATATCTTGTATTTGCCGAATGGTAGCGCATAACAGGGAGTCAGTACTAGATTTTTTTTTCACAGTGTATTTGTTCCGTTTCATATTGTATTTTGACTTTGCAATAATCGAATGGATGTGTGCACCAATCGATGCGGAGACCTCCTTTTTTTTGAAGAAAAATCCATTTCATCGAACTTGTCTGATTGTGCATCTTGATGTGGAGCGCGAAAGATTGGACTCTTTTGTGGGTTACCAAGAAATCTTGTGGAGCATAAAGAGTCATTTTTTTAAAGAAAATAATCAATTACAAAATCCAAGATTTACTTTTTGCACCGTAGCAGAAATAATCAGGAAATTATGCTCCACAAACTTACATCTGGCACTGATTAATTACTCAGGTGCCAGCTGTGTTACTGCCATATTTTGCTGGCATGATTTCGATTAATTACTAACCAATAGGCCTATCTCAAAACACAGAGCATGATTTGTTAGCTTAAGACAAGACTTTTCTATCAAAAAAAAAGAGACAAGACTTGGACGGTGCAGAGGAATACCCCGTATGAAAGAGTGAGTGCAAAGTGGCCTGGAGAGAAAATCCTTTTGTAATGCAGTATCTTGTAAACTTGCAAACAAAGCAACCTCCTTAACATTTCCATCTACTAAGTATACATTTTTGGGGTGATTGAAAGGAAACGTATTGTTCGGAAACGTACTTTTTTTGGCAGGAGGGTGAAAGTAAATTTCGCACCCACACCCATAAATCCATCCGTCCATCCATCTGTCAATCTATCTTGTGAAGAAATAAGACGACGAAGTGAGAGCACAATAATGAAATTCTTGAAACCTATACGAGTACTGGCGTACAATCTCCCTGTCAAAGGAAAAGAGAAGGTCTGTGGGGTGGGGTCACATAGTAGGAGGGAGAAGCAACTGTTCCACCGCAATAATTGCCGACGCAGCAGAGAGAGGGCAGCCACAGTGGCAGCAGCACAAGTCGCCCGTACCAATCCCCCTTACCTTTTATTATTATTATTGGGCATTGTACCATAAAGCGCACAGTGGCATTATATCAGAGCATTCCTCTTGCAGTCGGTCTTCTTCCCCAGCCCAGCCAGTCAACCCCTACCAAAGACCGCCCAAAATAATTCAGAAAAAAAACTACACCCACTGCTCCACATAGGTATAGAGTGAAACAGTGCTTGTTTGTGTTTAAGCCTTAACGGGAGGGAGTGAGTGAGTGAGAGAGAGTGACATTTCTTTAAGCTTTGTTGTGTGTGTGTGTTGGTAGTCCTTCTCCTCTCTCTATATGTGTTGTTCCCAGCTCCCAATGTTTAAGCTTGGAGTAGTGGTATTGCTGGGCTCGAGAATCCAGGATAAATAGAGAGAGAATGAGGAGATAGAGAGAGGTTTTTGTTTTGGAGAAGCTCCATCTTCTCACTCTCCCTCCCAGCTAATAAAGCGGCCTCTCACTCCTCAGTTCATATACTGCTACTTGTCCACTCCAGGGGCTAGACTAGACTACGCATCACACAAGAGAGAGGCGAGGAGAGGAAGGAGCCAATCAAAAAGATTTGGGAAAAAAAAGTGGGTAAAAACAGCAGAGCCGAGTCTCCTCCCCACTCTTGCGCCCAACAAAAAAGGGGCGATAGATAGATAGTTGGGAAAGACCGAAACGTCCGCAAACCCCCGGGAAAACCTCCCACGCGCGACGGCATGTCGGCGGACGAGGGCGAGCCGTCCGGATCGGCGCCGCCGCCGGTGCTCGACGCGCCGGCGCAATGGGGCCGGAGGAGGCCGCCGCCAGGAAGCGGTACGAGGCGCTGTTGCAGGTGCGCGCCAAGGCCGTCAAGGGCAAGGGCGCCTGGTACTGGGGCCACCTCGAGCCCGTGCTCGTCCCGCCGCCCGGCTCCGGCGCGCCGCCCAAGGCCGCCAGGGTCAGGTGCGGCCTCTGCGCCGCCACCTTCTCCGCATCCAACCCGTCGCGCACCGCCACCGAGCACCTCAAGCGCGGCGCCTGCCCTAATTTCGCGGCGGCGCAGGGCGCGCCGCCGCCGCCTCCCCCGCCCCCGCCGCCGTCTTCGCAGCATCAGCATAACCAGCTGCAGCTGGTCACCGTCTCCTCGCCCGCGTCCTCGATCGTGCCCATCTCCTCCATCCCCCCGTCCTCGTCCTCGTCGCAGCGCCGGCACTCCACCGGCGGCGGCGGCGGCCGGAAACGCCACGCGCTCGCCGCCGCCTACGCGGCCGTCTCCGAGGCGGCCGCATCGCACCCGCACCAGCACCACGTCGTGATATCCGACCCGACCGCCTACTCCCCGACGCCGCCCACGCCGCCGGGGATGCCCACGCCCAGGCAGCAGGTGCTCTCCGGCGGCCGGGGCGACCTCGGCCCGCTCGCCATGCTGGAGGACAGCGTCAAGCGCCTCAAGTCCCCGTCGGCCTCCCCCGGCGCGATGCTGCCGCGGCCGCAGGCCGAGGCCGCGCTCTCCCTGCTCGCCGACTGGTTCCTCGAGTCGTCCGGCAGCGCGTCCCTCTCCGCGGTGGAGCACCCCAAGCTGAGAACCTTCCTGCGCCAGGTCGGGTTGCCCGAGATATCGCGGGCCGAGCTCGCCGGCGCGCGCCTCGACACGCGCTTCGCGCAGGCCCGCGCTGACGCCGCCGCGCGCTTCCGCGAGGCGCGCTTCTTCCAGCTCTCCGCCGACGGGCTGCGGGAGCAGGTGATCACCCTCTCCGTCAACCTCCCCAACGACACCTCCGTCTTCCACCGCGCCGTGCCCATGCCGGCGCCCGCCTCGGCCTCCTCCGACTACGCCGAGGAGCTGTTCCTGGACGCCGCGTCGTCCGTCTCTGCCACCTCTGGCGACATTCGGCATTGCGCTGGTATCGTCGCCGACCGCTTCGGCTCCAAGACCCTGCGTGATCTCGAGACCAAGCACCACTGGATGGTGAACCTCTCCTGCCAGGTCCATGGCCTGTCCCGCTTGGTGAACGACATGGCGCGCGAGCTCCCGCTCTTCCACTCCGCCGCCGCCAATTGCGCCAAGATCGCCGGCTACTTCAACACCACGCCTGCCGTGCGCGCGCTGCTGCACAAGCACCAGCTTCAGGATCATGGGCACGCCTTCCTCCTCCCCGACGCCGCTCCGCCTTACAAGGACGGCGAATTCACCGTCGCCCCATTCACGATGCTCGAAAGAATCCTGACATCGGCACGGCCGCTCCAGCTGGCGGTGCTCGAGGAGGCCTACAAGGTCATCTGCATTGACGTTCCTGCGCCCAGGGAGATCGCTGCCATGGTGCAGAACGTGTCGTTCTGGACCGAGGTGGAGGCGGCACATTCGCTCGTGAAGCTGATCATGGACATGGTGAAGGAGATGGAGGCCGAGAGGCCCCTGGTCGGGCAATGCCTGCCGCTGTGGGAGGACCTGCGCGGCAAGGTCAGGGCTGGTGCAGAAAATTCAGCATTGAAGAGGCCACGGCCATGAATGTGCTCGAGAGGAGGTTCAGGAAGAACTACCACCCGGCGTGGGCGGCGGCATTCATATTGGATCCTTTGTATCTGATCAAGGATGCCGGCAGGAGGTACCTTCCACCGTTCACCTACCTGACGCCGGAGCAGGAGAAGGACGTGGACAGGCTGATCACGAGACTGGTGTCGCCCGAGGAGGCGCACCTGGCGCTGATGGAGCTGATGAAATGGCGGTCCGAGGGGCTCGACCCGTTGTACGCGCAGGCAGTTCAGGTCCGGCAGCCTGACCCGTTGACGGGGAAGATGAAGATCGCCAACAAGCAGAGCAGCCGGCTTGTGTGGGAGACATGCCTCAGCGAGTTCAAGTCCCTTGGCAAAGTGGCCGTCAGGATCATCTTCCTCCACGCAACCGCCAAGGGGTTCAAATGCACGCCGTCGATGACGCGGTGGCTCACCGCGCCGGGGAGCTCTGCTGGCGGCATTGGCCGCGCGCACCGGCTGGTGTTCATCGCGGCCAATTCGAAGCTGGAGAGGAGGGATTTCTCGAACGACGACGACAAGGACGTGGAGCTGCTCACGGAAGGAGACGACGACATGCTAACTGAGACCGCTGCCAATGTGGATCCCTCCGCCTCCTAAAAAAGTGTAGCGTTCATTCCCTGCTTAAAATTTGCTTCTTTGTGCATTTGATGTTAGCATATCTTCGTTAGACTTGGATCTCTCTCTCTCTACTAGGAAATTGGCAGATTCTTTTTTGTTCTTCTCTTGTGCCCCTCATGTTGCTAGTTCTTGCTCCCTCCTCTTTGTTTTGGCTGGGTAGGGTTAGAGGATCTGCGTCCGGCAACGTGCTGTCTGCCGTGACTTTACACGTACGCCCTGCCCGCAGGGGGTGAAGTGAAATGATGGATTACGTAGGGAGCCGGATCCTCTGACTTTGCAATCCTAACTTTTCCTGACTTTGAGTCACTGACGAGTGGGTCCCACGTGGGTAGGGGCATGAGATGGAGATATGCACCCTTAATTTGCTTTGTCAAGTGTGCTCATTTAATAAATGCCTCTTGTCATACATAGTAGTACGTACTACTACTATGTTGGTTCTGTTGGATCATGAAACTATTTAGAAATGAGAATCCGCAGGAGGCATGATGACCAGAGGGGAGGGAGGGAGGTTGCGCGTTAGCTATTCTGATCTGTTGTCCAAATAATAGATACTATATATAAAAGTTGGACAGAATCGCCGCCTCTCAGCGCGCCACGTCGCCCTCTTTACGCTGGCCGTCCGATACCGGCGACGGACGGCCAGGAACGCGCCACGTCGCCCCCAAACGGTGGCACTGTTGTAAGTACAGTGCCCGCGCGCACCCGCGAGCGCCACGTCGCCCGGTCACCGCCGGTCGCGCCGGTGAGCGACCGGTCACCCACCAGCACGATTTTTGGCGCAGGAAAAATTACACAGACCCCCCCCGCAAGGGACCTTTCTGCGATTTCGAGAAACCCTAGGGACTTTCGTGCAAAAACGCCGGCACAGCTCTCTCTTCCCTCCTTCTCTCCCGCGACGCCGCGGATCGCCGTCGCCGCCGCCGCCTGCCACCGCCGCCATGCGCCTCCCCGCTCAAATCCGAGCTCGCACGGCGGGTCGCCGTCGCTTCCTCTTCCACCTCCCCGGAAATCGCGTCCCAATACCACGGAAACATGCCGCAATCAACGCCGCCGGCGTCGGTGCCCTCCGCCGCGTTTACGCGTCGCCGGCGCGACGTTCCGGCGAACTAGGGGGCGGCGCCGCCACCTGCGGCCACCCCGCACCCAAGCGCGTCGAACGCGCCACGGCAAGCGTGCTAGCTCGGCCTCGAACGTCGCCGCCGTGGTCGACGGATCTGCGGGCAGATCCACCCCCCGCCATTGCTGACGTCATCACGACGTCAGCGTGGGCCCGACCTGGCAGTGACTTTTTTTTTGAAAATCTTTTACTAATTGTTAAAACACTGCCATGTGGGCCCAGACTACTAAATAAATTACAGAAAATCAGTAAATTTGTAAAATCAATATCTTTTTACTGGGTTATCAGAAAAATATGAATAATATATCAAAATGTTCAGAAAAATAAATCTAATTTGTTTATGTTAGAATTCATACATTTTGAAACATTTAAATTTGAAAGACAATGTTCAGAAAAATAAATCTAATTTGTTTATGTTAGAATTCATACATTTTGGAACATTTAAATTTGAAAGACATTTGTAAATAACCTAAAGATATTATGTCTTGACAAATTTAAACTAATCAACGTAGAAAAATATGAAACAAATATATAAACAAGGGAAAAATAAAAAAACACGATTTTTTTTTTACAAATACTTGAACAACAACTAAAAAAAAAATCATACCTACAAATAAGAAAAAAAAACAAATATACCTGACACATAAAATATCGTATAAAACATTATCAATATAACAAATATACTAACAAATGAAAAATGTTCATCAAATAATATTGCAAATTTTTTGAAAATGTTTAATTAGGATACAAACACCCGAAAATTGTAAAATCCATATCTTCTAATCCATATGTCAGGAAAAAAAAATCAACATAGCAAAATTTGCAGGAAAATAAGATCTTTACATCTAATGCACTTCCATGCACAACTAAACAATTTTTAAGATATTTAATTAGAAAAACCACCATACCTAACTAACAAATAATTTTACAAATAATTAAACAAATAATCTAGCATACGAAAAAATTTATCAAAATGACAAACACACCTGACAGCTAAGATATGAATGTCACAAAATATTTAAAATGTTTTGAAAATGTTTAGTTAGAACATCCAATATAACTAACGAACAATATATAAAAAATTGAAAAAAAATAACAATCTTTACATTATTTTTTGACATACCATGAAAACTAACTATTGATTTTTATGAACAACTTCCCGAATTTAGCTATCCTGGAAAATTCGACAACTTATAAGTGTAAATATTTTTTTTTTGAATACCAACGAAAATAAATATAAACAACTTTTGAATACGGGTATTTACGAAATTTAATTTTATACATCTTGGTATTTTTCCTTCAGGCGCGTGACATAAAAAATTGTGCAAACAAAATTATTTCCCCAAATAGTTCTTTCTCTCCAACATATTCAGTTTTCTTAAAGTTTGAACAAATATTTCAAAAATAACAAAACGCATTTTTCCCAATAATTCTTCCTCCCCAATAAATATTCAATTTCTTTATAAGCTTCATAATAAATTCCCAAATTTCACTGAATTAAAATCTTCAAATTTATGAATTGCAATGATAAAACCCATACATAAAAAAATGTACAAAAATATTACTTCCCCAAATAATCCTTTCTCTCCAACATATTCAGCTTTTTAAAAAATTTGAACAGCCCTTTCAACAATTCACATAATTAAAACCTTTCATTTTATGAATTAGAAAAACACAGACCGTACGTACAAAATGTACAGAAAACATAAGTTCCCGAATACTTTTTCCTCCCAAAAAAAAAAATATTCGTGTCTTCCAATTAGTTTCAAAAAAGATTCCAAACAATATTTATTGGATTTTTTTGCGACAAATAATTCTCAGACCCATCCTACAAAATATTACACATTTCGTATAAGTCCAAAATAACTCCCACTTAATTTTTTTACAAAATTTCCCAACAAGTACTTTCCCCCGATGCTCACTCTCACTCTACAAAATATTTTAATACGTACAACTTTCAAAATATTACACATTTCGTAGAAGTCCAAAATAGATTCCACATTTTCATATTTCAAAATTTTGAGTACCTTCCAATTCTGATCATTTTTTAAACATTAACATAATACAAATATAAATATATTCTAATACGTACAAGTTTCAAAATTTCAACAAACATGTCTAACTACTTATGACATAATGCAAACAAATTTGAAGAATTAAATTAGGTAAATATTTTGAGAAAATCCAAATTTATTCCCCGGAATTATGCATTGAATTCAGTAAATCCTCATGCAATATGTTCCAACTGATTATAACGTTTTCTATAATTACCAACTGTACACAAAAAAAAAAGATCTTCATCCGACAATTTCAAAAAAAAAAAAAAAACAACTAAATGATATAAATTACAAAATTTACAAATGTCTTCCAAATCTAATTTTTTTCCCAACCGTGAAAAAGAACTCAAATATACATATTTTCCAAATTTTACCAATTTTTAAAAACTAAACAACCAATAAATGTGAACTTTTTTGAATTCCAACAGTTTTAGAATTCGAACAATTTTTAAAAAATGCAAACATTTTAAAATATGAATTTACCCACACGGACGCAATACTTTTAATATTTTTTTTACTTTTATAAAAAAAAACTAGGCAACCAATAAATACAACTTTTTTTTTAATTCCAACATTTTTAAAGATTTGAACAATTTTCAAATGCAGACAAATTTAAAAATAAATTTTACCACACGGGCGCGTCGTGTCGACGCGCCATCTTGCCTAGTACTAGTATTATGCCTTTTCGTACAGGGGCGCTGCCAATAACATGGTTGCTTTATCGGTTCGTCATTGATTACGTTTTGAAGGTGGAAATTTAAAAAACTCAAGTACACTGGTGACACTCAGACAAACCCTAAGTTTGAACATGAATGTAGCAAATTTCATAACATGATTACTTATGAAATACTACTTCTTTGTACTGATGAATAGTAACTTGTTTGAAGCAATGTATTTTTGAGAGAAACCTACTTCCTCTCTGGTGAGAGAGAGGAATGTGTGTTGTTGAATTCCATAAAATCGACATGGGGTCTTTCTTTTTCTCCTTTTGGCTCCTCCACTTTATGATTATGGAGTGAGTAATATAGAGACACCCAGGTGATGATTGGGGCGGTGAACCGATTCGACGCACCGAAAAGCAGAATCCGTCGCCGCTGCTCCAGTGGCCGTATAGAAACCACGACCAGCATAAGGTAAACAGCGGGGCCCGCCTGGGATGATGAAAACAAATGTTATATAAATCTTATCTCGTCCAACGTCCGGTCCACCGGTAACTTTCCCCTCCTCCGCTTCTCCATGGCTGGCCGCTTCTGGTACAGAGTAGTGCCTCTGAGAATTCTGGCGTTTGACTTTGAATCTCTCGAGCTCATTGCCATGACAACCGCGAGCTCTTCTCCCTTGTACCAGCCAAGGAGGAGGAAGAAGATGGCAACACCTCAGAAAGAAAGAAAGCAGAGAACATGAGCGGACGTGTATTTTTTTCCCCAATATTTTTCTATTATTATGCAGTACGAGTAGCTAGCTAGCTCGGAACCGAAGCAACAAGGGCATTTCTTCTTGGCTCGAATCGTCTTGTCCGGAGCGAGTGTGTATGGAACCGGTTCTCCCGAAATCGTCTTGTCCAACATGGTTTACCCGAGAGCGGGTGGTGGCTGGTGGTAGTGGGAGGATTTCCGTCCGTCATGTGGAGCGATGCTCCGTCCGTCGGCGAGGGTGTACGTACGCGGGAACAGTGCTTGCCATGGTACATTTGTCTTCCATTGGATTGGGTCGTCTGTCTGTCTGCTGCGTCTACCTATGTACACACCGCTTTCCAGCCAGCCACCACCTCTGTAGGTACCTACACACAGTAGCAGTGGCAGCTCGTCCTAGGAGCTCCTCACTCACTCACTCGTCTCAGTGATGAGATTATTGATTTAGCAAGGGTGGTACTTCTGCCAGACGGCCTTGTCATGGCCTCCCTAAAACCCTCTCATCACATTTATGATCCTCCCTTGAATAGCCACACGGCCTGTGAATAGGAGCGAGCGTGGATGATACTAGGCTTTGCCCACTGATGATGGACCGATCCCGATCCTGGGTGTGAGGCCACCAGCTGCATCCAAGCCAGGATCCATCACCAGTTGGGTTCTTCCATCGCCCGCCCCCCTCATTCCAGCAGCAAAACCGGACCAGCCATGGACCATGGCCACCCAGAGGATTGTTTGCTTGCACTGTAGAGGCTAGACAAACCGAGCGCCATGCCTATAGCTTGCCCACAGTTCAAGCTCTTGACTCATCAACGACCGGCTTCTAGGTTTCGACCATCGTGCTACAGTTTAAGCTCCTCCGCGGCTACTCCGCATATCAAAAACAATGTAAAAAACGTACGGGGCTATAATTGTTTTTCTGTTGTAGATTTCTATGTCAAAAAAAAGGAGTGGAATGCAGGAGATGGGCTTGTACCACCAATTTTCCCCGGAGGATTTTTCACCGCCTAGTGAAACCGTCCTGTTCCGAGCTCTCCCTCTAGCTTCTTGGCGCGCAGTGGAGAGAGTCAACAGGGCATGGGCGTCTGATCTGATCTGAGAGGAGGGCACTGCAGGGCAGAGTGTGTTCCTCCTTGCAGGTAGCATGCATGGCACATTGTCATTGTGGTGCCGGTGATGGTGCAGCTTAGCGTTATAGCTTGTTCCCCCTCTCTCCCCACCACCTATCCTATGCTCTGCGTCTGCGTTTTTCTTCCATCTTTCCAATGAAAGCCACTGTTGTTGATGTTGTCCTCCCTCCTCTCAACTGTCAACGTCGTCCTCCTAAACCGGCCGGCCAACCCAAGCGTTCTCAAAGAAAACAGAGCGGCAGATGCCAAGGACGTTTGTGGGTACGTTCGAACATCTCCGGTGTTTCCCTGTCCACTCTCTTAACAATTTGCCAGTTATGCAACCGCACATAAATTTGAATGTGAAATGTGGTTCGTACTACTGTGTTGATTGCTACTTAGTGTGGAAAAGCCTGTGTTCGTACAGCCTGTTCATGGCCGTCGGTAGAAGAAGAAGGAAGGAAGGAACACACATGGCCCGTTTGGTCAGGCCTCCGGCGACCTTTTTCCATGGATGCACGTGGCTGCCTACCTAAGTTGGCAGCCGTCGCGTTCCCTGTAGTAATTTTACAGCCTAACTTGGCCGGCCGGAGTACGCCCTCTCGGCAGCGCACCTCCCCGGACCGGCGCTAGTGCGGGCGCAGCGGTTAATTAGCCACCCTTGATTACTGACCGGCAAGGCATGCAGCATGTAGTAGCGTCGCGTGGCCTCGGCGTGGTACTGCTACCAGTACCAGTGCAGCAGCAGCAGCAGCTAGTGCACTCTTCACTCGCCCAGCTCAGCTCAGCTCTTGGCAGTACTAACCAACGAACCAACAACATGTAGTAGGAGTAATAAATCGGTTCGATTCAAAGCCCTGCTCGCTGGAACATTGACCTTCCTTTGTTCCTTTGTTTGTTGCAAGGACGAGCGGGGAATTACTCCTCTTAATAACAAACGCTGGTGAGTAAGAGCATCTCGGATTAACCATTTTTTTAGGTCATTTGGGCTGAAAATAGATCTCCAGCTGGTGTCCTTGATGTAAATTGAGACTGAATATATTTCCATCGCGATGTAAAAATACATCATTGATGATCCAAACATACATCACCTGTGGTTGTGCCCAAACACCCAAACCTCCGCGCGGGAGTTCAGAACCACACCGCTAAACCTTCCTGTCCACACCATCACGCTAATTTTTTTTTCAATAATACATTTTATTACAAAAAATCGAAAAATATTACACGGATTGAGTGTATTTCAAAAATAATGCGGCCTAATTTGCGGCCAATACGATAGGTACCTATCGTCGGGGGCCAAGACGATAGGCCCATCGTCTGTCGGCTGCGTGCGACAGAGTGCGACAGAGAACCTGCTCGTCCACGATAGGACTTATCGTCTGGGGCCAACACGATTGGTTCCAATCGTCTAGGGCCAAGACGATTAGCCCAATCGTCTAGGGCCAACACGATAAGTACCGTGCCTGCTATGGATCGATCGATCGATCTCTTGGCAGATATCGTGGGCGACAGCAAAGCTAGCAGCTAGCGATCGTCCACGCACGGCAGGAACGCATGCACGGCCAGCACGCACGGCGTGCCGGCAGCCCGACGGCCACGGTCAGCACGCACGGCACGGCAGCCCGGCGGCCACGGCGCGGCCAGCACGACACGGCCAGCCCGGCATGGCGAGCACGCGTGGCCAGCACGCACGGCCAGCCGGCGAGCACGCACGGCAGCCCGGCGGCCAGCACGGCACGGCCAGCCCGGCACGGCACGGCAAGCACGATACGGCAGCCCGGCGTGCTGGCCAGCCGGCGAGCACGCGCGGCCAGCCCGGCACGGCGAGCACGCGTGGCGAGCACGCACGGCAGCCCGGCGGCCAGCACGGCACGGCCAACCCGGCACGGCGAGCATGCGCGGCCAGCACGGCACGGCAAGCACGACACGGCAGCCCGGCGGCCAGCACGCACGGCGGCCGGCACGGCACGGACGCGAGCTGATCACGCACGGCTAGCACGCACGCGAGCTGATCACTCATGCATGCACTCGTCGTCCACGCCGTGGACGATATGGTCCAATCGTTTACGCCGCAGACGAGCAGGTCCTGTCACGCACGAGTGGCTCGTCGTCCGCGTGGGCTGGCCCAGCCAGCATCCTGTCGTCTGCGGCCACCGCGATAGGTACCTATCGTCTTGGCCCCCGACGATAGGTGCCTGTCGTCCTGTCCCCCGATTAGGCCGCATTATTTTCGAAAAACTCTCAATCCGTATAATATTCTTCGATTTTCTGTAATAAAATGTATTATTTAAAAAAAATTAGCCACCATCACCGTGGCCCTCGCCGCCTCCATCTAGTCCTCCTCGGGCATCGACGCGACCCTGCCGTCACCTCCGGCCTTACCATGTTTCTGTAGAAGTCAAATATACATCACTTGGCGGCCAATTTTGAGGTACTTGTTGGAGATGGTCATGTTTTTGTCCAAAAGTCACACCTTTCCGGTGATATAAATGTTACATCAAGCCATTTTTCGTGGGCTAAAATATATGAGATACTCTAATGAGTGGAAAACCATGTACGATGCATTAAGTACAAGAAAAGGTGAAGTAGTGACAAGTGGTATATAGTAGTATCTCTTTTGTGTAAATAAAATAGAAAGTGGTCGTGAGTAAAGCCAGCGAGCAAGGGTAAAAGGCGAGACAGGACAGCAGATGGAGAGTACAGCTGAGTGAGTTGTTTATATTTTCTCGAGTATTATTTTCCCCAGCCCGGCAGCATCCGTACGTAGGTGCAGCTTTTTTTTTTTTGACACATCCAAACCTCCGTATATTCAACAGCCGTCCACATACACAGTACACAGACAAGAAACGAAGTAAGAACAACACGAAGGGGAAAAGGATCCAGAAGCTTCGAGAACTTCACCGCCGCCGTCGCCGGAGACGAGGATGACCAGCCGCCGTCTTGCCGCTGCCAGGGAAGACTTTGCCCTATGAAGGACGCCGCCGTGACCGTCCGCCGCGCCGCGGCGGAGCTGTTGTCGATGAACGACCCGGGCGAGCGCCCCCCGCGCCCCTCCGAACCACCCTGCCTCGGCCGCCATCGTCGCCGTTGCCGGAAGAAGATGAAGAACTTGACGAGCCCAAGGATCCGCCCGCGACCCCAGCCACCAGATCCGTCGCCTCGGATCCAGCCGGGGGTCGGGGAAGACGCGCACGGCAGCCCCCAGGGGCTGCGAGCACGAAGGAGACGGCCGCTCCACGACGAGGCTCCGAAGAACACCGCCGGCGAAGGGGAGGAGCACCGCCACCAAAACCACCACCACCAGCCGCACCCCCGCCTCCAGAGCGCCGCCGGCAACGAGCCCAGCTAACCCTACACTATGTACACACCGAGATCCGGCGTTCCCCCACCCTCCCGCTGCCGAAGCAGCCGGCGGAGGGGAGGAAACGGCCGGATCCGCGGCGGCGAGGTGGGTTGACCCGGCGGGTTTCAGAAAATCGCCTCTCCTCTTAGGGACGAAGGAGGGGAGACGGGTGCAGCTGGTGGTGTAGTCGCCCTAGTCGTAGCAGTATTAACTCACTCTGGTAGCAGTATTTTTATCTCCATATAATAAACGCTGTACAGTGGTACTACGTGCGGCTGTAGAGTATATATTTGCGCATGTGGCTGGTAGCACTTGGGGGAGGGATACGATGATGTCGCCCGGCGGGCCGTGGGCCACCCGCTTTTTGTCCATCTTGGACTGGCTGTCTGTCCGGGCCTCATGCATGTATTTCTCGCCTTTGCGTCTTGTCAATCGGCGACAGCAAAGGCGGAGACAGAGAGCGAGAGGTGCGAATGGACGTGGTCTCCAGCTTTCCAAGTACTCCCTCCCTCCCACGACGTGGAAGATAAAGAAATCACAACATTGGGCACTCTCCCAGGCGGCACCAGTGCTGCTGGTAAAAGGTGAAAACCCTGTACTCACTCATCAGGGATTGGAGCTGCATTACGTTTGGTTTGGAGCCTCCCAAATTCAAAACCCTAGTATTATTAAGGCTTGTCATCTCACTATTATTACGTATTATTAAGGCTTGCAGAGCAGAGAAGAGTTTCTCTGCCTCTCTAGCTACTACTACCTGCATACACATGGGGGCTTTACTCGCTACTAGTATAAGGACTTCCATGCCGCCACTTGGGAGGCGAGTTTCTTTATTGTTTTTTTATAAGAAGAAACATCCGTGCATTCTATTTCTAGTTCAACGAAAATAGAGAAATATGAAGAAAATATCAAACCCGCATGGCGCAAAAACAATGAGGACCCCACGAGGCCGTTGCGAGGTTAGAATTCCAGGAAATCTCCAAAGTTTGAGAGATTTTGGAAATGGTCTCTACTGCACTTCGATGTAACATGACAAATCTATTCCAAAGAAAAAACTTCCAAGTTTAATTCATATACAGAAAAAATATAAATATTTATAATACAAAATCAGTAGTTTTTGGTCAAACTTAATTGAGCTTTAAATATATTTATATGCCTTAACTTTTTAAATCGATGTAGTAGTTTCTTTAATTTCAATGAATTACAACATAATTTGAATTGATGTTAAAACAATTAATTTTACAGAAAAAAAATCCAAGATTAATTAATTTTACAGAAAAATTATAAACATTTATAATACAAAATCAGTCGATACACCATACTTTTAGTCAAACTTACTTGAGCTTTAAATATATTTAAATGTCGTATTTTTATTATCAATGTAGTAGTTTACTTGCTAGTAAAACCTAATTTGAATTGATTCAAAAATAATTTCAATTTGGACCAAAATTTCAAGTTACAAAGCATATTGATACCCATAAAAATTTCAGAAAATTCGTAGGTACCTATATCATCTATATGCATGTCGGCTCGGTAAGGCCATATATGAAGCCAGGTTGATCATCCTTCAGAATGGTACCTGGACAAAGACACGTTTTTGAAACGTCTAGTTGAAACAATGTGGTGCCTAAGCCAACATCTGAAGTCAGAAAGGTCCTTTTCGCCATATCCCTGCTATGGTGGTGTGTCTAGTCTCGGCGGAGGGTTTGTGGAATTATGTTTCTGATGGATCACCTAGGATCAGGTCGGCTTTCGTGTTTGTCGGTGTGCTTGCAAGTATGCCTTTTTGGATATAGGGTTCTCATCATTGGTGATCTCGTGTGCTGGTCCTTTGATGTCTAAAAACAACGATTTTTTGTCTGTCTACTACGTCAAGATCTTTTACAACAAGCTCATTCACGATGGAGGGGCGAGGACGACGGTGCGCTTTTTGGCTCGCTCTAGTGCTTGTAGTGGAGGGAAGAGGACTCACCGTCGTTGCGCGAGGATGGAGAGGGAACATGCGATGTCGTCCCATGAGGAGCAGGGGAGGAGATGAACTTGGAGCCGATGACCTGGTCATTCGCGACAAGGTTTGGTCAAAGAATTGTGGCAATGTGGTTCATTGGACGATGGTAGAGGTGATCTGGTGGTCGGCACCATCGAAGGAGATCACAAAGAGGAGTGTGTCGTCGAGGTGGAGACAATGCGGTACTTGCCGGAGCTCAAGGACAGCGGGATTCACGAGAATTGATGATGACGTGGGCGTTCATTTATGTCCTTGTTGAGGGAGGTTCTCACATGGTTTCTGAGGATGAAGGGGTGGTCGAGGAGGTGACTTGGCCTCAGGATAATCCTCGAGTGCTTGTTTTTTTAGTCGGTGTTGCTTCTTCCGTCGAGCAGGAGAGGAGACGGGCGTCCCTAGGCTAGCAGAAGCAGGGGGTCGGCTTGCATGGGGAGGGGGGGAGGGGGGGGGGGGAGGGGGGGATTTGCTCGGGTTGGAAGGGATTCACACAGGAAGTACGGGATTAGGTGAACATGATTTTAGTCAACACATGTCGAAAGAAAGCAGATTTTGGCGCCCTTTTTTTTGCAAAAAAGCGTACAACTCGAGTATTAAAGGTCAAACATATGCCACGTCAACAAAATATGTCAGTGTACCGTTATCGGTCACCGTGACCGTAAATGAGCATCCGACGTGTATTCCAGCACCGTAAATCGTGTATTTTTTTAGTACGGTGACCAAGGCGGGTTTTGACGACAAGTTACCGCGGATGCGTATTAGTCTAGTGTAAATCTCAATTTGAACTATGATGAGGATGGAGAGAAAATAAGATAAAACTTCACACAACCCTACATAAAAGACAAGAGCCACGTACGCAAGTGATAATATATACGTGACCAGCTATTCCAGATTCCCGAGCAGACCAAGTGTGCATCATGGCGATGTTGATGCCCACCTGATGATGACCTAGGGTTTAGGAAATGAAACCACCTGGGAGGTAGTCGTTTTCCCTTGTCTCGAGCCTTCGCTCTCACGCCAGATCAAAAGGCCCTCTCCGTCTCGCATGCTGTTGGGGAACTGTCTAAAGCATGCACGTCGAACCTCCGGCATCTCCTTCAGGGACCCTCTCCCATCTTAGGTTTCGATCCAGTCCATTGCCACGCACAGCTTCAGGCAGTTCCTCATTAAGGTACCATGGACGATTGGTTCCGATTGATGGCAACTACACGGTGTGCCTCCTGTTGATCAACTAAAACTGCTACCGACGAAAAACAATTGCATGGGCCCTTTACGAGGAGACAAGCGGCCACCACTAGCACGCCGAGGAGGACCAGCACGATACTGCTCAAAGAGGCACATCCAACAAAGATTGTCGCATGAAGAAATGGATCACGTAGAGAACGCCTCCGCACCTTAGGTTCGACGGTATTGTGCGATTCTAGAAATCTTTACGACTTGTAATTTCGCATTCGACGTCTTGTATCCACACCTTCTTTTCACGCCGTTTACGTCCCGCCAATTCACCGTCTTCCCGCCTCTCCACACTCGTCTATAAACATTAGGAGCGTCACTGGATGTCGGGCCTCGGTACAACTCCATTATCACTGAAGATACTCGGTGGCGAATATAAAGTGGCGGGAGAGCCTAGGGTGGGAACCCGCCGTGGCCTTCCCGCCGAAAGAGGCGACGGAGGAGCACTCCCCACAACAGTGTGTCTGAGCACGGGCTGTGGGATCCAAGTTCTCGCGCCGCGGGATCACGGCATGCGTGCCTCCTCCTTCTCTGTTTCCTCGCCCCCCCCCCCCCCCCCCCCCCCCCCCCCCCCCCCTCGTCGTCCGAGACCATCCCCTCCGCCGGAGACGCCAATTGACGACACTGCTTTGGTGATGTCGAATTCGACATCGTCACCCGACCTTAGTTCTTTTGAGGAGCTCGATAGAAAGCGAGAGTTGGTGGAGTCCATCGCGACGTGGCACCATGAGCAAGAGTGGTTGCACAGTAAACATGAGCTCAAGGATGCCGGTGTCACACTCTCCAAGCGTTGTAAGACATGAACTAAAAGTGCAGAGCCACTTTGTCTGCCGCCAACGCTATACAGGCCTCGGGCTCTGGCCAGCCATCCGCCGCCAACGCATTCTGACAAACCAGGCTCTAGGAAGGCCGGAGCCATCCGCAATGTCGCTGCATCGAGATCTCCTCTAACGAGGAGAACATTTATTCAAATAAATTAGTTATTAGATAGGTTTATTGTATCTTGTATATATGATAAGCGTGGAAATGTTTGAATGGACCCCTCCAGATATTAAGTAATGTTTGTCACTTCATTGTTTGATCAATATATGTGTGGGAATCTCCTTCTTAGTACATGTTTAGTATTACACTTTGTAAGAAACCGAAGAGAAAAAAATGTTCCTCCATGTGCAAAGTCCAAAATATCGTACGCGGTTTTCTTCAAATAATCGTGTGCAATGTGCCTTATCGCATATGTTTTTTCTAAACTGACCATGTGTAATACATGGAAACCCGCATTTGGTTTATGTAAAATTGTGCGAGCACAACCATATGAGATAGCATCATACATAAGAGTGTGTTAAGGTAATCGGAAAGGGACAAATGCGACTAGAACAAAGAATAATTCGGCGGTAAACAAATAAGAACACTTAGTATTTTTCCTTGCTAAGAACAAAATGAGATTTGAAAGAACCAGCCTATACTACTATACTTCTTCTTCTTCGACGATCCTTCCGCCCCATTGTTTTAGTGATACTTATTGACGATTTCTGTCGGTTTCGAGACACCCTCCTCCTTCCCCTTCATCTTCTCCCTGTTGTCGTCCTTATCATCGCCGTTGTCATAATTCTTCAGGTCCCCCCTCCTCCGACGAGGGATACACAAAATAGGCGTGGGTGCCTGACGGATCCTTTGAAGCTTCCATGAACTTGACATATTCAAGGCCAGATCCAGTGTTATTGACGCATTTCGATAAAATCAACCACATCCAGTTCCACTGGTTCGAGTTCTCATGGTTTCAACTCTCAAGATGATAATTACGAACACGTTTTTCCACATCTGACACGTGTGTGACGTCTTGACTATCGCACAAGGTGTCGTTGAACTAAGCGTATGCGATTAAAATTTTAGATCGACACATTTCGAAGCAAGTACCAAAAATAACATTCAAAATGATACCTTTATATTTGTCATACATAATGGATATCATGTGTGTCGGAGTTTTGAGCATTTTAAAACTTCATTGCCACTTTGCATCGATTTAATGAATGTCTCCTCGTTTCTCAAAAGTAATTCAAGATTGCACTACAACTATGTGATACAAGTTGGTTAGTAAAATCACTAAAAATCATTTGAAGGTACACAAAAATGAAAATATGGAGGGTACATAAGTGCTTTAAATGTTTAGATAAATGTTTGAAAAGACGTGCCGACAGTTTTCACCCATTTTTCAAGAAATCAAAGAACATTGTGCAAATGTAAAAAAAACTTTTCTGTGGCATGGACAACATGTTTTATGTACTAGTTGGCAGGATAAATAATAAAGTAGATTTTTGACTTTTTTAGTATGTCCTGATGAAATGGGTTTCCATGTATGAACTAGTGTTTCAAGCTACATGAATATTACCATCTCATAGTTCGAGAGGAGATTCCGTGCTCTCGAGGTCGAGCGGTCCTTGTGTATTAAAAAAATGAAAAAAATATTTACGAGTTCCAAAAAAAATTGAAAACAAATTCTGGATGTAGCCAGTGGTGTATTTCATAAACGTGCTAAAAAATATACTTTAAATACTTTATATTCTGGGCTATACAAAAATGACAAAAGTGTTAATCTCCGGCACCTCAACTAGTTATCTCATAAAAATAGTACTGCAACGTATTCATCTCCCTCTTTGTGTTCAACAAAATGAAAATCACCCTCGTCAACAAAGCTAGCTCTGAGCAGTGCAGATTGAAGAAAGACTAGCTAGTACTGTCCACCTAGTGACGGCCCGAGTCTGATGCACGCACTCGCTAAACCAGAACCAGAACCGTAGGCTTAAAGTCCATTATCATACCCACAAGTTGCACAGTGAAACCCTGCATCGATTGGTGAGTTGATAACAACAATACTCCTACATTAAATAGTACTACAAGTAGCAGCACATAATAATCTATCTATAGATATACGGATTGGTGGGAGTGTCATTGATACATCAGGAGCCTGCAAGTTGCAGCACTGTTATGCATGATGCAGTGATGATCTTTAAAGCTTAAGCTGGAGAAAGATGACCTTTTTGCGAGGGATAGGTGAGTAGTGGATCAGTCAGAGGAACGGAGTATTAAGTATTTGGAAAGCCTGGGCGGATTCAGAATGGCATGGAAAAGCCATCATGCGTTTGTGCGGTTCAGAGATGGCAGCAGGAGGGAGGGGTCGCGTTGCAGCAGGGGCATTTTTTGGCTTTTGCGTCTACTCGGCGTTCTTGGTCTAATGGCGTAATCATTCCATTAACAGGAGTACTTCTTTTTGTGTTCCAAATATGCCATCATTTTTTGAGAGAGTGGGTGTATATGTGTGCAGTGCATTCGAACTACAATCAGAGGAGATCGATCTGTGGGACTTTCTACAACCAGTCGAAAGTGTGTATTTGCCATTAGGGGATGTTGGAGTTGGACAGATACATGGACCCATGACAAGAGTACAATGAAAGCAAGAGAAGAAGAAAAAACTGACTTACCCTCGTGCCAATGTTATGCGTGTACATATTTTTCCCCCCAAAATAATAGATTTTTGGTAAGGAATAATAGATTCGTCCAAATATTTAAAAGTTGTCTATAATGAAGTAAGACTTTGCTAACACATGGCTCGAAGAGAAGAAGATTCTCCTCGCAGAAAAAAAGGGTAATGCATTCCTGCTAAAACCTCCCACACCATATGTTTAGAGCAACTATAAATAGTTCCCGCAAAATTTCCTACCGCAAAAGCAGTTTGCGGAAACCACCCAATCAGATCCCGTATATCAAAACCGAATCTTAGTGATCTTAAGAATCTTTGCATTTAGACAATAGTTTTCAAGTTCACTAAGAAATATTAGACAATAATTTTTAGTGCGAACATTAGAAATATTTTTTAATGGTAAACATTCATGTTTGAAACTTGACAATAGTTTTTATCCAAACTAGCTGGGTGGCCCGCGCAATTGCGCGGCTAGGAATAAGATTTAGTTGTTTCTTCATACCTGACGTATTATTTTTCTTCGTGGTAAAAATTGAAGATGAATACGAAGTGTGTGAGTGTGAATACCTTAAATATTTTATGATACATAGTTTGTAGAGCTTTGTTACTGCTCACATGTTTCCAATGACAAAACTTTCATAAATGTTACAAATACAAAAATCGAGTAACTTCATTTTTATTGTTGTCTATTTTTCTTCGTGCTCTCCATCTTGTCCTTGCATGGTTGTAGAGATCTTACCAGCTTATACCTTGAATTGTAGATTTCATAATGCAATCTACAGTCATGTAATGGACTTTAATGCAATGGTTCTGTTGTTGTCGCATGTTAATCCATTTGATGGGAAATTTGTATCAAAGTTTAATCTGTTTTTACCAAATTTATTTCCGAAGATCGTTATTTTTTCCGATATATATTTCGGGCGATATACCAGTGTTTACCGTAGCAGAGACATAAGGTGAATAGGATTTGTAGAAAATATGCATAAGACAAAGATATATTAGATAAAGATATATTTTGATACACGTGGACCGGAAAAAGATTCAACACACTATTGTTTTTATTTTCATTCAAATGACATGGAACGTGTGCATCAGATGATGACAAACATGAACAAAACTGAAAACTTCTAAAAAGAGAAAATATGCATGCAGATTAAAGTGATACTAACCTATATCCAATTCGATTCGCTTCATGTCTTTTTCCCTGCTTAGTGATGCGTTTCTAAATGGCATCTGGAAACCATCAATGTTTCACCTGCAAGTAAAAGAAACTCAAGAGGATGGCAGCTGTTTGTAGCCTCGCATTCCACGACATCATCTGCGGTTGAATCTCAGAATAAAAAAAAACCAATATTTACAAATTCGACGCCTAACTTGTGTACTCCACAACATCATCTACAGTAGAATCCCATTGATATGTAGTTTGCCCGAATTCCTTTTCTATACGCTCCTCGATCTTCCACCTAGGAATGATGCATGTTACTGTATACTTGATCGTACAGGTGCATGATGAATGTCCTTTTTACTCCCGGATACCAATGATCTCTCCAATTTAAAAAATATCAAAAATCATATTTATGAGATTCAAAAAATTCTAAAAAATATATCTGCGTGTAGTTAATAGTATATTCCACGAACATGTAAAATTTCAACTCCAAATACTTTGTATTTTGAGCTATACAAAAATGACAAATTATGTATCTAATATGCCTATCTACAAATCTCTAGGTTTTACCAGATTTTATTATTTTTGTATAGCCCTTAATATAAAGTATTTTAAACTGAAGTTTTGCACGTTTATGGGATAAAGCCTTGGCCACACCCGTGATTTGTTTCAGAATTTTTTGAAACTCAAAAATATAATTTTCTAATTTTTTTTAAATGGAGGGAGCACTGGAGCTCGGGAGCAAAAACACTTTCCGATTAAACTGCAAGTATATTCCTCACAAACGCATGCATCAAACGTACCTTGTTTCAGCTGTCAACAATATTATTGTAAGTACGATTGCTCGTTCGTGCAGCATCTTTCTCCTCCTTATGGCAGCCAAATCCAGCACCACTTCTTTTAGTTGTCCCCGCTTCGTAGGCTTCAATCCAGTGCAAGAGCAAATCCAGTTTCCTGGGTCCCATCGGCCTCAACGTTGTTGGGGCGGCGTTGCTATACAGTATGCGATGGCGTGACCACCATGCATAATGTCGTGAATACCCAGAATTTTGTGGGTTGCTCCAGAAACCTGTAAGCCCGAAACACGCCGGACGGCCATCTATTGGTCAAAACATAGCTTCAAGGGAAATAAAATCTAAATTAAACAGTTGCAGAAAGAGCGGACGAATAATCATATACAAATATGATTTGAGTAAAACCACAATTGATCTAAAATGCATCGCACCAGAAGTTGTACATTGTACCCTGAAAAAATAAATCAAATAGAACATACAAAATAAGTATTATATATACCTGAAATTGGTCGTTTAAATTGATAGTTCACTCATGGATTCCTGTATCGCACTTCGTTATCTCTAGGGCGGTCTGGAGCGCTCGATATAAATACTTCAGCTCATATGCATGCACATACGACTATAGGGCTTTATCTTGCACGATCAAAAATTATTTGTACATGAAAAACATGGTGTATATCAGATGATTACATACCTTCACATAAACATTGATGCACGTATGTATATGAGTATAGATTGATTTCCTGGCCATTTAAAGTGAACTGGGCAAGATCTCACCGATGCCGACGTCTCAGAGTGGTATTAGGATATTGATCCATTCAATATCTTTGAACGCGTAATCAGGATGCCTTGACGGCCATTATCCAGAACGTCGGCAAATCTAGTTTCCTGGGTCGCAGCGGCCTCAACGTTTTTGGGGCGGCGTTGCTATACAGTGTGCGACGGCGTGACCGCCATGCATAATGTCGTGAATACCTAGAATTTCGTGGGTTCCTCCTGAAACCTGTAAGCCCGGAACACGCCGGACAGCCGTCTATTGGTCAGAACATAGCTTCAAGGGAAATAAAACCTAAATTAAACAGTTGCAGAAAGAGCGGACGAATAATCATATACAAATATGATTTGAGTAAAACCACAATTGATCTAAAATGCATCGCATCAG
This sequence comes from Poa pratensis, assembly GCA_947311845.1. NCBI lineage: Eukaryota > Viridiplantae > Streptophyta > Magnoliopsida > Poales > Poaceae > Poa > Poa pratensis. The sequence goes on along the minus strand of CAMZMU010000091.1, from coordinate 30,903,183 downwards.
AAGTTGTACATTGTACCCTGAAAAAAATCAAATAGAACATACAAAATAAATATTATATATACCTGAATTGTTCACTCATGGATTCCTGTGTCGCACTTCGTTATCTCTAGGGCAGTCTGGAGCGCTCGATATAAATACTTCAGCTCATATGCATGCACATACGGCTATAGGGGCTTTATCTTGCACGATCATAAATTATTTGTACATTAAAAACATGGTGCATATCAGATGATTACATACCTTCACATAAACATTGATGCACGTATGCATATGAGTATAGATTGATTTCCTGGCCATTTAAAGTGAACTGGGCAAGATCTCACCAATGCCGACGTCTCGGAGTGGTATTAGGATATCGATCCATTCAATATCTTTGAACGCTTAATCAGGATGCCTTGACGCCATTATCCAGAACGTCGGTAGTATTGCTTCATGAGGCCCGGTCGGCCGACGACACAATTTTGGTGGCCGTAAACGTGATGGTCCACTGACGGTAGAATTACGCCGGTGTCGGCAGTTCTATGTGTGTCTAGTCAGAATCTATTCTCGAGTGCTACAACGCGGCCAAACGCCACAGCGTACGCCATTATCTGCGGACAACGAAAAACTTATTTGGAATCAGATATGCAATGCTAACAAAAATTCTTAGATATAGCTACCGACACAAAAAGCGTCATAGGGCAGGCTATTGATGAACGTGACCTCATACCAAGGAGCAAAAAAGCAGCGTGATGCTTTGAACCTGGGAAGCATCGGCAGCAGCAATACGCGCGTTGATTTCCAGCTTAGTCGCCCGGCCGGTGGTGCAGAACTGCCGTTGCGCCTTCCCATGAGCATGACCGGCTGCTCGCCTGATCCACGAAGATTTTTTAGAGCCCTAGACTCTCGATTGATTGCATGCAGGTCTTGGTCGTTGAATAGAAGATGGAAAGAGTCCTGGTATGGTACGTCTTACCTAGGCTACGTGCATCATCACGCGTATCATCTTAGCCGCTAAAAAATCTTTACTTTTGATGGATCAATCTCCACCATCTATTGTTTGTTCTCTTAATAATATAAGAGATACAAATCTTGAGTAATTTCATAGTTAAAAATAGAAAGTTCTATTACGACTGTAGTGGAGTCTACACTTCAATTTGCCTTTTCCCTGAAACTGAAGCAATTGCTTTTGACTCCTCGGTCTTGGAATTATTTTGCCATCAATTGTAACATCATCAAAGAAAGTCATTTATTGGATACAATAACGTCATCCACTATCAGTCATGAAAATTACAATACCTCAAGTAGATTTTACTAATTTATACAGTTAAAGTGATAGCCTAGCCTGAATATGAGAATTATATAACATGCCAAGGGCCTGACCCCACTCTAACTCGGGCTCTGTTATCATGTATCTACTCCATATGTACACTGATTTTGTAGCAATTATGTAATGAGTTCTTTCGAATAATTGATCAACCTGTGAACATTACCAGAAAAAAGGTTTTTATAGTCTCACTTGAAAAAGTCGCCGCCTGTCCAGTCAAAATAGACAAACAAAACCACGTAGAGTTCATTTTGAGTCTAATATATAGAATCGCTCTGCCTCGCCCCTCACATGGCACCCTGCCGTCCGCCGCATCCTTCACTTTGAATTACTCATGGAGTTCTCAGACTTCCTATCAAAGTACTAAAATCACATGTAAACAAAAGTACTAAAATGAATAGGTATGTATTCTTTTATTTAAACACTTCATATTGTTAATCTTTAAATAGATTCATATTGAACGTTCGGATCTGGAAGTTTCATTAAAATATTATGCCCGCGTATCTATAAATTTGTCTTATCACATGGTAACTTACAAATCTCTAGAAAATAATGGAATGCACTGCATGTCAGAAATAGTACTTCTAGCCAGTCTATCATGTGTGTACTTGGGAAGGTGTAGCGAAAAAAAACACATACCGGAAAAAGAATTCGTGAATTGCCAAAATCTCGAAAGATTGCTGTAATCTTCTTATTTTATTTACATGATATGTTCTAATCCGGAGAAGTTGGACGATCTATTTTCTAGTACTATATTCATGATCGTAATGGGGCTTTGTGACCATTTTGGTGGCAAGGATATTGCAGTTCGATCACTGCCCTTTTCTCTTGCACCTTCATGCAAGCATATTTTCTCTAGACTAAAAACTATAATAATTTTGATACAGCAAACATATGTAAGAGAAATTGGACGCTTCAGATACAGTAGTACGCCAAATATTTCATCCATAGAAATTGTTATTTTATAATATTTGATATGGGTGGAAAATAAGATTAATCGAGATTCATGAGAGTCTACTGAATAAATGATGTCAATTTTAATGGAAATAGTAATATTTCTACAATGACTTCACCTATCTAAAAGATATATAGCCCTAGCACATGGAGAGAAACTTAACCTGTAGTGCTACATAAAGGAGGAAATGTTCCCTGCTGGCTGCTGCTGACTATATGCCACTGAGGAATATAAAAAAACGAACCATGATTATGAAGACAGTGCAGCGGTGTGTACTGTCAATTACCAGCAGATGAAGCTAGGTAGAAAATTGCCTAGGATGCAATTGAATCGTCCAAGGTGATAGCATCGTTGGAGACAGCTGAGGACGTGAGACAATTAACATAGCAGATAATGAATCTGATTAGAAAACAGAGATACCTGAGACCACCTCGAGTATTGGAGAGGAGGGGAGCAGGACATACAACATGATCAGATTACCATCAACCGCCAAAAATTGGAACCTGCAGATAACAACTGAATGCTTAATCATATTAGCCCCTCATCTTTTAAAAATTCCTCACAATTCTAGAAATTCGAAAGAAAACAGAGGAAGAGGCTGCCCGCATATATAGTAATGATTCTGAAGTAGATTTGGCAGAAACTCCTTTAGCAGAAGAATAGTGTCAATGTAAATAATCTTCTTGTGCGTTTAACTGCTCAGCTACACTACGGTGGTCTAAATCTTTTGCAGCCGAAGCATTGCCTGAGATATAAAAAAATATAAGATTTCAGTTACTGCAAGGAATGCCAATGCACAATCTCAGATTTAAATTGGAATACCGACAGGTTTCAGATGCAACTACGCATTCCAGGTGAAGGGAAAAAATTCTGAGGACCCTCGGGTCAGTGAATATAGTGCCCCATCAACTCCAGCGACGCCCATGCCATGTCTGAAGCTGATCCAGCGCTCGCCATTGAGCCGCTCTAACTGCGCGAAGAAGATAGGCGCAATGATGCCAGTACTTTGTCTGGGGCCGATCCAGTACTTGCTGCTGTTGAGCCGCTTGATCTGTGCGTGACGTGAGTGTTGGCGACCTTAGCTGCGGGAGCAGATCGAGTGGCATCACATGTGGGATCGCTAGAGCCGATCGTACTTTCGCCATTGTTGGAGGCTGGAGGTGGCCATCAGAGACGTCCGATCCATTCATGTTTTATGTGATCAGTTCAAAGGAAGAGCATATACAACATGCTTTTCTTGATTGTCCAATCTCTCGTAACTACTCCTCAAATACCTGGGATTAATAATGATCAGAGCATCAATCATATCAGTCATCGATCTGTGCATATTTATCATATTCGTCTCAGACGATGCAAAATATTTTAGCAACTCAGCCTAGGACGTGTAAAACAAATATGTATAGTTTCAACACATTAGCGAAACAACGAATCAAAACCTGTTGCAGTTCACCACAATCTGTGAATAAAGCCCATCGCCGCTCTCCATCTCGTCGGCGTGGCTTTCAGCTTTTGTAGAGCGACATTGCTGGTCGCTCCTTTTCGATGGCCTCCTATCCAGTGTGTGCTGCGGGCCGAGACGACAAATCGTTGCGCTTCTTCTCGTCGGACTGCCGTGTGTTGTGGGGCGAGATGGCAGATCGTCGCGCTTCGTCTCGTCGGGCTGCCCGGCCGGGCCGTCGTTGCGCTTCTTCTCGTCGGACTACCGTGTCCTGTGAGGCGAGATGGCAGATCGTCGCGCTTCGTCTCGTCGTCTCGTCGGGCTGCCCGGCCCGGCGCCGTCGCGCGGCGGACGATTATGCTACGACAGAAGAAACGCCAGGCGCTATAGATCGATTGATTGCTAGCAGTTCATACTATTTTCTACCAAGGCTAGCACTCGTACATTAATGGGTAAACCTAGAAAGAGTCCGCAACATTGTCAAGCAGGGTAGACTGCATCGATTTCCTTTTAAAATTGGATGTGCGTGCGTGGTAAATATCTCCTTTAAATCCGAGCCGTACTTTTTTGAGCGCTTAATCTGAACCCTTAATTGTCTTGTGTTTTAATTATATAATAGATGTATAGACAATCATATAGAACAAGTAGCAAATGAATATATACAAAATTAAAAGCAAAAGTATGACTCAATTGCCCATTAATCAAGCAACACCATTGTTGTCATTTCCTTCGTTGCCACCATCATTGTCGCCATCTCCTTCATTGTCTCCAGCACTAGCCGAAACTATCATCAAATGCAAGATCTCGCTTCGAATTTCCCAATAGGTTGTCGCCTTATTATCCATGTCATTCACATCCATCACCATGATCTTGTTTTGTTCGACAATCATTTCTTTTCACATCTTGTTCTCCTCGCGAAGGAGTCGACAATGCTAAAAGTTCACCTTGCACTTTTTCTCGGCCATCTTCCTCTCCTTGGCTTCTCTAATCTGTTGCTTCTTCTTGGTCAAATCCCTCTTCAATTGGAAAGTTTGTGCCGCAATATTCTTCTTTGACTTCATCCATGCATCAATCTTCTCTCTCGTGTTCTCGACTTTGGTCTTCTTCTTCTTCTTCACGTCCTTCTCCTTTCTCCTTCTATTTGGTCTACCGATGTTTCTTCTCGAGGTCAGTATTCTCTCGCCATCACCATCCTCATCATTCAAGTCGATGTGTTGTGCTCCTTTATTCAGTGGAGGAGGTTCTTGATCACTCAACTTCCACTTCTCACTATGGTCAAGCAATTTCCAACAATTTAGGTGCACTATGTTTTTTCTTTGGAGGTCGTCATTTGCTTGTACCTTTTTGTGCAATGAATTCATATATTGAAAAAATTGCAAAAGACATGATTTATCAGAGTTCTAACAGACACATTCACAAAAAAATGGTTGATGAAAAATGACATAGAAATCAACCTCAAATAGTCATACATGGTGTAACCACTAAGAGGAGCATTTATCACTTTCTCCAAATAACCACTCCACTGGCTGCTTGATGACGTACCGTCGGCCTTGTAGAGATATCAACAAGCAAGGTGATGGTTCTAATATCACCCGATGAAACGATTCTTCAATGTGTTGGTAATACTTCTTGTCGGATTGGTCACTGCCGGTCACCGCATCAAGTGACACATTCTCTCTTGTCCTAACCAAAGAAATATCCTGAACTTTCATGTAGTTTGCGGTTCTTTTCTATTCTTCATCATACATTTTGCCTTGGTAAGCATCAAACACTTCCTCACCATCTTCGGTCTCACGCCATATTGATGAAACGAATCAAGTGGCACATCACGAGTGTTGAATTTAGCATGCTTCAATATGCTCACATATGAAGGGTGTATCATATTAAAACTATACAATTTAAGAACTCACTCACTAATTTGATTGGGGCACAATATCTTTTCCATTCATGTTGATCGGGTCCGACTATGAAAGGAGACATGAGCACCAGCAAGATCGGTCATTTCACACGTTCTCATTGTTATGCACGACAAGCAATAAACAATAAAAGAAACCAATATCAAACAAAATAAAGGGGACACCATATTTACTGTGTAAAACCCTCCAAGGAGAAGGGAAAACCACGTGCGCCATACAAACATCAAAACTTCACTATTTCGGAGGAGATTACAAACGTCGGGGTTTTACAACTTGCAACTTATCCCAACCGGCCACATATAAGAGGTATCTAAAGCGGCGGTGATCCAGGTCGACTCTGATCCGTACCGCGGGGGGCTCTGCTTCGCTTCGGCCCTGTTATGCCGGCGTCTGGTCTCGCTTCGTTCTGGCAGAAATTAGTCTTTTATCTTGCAACCTTCGAATTAATTTGGATCATAATAAAATAACACCAAGACGATTGACCTATTTGAATGGTCTCTAGCCTTTAGTCCACCGGTCTTCAACAATTGGCACGCCAAAGCAACGGTTTAAGTGAGTTTTTTTTTTTTGAACATGCGGACTTCCAACGAGAGGTGAAAAACGCTATTGGGGCCTCGGATTCTCGGAACCATGGTCAATGGGGCAAGTTAAATCAATCAGTCACACTTATTATCCTGAAAATGAGGCAAGCTAAATCAGTGACGCCACCAAACACGGCACAATCAGAAGCAGAAAGGCCCAGCCGATCTTTAAGGTTTTCCACACCCTTAATTTCCTTGCTTTGGCGCTGGTCATCATGCAAGGCAATGGCGGCAATGATTCCCGGTGAGGAAAAACGTATGCACCTGAAATCATCCTGGCCGCACGGGCGGATCTTCCCGGCGTCGCCACGCGAGGCGAGATCTCTTTCCCTCTGGGACGGACGACTAAACAAGTCGTCGATGATCACTCTGCGCGATCCCCGGCGTAGGCCATGTCAGGGTTGACCGGTCAATGTCGCCACGTCCGGAGCTGCAGTGCAGCCATGGCAGCGACGAGGAGTGACGCCCGTGAGAAGACGACTGACATGTGGGGTTCGGCATGTCAGGCGAGAAGGTCGGAGGACGAGGATGGGTCCTTCACGGGATGGGAAAGGAAGGCTTCAGGGTCAGACGGCAGACAGCAGACACAGCGCCGGCAGATCCGCAGGAAGAAGATCACACGTCCGTCAGCGACGACCGAGATGCCCAAGTATAATTACCCCGAGCTAAACGGGATTTTCTCCATCTTTCCTTTTGTTTCGTTGATTGATTGATTGATATCTTCTTTCCGGAAATCTAGGAACAGACTACAAGCACGTGTATATATTCTGGAGTTTCAAGATCGATGAAAGTGGCCCCCGATGTCTCATGTCTCAGAGTGAATTAGAGACTTGAGAGGTACAACCACACTCACAGTCGGGCAGGGCTAGCTTGCGCGCGCGCAACCGCTCGCACGGTTTCAGAAAACCGCACGTGGGCGCCGAGTAAGAAGAGGAGGTCACCCCCGCGGCCGCCGGCCTAACCGCCTGCCCCCGCCACCCGCGACCGCCGGCGCTACCGTGACCGCATCGCCGCCCCGCCCTACTCGAACCGCGGCCTCCACCGCCCCGGACCATCCCTCTAAGCCCCCCCCCCCCCCGCCGCAGCACACCGAAACTCGTCGCCGACGAGCAACCCACCCCCACCCCCCACGTTAAGTCCATCCTCGATGGCCGCCTTCTCTGCCGCGCCTCCGCGCGGCGTCGCCGGCGCCGTCTCGGCTTGGCGTCGCTTGAATTGGGGGAGAATTGCGTGCGGGTTGGGAAGAGAAAGAAGAAAAAAATGAAGAAGACGACCATGTGGGGGTGGGCCCCACCCACGGGCTGCGTGGGCGAGTGAACCGAGCAACCGCTCGAGCGCGCGTCAACTAGCCATCTCGCTCACAATCATCCATCAAAAAGTTCTTTCTCTTTGTTGATCGAGACTTTTATGTGTGCTACCTTTACTCCATTGAGAAACAGGAGTGGGTAATTACCTATAATAAATTATGAAAAACATGGAGTACATAGAAGTATCAAGTATGAAACATTCTACAAATTGTCAATCAGATTCAAATAATACTGTAGTTGACAAATATAGATGACAAGGCCAATGCCAATAGTGCTAACGGGCCAAATTTGTAGCCCAATTTAGAGTAGCTACAATTTCACATAGGCATTTGTCTTTTTTTCGACGCTAAGGTGGTAGTGACTGGCTGGCTGTGAGCCTGTGACCGAGTGCTCGCACGACTGATTACAACGGTAGCCATCCCCACTACGATGGTGGTTGGACTGCAGCGCCTTCAGAGAGGATGGATATTGGAGGTGGCGTGACCCGGCTCCGGCATAGCGGCGGTATTCGCACACAAAGATGTGATCTTGTACCCTCGACACCGAGCACGATGCGTCCAAACACGCTTCATGTGAGGCGTGCTAGAACCGCGCTATGCAATATAGTGTGACCGATTCTTTTTATAGATTCCTAAGCTCCACTTGTGCAGGAGAGACCCGTCAGTGCGCTTATGCCAAATATGCACTGAACTAGATCGATTCACTCGACTCCAGCACGATTTTTCTGGATGTGTCTCAATCTTTGCTAAGTCGCCGAAAAGCAGAAGCAACACAAGGGTTTATAGAGGATAAGCCGTAGAGTTCGCATTGATTTTATCGATTCCGTATTGGATAGTTTAATTAGCCATCGCCTCCTGCAGGCACTCCTAAAAATTTTCCCAGTGGGGCTCGCGACGCTGGCGACTCCGCCGCCGCCACCGCCGCAGCATAGCCCAACCGCCCCAGCCCATCCTCCTCCCAGGCCATTCCCCATGGTCTCCCAACCCTCCGGCGAGCTCCCCTCAGCCCATCCACCGCCTAGTCCCCTCCCCCGTGGTGCTGGCAGTCTGGATCTTGATCCAGATCGTGTCAGCCCTCCGGTGGTGCCCAGTGCAGGGGACGGGTCACTCGAAGCTCCTTCCGCTGATGGCCAGCTGCTCTCCCAGGCTGCACTGGCCGCCCCGCCCCAGCTGCCGACGCCTCCGGACAAGATCCCACCAAATTTCCGGCCGCGGGTGATGGGGCCGCTGCCGTCTGTGGAGTAGGGGGCCTCCCCGTCCTCGTCCGCGTTGGCGCCGAAATTGGCTGCAGGATGCCCTGCTGCCCCGCGCCCCTCCCCTGTGGCTCCTGTGCTTGCTGCGCCCTGGCTCAAATCGGTGGTGGTCGCGGGCAGCAATGGTGGGTTGGCCTCTTTGGAAGAGATGTCTGTTACTGCTTCCGAGGGCGTGCGTCAGGGAGTGGGGGACAGAGAAGGGTGGAATCTGTCCAGAAAAACAGCAGAAGCAAAACATATTTTTCCACCCTACTTAAATTTGTCTAAAAATTCTGAAAAAATTCATGCATACAGAGGATGAAAAGTTGCTTCTACAGTTAAAATATCAGCTCATTCGGAGTTACAGAATAGGAATTAAAAATCATACCGTGCACAGATTCGTGCTGGAATAATATCTCCGAATGCTATAAGCAACTTTTTCAAACCAAAATGGGTAAACCTTGGCACTTTATTAAAAATTCCAGAAACTAAACTAAAAACCTAGTCTCTTGTTACAGCAAGAGGACACAAAGAAAATCAAAAACAAAAAACAACCGGGTTGCCTCCCGTAAAGCGCTTTCTTTATAGCCATATAGCTAGGCTTACTTACTTGGTATCAAGATGGTTGGAGTGAGGTGGCTTGACATCCCCAAGCTTAAATTCTTGTACTTATTTGATATATGTTGGGTGAGTCTAGGGGTAACATCCCCAAGCTTGAGTGTTTGTCCCTCTTGATCATTGTTCATCTCCCTCAACTCTTCCACTTGAAAATTCTCTTTACACAAAACTCATCATAAAATTTGATTAGAGGGGTTAGTGTCTACATAAATTAAATCCTCGTAGGTACAGCAAAGACATATCATGAATTGATTCCAAACATTAACTACTATTACTATGGTTGTGTATTGCTCCTTGATCAAAAGAACCACACAAAACACAAGTAATGAGAGTAATGCAAAATAAAGACAGAATCTGTCAAAAACTGGACAGCCCGTAAAGAGTCAATTTTTAGAGGCACTTACATGCTCAAATCCGAAAACTTTGAACTAATGAAATGTGTATTAATAACTGAAGGTTGCTGTCGTAAAATTTCAGGTCAAAATTCCTTTTGTGTGATTTTTAACATTTTTCGCAGTGAAGCTTTGGAATCTGTTTTCTGGACAGCCATGATAGTTTTAATGATGCTCACATAGGAATAAGAATTGAAACGCAAAGGTGAGCATCAAGGGAAAAATATGAAACATATTTAAGTCTCACCCACTTTCTATGCATTGGGTTTTGTAAGAAAATAAATCATTGAAACTCAACGCAAGTAGCATAGGAAGATAGAGCAATTTCAAGATTTTGAACTTAAAGAGAGGAAACGTAATAATATTGAAATGTTTAGAACCATATTTTCCCCTCTCATAATAACTTTCAGTAGCATCATGAATGAATTCAACAATATAATTATGACATAAAGCATGTCTTTCATGACCTACAAGCATAAAAGTATTAATACTCTCCACATAAGTAAAATCCTTCCTATTAGTGATAGTGGGAGTAAAACATTCATAATCATCATTGTAATCATCATATATTGGAGGCATATCATAATCAACATAAACTATATCCTCAATAGAAGGTGGACTGAAAATATATATCACATTCATCATAACATGGATTCTCATAAATAACAAAAGATTTTTGAGTTTGAGTGTTACTATCATTTGTTGATGGTGAAGCTGGGAGATCCAACTCTTCCCCAAGCTAAGATTGGAACACATCCATTTCAATCTCCTCTTCCAAGCTTATGTTTTCATCATCCTCTTGGGGTTGCACGGGCATCCCCAAGCTTAGGTTCTTATCCTGCAAAATATTAGTGCTCTCTTGGGGAGTAAAATATTTAAGAAAAACCTTCCTCAAAATACCCCATTCAATAGTGTCCTCTTCATTAAGAGATCTGTACCAATCACGAGCATTACCAGGTAAAGACAAATATAACAGATTCCTTTTTACTTGATCATCAGAAATACTACCAGGAAGCCTAAATAAACCACATATTTCTTTAATTGTGTCCACGAGTTCACGTGGAGACTTAGTTCCATCCCCTGTAAATGGATTTTTCATAACTCTTTTAACATGACCAATGGGAATTTTATATCTCACTTTAGGTTCCTCAGACACAGTAGTTTCAACCACTTTAGGAGTAGTGACATAAGCACTTTCATATAAAGCAAGATGCAGCGATGCACGTTTCAGAAAAGCCATGGTAACAATGAGATAAAACAGCTTTCAAGTTTCCTTACCAAACTTCTTACCAATAGCGCTGCGCTCCCCGGCAACGGCGCCAGAAAAGTATCTTGATTACTCCCAAGTGCAGGAGATCAATTGTAGTACCTTTCGACTAGAAAAGGTTGTCGAACCCACAGGGAGCTGAAGGTATTGGTAAACAAGAATGATAAATAAAACAATGAAAGATGTAAGTATTTTTGGAATTTTTGGTGGAAGTGCTGAAGGTAAATGGTAGCAAGTAAAAGCTCTCAAAGAGAGAGAAAGCCCAATCCTCTATGCAGCAAGAGGATAAGCTCAAGTGTATGTTTCTCTTATAGGAACAATGGACATGGGTTCATGGTTTCACTCGTCCTCTCTCTCAATCTATGGTGGTGATCATGTTATAGATAATAAAAGTACACACAATTGTCATGCTTTAATGGTAAACTTCTATGACGGCTACATGTCCTAAAACACATAGTTGAAAGAAAGTAATCATGTGTGTTGCTTGTGTCACCCTCGTAAGGCTAGCGTGGTTTGCTGTCACTCCCACATCATACTTCTCCCTTTTTACCCCCAGATAAAGGATGTTGGGTTGTATTGTATCACTCAATACATATGCTGATGGAGGGATAATAACCCGGTAGGCCCATGGAGATGAAAACATGACCCGCCAGGCAGGAGGCCCGGCGAGACAGTTAGCCATCACCACGGGCCGGGTTATGTTGCTGGGCCGGTATCTTGGCGGTGACCCGGCTAAAGAGAAGAGGTGGTTCCAGAAGGTTCAGAGGCGGTTTAAGAGGCGGTTCTATACTTGGAATATACGAAGGACAGAAGAGTAAGAATAGGACTCAGAGTTCGGGTAGAACCCGGTTATTCATGTACACGACCAGGAGGCCCGGTATCTATATAAACCGGCCCTTGGTTCATAGCCAGCAAGACTTTCGTAACCCCAAGCTTTAGGCGAGAGAAATATCGAGACACACAATCCCTGTAACCTAGATCGAGATCCGGCTCTGTTGTCGCAGCCGGGTTATCGAGATCGAGACCAAGATTAATAATAAGATAGCAGGAAGTAGGTCTTTATCTCCTATGGAGAGGCTGAACCTGGGTAAACCTTTGTCCCCTGCAATGCTAAACAAACACCCAGACACCAGAGTCGCCTTGCCCAAAAGTTTAAGCTACCCTCAAGTAGCATCTGCCGTGTTTTCTACCCCACGACAGTTGGCGCCGTCTGTGGGATCCGCGTCCAAGAGTGTCACCATCATGGGTGAAGCAAAGCAAGGGATCGAAAACTTCGTCTTTGGCTAGATCACAACCAATGCGCAAGGAGAGCTCGTTGTTGATGATTTTGGCTGGGGACCGGAATCAGATCTACTTGAATCAGGTGATGTTATTCCAATTGGCAAATTTAATGTTTTTGTGGGCATGATTACATCTAGATCTGCTAGTGATGGAGACTTTGAATCTGTATCAGGAGCCGCCACAATTGTCCAATCTGATGGTGAGGAATCAGTTGGCACGGCTGAAGTTGAGTTGGCTCTGGACACGCTGGGGGAGCAGCCGGATGACCCGGCGATAATACCGGGTGACGTGGTGGAGCAAGCCGAGTTAGAATCGATCTTGCAGTTATTTGAAGGCCGGTTCGGGTGTGATGCAGAAGAAGAGGAAGATGTAGAGCAAGAATCCAGTCCAAGCCCGGTTCGAAGGGTAGCAGTTTACACCGCGCAAGAATCACCATCAACTGTCGTTCCACCGGCCTTTACTCCGGGTCAGCAGCAGCTGCCCCCAATATTGGAGCTGGCAGATCATGGAACTGACGGTGAGCCGGCTTCAGTTTCATAGGAAAGTGAAGATACGGCAAGGAATAGAAACAGTTTTGGGTTCTTACATAACAGGGCTCAAGGAGCGGAAAGAAGTAACACGGCTGCTGCACCGGCCTTGTTTAACAATGGCTTGGTCTTGGATCCATCAGCACTTACGAGGTTGGTTACTCTAGAAAATGCGGCAACTAGAGCAATAGAATTAGACACAGCACGCCGGGCCTTGGAGCAGATGCGCTCAGACGCAGAAGCAGAAAGAAAAGAGATAGAAGCAAGAAAGAGGCAAATAGAGGAGGACGAAAATCGTCTCAATGAGGCAACCCGGGCACACCGGAGGAGGCATCAGAGCCGGCTGGCCCTTGGGGAAAACACATCAAATCCAGTGCCCGTGGCAGCGCTGTTTAGAACTCCAGAGGATCAACCTATTGGTGCAGCTCAGGTGGCACCAGTGGCTAGGGCAAGCGCAGAGCAAAATAGAGGAACGGTGAGAACTGGTGTGGCATCAGCTGCAGCGCCGGGTCTGCCCGCTGGGGGAGCCAGGGGAAATCCGGGTCTGCCGCCAGAACACCAAGGTTTCACACGCCGGCGGGTCACTTTTCAAACCCGGCGGATAATGTATATGCAGCAACTTTGGCACTTGATCGTATTCCATTGGAAGATTCTCCAGCAGAGATTGAAGCCCGGCGTGCCATTGATATGTTACGTACAGCAGTTGTTCAGCAAACCCAGTATTCAAGGGAGAAAAGTGCGTTACATTCAACAACGTATCGTAGCAAGAGCCCTAATGGAGGTAACCCGCCACTGGCCGGGCCAGCAGCGGCGCAGCAGCAAAATCCACCTCAGCAGAATCAAAATCAAAACAATCAGCAGCATCAACCCGCCCCAGCAATTTCAGTGGCTCAGCAGATAGTTAACAGATCAAGAGCAGGAAGGAGCCAAGCTAATGCAAACCCGGCAGTACCTGCAGCAGGAGTACCTCAAGGAGGACCGGGTCCCACGCCAGCCGCGTCTGCAAGTTCACCAGGTAATATCAATATTTCATCAAGTTCTTCTAACTTAGCCGGGCCAAAGTGTCTTTCAGAAAATATTAGAGCGGAGCCTTTCCCTGAGAAGTTCAAAGAGCCAAGCAAGATATCCAATTATGAGCCAAGCATGGACCCGGCAAGTTGGTTGAGCAGTTATGAGATGGCAATGTGTATACGCAATGCCACGGAGAACGTTTGCGCAAAGTACATGTATTTGATGATGAGCGATGGAGCAGCAAAGTTGTGGTTCAAGAATTTGCCAGAAAAATCCATTAATTCCTGGGATGAGTTGAAGGCAGTATTTATCAAGCATTTTCAAGGCACGTGCAAGCGTTTGTTTTCCATTGAAGACCTGATCGTTGCGTACAGAAAAAAGGCGAGTCAGCGCGTCATTGGATGGGCCGGGTCACGGAGATCCTGCACTCCTCATCTGGTATTGAGCCCAAGGATGCAATTTCATCAATGGAGAAAACTTGTAAGTACGCTCCACTGGTCCAGAAGCTGGGTCGCATGAAGGAAGGACACCGGGTTAAGCCGGTCACCATGGCAGAGTTGATGGATGCTTGCAATAGGCACGCAGCTACGGACAAGACCCAGGATGAAAACGAGGAAGAGAAAGGAAAAGGAAACGTGAACAATGGTGGAAGGAATAACAATGGCTCGGGAAATAACAACAACAACAGTAATCAGAATCAGCATAAGCGTGGTCATAATGAGGGAAATTCAGAGCTAGTAGCAAACACCAATGCCGGGTTTCAGCGGCAAAGGATGGATGGGAACTAGTAGGAAAACAGAGGGTATCAGGAAAATAGGGGTTACCAAAGCAACAGTGGGAATTACAACAGTGGAAGTAATTATCAAGGATCGCGCCCAATGAGTACTGAGGAGGCTTTCAGGATGCCGTGTCCTAGACACAGCAAGAACGGAAGACCCGCCAATCATTCTTTGGCCCAGTGTGTGGATCTGAATAGGTGGAAAAACAACGAGGTGCAGAGAGCTTTGCAAGGAGCAAATAGAAGTGGAGGACCCGGCACGGGTGGTAACCCGGCCTCAGGGCCTTTGACAGGAGCAAACGCGGTACCTACGGGTAACCCGGGTCAGAACCAGAACACGAGTAACCAAGGTGGATTTTCACAGCAGCCAAGGCAACTCGGACAGTATCATATATACACTAGTGGCACAACCAAGAGAGAAAGAAAGATAGTCAAGAGGCGGTTAATACAGTGGTTGCAGGAGTTCCGAGGTATTTGAGATGGTCAGAGCACACAATCACTTGGAGTAGGGCAGATCATCCAGAGGTGGTGGAGCACCCGGGTTGCTTGCATTGGTGGTGGCTCCCCAAGTTCATGGTTATGAGTTAAAGAAGGTTTTGATGGATGGTGGCAGTAGTATCAATATTTGTACTGGGAAACATTTATCGTATGGGTTTGAAACAGTCACAGCTTCAGAAAACATCAACAATTTTTCACGGTATAGTTCCTGGGAAATCAGCCACACCAGAGGGTAAAATTTCGTTGGAGGTTGCTTTTGGCGAGTCAATTCATAATTTCAGATCAGAGTGGCTCACTTTTGAGGTAGTGAAGTTTCCAAGCCCGTATCATGCGTTGTTGGGAAGGCCGGCTTACGCCAAGTTCATGGCAAGGCCGTGTTATGTTTACTTGCAGTTGAAAATACCGGGTCCCAAGGGGATCATTACAGTGCATGGTAACAGAGAGATTGCAGCTGAGTGTGATGAGGGGATGCAGCCCTAGCAGAGCATGCTTGTGCTAAGGAGGAGTTGAAAGCTTAGATCAATATTGACCCACAGGATAACACGGCACTCAAGAAACCCACAACAGAGGATGATAGGGCAAAGTTCAAAGCAGCAAAGGATACTAAGATGGTGGATTTCGTGCCTGGAGATTCTTCCAAGCAGTTTTCCATTGGGACCAACTTATCTGATAAATAGGAAAGCGCGCTCATCGAGTTCATCCGTGAGAATAGGGATGTTTTTGCATGGACACCTAGTGACATGCCAGGCATTCCAACTGAACTCGCTGAGCACAGCTTACATGTTGATCCTAAGGCAAGGCCGGTAAAACAGGGATTGAGAAAAATGAATGCAGAAAGAAGGAAAGCAATAGGAGAGGAGATAGCCCGGCTTTTGGAGGCCGGCTTTATCATGGAGGTGTTTCATCCAGAGTGGTTAGCTAACCCGGTTTTGGTTCTGAAGAAAAATAATGAGTGGAGGATGTGTATTGATTTCACAGTCTGAACAGGTTTTGTCCCAAGGACCCGTTTGCATTGCCGCGTATTGATCAAATAGTTGATGCAGTGGCAGGTAGTGAGCTTTTGTGTTTCCTGGATGCTTATTCAGGGTATCATCAGATCAAGTTGAAAAGAAGATTGGGAAAAGACGTCGTTCATCACCCCCTTTGGTGCTTTTTGTTACAAGACCATGACATTTGGGTTGAAGAACGCAGGAGCAACTTATCAGAGGTGTATCCAGAATTGTTTTCATGATCAGATTGGGCGCAATGTGCATGCTTATGTTGATGATGTGTGATCAAGTCAGAAAAAGCCGAGTCATTTATCAAGGACCTTACAGACATTCAAAAATTTGAGAGAGTACAAGATGAAGCTTAATCCTACAAAGTGTGTGTTTGGAGTCCCAGCGGGAAGTTACTTGGTTTCATTGTGTCAGAGCGTGGAATTGAGGCAAACCCGGAAAAAATCAGAGCTATTCAAAGTTTGAAAAAGCCAGAGGAACTGAGAGATGTCAGAAATTGACAGGCTGCGTGGCTGCTTGAGCCGGTTTATTTCCCGGCTTGGAGAGAAAGCAATTCCTTTATACAAGTTATGAAGAAAACAGACAATTTTGTGTGGAACCAAGAAGCAGATGAGGCATTTGAGGCTTTGAAGAAGCAGTTGTCAGAAGCGCCAGTTTTGGCGGCCCCGGGTTCTAAGGAACCCATGCTCTTATACGTCGCTGCCGGGCCTCAAGCTGTGAGTGCCGTGGTGGTGGTCGAGCGTAAGGAAGAAGGAAAAGAAAACCCGGTCCAAAGGCCGGTCTATTATGTTAGTGAAGTTTTATCTGAGGCAAAGCAGCGATACCCACATTGGCAGAAGCTGGTGTTTGGAGTTTTCATGGCCAGTAGAAAATTGAAGCCGTATTTTCAGGAGCATCCAATTACAGTGGTCAGTTCAATACCCTTGGCAGATATCATCAGAAATTCAGAGGCTACAGGAAGAATTGCCAAGTGGGCAATAGAGATGGGGGATTATCACATTGATTATGTGCCTCGTACAGCTATCAAGTCTCAAGCATTGGCGGATTTTCTTAATGATTGGACGCAGTTGAATGCGCCACCTCTTACCCCGAGTCTCAAGTCTTGGGTTATGCATTTTGACGGGTCTAAGCAAGAGCAAGGATCAGGAGCCGGGTTGTGTTAACTTCCCCAAAGGTGACAAGCTGAGTTATGTTTTGCAAATTCACTTTGATTGTTCTAATAATGTGGCAGAATATGAGGCCTTGTTGCATGGTTTGCGTATGGCAAAGGAGATGAACATCAAGCGTATCAAGTGCTATGGGGATTCAGACCTTGTGGCGCAGCAAGTTTCAGGAACTTGGGACAGGAAAGATGCAACAATGGCGGCTTACAGGCGAGAGGTGGATAGAGTAGCCGGGTTCTTCTCAGGCTATCAGGTGGATCACATTGATCGCAGAAAAAATGATGCTGCAGATGCTTTATCAAGACTCGGTTCTCGCAGAGAGCCGGTTCCACCAAATGTTTTCTTGGACGAGCTATGGACACCATCAGTCAAGCTTCAGGATGCAGAGGAGCTGGCGGGTCAGGATGACCCGGATTCTCAGTTGGTAGCAGTAACACATGAGATCCCAGAGTGGACAGAACCTTACTTGGCGTATCTTTTGCGTGGAGAGTTGCCACAACAGGAAGTTATAGCCCGGCAGATTGTGCGCCGGTGCAAGGCCTATGTGGTTATTGATGGCGAGTTATACAAGAGAAGTGTCTCAGGCGTGTTTCAGAGGTGTGTCTCTGGAAAGGAGGGCCGGCAAATTTTGAAGGAAATTCATGAAGGAGATTGTGGTCATCACGCTTCAACAAGGTCATTGGTAGCAAAGCTTTCAGACATGGTTTCTTTTGGCTCACAGCCCAGGCAGATGCAGAGCGCTTGGTGAATAGATGTGATGGATGTCAGAGATATGCCAGACAGATTCATGTGCCGGCTCAGGAATTGCGCACCATACCTTTGACTTGGCCTTTTGCAGTTTGGGGGCTTGACATGGTGGGTCCTTTAGCATGTCTCCTTGCAAGAAAACCCACCTCTTGGTTGCCATTGATAAGTTTACAAAGTGGGTTGAAGTTATGCCTGTTACAAATTGTGAGGCGGCTACAGTCAAGTTTTGAAGCAGATCATACACAGGTTTGGATATCCTCACAGTATTATCACAGACAATGGTACTAATATGTCACTTGGAGAGATGGCAAAGTTTTGTGGAAATAATGGTATACGTTTGGATGTTGCTTCAGTTGCTCATCCTCAGGCCAATGGACAAGTTGAAAGAGCAAATCAGGAGTTGCTTAGAGGTTTGAAACCACGTCTCCGGGTCCCGTGCCTCAGAGCCGCCGGAGCGTGGGTTGAGGAGTTGCCATCAGTTGTTTGGGGTATCAATACAACACCAACAGATCCACAAAGATGACCCCTTTCTTCATGGTGTACGGGGCAGAGGCAGTTTTGCCAAGTGATATTATTCATGACTCGCCTCGCGTGGCGGCTTACGTTGAGACAGAAAATGAGCAGACCCGGCAAGATTCTGTGGACTTGCTGGAGGAAAACAGAGAGCAAGCACTGGAAAGATCAGCAGTATATCAGCAAGATTTGAGGCGGTATCATAGTCGCCGGGTTAAAACTCGCACTTTCCAGGAGGGTGATCTAGTATTGCGATGGGTGCAGTCCAAGGAAGGGATGCACAAGTTATCTCCTCCTTGGGAGGGCCTTCATCGTAAGCAAAAATTGACAATGGTTCATATTACTTGGTGGATGCTAGAGAAAAGTCAGAGACAGTCAATG
This sequence comes from Poa pratensis, assembly GCA_947311845.1. Classification (NCBI taxonomy): domain Eukaryota; kingdom Viridiplantae; phylum Streptophyta; class Magnoliopsida; order Poales; family Poaceae; genus Poa; species Poa pratensis. The sequence goes on along the minus strand of CAMZMU010000091.1, from coordinate 30,884,275 downwards.
ACACACACACTCCACCTTTTCCATGGAAGAGCGTGAGAGGCCGTGGAACATTGCGCAGCTGCGCCCATATTATACTTAGCATGAGAGAAAGATATCATATGTAACACACGATGTAACAGGCAGCAGGTTTCAGACGCGCTCTTTTCCTTACCAGGGTACCTAAGGGGACTGGAAGGTTTTTAATGAGGCGGCTTGCTGACCTAACCTTTTCTATCAATAAAGTGAAGGTTGAACAGAAATTTTTTTGTCTCAGTTTACTTTTCAGTTTTTAAGCCGGTTATTTTTTTATATATGCATCATGGTAGTTCTTTTGATCAGCTTGGTCCTGGGGGCTTGTTATTGAAAGTGCTAAGTTATTTCCCCAGGACCCGGCCCCATGGTTATCCGGGTTTCAAATATTGTAACCCGGCAGAGCAGTTCATAGTTTGTTTCTTGAGTAATATATGTTTAGTTTCAGTATCAGTTGCTTTTAGTTGTTTTATATCTTGAGGACGCCCAAAGAGTGCGTCCCACCAGTATTTTGGATCAATGGGGTACTGTGGCATAAGCCCTTTACTTTATAAACATTGATCCAGGTCTTGGGGGCTCTTACTAAAAATAGTCTGTAGCTGCAATCCCAAGACCCGGCTTTTATGCCACTAGTATTCTTGGTTTTCTTGCTGATTGAGCTGATGTGACTCGCGATTTATGGCCTGATTGCACACCTGGAAATTCAATCAACCATGAAGCCCATGGGACTTGGTTCGACCCTGTTTTTCTCAGAGAAGTTGCGCCAGGGTATCCATGCGAAAGCCGGCTCACAGTTAAAGACACCAAAAGGGTCATCGAAACCACAGAAGGGCAAGTATGTTGATAGATAAAAACATGATATGGATTAGCTAAAGTTTCACAGCGCACGAGCGCACATCACAGGCATAGTAGCAAAATATGGCTAAGTTATTACAATGCAGTGCCCCAAGGGCCGAATAAACCAAGTTTTCAGGCAGACGCAGCTGCTGTATAATTGTTTAAGAGCCGGCTTCAGGTGCCGGTTAGTGGAAGGAGTGGTGGTTTGAGTATCATCCTTGGCGCTGGCCGAGTCATCTTTTGCCGCCTCTGCTTCTGCTTCCCGGGTCTTGAGGGCTCCATCTGTGCGCCAGGTGACAAGTTGAAGAGATTGGAAGTATCCCTCTTCGTCGTCTTCTATGGCAGCCCGTGAAGGAGGCGGCACAGTTGGAGTTGATGAGCTGGGGCTGCAGAGGAGCTGGGAATATTTTGCTCTGTGGCAAGGAAATCCTTGTAACTTTGCAGGAGGTTGATGCGTTGAGGTTCGTCGTCCACAATCTCTTTATTAGCTTCATTGTAGCCATACTGGATAGTGTTGAGCTTCAGAGAGTTGGCAATTTGAGTGGCTACAGTCCGGGTCTGCTTCATAACCCGGCCGTAGGATTTCCTGTCAAAAGGAGTGCCATCTGCATTGTATTCTGGGAAGCCTGAAGCAAGTGGAGTCGGGTCAAGACTGGGATAGTAGGCCTTAGCCAAGGCTAGGCTGCGCATTGCGCCGGCTCTGCAAGCAGATTTCTTCAACAGTTGAATCCAGCCGGGCATTGTGGATAAGTGACCCAGCACTTCAGTGTAAGTCCTGGGTGGATTTTCCCAGTTTCTTGCGGCCTTGATGACCTCGCAGCTTCCAAAATATAACTGGCGAACCAGTGTATACATGCACTTGATTTTTTCGGTTGTGGTTTTGCGGACGTTGCAGTCGCGTGAACCTGTATACAAGGAAAAGAAGTTAAAGAGTTAGTTCAAATTCTGGGTCTGGTATAGACAAAAGTTTCCGGGTTTCAGCATTTTGTGCTTACCAACAAGGGAAGCAACCATGGAAGTGATCATCTTTTTTAGCCGGGCTAGCTCATTGGTAGTTGAATCCAACTTCTTTTGAAGGTTGGACAGCTGCTCTTGGAAGTTATCCTCATGTTCTTGCATATCCCGCTTCAGGTCCGAATTTTCTTGTGTCAAGGCAGTTACTTTTTCTTCAAGGGCCTTGAGTTGGTTTGCCCCATCAGTCCGGGTCTCAATTTCAGCTTTCAAGGCTCCTTGGAGCCGGGCCACTTCTTCACTGGCTTTGCTCATATGTTCCTGTTAAGCAAAAATAAAGCAAGTTAAAGTTTTATTCAAGGTTTCAAGTCTATAAGTGAAATATGAAGTCCCAGGTTGCCGTGGACAGCTAACCCGGCACTTGGGGGCTACAGTATTTGAAGTTTTCAGTGGTTTGTGAAGTTAAATGTATGAAAAGTCCCAGGTTGCTGCGGGCAGCTAACCCGGCACTTGGGGGCTACTGTGTTTAAAAGTTGTTTTCTGCAGTTTGATTGTGACGGAGGAAAAGTGATTCAAGACCCGGTTTGTTGTAAACATACAACCCGGGCCTTGGGGCTACAGGTTGAAGTTTTTGGCTAAGTTATTATTGTTTCAAGCACCAAGTCCATCAACAAGTGATAGTCTTGGAGCTTGGGGGCTAGTAAGGTTATAGTTATGCAAAGAATAAAAAGTCAAGCAAAGGTAAAAGAGTACCTGGTATCGTTTTTGGAGTAGAGAGACAAGTTCAGTTTCCAAATTCTTGTGATGAGCAAGGCGAGAGAAATACTCCTCGCACAGAGCAGGCGTGGACATAGAATCCAAAGCCGCCAAATCCAAGGAGGTGACCGGGTCTTTGCCCTTGGTTGAGGGATCCACCTTGACTTCAGGCGTGGTAACCTTGGCAAGGACAGTGGATACACCAGGGCCGGGCCTTGATGAGACCCGGTGATCTGAACTTCTGGGTCAATTTCTTTTGTCCCAGAGCCATGTCCGGGTGATGAAGCATTTGTAGCTGGTTCAGGAGCAGGAGCAGGGGGACTTGGTGGTGAGGCAACAACATTCTCAGCGCCAGATTCTTCTTTTTGCACCGGCTCTTCTACTTGTACCTCCATTACAGAGGGTTCAGCAGTTGTGCGTGGAGGAGAAGCAGCTGGGGGAGAATCCGGGTCTTCTTCTTCTTCTTCCACGATAGCCTTAGCACTGAAACAAAAGAAAAGCAGTTAGTCACAGTAGAGAATACAAAGTATTGAAAAAAGAAGAGGTAGCAGAGCATTTCTAACCCGGCATTGATGTGGAAATCCTCGGGCGTGCTAACCGCGTACGAGGAAGAATCTGATAAACGAGAACGTTTAGGAGCTCGAATTTTGCCAGCCAAAGGGTACTTTTTGCTGGGCGTCTTCTGGATTGATTTGGCCCAGCTGGACAAAGGGCGTTGAGGGATACCTGAGCTAAGGGATACATGGGCTGATGAAGACCGGGTCCGGGGCCTTTTGTTTGCCTCGGCTTCCTTCTCAGCTTCTTTTTCCTGTATTTGTACTTGAGTTTGAGTTGAGTTCATCATGCAAGAAGAGAAACGAGAAAGTGGCACCTTTGCGATGGCGGCCCGGGTCCGCTTTAGTGGAGTGGGTGCAGCAGGTTGAGGACCCGGCAGTACATCTGAAGCCGGGTCAGAAGGTCCTGGAATAAGATGAGCCGGATTGTCAGTAGAAGGGCCCGGGTTTGGGGCCTCGCTGTTAAGCAAGTTGAGGAAGAGCCGGCCTAGGGAGTCTAGCTCACCTTCATCTTCTTCTTCTTGGCTGTCACTTTCAGTGTCCTCTTCAGCAGAGGACGTGGGGGTGTAGTCAGCGCTCCACCACTTGGAGTCCTGAGAAAAAGATGTATGAGTAAAACAGTATACAAGATTTACCGGGTTATAATTTGCAGAGACATGAAAAGTCAAGTATTACCGTGGGAGGCTTGTTCTTGGTGCTGAACGGGGCGAGCCCGTTTTCTGCAATGGCAGTTTTCTTCTCACCAAGGAGCTTCTTGGCGTTCTTCACAACTTGGTCTTCAAGCAGTGTAATCTCAGAATATCGCATGTTGTCTGTGGTCTCTTCTGTGTACTCATAGAAGAGCCGGGTTCTGATACTCAGAGGTTGGATGAACCAGCCGATCCAGCACTTCACTAAATCTGTTCCACGGAGGCCATGGGCCAGAAGAGCTCTGGCCCGGCAGTGGAGGCCTTCAAGTGCTTCCGCTTCTCCGGGTCAGCGTAGCTGTTCATCTTGGAGGTATATACCAGTGCAGAATTCCTGAAGGCCGGGAATTTGGCCTCGTCTGCCTCAGGAGAAGTATCTTTGCAGTAGAAATAAGTGTTTTGCCACCCCTTAGGGTGGCTGGCTAAAGCAAGAGCCGGGAAATTGCATTCCTTGCGGCGCTGAATGGAAACGCCCCCATATGGGCCAAGAGGTTGATTTTTACGAGACGGGTTACAATAAAAAATGTCAAGGAAGAAATCGAGGGATGGAGGAATTTGGAGATAGTCCTCACAGAAAACAACAAAGTTGCTGATGTTTAGAATGGAATTGGGCGCCACATCCATTGGAGTGAGCCCATAGTATTGGAAAACTTGGCGAAAAAAGAGAGAACCCGGGGGGCGGAGACCCCGGGAAACGTGATCTAACAGAACAACGACCTCACCTTTCTCTGGTGTAGGCCGGGTTTCCTCGCCAGGTGCGCGCCACTGGATCTCGTTCTGAGGCGGCAATTCACCCCGGTTTACAAAGGATTGTAAGGTGGTCTTGGTTGCGCTGGACCTTGTCCAGTTCACAGGAGCGGCTGCGGGCGCGGCGGAGGAAGATCCGCCCTTTGCGGAGCTGAGAGGTTTTTTCTCAAGAGTTTTCGCGGCTTTGGGACCTCCGGCCATCTTCTTCTCCTTCACCATGGCTAAAGGATCTACGAGGTGCCTACACAGTGGCAATGGCGAAGAACAATGAACTTGATAAGAACCCTAGCCTAGATGCGGATGCGGGTAGAAGGGTACAATTTGAATCTAAGCAAAATAATGATGGGAATCAAATGCGGAGTAAGAATCATCGGGAGAATCGTACCTGAAGATCTTCCCGTGGAGACTTGGTGGCTCGATTCGAGATTGGATCTGCGGCTGCTACAGTGTTCATGCGAGGTTGGAGATGAGCTTGAGAATGGGGAAAATGACTGCGCGAGGTCGTGGCCAGATATTTATAGCTGCAGTGAAAACCCTAGGGGTAACATGGTAAAAATGAGTGGATAAGGTTATCTTCTTCTGGAAGTCAACGACAAACAGAGAAGACAAAAGGAATATTCTTTGACCAGTTTCGCGTTTGGCAGGAGTCAGTGAAATTGAGATTTTTGCTAAGTGTTGGGGAGAAACCCGGCAATATGTGATACAGTAAGAGAAAAGCCGGGTTACAGTATAACCCGCCAAGAAAGCTGGCCCATCAAAATGCAAGGAGATGAAGCTTTATATCTTGTATATATTTGTTGTTTTTGCGTTTCAGGTGGTTAACCAGGCAAGCCAGAACACCAGCAATGATCAAGAAACCTACGCAAGACAGAAGCAAAGTGTGGCGACCTGGTTACCTGGTTAACCTGGGGGCTACTGATGGAGGGATAATAACCCGGTAGGCCCATGGAGATGAAAACATGACCCGCCAGGCAGGAGGCCCGGCGAGACAGTTAGCCATCACCACGGGCCGGGTTATGTTGCTGGGCCGGTATCTTGGCGGTGACCCGGCTAAAGAGAAGAGGTGGTTCCAGAAGGTTCAGAGGCGGTTTAAGAGGCGGTTCTATACTTGGAATATACGAAGGACATAAGAGTAAGAATAGGACTCAGAGTTCGGGTAGAACCCGGTTATTCATGTACACGACCAGGAGGCCCGGTATCTATATAAACCGGCCCTTGGTTCATAGCTAGCAAGACTTTCGTAACCCCAAGCTTTAGGCGAGAGAAATATCGAGACACACAATCCCTGTAACCTAGATCGAGATCCGGCTCTGTTGTCGCAGCCGGGTTATCGAGATCGAGACCAAGATTAATAATAAGATAGCAGGAAGTAGGTCTTTATCTCCTTTGGAGAGGCTGAACCTGGGTAAACCTTTGTCCCCTGCAATGCTAAACAAACACCCAGACACCAGAGTCGCCTTGCCCAAAAGTTTAAGCTACCCTCAAGTAGCATCTGCCGTGTTTTCTACCCCACGACATATGCCGTTGTCACACGGGCCATCCCGTACCTACATACATCATACTTCATAATGGACAATATTTTAAACACTAGTGCAATGATTCATATTTCGTGTGCATGACCACATCTCTCTCATCTATCCATACTTGGTGGTGTCAATCACCTCATGACAAGGATAAACAAGGCATCTATTATATACTTAAAACACAGGATAACCAACGGTGGAGATTTATCATCATATAACAAACGGTGGAGATTTATAAGCGCACGAAGAGACAGATCGTGATTCCACATGGAAAATAATAAGTGCGAATAGGTATGCGGCCTCAACACGTTCAAGAATCTGGAAAGAATCTGGAAAGAGAATCAGGAAAGAGAAAGGCAAACGGATTCTAGGACTCAATATCGCTCAGTTAATATATAAGCACGTACAGGTGACCATAGGCCCAAAAGCATGCACGGCAGGACACCACAACATACGCCGTCGACAAATCAAGGGCTACTCGGAAATCGAACCCAATCAGCAGCGGGACGGCGACTCAGGCGATGCCAAGGTCTACGCGCGGGTGAAGTGACGCGGCCGGCGGCCGGTCACCAAAAAGCAGTCACCGACGTGGTCACAACCACCTGGCCACCCAGCATGAAGCTTGCATGTCAATGGCCACGTTGCATGGAAGCCTAGAAGGTGAGAAGGAGGTGCGATTGATCTCCGGGCAAGTGGCTAGCTTCAAGAACGGCAAGGCCGGGATGCCGGCGGCCTTCCTTCGCCACAATTCCCCACGCATCAGAATCGTTTGGTATCTCATCTAAGATTCTACTTTGCTCTCGCCGGCGGCGGCCGGAGGTGTGATTTTTCTCCAGGCAATCTTGCTAGCATTAGAAAAAAGCAAGATCGCGCGGCCGACGGCCTCGCACGCCCACAACAGGAACCAGTCAGCCCTACACGCTAAGCCCAGATCGGGAGGAATCCAAGAGTTCTATGGTTGTTCAGTCTATTTGTCTCATATCGACAGAAACACGCGTCACATTATGTGCATTAGAAAAAAAAGCAAGATCGCGCGGCCGACGGCCTCGCACGCCCACAACAGGAACCAGTCAGCCCTACACGCTAAGCCCAGATCGGGGAGGAATCCAAGAGTTCTATGGTTGTTCAGTCTATTTGTCTCATATCGACAGAAACACGCGTCACATTATGTGCAACTAGAATCACATCAGTCGTCCCGTGAATCTTCAAAAGGCAGTGTTCCATGTAACGCCTCGATGAGTTTCCACCGACGACAACAAGGCTTCTGAGTTTATGGCAAGGTCGGCCCAGCCGTGAGCAGGAACTAAACAGGAGCTACCGAGTTAGCGATCGATAGGAAAAGAAGGCTTCCGCGACTAACGCAACTGCTCGGCTCGATCTGATCGAAATCCTCAATGCTAGGTCTCGATCGCACGCTGATCGTCGGAACCTGCACGCACGCCACAAACGCCTGGACCTGGGTGGAGTTTGCCCTTGGACGGCACCCAAGACACACTCGACAATACGCCCTTTGCCGGCGGCCAGCCGATGAAGCCGAGAAACACTGAAGGTGACCTAAAGCCTAAGTCTATGTGGGAGGAGTCCTTTAGATGAGCTTGAAGCAACGATCCACATAGCCGTGAGCAGGAACTAAACAGGAGCTACCGAGTTAGCGATCGATAGGAAAAGAAGGCTTCCGCGACTAACGCAACTGCTCGGCTCGATCTGATCGAAATCCTCAATGCTAGGTCTCGATCGCACGCTGATCGTCGGAACCTGCACGCACGCCACAAACGCCTGGACCTGGGTGGAGTTTGCCCTTGGACGGCACCCAAGACACACTCGACAATACGCCCTTTGCCGGCGGCCAGCCGATGAAGCCGAGAAACACTGAAGGTGACCTAAAGCCTAAGTCTATGTGGGAGGAGTCCTTTAGATGAGCTTGAAGCAACGATCCACATATTAGGATGACGAAGCTACCTAACGGCGGCGACAACGGCGATATCGCGCCAACGAAGATGAACAACACTGAAGGTGATCGAGGAGTCCTTTTGCGATATGGATTTGGCAAACAATGACGTCTGCAACCATAGATGCTTGAATCGATGGTGATCTGCCGATTCGGAAGGACCAAACACCGGCGAATACCCAACGGCAGTAGAGTACTTTGTGACCCAGCAGCCAGCATGCATGTAGTTTGCATCAGCTGGCTTGCTTATTCTTTGATGATTCAAGACGATTCTACGAAGGCTGAAGGCATACATATGCAAGAGTTCGTTGTACGTAGATGCATGCATGTCTCGAGGACATAGTAATTAGTCCCAAGGTAAGAAGTCAAACCAGCCCCATAGGATAAAGAATCGCACTTGATTAAATGATTCTGCCCATGAATTGTGTATAATATTAAAATAAGGCACCACTTTCGACGATGCCTATCAATGAAATGCACACCCAGCATGGTATGTGTAGTATAAATGGATTCACTTACTGAAAAAGGCATAAAATTTACAAGTTGGTTAAAACAAAACGAGCACAATGAGATTAAGAATAAAACCAGTCAAGGTAATTTAGATGAGCGTGGATGGATGCGTACGTCCGTGTCGAATATATTGCATTATATTAACTTACAAACACATAAGAATTGGTAAGCATCGATGAGTAGAAAAACGGTTTAAATACAAGTGCATGTTTAGATCACTATTTCTTCCTTGGGAATTTCTCAAAAAATATATTGACCTAGAGATAAACACAGAGAGACGAAAAGGACTGAAGGCAAAATGAAAAATATGGAAATTTCCGTGAAAGTCTATATATTGATTCGCATCCATATTTCACGTTCATATATCAACAATCTAACACACTTAATTATCCGATCGTGGTTCCTTGAGCAGGGGACTACAATTTAATTATGTGAAGTATAGTTAATGCTGAATTAAAATAGAATAATAATTGACTAAGATCGTACAATTGGTAGAGAAAACATTTTGACGATAAAGTTCACAAGAAATCTAGCCGCGCAAATGCGCGGGCCAACCAGCTAGTTACTCATAAATCAAACCATCACATGTATCATAGAATATCTCCAAAGTATGACAAGTCATAAAAGATCCAACACAACGGTAAATGCATAACAAATATCATCTCACACCACAATATCCACCACAAAGGTATTACATAGATGACCGTAATCATGTTCAACAGCTCATATGGTACTAATTAGTGAAGCTCAAAGAGAGGAGAGATACATAAGTTACCACCACAAACCCAAGTCCAGGGGGTGGACTACTCCCCCTTCATCATGGTGATGATGGTGGAGAAGATCTTGCTGTAGATGTTGATGATGAACACATCGGAGGGGGGGTGGAGCCCTCCGGAGGTGATTCCGGCGGCGTTTCCCCCCTCCGATCTTCTCCGGCGGCAGCCTTCTGTCTCTCTGTTTCGTCGTTTTGTGTTTGTCCGCCGCCTCCTCACGAAACTCCTCGGGGGACTATTTTTATAGTCGGTTTTAGGTCAAGACGAAGTCGGTGGAGAAAAGATCGACGGCAACGGAGCTCGGAGGCTCCAGAAGGTGGGCCCCACGCGGCCTAGGGTTTTGGCCGCGTGGGCCACCCCCTTTTGGGCCTCAAGCCTCCGTTTGTTCGCTTCCTTCGCTCCCAGGTCTTCTTCCTTCCAAATATTGATGCTCCTAAATTTGCAGGTCATTTGGACGTCGTTTGGGTCCCTGAAATATCAAAATATAGAAAATAGGGTTTTCTGCCTGCGCAGGGTTAATTCCAGAAAAATAGGGGAACTTGTGAAATATTACCAAAATCATTATAAAACATTGATATAACCCTTATATGATGCAAATATGATTGGAATATGAATAAAATAATGCAAAGTTCTTGTATGCATTTTACATGCATCACCGAGCGCTTTGGTTGCTACTCTCCTAGGAGTGTGAACGTTTCAGCGTCTGCGCTTGCCCTGGAATCCACCCCCACGCCTATGGCTGCTTCGGAGCATGTCTCCCCGGTGGTGCAGGGGCTTTCGATGAAGGATCTGGGAGTGGAGATGCCTTTGGGATTGGAGGAGTGGAGGGGTTCTGATGCCCCTAGCCCGGAGGAGAAGATCGCGAAGGTGATGGCTCAGTATGACACGATTGAGCCACAGGAGAAGACCTTGCCTTTTTCGATGGTGGAGCTTTGCCGAGAGATTGCCGACATGCCCAAGGACAAGCAGCTTCGGATGGATGTTCCCTCTTTGGCCGAGAGACGAAGCATCTGGTTGGACAAGAAGAACAAAGATAGTGCCATTCCAGCAGCCAAGCGTGCCAAGTTTAGGCGGGCGGAGTCTTTTGGGAAAATCCCAAAACTCAAGAGCAAAGAGAAAGCCACTGATGAAGCCATAGAGGAGAAGATGCGATTTTATTTGCAGATGTACAAGAAGTAGTGCACACCGCAGGTGATGGAGGCGGTTCGAGAGTTAATTGTGAGTAATGCTTGACCTCTTCTGTGTGAAGGGTGCACACCGGTGCATCTCTAGGGGTAAGAGTTTGTGTGTGTTTGGAGAGTTTCTGATAGTTGGGTATGAGGTGTGGCCTGTTAGTTTGGGACTAGGTTACTTTGTTTCAGGCACAGACGACGTTCCATGAGTTAGAGTGTGCTGGTCTTTAACCGCGATTGTATGGGTTTTGGGTCCGGTTCCCGTAATTAACTGGACCAATTCTATTCCTCTTATAATGCATAGGCAGAGCTCCTGCTATTTACCGTCAAAAAATTAGCCATCGCCTCTCATATATGTATATATGAGGTGGCTAGACTTTCCGTGTACCTTTTGATACAAGATGTATGATTAATGTTTGAATCTAACTCCTATTGAAAGTAGGCAGACCTTTCTTAGGCTCCATGATGAAGTCGGACTCTACATATCAACTTTGGCAGGAATCGGCTTCTCTCCGTCTCCTGGTCTGAGTCGGACGTGTTTTTAGCGTCTTCCATGTGCTCTGCGCCACTCCTCATGTGTGAGTGCCTCCCGCCTCATCCGTACCTACTGCACCCGAGTGATTCTTGGACACGCCCACCCGAGCTGTTGTAGAAAGAATTTCATACCTAGGAGGCTACTGGCCAAAAATGGCTGCCAACAAGCAGTTTGATGCCGATCTGGCGGTGGTTTCAGCGATGGTGGATCTCCAGATTGGGTTTGGCACGGCTTCAATGGGTGCTACACACGACATCTCTTGCGAAGGTCTGAAGTCATACCCGTTGGCAGTAGGTTCGACACATGATGTTTCCTGTGGAGGATTCAAGTCATGCATGTTGCTGCTGGATTGAATGTGGTGCTGCTGGATTGAATGTGGTGCAGCAAAGATCAGAACCAAGGCGGTATGAGATGTCGCTGACTCCCAACATCTATTTGGTTAACGAGATGTCATTACCCGGTCAAGCAATGATGGTAGATGCGGCCTAACGACAAGTATGCATTGTCTAGTGAAAACACAAGGTCTCTCGTCGGCAACATCGACGGGCACCTGTGTCGTGCCCATGCCCCGTTGAAGATGGTAGCTCGGATCTCAACTTTGGAGATTAAAATTTCGAGATCGACGTACGGTTGAACTCGTTATCATTGGCACACGCACGACAATCCGTCCGGTACTTTTGTGTTTTTTCTTTTTCTTTTTTTCTACCATAGGGTTAGTGGTAGGGATGTAGTTATATATTGTCGCAAGGTATATATTATTGGGTTTTTTCTTTCCTTTTGGGATCAACTTGTTCTGCTTAAATGTTTGGTGTGCCTAGATTTTGAATAATGAATAATATATGACTAAGTGAATCAAACGACGGAGAGGCCCGTGGTTATTCTCCTTGGCCAACAAAAAGTTACTCGGGAATGCATCCAGTTGTGCCAAAAAAAATTCTGGACTCTATTGTTTATGCTAGCTCCCAAAAAGGGACCAGTCTATAAAAAAAACTCGAAAAACAAAATAATCTAAAGAAAACCTTGCAAAAATTAATAGACATGAGTTTCTACAAGTGGGAACGTTCCATCTCAAAAAATATTACAAGTGGAATGTATGTATATATAATTGCTATCCTCATCTAGGTGCATATAAGAATCCATTAATTGGTCGTAAAGAACCTTTCCGTGGACCATTTGTTAACCGTACGTCGGCAATCTATTTTTTTTAGTTTCGCCATGAATAGTCTCCACGAATAATCTATCACTGTGGTTCTGTCGGATTCAAACTGAAGCTAGATGGGATTATTTGTTAACACCAAACCCGTCACATCGTCTACATATTATATAGCTGTTTAAAAAACCATGTGAATATATGTGATGCGGTTGGATCGATCGATCTAGCTTTGGGCGCCATGTGATGGGGACCTACACATGCATATTATATATTTGGCTAGCTTCAAAAGGAATGCTACCTCTGTCGCTATCACCAAAGAGGAACGGGTGTACTACTATGCATGGAAATTTTGATTCGTAATGCATGATTAAATAAACATAAAGGTATCTACAGGCTTACTGGCATATGTTTAACCTATGCTATATCAACATAGAGGAATGGGTGGACTGCCCATCTCACACATAAAATGTTTTGAACACTTTTGTTCATAATGCATGGATGTGTCTTTACTTAACAAATTATTAAAGAATGTGACCGAGCATTAAGTTAGTGCGCCATATGTACACCCGCATTTGATCATCTGGGGTATATTTTTTTATTAAAAGAACTGATGAACTCCATATATGGATTAAAATATGCTTGCCATATATTTATAAAAATGATGTGATCTATATATTCAATCATTTTGATGTGACAAGGGTAGGTATAGCCCATACCAAATCTCTCTTCTTTCAATGTTATTGTTTGTTGTCCTCCCCAAACAGTATCTTTTCTTTCGGTTCTCAGTTTGATGGCTTAATATATTTATCATTCTATAGTTTGTTCTAAAAGACGCAAATTAAGTAAACATTGAAGCTTGCAATGGCTTAGGGGAATTAATTAATCGAGATATATAAGATCACTTACATACTACGCTTATTTAGCACAACAAGTATGTGTTCATATCCATGTTGTTGTACTTGAAGTATTTACTTATAGTTTATATCGCTCAAAGATTTAACACACATACAAACACACACAATTTTTTCTTAGAGAGAAACATGTACTTTATCCCCAAAACTCAAGTTTAATAGGCAATACTGTGCCCCACTACCGGTTAGAAGACAACCCTTAACCCTTACAACCATTTAGTTTATACCTTTTGGCCATACTAGGGTGGTGTGTCAATGTCGTTTATATGTATCAAATTGCCCTATCCATAAAATTATTATGATATAATATCGACTTGGAAAAAAAAAATCCAAGTCGCGATTATCAAAAACTTCAGGGATATGCTAAATCAGAAGAGTAAAAAACATAATGGGATCTTAGCAAAAAGTGGTCATATAAATTTAAAAAATTAGAGAGGATTGGAGTTATAAGGAACAAAAGACAATATATTTATTAAAATTCAGATATGTCATGTACTTAAAAAATACATTATTTCATTAAACTAATATGTTATGGCCTTTCACGATGCCTCGGAAGATCTCATTCAATCACATGCTTTACTATTATTTTTAAATATAAATTTTCGAAATTGGTAGTATTTTTGTTCTTTTCAGTTTACTGATATTGTTTGATCTATCATTGCAATTTACTTTTTCTTAATACTTTCTCTCTATTTTTATTGTCAAAAATATTATTCCCTTGATTTCCCCACCGTAAATATTTTTTTTTGCTTCAATTGTTCTGGTTGTCCATATACAAGTTTGAACCTAAAAATCGGATTGTGTCGTAACAACCGTTATTTCATACATTAAAGTACCTTTTGCCATAATTAACGTGGACAATTTATACTTATTTTTATATATGAGGGTAAATATATTCTGTTATGCATGTTAGTGCATGCTATTGTTCTTAAGTTAGCTTGATACGAATTTGTGCTCATCTTTATACAATTTTTGTTGTTGTGCGTGAATTACACTTTCAGTTTCTTTAAGGCCAAAAAACCGTGCCTTCATTAGGATAATTCTTTTGCCGATGTGAAAAGCCTCGTAGAACAAAGCAAACTATCCACATTAATAGTTCTTCCTTTAGCAAAAGTACATGTTAGGAGTATATGTTTTGATATACAAAGTAAGAATGTGATAACTTGATGATCCCATATTGTTAACTAAGAGCATCTCTAGCAGAACCCGCAAAACGCCGACCCGCAAAACGCATTTGCAGTTCGCGCAACTCGCGGTTTTTTGCTCAGAACGCCGCGCGGCGGAGCAGAACCCGCAAAGCAGAACCGCAAAACAGAATATTCTTGCCGCCGCATACGGTACCTTCTTCGGAAGATGTGAGCCGGATACGTCGGGATTTCGGCGAAGTAATCGCGCATGAGAAGCTCGTTGCCGTAGAAGCGGTTGCGCGGTATGCAAAGCCGGCCAACCGTGGATCCTTGCCGCCGCTTTGCATACCGGTCCTCAAACTCCTTGACGGCGAGGACGGCGACCACCATTTGCTGCCGCCGGCTAGCGAACAGCTCCTCCACATCGGAGTCGTCGGAGGAGGACGAATCGGAGAGCACGAGCTGTTCCTCCGGGCTCAACTCCATCTGAAATGGGCAACGCATACTCAGTACCTACTACTACGGCCGAAATCGAAGCGAAATCGAGACTCACCGGCAGATCGGCGGCGGCGGCGCAGATTTCCGTCCTCCGCGGACGCGGCTAGGGGAAACCGGCGGAAGGGGACCTCCACGGCCGGGGCAGCTCGCGTGCGGCGGGGCGCCGTCAGATGCGGCCGGGAAAGGGAGGGATTCGCAGGCGGCGGCGCTGGCGGCGGCGGCGGCGGCGAGTTGGGGAAGAATAGAGGAAGAACTCGTGGTGAAAATTCCCACCCGCCAACCGCTTTGACCAAATGCAGGGGCCCGTAGAATCGGAGCCGAAATCCGCGAAAGCTCGGTTCGGAGGCGCGGATTCACGGGGGCCTGCAAAATATTTTGCGGGTTGGGTAAATTTGCGGATTCTGTTCTCCGCCGTTTTGCGGTTTTCAATCCGCATCGGGCGGTTATTATGCGGGTTTGACCGTTTTGCGGGTTCTGCTAGAGATGCTCTAAGACATGCATGAAGAAGCTGGGCCAAAAGCCCACAAAAAAGAATCTATCTCTCTTGTTTTCATTCAATGAAAAATATTATATCAAGAATCATTCTTTGATTACTAGCGGCCAATCCCTTTTCAACGTCATGTCGATCCAACGCCGGCCAATTTAGCAATCATTAGCACCGCCATTACAAAATAGCGCCCAGGGCGACGGCGCAATGTCCTCGCGTCTCATCATCAAGCAGTTCATTAAAAACACAATGAAGTAGTCACCGATCTCGACTCAAGGGAAACTTGACACATAATGGTACTGAGGTCAGTGAATATATATATAAGAATAACATTAGGTGAACTGTTGGGATCTAAAGATTCTACAAAAGTTTGTATCTTTTGGTTGATGTGGTGGTTAAGCGGTTAATTGTTAGTGCTGGCTAGTTAACAATTGCTGACTGCACCGGCCGTTGTTGGGTCATGCTTGTATAGCCTGCCTCTTTTTTGACACGTCCGTCTTGCATGAGTCTTAGCAGTGTCCTACACTCGTTCCATGCATTACTTTATGTCATCGATCAGTCACCTTTTGGGTCAAAGAATTGCATAAGAAAAATATTGCTGAAGAGAGTGGAGTCCTAACGTTGTTTACAGTGTATCTAACGAGAGATGCTGTTAGGTGAGGCTTCAAAGATATTGGAAGATAACAATATGATACCAGTTAACTAACCAGTTAATATCCATATCCTTTAAATTTGTGTGGAGGCTAGATTCTCATGCAGGTGTAGGTTTGGATGGATGGAGTAGATATGTGGGTCCATCATAAGGATGCTCCATCACCAAGTTGACATGAGATGATGCACCGCCGTCTCGGCTTTAGGCGCGTTGTTTGTAAATGAATGAACAGATCCATCCGATCGATCGATCAACAACCCCAAATCCAATCCAACAAACCATGCCGATCGATCGAGGTGACGGCTGATAGATCGACGTTGATCGGTTGTGGAAGTTTGCCGACAAAGCATATATGCGTGCTAGCTGGTGGCCCAGTAAATTAATTCGGATTTTAATTAGCGGCTGTATCAATGTATTTATGTATCATTACGCAAAATCCTGGCCCATCCATCGGCTACAACGAACTTTATTGTAGGAAATAAAATAATTAACTACCTATGTAGTAAAACACATGCATAGTCTGATAGTCGGTGCACCAAGTTGCTAATTAAGTCACATAAATAGATAACCTGCATGTGGTAGGATGCTTAGTAGGGTGGTTATATCCTCAGCCCATTAGAGTTTAAATCTCAGATTTGATATCGGTGTTTCTCATTTAGACGAAATATTTTTCAGTGCGAGACGATATTCACATCGACAGCGAGGCGCATGTGATGACCTCGTCAATCTCTAGACCGACCGCCGGCTCAGTGTGTGCGTGCGTGTGTTCATAGGGGTGAGTGTGTGAACGTGTATATAAACGTCTACGTTGTACTATGTTTTGAAAAAAAAAAGAGTACGACATAAATATACAGACTAGCTAGAGTTAGTTTGCGTCTATGTAATTCTCTAGCTAAGCTAGCTAGGTAGACTTCACTTACCTTACCTTACCCGACCCGACACACATGTATGGGCACCATGTATGCGACTTGGTACACTCCCTTTAATTACATGGAGGAAGAAAGCCACCGGCCGGCGTTGATTAATCTATCCACATCGATCGCAATGAGAACATGCTTACACCCTACCGACTACTACTAAGTAGCTATCCCATTAGCGGCGCCCCAAGCCGTACCGGGCTACCAGCTAGAAATAGAAACTTCTTGGCCGGTGCCACTTTTCCCTAACCCTTTGTTGACCTTGGAGAGCAAAGAGGTCACCAGTAGCAACAAGCAAGCAATAGACTTTGGTTGCTTTCCATGAGTTGGAGAGATCAAAATTAAGTTAATTAGTTAAGAGCTTAAGATCATAGAGCACAAGGTAATCTAGCTAGGCCAGGGATAGGATATGTTACGTGATCTTCCCCTATCATCACCTTTTTCGTGAGGGGTTTTGTTAAGGTGATAGCGCGAGAACGGCGGGAAAAGTGACGACGGATGGATTTGCAGTTCTCTGTACCCACTATCTTTGGTACACCCAGGCGTTCTTTTGGGGGCCCACAGATGCCCATTTCTGAGTGGCGGTCAGGAATATTTTAGCTAGGGCTGGTGTGATCTTTGCTCGATCGTAAAGGAGGAACCCAGTGCTGATTCCAATGTGAAATGGAATACGTGCGTGTAAAATCTATGTGTATTCGCTCACTTTTGCCCACTTTGAAAAGATGGAATTTTTATACAGCAATGCACTCTCGCAGAAATTCTGGGTAAAGAAGGCAAAAAATGCACATCTGTGTGTAAGCATACTATTCACTGCAAAAAGGAAACAAGACCGAACAAGGACACGGCGATTTGGGTAGTGGGTGCAGATGCACCCACTACCCAAATTTTTTTTTTCCAAATGTCAAAAAATTCAAATTTTTTTTTTGCATGTAGTGCAACACATTTCAAGTCAGCACAAAAAGTTACGCGAAGATTTTTTTTTTTTTTGCAACCTGTGCAAAAAAGACAAATTCGGACATACCGAAATATATATATACGTGTCAGAATTTTGTCTTTTTTGTACAGGTTGCTAAAAAAGTTTTTTCACCATGCCAATTTTTGTGCTAACACATCACGCTGTAAAGTACATCCGTTTTTTTTTCTGCAATTTTTTGACATTCTGAAAAAAACCAAAAATAAAATACGTAATGGGTGCATCTAGACTGCAAGCCGTTGTGAATATCCGAACAAATCAGTCATAGTAAGTAATAGTTTATGCACCCACCCATACATAAATAGAAAAAACAATCATCATCTCAGAAAAAAAACATTACTACCACTAACTGGACCAAGCTGTTTGTTTGGGCCTGTAGCTTATAATCCTCACTGGCCTTTTTAAAGAGCTTATGGGCCATTGGGGCTTCTGTTGGCCAGAAATCACATGGACTGCTCAATGCGTGAGATAGCAGGGCGTCGCATATTCATATCCTCTGTTCGCCTCTTCTAGATTTGCCTGTATACTTATGGAACCGACATTTCTGACTGCTATAACACTGACCATATCTCTAAAAAAAAACACCGACCATATAAGATATAATCTTGTAGAAAGTACGGTCAAGAAAAAGAGCACAGATGTATCAATTCCAGCGTTCTTTCTGCTTACGTCTCTGTGTGGTAAGTCTCCGCACAAATTCATGTGTAGAAGAGGGCTGGTGTGATGCTTGTAATACATACGTTCAAAATCTCTACGTTCTCTTGTCAAAAAAATAAAATAAATCTCTATGTTCTTTCACTTTTGCCCACTTTGAAAAGCAGTCATAATAAAAAATAAATCAACCAGCCAGCCATATGGCCCATATATAAATAGGAAAAAAAGAATCATTATCTACATAAAAAAGAGAGAGAAAGGACGAAATCATGCTACCACTAACCGGGCCAAGCTGTTTGTGTTGGCCTGCAGCTTCTAATCTGCCACATGGTCTGCTCATTGCGAGAGATAGCAGGGCGTCGCGCACACTCCCTCCCTCGTTCAGCAAGTCATAATCTTCTTCTGTTGTGCTCTTATACATTTGCATGTACAGTATACATCTGTAACCAACTTTTCTGACTGCCATAATATCGACGTAAGGTAATCCTGTAGACTCCACGGCAAAAAAAGGTAATCCTGTAGACAGGCAAGTACTACGGTCAAGAACGCGTGCACAAATGTGTTATTTGCAACGTTCTTTCTGATTACATTTATGTGTGGTAAATCTCCACACAAATCCATATCGACCACTTAATATATAATATTAATGGATGAAAGGGAAGAATACGAATCCATCTTTAAGCCCATCATTGATCACATCCCTATTTATTTTCCACTTTTCACTGTACGAAGGAACAGGCTTGACACCACTTGGTATATGCTCATGGATCATATCCTAACAACATATTTGCTTTCAGTTTCAGATAGACAACCTATTAAAAACTTGACCAACGTAGGTTAATCCTCCATGGTAATAGAGCAATCTCGTTCTGATGGGGGATATGGTTTGGCTCTTACTGTGTCGAAATCTGACACCTCACTGGTATTCACGGCTCTCCCCGTTTCAGCACACAAGAAAGCATGGGCGAGGTAATGAGAAAAATAAAAAGTAGATTCAGCGAGTAGAGCATGGAGTTAAACCAATCAAATTTATCGGAACACGCCGGTTGAAATGACCTACGCTTTGGCCGTGAGATGTAAAATAACCCATTTGGTTGCCTGGGCGTACCACGTTGCTAGCCTGCACGAATTTTAATACATTCGGAGTCGGGTTCTGAAGAAACGGCCGAATCAGCAGAGCCACCCTCTTCGCACGTAGAAAGGGGAAATGCGGCGCCGAACTCGTGCGAGCTTGGAGGTGTGGCCACTTTTTAACCCCCCCCCCCCCCCCTATTTCACCCCATTCGACTCACCATCAAAGCTCCCGCCACCATCCCCGCCTTTGAGGGCTCTCCCTACCAGCAGCGAAGCTTCTTCAGCGACGAGCAACTAACCGGCGGCATGTCCTCCTCCAGTCGGTGATGGTCGACGGCGAGCGGTGGAAAACTCTTCCTCCTCTTATCCGAGCTGAGAGCGGCCTCCTCCTTGTCCCTAGTGCTGTTCAGATAGCCAAACTTGTCCCTCATATGTCCCGGACTCTCAGGTGTGCATGCAAGGTGCCGGTTGCACAAGATACAGGGTTGTTGGAGGTGCCTAGGCTATGTTCACAGGTTTTTTTTTTTTTTTTTTTTTGAGATTCCCTCAACTTAGTACAGCTGTAGTACCTGAACTTATGCACCAACTCACACCACACGCACACCACACACACGCACGCCCCTAGTGCACAAGCTAGAACATACACCGGTACTAAACCGCGAGCCTAGACAACTCCAGGGATATACCCTGTGGCAGTGGGTAGCACTGCAATACCTCTGACCGAACCGCGGGAGAGAATGGACAAATAGACACTGTTCATCACGATGCTACAGTTCAGTGAACAGTAGCCTGTGAACAGTGCACTTGGGTGAGACACCCAAAATTCGATCCCAAGGATCGAACCCGGGCGGGCAAGCGTAGCCACTGCTACCGCTACCAACGAGCCACAGCTCGTTCTCGGCTATGTTCACAGGTTGTGGAGATGCCTATGCACGGCTATGGTAAACAGACGGCGACACTGTGCGCACACAGCTTTGATTCATTCATTCATGGGAGAGAGAGCGCCAAGTGGAAGGGAAGGAAACATGTGTACTTGCAGCTTTAGGGTGCATGATTAGGCCGCACGGCGCACTTGGTGGCCATGCCATGCATGCACGCATGGCCCTTCGTTTCCGTGCAGCTAATAAGTAAGCCTCTCCTCCTCCTCTCTTTCCGGTGGCTGTTCATCTTTGTTTGCCGGAATCCTTGGCTTGGAATCCGGAGCCTCCCTTGGCTACAGTATATACTTCCCGGCAGATTTCGTCGAGAGAAAATAAAGCATGGCTATATTTGTTTTGGTGGGAAAACAACAAGCAGCTAGCCGGGGTTCCACTGTGCAACAAGTATAACAAGTATAGTAATCCCTCCGCTTCAAATTAGATGACATCCATTTGCTCAAATGTGAATGTATTTAGACATGTTATAAGTATAGATACATGCATGTTCGAACAAATGGAAATCATCTAATTTAGAACGGAGTGAGTACAGCTGTACAACATCAACATTTCAACATCGCTCTTGGACGGTTTCAGAGCATCGATCACTCTCGATCGTCATCGTCCAAAATCTCCGTCCAGTACCGCAACATCATTATTAGGAGGAGGAAGCAGTGGAGATGGTCCTGTACGTACGTCGCCGTGCTCAGCTCCCGCAGTGCTGTGCTGCGCTCTCTTGTAACGTTGACAGCCTTCCAATATCGATCACCACCAACTTTTCAGTCTCAAGATTGCAAAGCCTGCCAAAACTTTCAGAAAACAACCATCATGAAAAATGATAATCACAGGGTCAGGGAACTAATCAACTTACTATCAAAACATGCATCATATGTCTTGGAGCATCTCCAGTAAAGATGCTATTCCCGCCATCCATGGCCAAAGTATAGGGTCCAATGGTAAAAAAAAGACCTTCAACAGACTATCTAGACCACAGACTATGTTTCGGAACCGTCTTCTCCACCACCATATTTCTGGAGCACCTAGATGCCGTACCCGCATAGTATCACATATATTACTTCTGTTCAAAAAAATAAGCCATACAAATTTAGTCAAAAGTTAAAGTTACTTAGCTTTGACCAAATATACAGTGTATTTCATAGTATATCTATTGATATTGATTTGGTAATGTAGATGTTCTTGTATTTTTCCATAAACATGGGCAGACTTGGAAAACGTTGACCTTTGACCAAATTTACGTGCCTTCTTTTTAAACGGAGGTCTAAAATGTCGTTGGTTCGATCCGAAGACCAGTTGATTTTAAAACAGGATTCTCTCAGTTTCATTGGGATGGATCATATTAACACGTATGTCGGCTTGTTGATTGGTAGGATTTTAGTCGTTATAATTATATTGATGTATAGCATCAACACATTATTTAATACATGAAAGCGAATATAAATGATGTTATTTGGCTAGTGTGCTAGAGATGAAGAACATGGGGACGGAAAATCTATTTAGGTGTCAAGCAAAGATATAGAGGATCCAATTTGGCTAGTCTGCTCTGGTTTGCTCCTTGGGAGTTTTGAAAATGGCCAGTAGCAGCATAAGACAGCCTGCACAGCAACATGAACTTTTAGGCCTTGTTTGATTCATAGGATTTCAAAATGCGGGAATAGGAATAGGAATAGGAAAAGGAATTAGATAGAATGCAAGTGGAAAACTGAGACCAAAGGATTTTTTCCCTTAGCTGCCTCGTTCCTTGCAAAGGAATGGAAAAAAGAGCTCCAGGTGAATTGTTTCTTTCCTGCGTTTGCCAAAGGAATCTGATTGTAAAGGAAAATTCCCTTCAACTTTCCTTTGCTCCATTCCTTTGAATCAAACATGGCTACAATACAAATTGCTACAGGAAAAAGAATCCTACACTTTTCTTATAAGAATCCTATGAATCAAACGAGGCCTTAGTCCTTCCTAGGAGCATAAAAGTGCGGTGGACCAACAACGACAGGAGAGCATTTGATTGATCCCTACCATGGTGGCATGTTCTAGCCATACATATGCATGCACATGCAGTAGCCTTTCTCCAAATTTCTTTCACACATTCAATTACTTGCTCACCGTCCATTCCACCCTTATTTATGTTCTTTCTACATCACATATTTGCTTTACCAAGCAAATGAAATTTCATCTCAAAAAAGAAAACTGGAAGTGGACGTTGAGATTGAATTTAGGCCACTAATGTGTTTTGATTAAGTGATTTGGGTTTTTAGTCCGGACGCTGGTTGGATAAAGATCAGTGGTGACCCCCAAATGAGAAAGAGATGACATGTCTCAAGACAAGATTAGCTATTTTTTGCCAGTAATATGTATGTTGTACTATTAAATGGGTAGTTGACTACAATGATATTTTTTTCAAACACCTAAAAAATCCCCAATAATCCAACTCCATTCTCTCTATTTCTACAGGAAGAAAACTGAAAGCCTACAACTACATTACTAGGTAGCCACCTGACTCTACGTCTGTTTTGAAACCTTAAGAGTTTAGTTCTGGGAAACCACCAGACTCAGTTTGTTTTTAGAGGGTGTTCTATTCAGTCGGGTACCTTCAAGTGGAGCGTGTAAGGTACCTCAAAATCCATGTTTTACATTAGCCAAGCAAGTTTCACTTTAGGTCCGAAACTACCAAGTGGTAATGTTTGTGTCTAGGAGGTGTTCTATTCGGCTCACAACCTCGTTGTCGAGTTTGTCTGGTACATCCGAGCCGTTTTATCCTTTCCTTGGAAACAATGTTGTGTTTTTTTTATCTAAAACGTTTGAGCATTCTAGCTAACAGTTCGTGAGGTTTTTCTGTATGGCTAAGTGAAGCTTTCGGGAAAGTGCACTTTTCCCCATAACCATTAAAATTTTGAACCTAGCCGACGGAAGTTTTTTCATCCAACGGTTCAATCTAAGCCTTAAATATGGATACTTTCTCCTAGCCCTTGAGAAGGGTGAGTGAGAGGGAAGTTCTATGAGAGGAAGCCTTTGAACCCCAACCTTTGCACCTTTTGCTTTTGAGCTCTCATCCACTATCTGTCTATCACTGTGAGAGATCTTTGGTGCTTTGAGAGTCTTCCTTGAGGAACCTTGCATGGGTTCAAGATAAAATTGAGTGCCAAGTACTTATTATTTTTGGAGGCTATGCACCTCCTGTATGTCTAACTGTGACTTAAAATCATTCGGATTTGTGAAGGAGCCAATAAGTCTGTGAAGACTAGAGATAGTTTTTTTTATAAAGGGGATATATTAATATACCAAGCAGATATCAATTACACACAGCCTCTGCAATAATATAATATCAAGAGCTAGTCGAGACATTAAGGATGCACACATCCAAAAGAAAAAAAGAAAAAAGAAAAGAAAATATCCCGCCGAACTGATAAGCGAAGCAGCAGGAACTATCACCACCAGAGGCCACACCCGTACTGCAAAAAAGGTTCTCCAAGAACTGCGCCTCCAAGAAGGTAACCGTGTACTAACACCGTCGTTGCCTGATCATAGGTAAAGGGTTTTCACCCCGAAAAAAGTCCGAATGAACTCCAGGCAATGCGTGAGATAGTTTTCTTTGTGTGATGAATCTACCCTTAGTGGGATTGAGCATGGCCCGATGTTCTAGCTCAAGGATTCATAGTGGACCTCGTTGCCATGGTATATGCATGTGACCTTAGAGCTTTTTGTCTGAACCTCTCCGATGAGAATGTAGAATGGTACCAACAATTTGAACATCGGGTTTACATGCTTGGGTTTGCCATCCTCTCAACTTAAGTGATATACTTTTTGCAATCTAGTTTCCACGTATTGTTGATCTTTCAACGCACACCGTTAGCGCGAATTCTTAATTTCTTTTGAGTGATATGTGATACTCGCGCAGTGCTCATGTACTGTGGTTGTATTACCTGTTTTGTCGCCATGGCCGTGCATGGATCCGCTGGTGCCATAGATATGCACATGTAAGAAAAAGTCATCTCTTTATTGTACTGGACTACTACTACTGTACTGCTGACAAAGTCGATGGGTGTAAGAACCATGTAGTACTGATGGAACTTTGAGCGCTGGATCCCCAACCATGCATGTCGATCGCCAATAAGAAGCAAGTGAGATCGAGCAAAAAAGTTGTAGGCCGGATCAGAGTCGTTGCGTGTACTGTAGTACCGATGCTTCGATCGAGCGGCAAAAGTGCAAAAGCATCCCCCAGCATAAAGGCACTTTTTAAGTAATTCACTCATGGAGGGAGAGATGGGTGACCGTTTTGCACTTTCTGCGAGTTGAGTGACCAGTTCGCTCATCTCGTATAAGTTCAGTGACCGCCAGTGCGTTTATCTCTTTAAGTAACTCCCTCCGATCCAGCGCCAAAGCGTGCTGGAAATAATCGTCGTCGTCGTTGCTGCTGCTAATTCGATGGTCCAGCGTAGTAGAACATCGGTTGCGCGATGACGAACTATGAACTAAAAAGAACGTGAGATGTACGCCGGTCGGCCTGTAGATATACACGCTATATAATTTGCATGCACGACCTTGGAATGCTCGTCGTGTTTGCTAGTATATAATTTTCATTTAAGAATCAGTTAATTAATTAATTAATTAATTGTAGTCCTCTAGTCTCCCGTGCATGTCAGTTTCAGGGATCATGCATGGTAGTTTCATCGATCCGGCTGGCAGGCAGCAAAAGCCTTTGATCGATGGCATCATTGCAACATGTATATGTCTGATGAGAAGTCGTCCATCCCAGGACACGGCAGAAGCATTATATCATATCCAGCCTTGTTGCTTAGCTTTTTCTTTTTTATGAGAAATAGCTTTCTTTGTTACCAGTACATACTGCAATGCAAAAGGCAGTAAAACACTAGAATCGCAAAACCATACTGCCCTCATGTACTTGGCCCAAGCCGACGATCTGGCTTTGTGCATGCTTGTGTCCTGGGAGTTCTGGGATGAGCGCGATGCCCGCATTATCCACGGCATTCTGTCTCTGACGCCCTTGATCGATCGTCTCCCCAATCAAGCGTGTGAGGCTGGCTAGCCTAAGGGCCACAGCGGGTGCAAGGTAACTGGGAGTAATTTTGCCGAGAGAATTGTTCATCCGTGGTTTTGTTTCCATGCCAACAACTGGGAGTTTATACTGTTCTAGGCCTCGTGAGTCGTGACGTTCATACTCTTCTGCTCTCTGTTAATAGTTGATGAACAAGCTGAAATGTGGTATAAGTTGCAAGATCTTTGCTCTCAGGTTAGTTTAACTGAAGTAGAGGACAGATGTGTTTGGACTAACAAAAAAATCTGGGATTTTTTCAGTCAAGTTTCTGTATGTAGCGCTCTGTTAATAGTTGATGGAATGAGCCCAGGCATTTGCCTCCTCTGTTGGCCCAACGCCGATCTTGTTCCTTGCTTCTATTGCGTTGATGGATGACACAAATTAAATCAGAGCAAGCAGCACCTCTTGGGTGAGAACACTAGGGTTGGCTCCAAAGTGGGTACAGTAGGCGTTACATTTGAGAGTGCAAAAGGCCCGGCCCATTGTAAGTCTGTAGCACTTTTGACTACTCAAATTTTTTTTTTTAGGGAACTAATCAAATACTTCACACTTTTAGAGGTTAGAACATCTTCTAGCATGCAACCGTTATGATAAGTAGCTCAACTGAAATTTTGGCATGTTCATGAAGCGCAACAAGCTTCATCGATTTAACACTGTTGCAATGCACGCACGGCATGAGTTGAGCATTCCATAAGGATGGATTGCGTGAAAGTTCGTTAAGGCGATTATATAAGGTGTGGTGCTTTACTGTGTAACATGTTTAAGAATGTTAAGGGAAGTTATTATATCCTGACTAGGGTGGGGATCCCGCCGTCGGCACCATGGAGGAGATGGAGCTGGTGGCGGGCGGTTTGGTGTCGGGGAGGCCTTCTCCGGCGGTGCAGCTCCTGGGGGCTCGCCGTCGTCGTCCCCGACTTGCGGGGGCTCGAGGCCCGGCGTGGTGCTCGAGTCCTTCGGTTTCTCGTCAGATCCGTGCTGGCGGCGGATCTGGCGCCTGGAACTCAGGGCTGGGCGAGCTCGGCGGTTCTTCGCTGCGTCGACGTCGAGGACAGCTGCGGCAAGGTGGAGAAGCTGGAGAGAGGGGGCACTCGCTGTGCCCGTTCATCGGCTTAAGATCCGTCGCTGCGCGGCGGACGAGCTTTGCGGCGATCTTCATCAAGAAAGGTGCTCTCGGGGCGCGGTGAGAAGGAGGACGGCGGCCTTCGTCTTCGTCGCCGGTGGAGCTGCTGCGTTCTGCTCTGGCTCTGTTCCCCTACGTATGGTGTGCTGTATTTCTTTCCTGTACTTTGTACTTTGTACTCTGTACGTCGTATCTTGTTGAATATACGTAGGCTTTCAAAAAAAAAAAAAATTATATCCTGACTATGTTAGTATGCAGTTGAAAGTAAGTATGCAAATAAGTTAGATGAGGTATTAGAAGAACACTGAAGAAATGGGTCTAGAATATGTTTTTCATATGAAAGAGCTTTACCCAGACCTTCACGGCCCCTTGCATCCAAGTACCGCCCATCACATATGTATCGTTGGATGCTGTTGACTAGTTCTTTGCTTGTCCCTTGGGATTTCTGTTGACTAGTTCTTTACTAGTCGATTAGGACTACTAGCTGTTGACTAGTTGTTCTCCGGACACTTGAAGAAACTGTCATCTGGGAGTTCCTCATGACATTCTCTTGTACTCCCTCTAAATTCACTAATTTTAGTGTGTATGTGGTCCAAGTTGAAATGGTATGTAGAGTGGCTTATAGAAGTGAACGGAGGGAAGTAATTGATTGATTTGATAAAACCAGTCAATTGGACGCATAACATTTACACTACGCCTTGTTCACGTTAATGCATGGTTGTACATACTCAATGTGAAGTTAATAACTTTAGTTTTCATTGATCTTAAAGTTTGCTTTGTGCATACTATAGGTGAAGAGACCGAGAGCCCTTCGGCCCTTCCATTACGTGAAAAAAAAATCCTGGAATTTCCTTGATAGTTCAGTATTTTTGGGAGTTTGAAACCATGGAGTAGACATTAAACTGTCCTGGGAATCAGGTGGTGTTATTGATGGGACATATAAGCCATGTTGCCGGACGTGCTACAGTGTGCAAAAACCAGCAAAACCTCTGTCATGGTGCTTAGGCTTTGGAAATTGGAAGTACATAACAGAACCATAAAAAGTTGTTAGTTTTGTTGGAAACGTAGGTGGTATATATAATTTGTATCCACCTAATCACAAAGTTGCTGGTTGAATATGCAGAGATAATGTTTCTAACATATACGCCTGTGCTCCAAATCTCAGCAAACTGTAGACAAATTGTGTAACGATGCAGATTCTGCAAATAAAATATCAGGCTGTGGTAGCAGGATATGAATCTCTCTCTGGCTGTTAAAGCAGAGCTCACTGTACATGATACATACTACTCCCTCTGATCCGTATTAAATGTCATGAGAAAACACCCGAGGTAGGTACAACTTACAGTATAGCTTGCCACATTTTTTTTGGTTTTGAATCAGAGGGAGTATTAAAGATGTAACTTGAGATCTCTAAATTGCAAGGCGGAGCTGTAACCAGTGGCATCGTATATACTGGTAAGTTGATATCAAACTCTGTCGTCATGCTTTGCGAACCTAAGAGCATTTCCAAGCATGTCCCTCAAATCCGCCCGTCAAACTGCGCCCGGACACGCCCGGACGCGTCCGCGGACACCGACCGGACGACCCCCAAAATTGGCCATATCCAACCATGCACCCCAAAAACACCCCTAATTGTCCGTCCGGATGCATGTGATTGGTGGGGATGGAGAGAGAAAGGAAAAAGAAAGAGTAAAGTAGTAGATAAAGTGGTCCTTGTCCTACGTGGCGGGGTGTCCGGGCGCGTCCGGCTGCCCCCAAACGCTCCCCACATATGGGGTGAGTTTGGCAACTGCCGGACAGCCCGGACGTATAGGGGCAGTTTGAGGGGACCGGTTGGGTGATCATTTTTGACTCTTTTTGCTGCCGGACACGTCCGGATGGTGGTGCCGGACGTATAGGGAGGATTTGGGGGGTCCGCTTGGAGATGCTCTAACCACTAGACTTCAGGCATGCAGTTAGCATGTTCTTGTTTAAGTGGCTCAACTGATCTATACGTGATCCATTGTCAGTTTCTGATGCGCCTTCAAGTTTAACATGCATGGGTGTTGCGGAAGAGAAAGATGAATATGATAGATTTCACATATGGATTGGGTGACCAGGGTCTTGATGCCATATTATAAGGGACAGGAGAGGCTGCCCCGTCTCGATTCTAAAGGGTCTTCATTTCTAGAGGATTGATTAATTGTGAATCTGAGACGCCATTTCAAGAAGAAACATTGTTGTACTTCCCAGCTGAATATACAGTTGATCAAACGTATAGCTATATGTGTAGACGAGATTTTAGAAGAACACTGAACATGCACATCATGAACTGTTCCAAGTACATGTGGAACTGAATATACAGTTGATCAATGAGCACTGAACATGCACATCAATGATCTGTTCCAAGTAAACGTATACATGTATTTTTGACATGGCAATTTTGAATTGACATCACAACTTTATATTCCCGGCTCCGGCGCCACTGACTGCATGTTTACATGCATGCACCCTCGCTGAACAACTGAGGAAATGCCCGCCTGCACCGCTGCTGCTTTGTGCGGATATACGCGTTGCATGCATGCGTGTTCACGGCGCGCCCATGAGCTCGGCCACAGTGTGGTTACATTTTGCATACGCAGTAAATGGTGAATGTACTCCTCTCCTCTGTCAGGTTCAGGATGAACTCATCAGCGTCAGGAACAGTCGCGTACCGGCGAAAGGCGACGTCTTTGTCCATTATTCCCGGCGTTCGACAGGATATATGGTACTCCGGTTCCAACGCTCAGGCTCGCAGGCAGAGCAAGGCAGGCTGCGCGCAGGACCAAAAACTAGCCTTTGATGGCAACATGTGTGAAGAACGGTGCTTCGTTTTGAGACACAAGTTAGCACGAAGCATCCCTTGTCGACCAGGACCGCTTGATGTCCTTAGACACGCGCGCGTTGATGCTCTTTATTTCTCACGATGGCAACTGCACAGCGGCTCTGTCGCCCCAACCTTATATAAGTTTTCGAGATCGTGTGAAGAACAAGGCCCTAGGATCCTCTTTTTAACATACAATTTTGAACAAATAGGAGTATGAATAGTGCAGGACCAAACTATCATAGCATGTTGGAACCCACAAGCAAAGACACATAAAATATTTAGAAGAAGCAAATGGATTGTGCACACAAAACTGAGGAATTCCGAGATTAGGTGTTATTTCATGAGAGAGCTAGAGAGGAGGAATAGCCAAAAATGAGAGAATAGATAACTAAATACACAAGAGGCGTTGGATTAGGGATGGCAATTTTACCCATGGGTATGGGTACCCGCGGGTACCGTACCCGCATGGGTAGGATATGTGGGTATAATTTTATACCCATGGGTAGTACCCGTGCCCTACCCGTTAAGTCGCGGGTAGGGCACGGGTATAGCCTTGTACCCACGGGTATACCCATATCATACCCGTTTATAATAACATGTAGACATTGCCCATGAAACTCTAACATCCATTCTCTTGAGCTTGTAAACCTATGTTAAAATTGTCATCACTTGTTAATTTGAGTTAAGATAATTATCATGTACTCATTGAATCGAGATAAATGTTTCTATTTTGTGAAGTGTGTTATCGATGAATGTAAAATTATGAATAACTTGTGTACTATTTAGTCTACCCGTTGGGTACCCAATGGGTATGGGTGCCCGCCGGGTATGGGTACGGGTAAAGTTGTATACCCGTGGGTACGAGTATGGGTAGAATTTTTTACCCATCAACTACACGGGTATGGGTATGGTATTGCTCTACCCGCCCCATACCCTACCCATTGCCATCCTTAGTTGGATATAAAATTTGAACTATATAATTTTTTGAATAATAATTTAGCAACTCAAATAGATACCCTAAGTATCTGGGGAAGTTTTCGTGTCATTTTGCACATCTATCTAAGAGATCTGAATGTTTTTATACATTTTCACAAAATTACAAGTCAAATTTCAAACTATGCGTAAAAATTGGAAATTTTCTGGTACATCAAATCGTCATATGGGAATAATTTTGAAAAAATTGAGGTCATTATACCCATCTATTGATATTTGGATTTTTTTTTTTTACAAATTACCACCAAATCTAAAAGTAAAAACTCAACCCATAAATAAAATTAAAATACTTATAGTAAATAAATATTTGTGCCCTATATTCTTGAAAATAATTACATCCCTCATAAAACTGTAAATTACATTAGGATTGTTTAAAATTATTGTCTATAGCTTCAACCTTTGTATCTTGATGTTCCACCATGATTACGGTGAACAAAAAAAATTTGACCACCAAACTTGCGCAACCTGAAATAACCCTGGAGGTTTTGAAAAGCAACTTGAGGCATCCATCAGAATAAGGTCGTAGACTGTACATATGGCCGTAGACATATCACTTGCAAGGAAACAATCCATGAAGAAGATATGGAGAACAAAAGCACCATTGAAACAAATTTGACATTATGTTCACTGCCACTGTTACTGAGAAAGGTCAAAGCACCGAACGATAATTCACCAAAACACCACATGCTCTCTCGTTGGCCATGACAACAACACTAGGATGGAGATATAAGGTGATTTTTTTTTGTGCAACACTTTCTCTACCGTTGAGTAGTTGCAGTTAAGAAAAAATTCGTTTTACAGAATAAAAAATGTTCAAACGCATGATGAACGAACGATGAACGAACGACGTGGCATGCACGAACTCGGTCAGCAAGTGTATGGTTACATTTTACACCGAAACGTCGCTCGGTTGGCGCACGCACGCGACGCGCCTGGGTCCCACCCGCGGGGCTTCTCCCTCCCCACGTTTTTCTTCCTCTACTATCCCCGTGTTCTCTCCTATTTTCCCAATTCATCCACCGATTCGGACGGCGTCAGGCCGAGACGGAGCGACCGGAGCCACGTCTGGCCGTGGCGGAGATGGTGGAGCAGAGATGAAACTTAACTTAGGGGTTGGGGATGGGGTTCGCCGGCGACGAGATCGGGGGGCTTAAAGGGATGATCGGGGATGGCGGCGGACCGGCGGAGGTAGTGGTTTGAGGAGGGTGGGGCGGCGAGGCGGTCACGGTAGCGCCACCGGCGGCGGGGGCGGAGGCAGGCGGTCAGGCCGGCGGCGGGGGCGAGTTCGTCTTCCTCCTCCTGTCACTGCTATCGAAACGCGCACGTGGGCTGGTCAAAAACCGCGCGAGCGCAAGCTAGACTCCCCCATTTTACACTCAGTTATTGTAGTCCTCTCCCGGACGTTTCAGGTTCAGAATGAACTCAGCGACGGTGGCAGGTAATTACGGGCAATCATCATCATTCTAGTTTCACCGATCCGGCTGGCATGCAGCAGCGGCAAAAGCCTTTGATCGATGGCATCGATCATTACAACATGTATATGTCTGATGAGATGTCGTTTCTCCCAGGACACGGCAGAAGCATCATATCATATCCAGCTTTGTTGCTTACCTTTTTCTTTTTTGGTGAGAAATAGCTTCCTTTGTTACCAGTACATACTGCAATGCAAATTAAAGGAGGGCAGTAAAACACTAGAATCGCAAGACCATACTGCCCTCATGTACTTGGCCCAAGCCGACAGCTTTGCCCATGCTTGTGTCCTGGGAGTTCTAGGATGAGCGCGATGCCCTCATTTTATCCACATATGCCTTTGTGTAAGGCCTCCTCCATTTGAAAATTAAGAGTAAAACACACGTGGAGTCTACCAAGTTGCGCAGTTGGAGCGTTTTGGTCACCTACTGGGAAAACGTCAAGTTTTGGTCACGAAGTTGCATGGATGAGCGAATTGGTCACTCTGTGATGTGGCAGTTTGTTTTTTTTACAAAAAACACCCTATAATTTTTTTCTTTTAATGTTTTAGTCCTTTTGGATTTTCCAAAACGCGGCCGGATGAAGCAGCCGGCGGCAAGCTTGGGGCGGACGGACAAGCTGCAGAAGCTGCCGGCACCGCCGGGGCTGGCGCGGCTGCTTCTCTGTGGCGCGGGGAGCAGAAGGGCTTGCGCGGCACGGCCGGCGTGGAGATAGTGCGGACGACGGTCACCGCGGAGGCGGACCTCCTGCTGGTCCGCGCGGCGTGCGCTGCTCCGGACGCCGCCGTCGCCATGCCGTCGCGGACCTCCTGCAGCGCGCCACCGGAGCGCTAGGCGGAGGGCGGCCAGCGAGAGGAAGCAGAGCGCAACGACGAGGAACTCCGGGGTACGAGAGGAGCGCCGCGGCCGTCGTCGGGACCAGGACATGGACGAGGACCGGAGCATGCCGACGACGGGCCAGGCCATCTCGAGCATCCCCAAGCCAAGCCACCTTGTCCAATCGCTAGCCCTAGCGCTCCTCTCCTTTTCCCCACAGCGCGCCAGTAATCTGCTCCTCTCTCGCCCACCATGGTCGGTGCCCTGAACGCCGCTGTTGGCATGGCCGTCATTGCCGCTTGGCCACCGGCGAGGTCGCGACGCCCCGTGATGTCTGGGAGCTCCGCGATGTCAAGTACGTCGTCTGTGAGGAAGATTGGAGCTGGAGCTCGTCAAACCCTTCGTGTACACGCCGTTCCCGCGTGGGCGGGACCTTCAGCCACCATGGCCGCGAGCGCTGCTCCTTGCTCGCCCTCCGTGCACCCCCACACCTTGAATCTAGTACTCTACAGGCACAGCCACACACTCACACACGCCAGGCCACACCGCTGCTCTTCAGTCTGCCGACAAGCACACGCACGGCAGAGTTGGCACCACTGCTCTGCACTCTGCCGGCAAGATGTCCATCACGTGTTCGACGAAATGCCTGGCCTAACTTTTTCAATAGGATAAATAGATGCCGCGCGGGACGGAGCGGTGGCGCGGGGAGCTGGGCGAGAAAGGAGGAAGGAGGCGCGGGGCGGCCGGGCCGGAGGAGCTTGACAATTAAAAGAAAAAGGACTAAACAATTAAAAGAAAAAAATTATAGGGTGTTTTTTTGTAAAAAAACAAAATGCCACGTCACCGAGTGACCAATTCGCTCATCCATGCAACTTCGTGACCAAAACTTGACGTTTTCCCAGTAGGAGACCAAAACGCTCCAACTGCGCAACTTGGTAGACTCCACGTGTGTTTTACTCAAAAATTAAAATCTTCGTCTGGCAGCTCCTTATAGACCGCCTCCACTTGGGGGTGGAGGTCCGTAAGCAGCATGGTCGGGGAATGGCCTTTGCCTCCACTTGATTGGTGTTCGCCGCGATGGCGTGGACGCTTTGCACGATTCGAAATAAGATGGCGATCGAGCGGTTGTTTTTTCGGCACGCTTCTGACTCCATGTTTAAATTTCTGACTTTCTTCACTAGTGGAATCAAAGCCATCCGTTCGGCCCTTTAGTCCCGGTTCCACTACGAACCCGGATTAATGAGACCATTAGTCTCGGTTCGAATGTCCAGGGCGCCGGCTAGCTCCAGTCCCGGTTCGGACGTGACCTTTAGTCCCGGTTCGTGATACGAGCCGGGACTAAAGGGTTGCGGCAGGCAGCCACAGAGGTGGGGCCACTACGAGCACCCTTTAGTACAGGTTTGTATGACGAACCGGTACTAAAGATGGACCTTTAGTACCGGTTCGTGATACGAACCGGGACTAAAGGGTCCCCTATATCATCTTCCACCCCGAGCCAGCCAGCTCCATTTTTCCAGCTCGAGCTCATCCCCATTTTCTCATCCGTTTCCTCTCCTGAGCTCGAGTTCATCCCCATTTTTTTCCACCATTTGTCAAGATTGACGGCGCCACATCTATCCAAGGGTTAGTAACTTCATCATTTCTTTCGGCGTTGATAGTTTAGCTCATTTTCTTGCTAGTTTAGCTCATTTCATTTTTCTAGTGCTAGCTAGGTGTTTGATGAAATGCCTAAGTTAGGGATTTCATTTGTTTTATATGCAATTTGAGCTTAAATTAAAGTATGATTTGTGGGTTTTGGTGTCGTCCCGTCCCCGTCCTCTCCGCCGTCGATCGCCCGCGTCGTCCCGTCACCGGCACTACCTCGGTGAGCCTCTTATTTTTATCTTTTATTTAACAAAAAATCTTAGTTGTATGATTTAGATGCATAGTTATTACTTGTATAATTTTCTTGCTTGTATGATTGTTTTTTATATGTATAGTGCCATGGTTTTGATATCCGTCCCCGTCGGCCCTCGTCCGGTCTATGATTCGGATGTGGTATATTTTTATAACTTTTAGTATCATTTTGTTTTTTTTTTGACAATTAGGCCCTCGTCCTAGAAATTTTTATCTAGAAGGTAGTTGAACCAGAAATTCCAACCGATCCTCTTGTCGAGATGCTAAATTTATTTGAAAAAGAAAACAATGATTTGAAAGCAAAATTGAAAAGAAGTGAAGATTTTCGTCTCCAATGCCTAGAAGAGAAGATGAAATTGGAGTTCAAGCTTGCCGCCGTCGTCGATGATCACCAGATCAAGATGGATGCAATGCGCTTGAAGATTAAAAAGATTAGAAAATATGCCATTAATCAAGAGGCTTGGTATCATTATGCTGTTGGTTTAGTAATTAACTTAGTTGCGATTTTGATCGCATTTGTTGTTGGATTTAAATTCTTTAGATAGTTGTATGTTAGTTTCAATGTATGCTTTATGAGAACTATGTATTACATTTGGTCACTACTCTACTTTGCTTTTAATGTGATGAACTTGTATTAATTAATATGATCACTTATCTATTCATGATGTAGTGTGATGATTTTTGATATACTTATATAATGCAGATGAGCCGGCAATGGATGTATGGTGACCGACACACTCCCAAGTTCATTAGTGGCATGCATGAATTTCTCCATGTGGCTGAGGCAAACAAGCGGGCGAATGGTTTTATTTGTTGTCCATGTAGTGCCTATAAGAACTCGAAGGATTACTCTATCTCAAAAACCCTTCACGCCCACCTGTTGAGTCCGGTTTCATAACTATGTTGCCGGGGAAAATTTGCTCGAGCAGGTCAAGTCCCTAACAACAAAAATGCGCCAGTTGCATAACTGGCACAAGAAAGCCGCAAAGAAATGGGCAATCAGTATCATAGTGGCATTTCAGGAAGAGCACTACTTCCAAGAATACGTTGTGTCCGTTGAGTTCACCGAACTTTTTCAGTTATACAATCTCTGGGCTGAAAGGGCATGGCGCCCCCATGTGTGGTTTTGGTAATTAATGACAATCCCTATAGACCATGCTTGAACTCCATATGTTGGATTCAAGGTTGATGCCATGAATATATTGATATAATGAAGTATTTGGCATCAAGATCAAGAAGAAGAGTATGTGTTGACCAAGTTATTATTCGAGGAGTTATCCGATGATTGGTCATATGTGAGTTGAGCATATTGCAAGTATGTCTTGAAGAAAAGGATTAGTGATCATTCATGGTTATCTTCAAGACATCATCTATCGAAAAGAGAAGAAAAGATACAAGGTTGATCAAGATATTGATCAACTCACAAAGCTAAAAGATGTACCAAGTGGGATCATGTATCTCTTGGTATGGTAAGCAATTGTCCATATAGTTTTGTGAACTAACCCATGATATGTGTGTGGCATTTATATGTATGGTTAGGTATCTTTCCATGGGCTTGCATCAAATGAAGATTTCATACAAGTGGTGATCGTCATCAAGCTTGAGATGTGCAAGTTCAAGAGAAGTATCTCGAAGATATCATATGCTTGATGCTAGCTCTTGTCGCTACCTTTCCAACAGAATTGGTTTCACCTGTTTTGGAGTTCGAACGAGAAAGTTATTTCATTCCAGGTTTTGCTGTTTCTGTCTGTTTTGCTCAAGCAGGGGAATCGGATTATCCGATCAAGGCTGATTCGGATTATCCGATTCTCAAGTTTTGCTCGAATTCGGCTAAGGACTTTAAAAACAATGCATACTGGAGTTTTTCGGATTATCCGATTCTCATGCTTTGTGGCATACTGGAGTTTTTCGGAATATCCGATATAGGTCTACCCGGATTATCCGGCTGTGCCGGATTATCCGATACTTCGTGTTTCGGACTATCCGATCCAGTCGGATTATCCGAATGTGACTTATGTCGGAATAACCGATGTTTCTGTCTGCAATGGCTCTTTTTCTGTGAGGGGTATAAATGCCCCTCCACCGACCTCCGGCCTGCCAACTCTTGCAGCTCGTGTTCTTCCCCATTGTTGACCTTCTTGAGCTTTGCTAACTCTCTATCCCTCCATGATTCTTGCCTCCATTTAGTGGGAAAAGAGAGAGGAGATCTAGATCTACCATTCCACCAATCAATCTCTCCTCTAAGTGAGGGGAAGCTTTTTGGATCTAGATCTTGGAGAATTTGGTGTTCTTCTTTGTTCTTCCTCTCTTCTCCCCCCAATAGCATTAGTTGTTTTGGTGGGATTTGAGAGTAAACGATTTTGAGCACTTCTTGTGTTCTTGCCCATTGCATCGGTTGCATCGGTTTGAGTTCTCCACGGTGATACGTGGAAATCGAAATTGAGAAGCTTGTTTCTCTTGGGTACTTGGGGTGCCCTAGAGCTTGTCCTCTTGGGTACTTGGAGTGCCCTAGACGGTCCTTATTGATCTCGGAGTTTTGGTGGCTCGCGGGATAGTTGGGAGCCTCCAATTAAGTTGTGGAGTCGCGCCCCAACCTTGTGATTCTTGTGGCTTTGGGAGCCGCGGGAATTCGGTGAGAGCCTCCAATTAAGTTGTGGAGTGTGCCTCATCCTTCTACGGGTTCGGTAACCACCCTCAAGTTTCCCATAGTGGATCGTCGCACTCCGCATTGGTGGAGGCACGAAGGAGAATACGGTGTGCCATTTGACGGCTATTCGGGGATCACTTTGTGACTCCGCACCGCTCCAACGGAGACTAGCTTCCATTGGGAAGTGAACTTCGGGATAAATCATCGTCTCCAAATGCCTCGGTATTTCTATACCCGAGCTTCTTATTTATGCAATTTACTTGGTGATAGTCATCGAGCTTGAAGTAATATATCTTGCTATCACTTAGTTGCTTATCTTGCATAGTATAAGTTGTTGGTGCACATAGGTAAACCTAGCTTGTTTAGGTTTCGTGCTTGATAAATTAAACGATAGTTTTATTCCGCATTTATTCAAACCTAAACCGTAAAGAATTTTAAATCGCCTATTCACCCCCCCTCCCTCTAGGCGACATCCGTGTCCTTTGACGGGCCCTCGACAAATCTATCATCAGTTGCTATTGTCTGTAAGTGATTTATTTCTGTAATTTAAGTCTTTAGCTCAGCTCGTTCATTGTCTGTAATTATCCTCACTGTAATCTTTTGTGCGCTATATTATGCAGAATGAAGATTCTCGAATGCAAAATGGATGAAATCACGGACATTGGGTTCATTGACCCGGATAAAGTTCATGAAGTCACCATAGAAAATCCCCTTTATAACAAGGAGACACCGGGGATTTTGCTAAGGTTTTTGAAGCGACAACATGACAAAAAAGAAATACTTTCTCCTTACAACTTTAAGTGAATTTTACTGTCTTGTACACATTCTATTTTGCTCATTAGATGTTAAGTTTCAACTGATGAGTTATCCATGACTACGTATATAAACGTGCGCAAGTTCCACTTTATTCTTCTCGTCATTAACATTCACGCTGGAGAAGTTAAAATCCTTGACTCATTAAAGAGAGATCCTAAACAATTCAATACCTGTTTTGATATGATCACAGAGTAATTTCAATTCTTATCGTCTCTTTCGTTCATTTCCTGATATCAAGTCATTAATAACTCCTTTGTTCATTTTCTTTGTCGGGCAGCATTTGGAAATCATTCATCAAGGAAGAACCCGATGAATGGAAACTGAACCTGACATGGCGTTTGAACGACGTAACTAGTACTACCTAGGTCCGCGCACCATTATCATACTTGATTATTATTTGATTGGATTATATTCTTATACAGTCTTTCCATAAACAGCCACAGGGGACTGATTTATGTGGATTCTACGTTTGCGAGTACATTCACATTAGGACCAACGAGAGATTCAACAACCGAAGAAATCAAGATCTACGTTACCATTAGTTGTGCTGAGTTTCATTCATAATTGTTTTATTATGATTTGATATATATACACACAACTCATGTATTCATTTTGATCTCATTCTTTTAAAGTTGGCAAGAAAGCGGAACACGCTCCCAATAGAGGACCGCTTCAAAGTAATTGCGGAGGAATTGGCGGGATTTTTCCTTGCGGAGGTCTTACCTAAATTCGGAGAGTACCACTATGATGAAAAATAATATGCCTCCATGCAATAGTGATCTCCATATAATTAAGTACTTAAGGAATGGTGGCATGATTGTGAAGGGTAAAGATTTTTCCTCGGTTACAAAAAAAAAAAGTCACACACGCCTGTCGAACTGCATGTTTACATACATGCATGCACATTATTTCCTCGCTGAACAACCGATGAAATGCCCGCCTGCACCGCTGCTGCTTTGTGCGGATGTATACATTGCATGCATGCGTAAGTGTACACGCCCATGAACTCAGCCACAGTGTAGTTACATTTTGCACACGCAGTTAATGGTGAATGTACTCCTCTCCTGTGTCAGGTTCAGGATGAACTCAGCGTCAGGCGACAGGCGAGACGTCGTCCTCCATTATTCCCGGCGTTCGAGAAAGCCAGCAATCGCATCATCATGGTACTCCAGCTCCATCGATCAGGCTCGCAGGCAGGCTGCAAGACCAAAAGCTGAGCTTGATGGCAACATGTGTGAAGAATGGTGCTTCGTTTCGAGACACAAGTTAGCATGAAGCATCTCATGTCGAGCAAGAAGACCGCTTGATTTGCTAGACACATGCGTTGATGCTCTTTATTTCTCACGATTGCAACTACACAGCGGCTCTGTCGCACCAACCTTTCGATCGTCTTTACCGCTGGTTCGTGGCCATCGCATTGACCAGCGAGCGAACATAGGAATTCTCCATTTAGGGCCTCTTTGCATTGTATATTGTGCTTTTGGATTTGGTAGGAAACCTATTTCTATCCATGACTTACTTGGTGCATGGTTGCGGGGTTTTGATGGAGATTAAAAGAATTTGTTGTTGACTGGGATTGCTGCAGTATTATGGACTATTTGGAATGCTGGGAATGAATTATGTTTCGATAGAAAGAAACACCAAGATCCTTTTGTGCTAATCCGTAGGGTTAACTATTGGATTAACTCATGGGCTGTTTTACAAAAAAGCTGGAAAACAAAGAGGCACTGATGTGGGGAGCAAGACTACTATAGAACGGGTGACAAATGAAGCTTTCAACGCGTCCAAGGGATGGAGACCTGGAGTTCTCAGGATTGCTCAGTAGAAGGCTAAGGATGGTGTCAAGAACTGAAACTGCGATTGGAGATGAAGAGTAGGAAGTTAGCTTGGAAAGTTTCGAAGGTGTTGCAGATACATTCGCCTTTGTTCGATAGCTTAGCTGTCGGATAGTTTGCGTCTGGGTTTCTCGCATTTGAGAGCCTGGCGGGGGTGGAGAATTGATCGTTTACTTTGCTGGTTGTTACTTTCCTGCATTTACTTTCTGTTTGTAGTTGAACCCGTGGTTTCTATTAATAGAAATCGGAGAGGGAACTCTTTTTTATTAAAAAAAAGGGTCTCTTTGCTTCCCATGATTATAAAAACACGGGAGCGAGAAACCGGTGTACTCAATCATGAGCATCTCAAATCGCGGCGCCCAAACGGCCGCCCAAACGCTTTTGAGGTGTGCCGGATAGATTTTTACTCCCACTCGCGGCGCCCAAAAATGAATTGGGTCCGGCGTGGCCTAGTTTTCTGTCCGGCACGCCCAGCCCACGCCCTCATTTTGGGGAGTCCTCGGGCGGCCCCGGACGAAACGGCGCGCGACGCCACGTCTGCCTCCGACACGCGGGTCACACCTGTCATTGACTAGGCAATACCAATATATGCCGGCTTCCCCCCAATTTCTCTCCCAAATCTCATTTCTCCTGCCACTCCTCCCGCCAAACAAAAACCCTGGCGCCGCGTCGTCTCGGGTTCCATGGCGCCGCCGTCTGTGCCCAAGGTACCCAAGGCGAAGGGGAAGACTGCGACGAGGTCAAAGGCGACGGGGACGACGCTGGGCATTCACAAGCCGCGCAAGGCTCCCCCGCCCAAGGAGAAGCCGGAGGGGATGTCGCAGCATGCTTGGACCTGGACGTCCTCCGGCGCCGATTGGAGACGCAGAGCCGTGGCGGGTGTCGTGTGAAGCAGAAGCAAAGGAATCTGCTCGACCCCCCGTCACCGCCATTGGTGGCAAAGAGCATCGCCGCCATGAACAAGACCGTCGCCGCGTTGAACCAAGCCTTCGCCTTGGGAGCAAGCCAAGAGAGCAGCGCCCCTCTGCCATGCAAGTTCGACAGCTCGCCGTCGAGTTCGTCCTTCTTCGCCGACAGCGCCGCCGGCACGCCTCGCTCCAGGTGAGAAATGGAAGGCGCACCGGAGGACTCTGAACAAGAACGGCCGCGCAAACCTCAACGCCGAGCCGGAAAACTCTACGTGGTGACCAATCGGGAACAAAAAGGCGAAGGTGGCCTTGGCGGCGGCGGCAAAGACGGAACGAGTGCAGTCGTCCATCGACAAGGTCCTCGCCGATGTCTCCTCCAACTCGAGATTGAGGTGCGACGAGAACAACGCAAGGTGGGCGACCTTGATGCAAAAGGCCGACGTCAAGATCGACCTCGAGCAGAAGAAAACCGCCGTCAAGAAGCGGAGCCAGGATTTCATGGTCTTGACGGCCGACATCTTTAACATGGACCCGCTGGCGAGGGCGGCGCACAACATGTACCGCGCCGTGATCCTTCGAGAACTTGGGCTCATTTCGCCCGAGACCGGCGGCAACCAGGGCAACGGCAACGGCCATGCCCACAATGCCGGTGCCCAGGTCGACGAGGACCCTGACATGACCCAGCCGGGCGACGACTACGTGCCCCAGCCCGGTGACAACATCTAGACCGGCGGAGACAAGCAGTGGCCGGACATCGATATCTCCCGGCGTATTTTGGCGTATTTTGATGGCCCAACCTTCGTGTTTGTGGCCGAGTGTGGCCAATCGTGGCCAAAACTCTGAATTTGTGGCCGGTTGTGGCCGGGTGCGGGCGATCATGGCCGAAACTCTGAATTTGTGACCGATCGTGGCCGATGGCGGTTCAAACTCCGAATTCCCGCCATTATTTAAGGTTCCTCTCTCATTTGAATTTGTCAAAAAAAAAAAACTGGATAAGGACGGCTTTGGGCGCCGCGAGTGGGGAGCGAGGGCGACCAAAGCCAGCGACTAGTCCGGACGGTGCCCAAACGACCTGTCTTGAAGGTGTTTGGGTGGCCATTTGGGCGCCGCGAATGGAGATGCTCTGAACATTCCGTATGCATTGAGGTTTGTTTGATTCAATCACAGAAAGACTAAAGGATTCTTCCAAGTAGGTCTGGCGTTAGATTTCCTATGCAAATGTTTTTTAGAAAAAAATACTACAAATCAAACAATCCGTTTTGTTAAAAAATCCTAAGGATTTAATTCTCTGAAATTTTCCTATGAAAATCTTTTAAATTAGAGTAGCCCTTAAGGTATTATTTAATTTCTAAAATTATAAATTTAGAAGATTTTCTTATACCATTTTTCTATGATTTTATTGATAAAATTAAATATAATTTTTTATATAATTTAGTTCGCATGAAATTTCTGACATCATGAAAAAATTCTATTGTGCAAGATATGGAACTATTTCATACACCTATTTTTTAACAAAGAATATATTTTCTATTAGAACTAATCTTAGTTTTCCTAGTAAATGATCTGACTTTATTGATTATTAACTAGAGTACATCAGGTAAAAGAAAGCAAAAGAACACAAACAACATAGATCATGATAAAACTAAGAGTTCAACATTTCAAGTCTTCGCCTTTGGCTCCACCTCGTACATCTTAACGGTCCCACGAAACTCCTATGAAAAAAGTCGCATAATGCCAAACATAGATAATCTGGACTAACCAAATAGATAAGAACCTAAGATCATTGAATACCCTGTTGTTGGCATCGCACTACTAGTAAGGCATGCCCCCAAAGACACTTATCGTTGTGCTACCCCCTAAGAGTTTGCGAGGAAAAAAAACGAAAATGAGTACTCGACTGGTAATAGAGCCCAATAAATCTCTAAGAAATATAGATGTTCCTTTGGTGCCATAGGATCCAGCACCCTGTGATAAGAATTTCCAAAATTAAGTTGAGAGAATATCTTTCCTTAGCATCGATCTTTGGATGATTTTTTCTATTATCATAAAATATATAGATAATTTAATGTGAGACATGAACATTCATTCGAACTACGTGAACATTTGTTTTGAACCGCATGAGTAATTATTTCAAGCTACACATGAACAATCATTTAAAACAGTATGAACAATCTTATTTTATTTTAAACCACACAAAATTTATTTTCAAAATCGGGGTTCGTAAAAAGAACTCGCCCCTGTTAATAGGCCGGGCCAGATCGCGGCCCATGTGTGATTTTTTGAACTACCCATTTCGAGCCAGTTGTAAGTTTGTAACACTCATCCTAGGCCAGGCTTGAGTTGGACGGCCCGGACTTGTAAGACAGGCCGCTTCTCAGCCCAACCTGACCGAGCATTCTGATGGCCTGCCTGCTGGCCCTTATCCACGACCTCCTCGCGGAGGTGCTCGCTCATCGGCGTGCCGTCGCCGGCGGACCTCGCCCGCGCCTCCGCGTCCTGCGCCTCGCTCCGCCGCGTCGCCACCTCGCCGCGGTTCCTCCGGCGTTTGCGCTCCCTCCACGCCCCACCCCCGCTCGACGTCTTCTCCCCCGACGGCTTGCCTTCTACCAACCCGCCCTGCAGCCGAACCCCATGGCCCCTCCGCCCGCGCGCTGGCCCTCGCACTGAGATAAGTTCTGATACAGTGAATGAAGCCTACCTTTACACTGGGTTTGCCCCGTCACTGTCACTTACTACTGTCTGATGTGGTAAGTTCTGCTCTCTGCTTGCTTTTTTTCATTCTACAGCATTGGGGTGTTAGGCTGTATTAGTTTTGTTTGATAATATGGCTATGTTTCCTGTTGAGGATTTTAATGTTGTAATCTGCTCTAGATCCTAGAAAAAGTGGCGAAGATAAGTCATGCTAGATAATTTGGGGTTAGTGGCCATGCTTCGACGAATCGACGTGGTAATCATCCGCTGGACATCTACAATGTGTTGTTTTCATCATCTTATATGATATTAAAGTTGCAAATATTGGTATCGGAAAAAGTTTCCACACTGATTAAT
Source organism: Poa pratensis (assembly GCA_947311845.1). Lineage (NCBI taxonomy): Eukaryota > Viridiplantae > Streptophyta > Magnoliopsida > Poales > Poaceae > Poa > Poa pratensis. The sequence continues at coordinate 30,840,456 of CAMZMU010000091.1, read as the reverse complement.
GAGCACTTTTCAGCGTTTCGTGGTTTAGTTTATTTAATCCGAGTACAATCAGAGCCAGCATTTAGTTCCATTCTAGAATTGTATTGTCCAAGCTAGTTGATGCCAGGTACAAAAAGCCTTCCAGATTCATCTCTGTAGGCTTTCAGTTGCTTAGCCGTTACATGGTTTACGGGTTCTATGTTGCCATGTTTTATTGTTCTCTTATTGATATGCAAAATTCTACTGCAGATAGACAGACCGTTTTCTGGATTGTCTGGTTCCGTGCAGCAGGAGAAGAGTTTACATGAGTAATGTGTCACTCTTTAGTGCCTCATTTTCTCAGTTAGTAGTATTATTTGTGTCATTTCAACTGTTATGGGACAATCTGGACATTTTAATGTCTTATTGTTCTCGTGCAACACTGATGTCTCTGCTTATTCTGGGAGTGTGGTCACGTCTTCTTGACACCATTGGTCATGCAACCTGGGTCCAGTCAAGCGAACTTCAGCCGTATGCATCAGCTCAGTTTTTGCCGTCATGCCCGTCAACTATTATATTTCCGGAGGTTCTATGTTGTGCTTTTGTTAAATTGAGGCGTCATATATGCTTCCAGATCCACCTTTTAATTATTCTTGTATGCATGCACTTTAAATGCCAGCGGTATTAGCAGTAGTAACTAAGGCCATTTATTTTGTAGGTGAGGCACTACCGGAAAATCTGCGTTTCCCGTGAGGCGTGTTCTTTGCCGTGTGCCCCCGAGTCTCGGAACACGGCAAAGAGAACTGTGCCGTGCTGGACAACATCAGCTCACGGCAAAGAAGGCCACCACGGCAGAGTACAGCAAAGGCGCACGGCAAAGAAATTGGCACGGCAAACTGCACGAATAACACACGGCAAAAAACACCTGCTCGGCAGAGAATTCTTTGCCGTGCGTTTTGCCTCGACCACACGGCAAATTGGTAGGACCAGCGACGACCACCATCGGCAACTTTCCCGCGCTTCAAATAAATATCGGCAATTTTGACCCCGTCGTGGCGGGCAATTTCCCGCGCTCTAAATTAAGCCTTTGCCGTGAGCTCTGTGTTAGACACACGGCAAACATTTTGTTTGCCGTGTTCATCTGTGATAGCCACACGGCACAGATTTTGTTTGCCGTGTGCCTTGTTTTTAGCCACACGGCAAAGCAGAGAGGTTTAGGCTTTTGTTCCTCCTTATGTTAGGTTTCATCGTATAAACAACTGAACCCAACTTCGGGCAAATATTAACACATGATTCCATCCCCGGCACCCGACACGGGAGTTTTCACGCTCCGGACCCTGCTACGGCAAAACCCTACACCCGCTGTAAAAAAAGTCAAACCTGTCGATCTACCCCTTTGACCGGCGCCGAGAGGGGGTAGACGCATGAACTTTTTTGCTTGGTTGTGTTAGGTTGGCACATAGGACCATGGGGAACCAACATTTCATGTGGTTCGTCGCATGATTCCGTGCCCGGCACCCGACACGGGAGTTTTCACCTTTAAGTGTCGGAACTTACTACGGAGTAAGAGGGGTCGATGAAGCGGGGCGCACCTCGGAGCCGTATCTTGGTTCCCACAACCTACCAACACACTCTCATGTTCCTATGGCCTAACCTAACACAACCAAGCAAAAAAGTCCACTGGCCTACCCCCTTTCGACGCACGTCTATGGGGGTAGACGAAAACGTTAGGGTTTTTCCATCGGATTCAGGGTTTCGCCGAAGCGGGGCCCTGGAGCGTCGGAACCCCACCCAAACCTAGGTTGTGCCATACCATGTGTATACAAGTGTGTTGGGTGTTGTAAATGTGCAATATCCTACTCCTAGGTGTGACCGGCTTCACCGACTTCACTTTCTCTTTAGTGAGTTTCTGCACTTAGAGGTGAAAACTCCCCTTTCGGGCGAACCGGATGGAATCTTGTGTTGATTTGGGTTAGACTTTGGTTTCTCATGTTCCTATGGCCTAACCTAACACAACCAAGCAAAAAAGTCAACTGGCCTACCCCCTTTCGACGCACGTCTATGGGGGTAGACGAAAACGTTAGGGTTTTTCCAACGGATTTAGGGTTTCGCCCAATCGGGGCCCCGGAGCGTCGGACCCCACCCAAACCTAGGTTGTGCCATACCATGTGTATACAAGTGTGTTGGGTGTTGTAAATGTGCAATATCCTACTCCTAGGTGTGACCGGCTTCACCGACTTCACTTTCTCTCTAGTGAGTTTCTGCACTTAGAGGTGAAACTCCCCTTTCGGGCGAACCGGATGGAATCTTGTGTTGATTTGGGGTAGACTTTGGTTTCTCATGTTCCTATGGCCTAACCTAACACAACCAAGCAAAAAAGTCCACTGGCCTGCCCCCTTTCGACGCACGTCTATGGGGGTAGACGAAAACGTTAGGTTTTTTCCAGCGGATTCAGGGTTTCGCCGAACCGGGGCCCCGGAGCGTCGGAACCCCACCAAAACCTAGGTTGTGCCATACCACATGTATACAAGTGTGTTGTGTGTTGTAAATGTGCAATATCCTACTCCGGGGTGTGACCGGCTTCACCGGCCTCACTTTCTCTCTAGTGAGTTTCTGCACTTAGAGGTGAAAACTCCCCTTTCGGGCGAACCGGATGGAATCTTGTGTTGATTTTGGGTAGAATTTGGTTTCTCACCTTCCTATGGCCTAACCTAACACAACCAAGCAAAAAAGTCCACTGGCCTACCCCCATTCGACGCACGTCTATGGGGGTAGACGAAAACGTTAGGTTTTTTCCAGCGGATTCAGGGTTTCGCCGAACCGGGGCCCCGGAGCGTCGCAACCCCACCAAAACCTAGGTTGTGCCATACCACATGTATACAAGTGTGTTGTGTGTTGTAAATGTGCACTATCCTACTCCGGGGTGTGACCGGCTTCACCGGCCTCACTTTCTCTCTAGTGAGTTTCTGCACTTAGAGGTGAAAACTCCCCTTTCGGGCGAACCGGATGGAATCTTGTGTTGATTTTGGGTAGAATTTGGTTTCTCACCTTCCTATGGCCTAACCTAACACAACCAAGTAAAAAAGTCCACTGGCCTACCCCCTTTCGACGCACGTCTATGGGGGTAGACGAAAAAGTTAGGTTTTTCCAGCGGATTCAGGGTTTCGCCGAACCGGGGCCCCGGAGCGTCGGAACCCCACCAAAACCTAGGTTGTGCCATACCACATGTATACAAGTGTGTTGTGTGTTGTAAATGTGCACTATCCTACTCCGGGGTGTGACCGGCTTCACCGGCCTCACTTTCTCTCTAGTGAGTTTCTGCACTTAGAGGTGAAAACTCCCCTTTCGGGCGAACCGGATGGAATCTTGTGTTGATTTTGGGTAGAATTTGGTTTCTCACCTTCCTATGGCCTAACCTAACACAACCAAGCAAAAAAGTCCACTGGCCTACCCCCTTTCGACGCACGTCTATGGGGGTAGACGAAAACGTTAATTTTTCCAGCGGATTTAGGGTTTCGCCCAATCGGGGCCCCGGAGCGTCGGACCCCACCCAAACCTAGGTTGTGCCATACCATGTGTATACAAGTGTGTTGGGTGTTGTAAATGTGCAATATCCTACTCCTAGGTGTGACCGGCTTCACCGACTTCACTTTCTCTCTAGTGAGTTTCTGCACTTAGAGGTGAAACTCCCCTTTCGGGCGAACCGGATGGAATCTTGTGTTGATTTGGGGTAGACTTTGGTTTCTCATGTTCCTATGGCCTAACCTAACACAACCAAGCAAAAAAGTCCACTGGCCTGCCACCTTTCGACGCACGTCTATGGGGGTAGACGAAAACGTTAGGTTTTTTCCAGCGGATTCAGGGTTTCGCCGAACCGGGGCCCCGGAGCGTCGGAACCCCACCAAAACCTAGGTTGTGCCATACCACATGTATACAAGTGTGTTGTGTGTTGTAAATGTGCAATATCCTACTCCGGGGTGTGACCGGCTTCACCGGCCTCACTTTCTCTCTAGTGAGTTTCTGCACTTAGAGGTGAAAACTCCCCTTTCGGGCGAACCGGATGGAATCTTGTGTTGATTTTGGGTAGAATTTGGTTTCTCACCTTCCTATGGCCTAACCTAACACAACCAAGCAAAAAAGTCCACTGGCCTGCCACCTTTCGACGCACGTCTATGGGGGTAGACGAAAACGTTAGGTTTTTTCCAGCGGATTCAGGGTTTCGCCGAACCGGGGCCCCGGAGCGTCGGAACCCCACCAAAACCTAGGTTGTGCCATACCACATGTATACAAGTGTGTTGTGTGTTGTAAATGTGCAATATCCTACTCCGGGGTGTGACCGGCTTCACCAGCCTCACTTTCTCTCTAGTGAGTTTCTGCACTTAGAGGTGAAAACTCCCCTTTCGGGCGAACCGGATGGAATCTTGTGTTGATTTTGGGTAGAATTTGGTTTCTCACCTTCCTATGGCCTAACCTAACACAACCAAGCAAAAAAGTCCACTGGCCTACCCCCATTCGACGCACGTCTATGGGGGTAGACGAAAACGTTAGGTTTTTTCCAGCGGATTTAGGGTTTCGCCGAACCGGGGCCCCGGAGCGTCGGAACCCCACCAAAACCTAGGTTGTGCCATACCACATGTATACAAGTGTGTTGTCTGTTGTAAATGTGCACTATCCTACTCCGGGGTGTGACCGGCTTCACCGGCCTCACTTTCTCTCTAGTGAGTTTCTGCACTTAGAGGTGAAAACTCCCCTTTCGGGCGAACCGGATGGAATCTTGTGTTGATTTTGGGTAGAATTTGGTTTCTCACCTTCTATGGCCTAACCTAACACAACCAAGCAAAAAAGTCCACTGGCCTACCCCCTTTCGACGCACGTCTATGGGGGTAGACGAAAAAGTTAGGTTTTTTCCGGCGGATTCAGGGTTTCGCCGAACCGGGGCCCCGGAGCGTCGGAACCCCACCAAAACCTAGGTTGTGCCATACCACATGTATACAAGTGTGTTGTGTGTTGTAAATGTGCACTATCCTACTCCGGGGTGTGACCGGCTTCACCGGCCTCACTTTCTCTCTAGTGAGTTTCTGCACTTAGAGGTGAAAACTCCCCTTTCGGGCGAACCGGATGGAATCTTGTGTTGATTTTGGGTAGAATTTGGTTTCTCACCTTCCTATGGCCTAAACTAACACAACCAAGCAAAAATGTCCACTGGCCTACCCCCTTTCGACGCACGTCTATGGGGGTAGACGAAAACGTTAGGTTTTTTCCAGCGGATTCAGGGTTTCGCCGAACCGGGGCCCCGGAGCGTCGGAACCCCACCAAAACCTAGGTTGTGCCATAACACATGTATACAAGTGTGTTGTGTGTTGTAAATGTGCACTATCCTACTCCGGGGTGTGACCGGCTTCACCGGCCTCACTTTCTCTATAGTGAGTTTCTGCACTTAGAGGTGAAAACTCCCCTTTCGGGCGAACCGGATGGAATCTTGTGTTGATTTTGGGTAGAATTTGGTTTCTCACCTTCCTATGGCCTAACATAACACAACCAAGCAAAAAAGTCCACTGGGCTACCCCCTTTCGACGCACGTCTATGGGGGTAGACGGAAACGTTAGGGTTTTTCCAGCGGACTCAGGGTTTCACCGAAGCGGGGCCCGGGAGCGTCGGAACCCCACCCAAACCTAGGTTGTGCCAAACCATTTTTATGTATTTATTTCTACCTATAAATTAAATTTAACATTTTTAATATGTTTTTATTCATTTTTATGTATATAGCTACACCGAATAGCGGTCTCCCACTGATACGTCTCCAACGTATCCATAATTTTTGATGTTCCATGCTTGTTTTATACCAATTGTTACATGTTTTGTATCTACTTTATGTCACTTTTATGCATTTTCCGGGACTAACCTATTAACAATATGCCGAAGCGCCAGTTCCTGTTTTCTGCTGTTTTTGTATTCCAGAAAAGCTAGTCTGGAAATATTCTCGGAATTGGACGAAACTTCACGGGAGATGCTATTTTGCCAGAACACACACGATGGAGCGAAGAAGCAACAGAGGAGGGCCACGTGGGCCCCACACGCACCCAGGGCGCGGGCCCCCCCTGGCGCGCCCTGGCCACGTGTGGGCCCCACAGGTGCCTCCAGCCGCCGCCCTTTCGCCTACTTATTCCTCCCGACGCGAAAACCCTAAGTACCGAGCAAAAATCCACAAAAAGTTCCAGAGACGCCGCCGCCGTCAACCCTAGCTCGGGAGGGTCCAGCACCTCTTCCCGGCACCCTGCCGGAGAGGGGAATCGTCACCGGAGACTTCTTCATCGCCATGCCTGCCTCCGAGGTGATGCGTGAGTAGTTCACCTTTGGACTACGGGTCCATACCAGTAGCTAGATGGTTGTCTCTCCTATTTGTGCCATCATGTTCAGATCTTGTGAGCTGCCCTACATGATCAAGGTCATATTATTGTAATGCTGCATGTTGTGTTTGCTGGGATCCGATGAATATTGAATATTATGTCAAGTTGATTATCAATCTATGCCCTATGTTATTTATGATCTTGCATGCTCTCCGTTGCTAGTAGATGCTTTGGCCAAGTAGATGCTTGTGACTCCAAGAGGGAGTATTTATGCTAGATAGTGGGTTCATGCCTCCGTTAAATCTGGGACAGTGACAGAAAGTTCTAAGGTTATGGATGTGCTGTTGCCACTAGGGACAACCTAACGATGCTATGTCCACGGGCATATGTGTTTGTTTACATTACGCGCTTTACTTAATGCGATTATCCGTTGCTTGCAACTTAATACCAACGGGGAACTCGGATGACAACCCGGCGGTGGATTATTAGTCATAGACGCTGTTGGATAACGGTCTATGTATCATGTTGTAATGCCCAATTAAATATCATAGTAATCATCATGCCATGTATTTGCATTGTCATGCGCTCACTATTTGTCAATTGCCCAGCTGTAATTTGTTTACCCAACATGTTAGATATATTTATGGAGAGACACCACTAGTGAACTGTGGACCCCGGTCCAATTTCCTTTACATTGATTAAAACCACAAACTGCAAACTGTTCCTTTTCATTCGCTGCAATTTAATACTCATTTTCCACACGAGACGTTTAATCCTTTGTTTTCAGCAAGCCGGTGAGATTGACAACCTCACTGTTTCGTTGGGGCAAAGTACTGTGATTGTGTTGTGTGCAGGTCCACGTTGGTGATCGCATTGTGCCGTGCGAGCCGCCAGCAACCTTCTGAAGAATCGTTGCTCCTACTGGTTCGATAACCTTGGTTTCATACTGAGGGAAGGCTTGCTGCTAAATTACATCATACCTTCCTCTTGGGGTTTCCCGACGAGTGTGTGATTCAACCCCATACAAGCATCACCCACCCACATAAAATTTCACTTAATTAGGTTGGTACATAGTATATAAGCACTATTATATACTATCAATAAATAGTATGAATATGGATTTTAGAAAATAGTAAAGAATAAAAACAATTAAAAGAAAAAATAAATAGAAATAAAAAAAGAAAAAAGGCACACGGCAATGGACTTTGCCGTGCAAACCTCCCTGTCCCGCACGGCAAAGGATTTCTTTGCCGTGCTGCCCACGCAATGCCCGCACGACAAAGAGGCACGCACGGCTAATTTCTATCCTAACACGAGCACACGAGCACGCACGGCTCACCTCCACTCACTCACTCCACACGAGCACCGAGAAGGAGGCCTACCAAGACTCCGAGTCCTCCCCCTGCCGAGCAGCCCGACGAGGACGACCCGGAGTACGACCCGGAGCAGCCCGACGAGGATCACCCGGAGGTGCAGTCGGACTCTGAGAGCGAGTCGCCGCCGGATTCTGACGAGCTGCTGGCGGAGGCTTCTGAGGAGGACGAGGAGGATGGCAGCGAGGAGGAGGACGAGGGGCGCCAGGAGGAGGAGGGACCTGGGGAGGACGGGTTTGAGCTTGACCCGACGCTGCAGTGGGACCCACCGGCGGAGTGGGTTGAGACTGAGGAGAATATCCCTGAGCCACGGACCAGGCCGGTGTATCACGGGGGGGGCGGGACTCCCCGATCCCCGATATTACGCCTACAAGAACTGTCTTCTCGTGCCTGTTGGAAAAAGGTACTTATTATTGTTTTTGTTCAATTTTAGCTTCTCATTGTGTTTTGACCCGCTAACTATACTAATTTTGGTTTTCTCATTGTGTAGGACATTTGAGTACCAGCCTCCTAAAGTGAAGAAACAGCGTACCTACGCGAGCATCCTTGGATGTTGTCTCCGGAAGTTCTTCCCAGGGATTGTCACCGAACCAGAGGGTCGCAGGAGTGTAGCTTGGACTTTCAGGCACTACTGTTACGCGGAGGATCCCGATGGCGAGTACCTCAACATGGCGCTTAAGACACTCGGCTATTTCTGGGTAAGTTTGTTTGACTTCTCATCATTCTATAAATCCGAGATTGCACTAATGGCTTTGACCCTATTTTACCTATGTGTGCATGCTTGTAGAACTTCTTCACCTGTCGGGAGGAGGACAAGGCCACGTGCGAGGCCATCCTTTTGACGATGGCCTCTAAGATGGTGACGGACATGCACTACGAGGCTCGCGTGAACTCTGTCCGCACTTGGTACGCCGAAAAGAACATTGCGCTGGAAAAGAAGCGTGCTCGGGACATCTTGATGCAGCCATGGCAGTACCTGCAGGTAGCGTCATTTCTATATTATCGATTTTGTTGACCGCCATGTAATATCATTAATATGTGTGTTCTGTGCACGTAGGTGCCTCCTCCGTACGTCGGTAACAACAAGGCCTGCCACGTCGCGATGGTAGCGTGGTGGACTAGCCCGGAGTATCTCAAGATACACGCGGAGGAAAGGCAAAGCGGGCGGAGAACAAGGGTGGAACACACCGCCAAGGCAACCTCAGCCTCTCCCAATGCATACAAAATGAGGTGAGCAAATGCATTCTTTAATCCACCTATGTTCGTGCTCTCTTTTGCAATATCGTCTCCTTTTCACCTATGTTCGTGCCATCTTTGCAGAAATTGAAGACCGGCGTAGACCCCTCGCCCTTCGCCGTTTGGGAAAAGATGCGTACCAGGGATACGCCGGATCCTGAGACAGGGTCGATGTGGATCAGCCAGACCGCCGAGCTCCGGAGCACGGGGTACAGGGAGAAGTTCAAGGAGCGCAACGGTGAGGAAGCTGACCCTCTCACCAGTCCACTTGACGTCGAGGCTGTCGTACTTACGGGGCAAGGCGCGGCGAATGGCCGCTTGTGGATAGGTGACGGCTCCATCGACCCTCGCACCGTCCCGTATCTACGCCAGGTCCGTCGTGGGAGGGCGTCCGGTGCGCCTGCTGTGGAGACCCGCCCACGAGTTTCGAGTCTAGCTGTCGACGAGCTCCGGCAGAAGCAGGTGCTCTATGAGCAGCAGCTGGAGCAGCAGCAGGAGCAGATCCGGCAGCAGCACGAGCAGATGCGGCAGCAGCAGGAGCAGCATCAGGAGTATTGCAGGCAGCAGCAGGAACATAAGAGGCAGATGATGGAGTGGATGTATGGCACGATGCAGCGCCTTGCTCCTGGGGACGGGGCTGTTGCCATGGGAATCTTCCCTCCACCGCCTCCACCGATGTTCCCATGGGTATGTTCTCAAATTTGTCATTCTACCCATCTTATTGTTATAACTAAATTACTTGTGTAATGCGAGACTTTTTTCATGTTCTAGGTGAATCCAGGATCGGCGGGTGGATCTCACTCGATGGCGCCGCCGCTTGGTGGCCAGGACAATCCGGAGGGGCAGCCCCGTATCTCCAACCCTAGCGTTGTCCGGAGGCTCCCGTGGGTATGCTCGCATGACTCATAATTTAGCTTGCCATGCCATTGCCACTTTAGTTGAACTTGTCAAAATTTAGTTAGTTGAACTTGTCAAATTTTACCCATTAGTTGAACTTGTCAAATTTTAGTTAGTTCAAGTCATCAAATTTTAGTTAGCTTTTTTTAATGCCATGACTATGCCATTTCCACCTAGTTGTCGAACTCATCATTTTTTTGCAAACATGTAGGACAATTCTACTCCGCCGCCAGAAGGCCAGTAGAGGTTAGTTACCATTTCAACTTGCTACCACTCTCGTTCGAAAACTTACTTCATGTCTCACTTAGATTGACATAGCCAATCAAACTTGTCATTTCCACTTAGTTAGTTGAACTATGCTTATGCCATTGACACTTAGGTATTTTAGTTGTCAAACTTGCCATTTTCACTTGGTTAGTTGAACTATGCTTATGCCATTGACACTTAGGTATTTTAGTTGTCAAACTTGCCATTTCCACCTTGTTAGTTTAATGATGCACATGACATTGACACTTAGCTATTTTAGTTGTCAAACTTGTCATTTCCACTTAGTTAGTTTAACTATGCCCATGACATTGACACTTAGATATTTTAGTTGTCAAATTAGCCATTTCTACTTTGTTAGTTTAATGATGCACATGACATTGACACTTAGCTATTTTAGTTGTCAAACTCATGATTTTTGTATGAACTTGTAGGACGATCAACAATGACGTCCATCTTCGCCATCCGTCCATCGTCGCGGAGTTCATGTGGATGCTATGTTGAATATGATGCCTATGTGGTGTTTGAGACTATGTTTGAGCTATGTGGAGTTTGAACTATGTTGAGTTCATGTTTGTAAAGTTCATGTTGATTTTAGTCTTATGTTTGTGGAGTTTGAACAATGTGTTGATTTTAGTCTATGGAGGAGTTTGTTTATATATGTTATGGAGCTTCAACTATGTTGATCATCAGAATTATCATTGAATTATTTTGTGCTATTTCTGAAAATGCAGGGATTTTTGCAAAAAGAGCAAAAATCTGTGTCATAAGGTCAGTTTGCCGTGACAAGGCACACGGCAAAGACTTGTGCCGTGCGTTTTCACACGGCAAAGCCCACACGTGGCGACCACCTGTGCAACCTGGCATTTGAGTGAGACCATATGGTCTCTTTGTCGTGTGCATCTGACCGTGGCACACGGCAAAGGGGCGAGGCAAAGGTGCTGGGCAGCCGGGATTTGCCGTGCGCTTTTCTGGAAAGCACATGGCAGAGTCCAACATTTTGCCGTGCACGTTCTGGTTGAGCACACGGCAGAGTTCAAAGGTTTGCCGTGCTGTTTTCTGAGAAGCACACGGCAGAGTCCAACAGTTTGCCGTGTTTGTTCTGAACGAGCACACGGTAGAGTCCGTATGTTTGCCGTGCTATTTTCTGAAAAGCGCACGGCAAAGCCTCGAGGTGATGGTTGACCACGACACGGACACAACGGCGCACGGCAAAGAACTAGCGCACGACAAAGCTATTTTGCCGTGCTGTTTTGGTAAAGATCACGGCAAAGAACCTTTACCGACCCGTATTAGGCCGTGTGGCCTTTGCCGTGCAGCTGAGCACGGCAAAGCCTTTGCCGTGTTCCGCAAGGCCTTTGCCGTGTAGAATGGCCGCACGGCAAAGGTCCAGGTTCCGGTATTGAGGGATGGATATAATCCATGATTCGCCTAATATTCATGGCCACTTAACTAGGACACATTGAAACCATGCATATTGTGTTGCCACTAAACTATTCCTATCATGTGGAAATGTACTGTAATAGAACCCAACAAAGAATGGGATCCACTATCTTGAAAATCTTATACTCCCTCCGTTCAAGAAAGGATGCCTCAACTTTCTCTAATTTTGCATGTATGTACACACTACAGCATGTCTACATAAATGCAAATTTAGACAAAGTTAAGACATCCTTTTATGAACGGAGGGAGTATATCCTGTCAGGCCATGCAATTACACTCAAGGAGTCAGGAGAGAAAATCATCAACGGTGCTGCCTCTGATTTTTTTTTCAGCTGGATAAAGCATGTCTAGACTTCTACACATTGATGCAAAAGGTTTCCAAGTGGCATACTAGCAGTTACACAATATGATCAACCTTACCTTAGCAATGACGACTCCAGTTTTAGGGCATAAGAAAATGCATGCGCATGCAGTGCATCAAGGGACATCAAATTTAGCAATGACGACTCCAGTTTTAGGGCATAAGAAAATGCATGCGCATGCAGTGCATCCAGGGACATCAAATTTAAAGAGCATGGAACATCTGGTTTAATATTTTTGGCTTGATGTGAGCATTATATTTCTATAGTTATTTTCACCATCATTGTCACGGTGACACTGTCTAATGTATGATGCGGTAAGCTGCTATGCTCCTTCTCTTCTTTTTCGCTTGTTCTGTTTGATAGAATTCTGTAGCCTTACATTCAATGCTTGTGTCTTTTCCTTTCTCGTATTCGTTTACTTCATAATATTTGTGAAAGTATTGCTACTTAATTATTCCCTCCATCACATATTAGCGTCAATTTGAGTAAATTTTGTAAGACAAACACTTCAACTCTGTATTATGCACTTGTGCTAAATTATAACAGAAAAATACCAAATTGTCAGTTCAAATTCTTTCAAGCAGTAATTTTTTTTCTTAATTATGCATTGGTACACTATTGTAGGGAATAGCTATCATTTATTTGGTCTTGAGCTCGCATAAAGAACATGATAATACTTAAACAGCTGCTAGCATAAATATTATCCGCAGCTAACATGTTCTACTTGAAATATAATGTCTCCATCAAGATAATATAGGTGCACATTTGTCAGAGACATTTACCATGAGCCTTCCTAATGGATACGCTTTGATATTTATGACATATTTGTTGTCTTGTTAACTTCTCGCTTTGACATGCATTCCTTGTATGTGTATCTATGTGCACAATTTATGTTCATTTGGAGTAAATTATATTAGTTCTTCGTGACACATGATAGCTTTATGAACCTATTAAAAATAACCTTAACTTAATTGATATTTCTGTAACACAGCATCCTACAAAACGGGTTTTGACCGGGGCACGGCAATCGGTAGCGAACCATCAAAAAGAGCAGAAGCAAGAGAAGAGATTGATCTACTGGAAGAACAGAGCTCTAGTACATACTGGGAAGAGAAAATTCCTTATATGACACTCTCTTAAAATTTAGTTTCTTATTTGACACCAGTGAAAATTTTCTTCCTTATATGGCCTCTCCCCAAAATTTCTTTCCATGTATGACACTCTAGTGCATTTTGTTCAGCAAATAGGTATGAAAAGACCTTCTTACCCCTAGTGCATAATGCGATCAAAATTATGTACGGTAAAATAGCTGCAGTAATATTACATATTTGGCAGGCATAACTAAACATCGGGTTATTAAAAATGGTTATGAAATCAATTGTTTTTTGAGAGAATTATTAAATCAATTATTTGGGACATCTATATGAGATGAACTGCTATGAAGATTGCTTTTTCAATGCATACAACATGGCATCTGGCCGAAAATAAATGTTTGTAGACTAAAGGCCATCATCGATTGGTTCTTCTGCCTTGCCAGGTACAAATACGTACGTACAATACCGTGTAAAGTACTCCTACCACCGTGAAGGCACGACAAGGCCTAGCTTTGGCAATCAACTCGCGATTCTGCGAGCGTACGTGTGTCGTGTTTGCTAGTACGTAGTACTAGCAAACGATCAGCTGCTTGCTAACCGCTTGTTTGTGCGTACACACGCGTCGGAAGGATTGGAGAGAATCGTACTGTACGTTGCGCGTCTCGCCGGAGGGATCTGCTAATTTGATCCACCATACTCATAAGCTAAGCAGGTTTATCATGTTTGGCTATACCTATCAAATATATGACATTCAATTATTGTCCTGTACAGAATTTTGAACACTTTGTGCACCAGGGGTAAAAAAGGTATTTTCATTCCTTTTTTGTTGAAAAATGCACTAGGGTGTCATATAGGGAAAGAAATTTTGAGGAGAGGCCATATAAGGAAGAAATTTTTAACCGGTGTCAAATAAGAAATAAAATTTCAAGAGTGTCATATAAGGAAGTCTCTCTACTGGGAATCCTCCGTTTCTATCTTGTGGCTCTAGTCCAGCATGACTCATCCATCCATGAGCCGCTATGTTTGCTGTTTTACGATTTACTAAGGTAATGATGCTTCTAGTGAACGTGCGCACGATGCAGAGTAACCCAGAGAATCTGCTAGTAGCTTGTTAAGTTCTCACCAGAGGCTCTAAGGTGGAATGCGGATGCTGCTTTTTTATACGAGGTGGTCTGATGAAGTCTCGCTGTGAAGGTGGAGGCTCTTGTGCTACGTAAGATGAATTGAGTAGAGTGAGTTTGGAGAAGGGGGCCAAATTCTTAGGATTGACATTGCCCAATGATGTTACATCTGATGTTTTGCAGACCTGTTACCATGGAGGAAATGGATAATGAGCGCAGATTTGTCCATAGTTCTGGTGATTTGAGCGAAATCCGGGGCTGTCAATATTTGTCTACTTCAATCTTTTTGCTGTCTTCATGGCCGTTGATGGAGGCTCCAAGCTCCATTTAGGATTGACAATCTGATGAACCATGTTCCTGGGGTAATCTTAAGATCCGTCTTACTGTTGGTTTTTCATTGAAGCAACTGAAAACACTAATATGATGCCATACTAAAGTTCATGGAAGCAACTTGAAACACTCATAGCAGCGTTTGGGTACAATGTTTCACTGTTGCTGGAATATCCTTGACTACATGTTCAGTTTGTGGTTGACATTCGAGAATTCAAGCAGTTGATACCAAAGGTAACTTCCTAACTCTCCTGTCCTTACATTGCTTTCTTATTTGACTAATTTCCGCAACAACTAATAAATGATCTTCCTTTTCCATTCCTACAGTGCCCTCAGCACTGATGCCATCTCTGCACTAGGCCAGTACAAAGCCTCCAATGGAACGGCCATGGGCATGGTGGTCCCTGACCCTTCAGCCATGTCGACCTCCTCTCGGCCAACTCTACTCCATTCGAAGCACTGCAGCAGCATGCCCAGCGTGAGTCCGACCACCTTCATGCCGAGCGCCTCGCCGGGGCACCCTCTCCGTCCCATGCCGAATGGCATCATCAATTTCCCCTCGCCCTTCCCACCTTGGAACCTCTCCGGCATAAACCTCGTCGGCTCCTCCCACAAGCGCGCGTCCCGGTGAATGACGTGCACGTTGACGAGAAGCATCGTCCCCGCCGGGATGTCGTAGCCGGCAACATTGCAGTCAGCGGAGGACTCGTGCGGCGCGAGGAGCGGGCCGACTGGGTGCACCCGGAGGGTCTCCATGACGATGCACTGGAGGTAAGGGAGGCTTGGTAGGTCGGCTTCCTCCACGAGGCGCCCTGTTCCTACGACCTCGTCGAGCTCCGCCCTAGCCTTGGCCATTGTGGCTGGGTGGTTCAGCAGCTCCGCCATGCCCCATTCGATGGAGCACGATGTGGTCTCAGTCCCGGCTTGCAGGATGCTCTGTACGTATTAGTTATAGTATCAACTTGACATTCTCTGCATTAGTTGACCTCTAATTTGTACTTCAATGTAAGCATCCACAAGTGACTCACCAGGCAGAGCGCTCGGATGACCTTGTCGCTGTACGCCTCCGGCTCCGACGCCTGCATCTCCAGCAAGTCACCGATCATCGTCCTGCCACGGCTCCTCCTCTGGTCATCGTCAGCGGCGCGGTGCTCGTCAATGAGCCGCTGCGCCCACTCGTTGCGCTTCTCGCGGCCCGCCGATTTACGCCGATGCCCAGCATGCCGAGCAGCGGCAGGAAGTCCTGCAGGTTGGACGCCCCGTGCGTCGCGAAGAACTCCTTCACCATCTCCCGGAACCTCGTCGCCTCCTCGGACTCCTCGCCGCCGTAGTACCGCTTCCCTGCGATCATCTGCACCATGAAGTTCAGCGCCAGCTCGAACGCCCGCACCTTGACGTCGACGCGCGCGGGCCTTGACTCCGAGGCCTCGGCCCCAGCTTCGACGAAGAGCCGCCGCGCGGTGTCGCGCACCTCGGCGACGCGGACAGCAGTCGAGCGAAGGAGCTTGTGAGAGGAGAGCACCTCGACGGTGGCGATGCGGCGGAGGTTCCGCCAGTTGGGGCCGTAGCTGGAGGTGCCGAGCGTGGTGTATCCGTTGGAGAGGTGGCGCGCGGAGGGGAGGCGGGGCCGGTTGGCGAAGACGACGTCGTGCGTGGTGAGGCACTCCTCGGCGGCGGCGGGGTCGGCGACGTGGAGCACGCGGCGGGTGCCGAACCAGAGGAGGAGCACGGGGCCGTGGGCCGCCGCGAGGGATGCTAGCGCGCGGTGGAGCGGCTTCTTGACATGGTGGAGGTGGCCGATGACGGGCAGGGACGGCGGGCTCGGTGGCAGCCGGAGGCGCTTCTTCGGGCTTCCGAGGAGGAGCACGAGGAGGAAGAGAGCCGTGGCAAGCGAGAAGAATAAGGAGAGCGCCACTGTGTCCGCCATTTGAAAATCGTTGCTAGATTGGTTTGAAGCGTTGCCTTCACTGGTGTTAATATATGGTCACAAGCGACCAACATATTACGAAAATTACAACAGATTGCATCGTATCTTAAACCGTATCTTACTGCATTAAATATAAAATTCCATATCAATATCACAGCGCAGTGTATCTTCTCATGTATTTAAAGAATTAATTATGGGCATGTTTTCGGATCAAATATAATATCTTAATTCTGTAACCCACGTCTACCCTAGGCATCAATACTAGTACTACCGAGAATGTGGAGCACGGGATCCGTCGCACATTGAATCCACGAATAAGATATGATTACTCTCTCCCCTCTCTAACCCACGTCTACCCTAGGCATCAATACTAGTACTACCGAGAATGTGGAGCACGGGATCCGTCGCACATTGAATCCACGAATAAGATATGATCACTCTCTCCCCTCTCAATTAATAAGCCACCACACAAATATGCCTAGCTGGCATGTTTAGATACGATATGACATCACCGTGTTGTGAGTGCCCTCAGTGAGTCTCGGGTGAGTCTCGGGACTCGCGCGCGCACGCACGCTCACACACATGTCCTCTCCGGCGTGATTGGTTTGCCTAGCCTGGTTTTTTAGACTATGAGGCTTTTTATATTAATATGAAACCATGGAGTTGCAATCCCGCGAGTCGCGGATCTAGAATAAAATTGGTGGGTACCAAGTTTAAAAATTGCCCTATTATACTTAGCATTTAGAAACCATTAATACAAATACTAGTAATATTTAGCAATAATTAGTTCAAATATTGATATATTTATTTAGGGGGTGCCATGGCATTCTTGGCACCCCCACTGGATACGCCCCTAAATCATGGGGTAGACAATTTATAATAAAACTTGGAATCTCCCAGCAACACACTTAGGGGATGTGTGAAGTGAGATGGTGAGATAAGTGGGATAGTACAAGTTAGATTGCCCCCACATAATTTGTATTTTCCCAAATTTGTACTCTCTCAATTCCCACCTAATTTGTATCATCCCACCTAATTTGTACTGTCTAATTTGTAGTATCCCAGTTGTACCACTAATCCTACTTTTGCATTCTTGTCACACACATGACACCTGCGCCGGGCCTGGCTGTTTTGCACAAAGATGTGCAACAAAGTTAGTCGCATGAACGAAGCTGAAGTCCTTGATTCTTTGCAAAGGTCCCATAATTTCTGGTTTTTGTTCATCGAGGATATGCCACAGGTTCAGAAGCACTTGGCTTCTGAACCTTCTGCTAGAGTAGACTTTTAGAGCAAACTCGAAACCATCCATACAAGTCGTACCTTCTGCCACATGCGGACTTGCTACAGCACCATACGAACGGGCATGACACCCAGAATATTTCTATTAGAATCTCTAATCAAAGCCCCTCCAGCCTCTGTGAATTAACCTTCACCATGGAGGAAAGAGCAGGTGCCCATTGTTGTGCCTACAAGATTTGTATGATGATTTGTGGGCCAAATTAAAAGTTTCGGCCACATTTTGAATCCATGGGACCAACTTCTTGGTAGGCAAGCCTATCGTTTATGGCTTGTGCTTCCATAGGCCCCAAGGGTGAAGGGGTATCATGAGCAGAAACATAAGGACGGCTGAGGTTTAATCTCACTAGGAGCCAAGCCAACTCAGTTCGGCTCGAGCCGAGCCTGTAAAGCCGAAAAATATCAAGCCGAGCCGGATGAGCCGAAAGTTCAGAGTTATCTAGATATCAAGCCGAGCCGGATGAGCCGAAAGTTCAGAGTTATCTAGTTGAAACGGATCATGGGACAAAAATATGAAATTGTGTGACCGTCGGTATTCGAACCTTGTTCTCCCAGAAGAGGCACATGGAGCACAACCACTGGACTACATCTCGGTTTGTGGAAGGAGTAGAATCGAAACATATATAAACGGACCAAGCCGAACAGATTATTTTTGTAAGCGAAAAACAAATTACAAAGTGCAGGAATTGAACCTGTGTCCTCGCGGCAGCGCGTAGGAGCAGGTCGGCTGGGCTAACCACCTGGTGCAAGACGGATTTATATGATACTAATACACGTAGAGATTAAATACATTGAATTTTCACACATACTATTACTATTTCTGCACTATCCTATTTTTAAAAAACTAGCAAGTGAACCGGCGATTTAACCGGTGAGCCAAACTAGGACGGTATACGACGGCAACAAAGATTTCAAACGTTTTTTTACTCTGAAATTTAGCAGCAGATTATTCAAAACTAATTCTAAAAAATTACCAACATGAAATTGAAATATAGATTAACCCGTTTTCATGAAAACTTGATAATTACAGCAAGTGGTTTTTTAACCTACTCGAAATGACCCGTTATTTTTTCTACTATATTACGACCAAATTAGGAATACTTGACAACTACTTTTATTTTGTGACAAGTCTAAATGGTTCGTAGCCTAGGGCTGGTATATGAGGATCTTAATGTCTAGTAGTTCTTATAGGTATGTATCTATCACCTTTGGTACATGTAGACCCACATGCAACACCCTAGTCATATTAACCTAGCACATTTGTGAAATGTGGACCCACATGCAACGCTGATGATCATCTATTTATATATCTAACATCTTTAGTACATGTGGACCCACATGCTCAACAAATGTTCAAAAAAGTGCATTTTAGGTCAAGAATCTATGAAAAAAATGACCAATTATTTTAGCGAATAATGCGAAGTGAGGCTCCATTTTAGGTACTCACGTGCTTCTATGGCCTACCCTTACACAGTCAATGAGAAAAGCTAATTGATCTACCAATTTCGACGTTGTTTCAAGGTGTAGACAACGCGCGATAGAAAGATCATCACGGTTCGCCAAGAATCTATGATATTATGCATCGTGAACAGTGAAAAAGTTGAATTTGATCCTAATATTCACGTGTAGGTGTGGAGTGAATTTTAGGAGACAATTTCCGACCTCCAAATTCATAGATCTACGCATAACACCTTTGTGCTAAATGTAGACCCTGCAACTCTCCTTATCAGCTAGGTATATATACTAGCATCTTTGGACATGTGGACCCACATGTAACTCTCCTAGCCCGCAACACTCATAGTCGCAACACTCCTAGCCATGTAGGTATATATCTATCATCTTTTTGGTATGTGGACCCACATGAAAACACGCCTACCCCTACCACCTTTGAGGCATGTTGACCCACATGCAACACATTTATTAGACCCGCTAGGTCTACCCTTATCACCTTCGAGACATGTCTGGACCCACATGCAACTCTCCTTGCAAGATAGGTCTGCCCTTACAACCTTTGGGATATATGTCTTCCCACCGCAACACTTCTAACCATCTAGGTATACATTTATCACCTTTTGGGCATGTGGACCCACATGAAAACACTCCTATCACGCTAGCTTGGTCTACGCTTAGCACCCTTGAGACATGTGGACCCACACACTTCTATCCCTACCACCTTTGAGACAAGTGGACCCACAAACAACACTCCTATTTGACCCTCTAGGTCAACCCTTAGCACCTTCGGGACATGTGTGGACAAACATGCAACTCTCCTTGCGAAATATATAGGTCTGCCCATACAACTTTTGAGATATAAGTCATCCCACCGCAACACTCCTAGGTATCTAGGTATACATCTATCATCTTTTGGTTACGTGGACCCACATGAAAACACTCCTATCACGCCTGTTTGGTCTAGCCTTAGCACCCTTGGACATGTGGACCCACACATGTCTACCCCTACCATCTTTGGGACATGTGGAGCCACATGCAACACTCATATCTGACCCGCTAGGTCTACCCTTACCATCTTCGGGACATGTGTGGACCCACATACAACTCTCCTTATGTGATAGGTCTACCCCTACAACCTTTTGGATATATGTCGTCCCACCACAGCACTCCTATCCATCTAGGTATACATCTATCACCTTTTGATCATGTGGACCCACATGAAAACACTCCTATCACGTCAGCTTTGTTTACCCTTAGCACCCTTGGGACATGTGGACCCACACACATCTACCCCTACCATCTTTGGGACAAGCGGATCCACATGCAACACTCCTATCTAGCATGCTAGGTCTAGCCTTACCACCTTCAGGACATTGTGGACCCACATGCAACTCTCCATGCGAGATATATAGATCTACCCATACAACCTTTGGGATAAATGTCACCCCACCGCAACACTCCTAGCAGCCATCTAGGTATACATCTATCTTCTTTTGGGTGTGTCGACCCACATGAAAACACTCCTATCACGCCCGCTTGGTCTACCCTTAGCACCCTTGGGACATGTGGACCCACACACGTCTACCCCTACCACCTTTGGGATATGTGGATCCACGTGCAACACTCCTATCCGACCAGCTAGGTCTACCCGTACCACCTTCGGAACATGTGTAGACCCACATGCAACTCTCCTTGCGAGATAGGTCTGCCCCTACAACCTTTGGGATATATGCCGTCCCACCGCAACCCTCCTAGCCATCTAGGTATACATCTATCACCTTTTGGTCATGTGGACCCACATGAAAACACTTCTATCACGCCAACTTGGTCTACCCTAAGCACCCTTTAGACATGTGGATCCACACACGTCTACCCCTACCACCTTTGATACATGTGGACCACAAGCAACACTCCTATCTGACCCGCTAGGCATACCCTTACCACCTTAAGGACATGTGTGGACCCACATGCAACTGCCACCGCAACACTCTTAGCCATTTCGGTATACATCTATAACCTTTTGGTCATGTGGACACACATTAAAGCACTCCTATCACGCCCGGTAGGTCTACTCTTACCACCTTCGGGACATGTGTGGACCCACATGCAACTCTCCTTGCGATATAGGTAGGGCTGGAATCGAGCCGAGCCGGCTCGAGGCTCGGCTCGGTCAGGCTCGGAAAAACACGAGCCGAGCCTGGCTCGGCTTGCCCCTGAAAAATTAGCAGAAAGTAGGCTCGTGGCTCAGCTCGTCAGGCTCGAGGCCGAGCCGAGCCGGCTCGCGAGCCGCAGCAAATTTTTTTTTACACATGAATCGATCAAAGATGCGAGCGAGCCGAGCTGCGTTGACCCCATTGAGAGCATCGTGCCCGTGCTCTTTCTCTCCTTCGGCTCTGTCTCTCCTTCGCGCTCGCTCCCTACGGTTACCCCGCCGCTGGCCGCCACCACCACCGCCGCCGACGCCGGCCGCCATCACCGCCGTCCGCCTGACCGCCTCCCATGGATCGTCGCCTGAATCGCCTCCCCCCGTAGCTTGCCTGGGCAGTGGGGTCGTTCAAGGTCGGCCGTCGCCTGGACGCGCGCCGCGCGGAGCCGTCGTCGTGCTTCCAGTGGGCAGTGGCGGCCGGCGGCCTTCCGGCAGCAGCACCCAGCAGGGATCCGTGTCCGTCGCTTCTCTCCACCTCCGGTAATGACGCCATCTGATCTGACTTTGGACTAATCTTGGTTAGTAGAATGGTAGTAGCACACTAACACTGTCCATTCTTTTGATTTCTGGTACCGTTTGTTGTTCTTGTTAGTAGAATTAGGGCCCTAAGTAGAATGGTAGTAGCAGTAGCACACTAGCACTCCAGGCTCTCTATTTAGGACTACGGTATGATGCAATTTTAGGACTGCTCGAGGTACTGATGCAATTTTTCGCTACTGTGTGACAGAGACAACCAATACTCACCACAATTACCGACTATGCAACCTCGTAGTGCTGCTTCACAAGCAAAATCGTAGAGAAAGAGGGCTGTGTACCACAACGCGATGAACTCCAAAACAGCTGGTTTACTCGGCATCTCTTCGACTAACCCATCATCGTCGCAAGCAAGAGCAGTGGATTCGTCGCAGCTGGAAACGGTAATTTGGCTTCCCCTTCTGAAAGTGATGCAACTGCTCTAGTACTTGTTGTTTGTTCAGTGTGATTGAATCGTTGCGATTACTCTTATGTGCAGCCGACAACTTTGTCCGATGATGATGAGGAAGAGAATTCTTATGACAAGAACGATGACATGGAGGAGGACAATTTATTTGTTGATGGTCATATTGAGATACCCATACCCAAAGATGGTCACATTCAGATATCCGATGATGATGGGGTTTCTGTGAGAAAGAACAAGCGGCAAAAGGGAATGAAGGTTGGTCCGAAGGTTGTTGTTTCGTCGAGCAGCAAGGCTGGTTCAAAGGTATGGGATCACTTTGAGAAGGTTCCTCAGCCAACCCAAACGGAGGCTGGTGTTGTCATGGTTATTATGGCACAATGCAATTATTGCAAGAAGTTCTTCTCCTACAAAAAGGAGCAAGGAGGAGCCACTTCACATCTCTTAAGACACTACCGCAACTCATGTCCTGACTACAAGATTGCAATGGCAGCTGCGGCAAGTCAAACCCTTCTCAATTTTTAGCCATCTAGTGCATGTGATTCTACTATTCCTGTTTTGCAATCCTCTAGGGAGTTTAGTCAAGAGGAGGCTAGGAAGTTAATTGCTAAGATGATTATATGCCATGATTATCCATTTAGGATGGTAGAGCACACATGGTTCAACATAGTGATGAAATTTTTTAATCCTCGTTATGAGTTTATTGGTAGGAAAACCATTAGAAAGGAATGCTTGAAGGTGTTTGAATCTGAGAGAGAGAGCCTTAAGAAAGTTCTTAAAGGTGTGGACACCATTGCTTTAACTACTGATTTGTGGACATCCAACCAAACACTTTCCTATATGTGTTTAGTTGGACACTTCATTGATAAAAATTGGAATATGCAATGTCGTGTGCTGAATTTTGTGGAGTTGGACCCTCCACATAGTGGAAACGTAATTGCACAAGCAGTGTTTGAATGTGTGGCTGCATGGAACATAGAAGATAAAATCATCTCAATCACTCTTGACAATGCATCGAACAATGACAAAGCAATCCGAAATTTGAAGGCTAGGTTTGTTGCTAGAGGGACCCGAGCCTCCTATTGCTTTGTTCCCAAATATTTTCATGTTCGTTGTTGTGCTCATATTATTAATTTGGTGGTGACCGATGGGACAGCAACCATCTCCCATTTGACAACGAATGTGAGGGAAACTGTGAAGTACATAAAGAAATCAAATTCTCGGATGCACACCTTTGTGGAATGTTGCCGTGAACTTGCCATGACAATTGGGGAGGGGCTGAAACTTGATGTGACCACTAGATGGAATTCAACATTCAACATGCTAAGAACAGCCATTGCTTATAGAGATGCATTAGATTCTTATTCGGACATAGATTCTTCCTACACATGGAAGCTCAAATGATGAATGGACATTGTTCAACACCATTACACCGATTCTTGCTCGGTTGGCTGAGGTTTCTACAGCATTCTCTGGCTCTAAATATCCTACTTCCAATATTTTTTATCCTCACATTGTCAATGTCAAAATTGCACTTAGAGATGCTTGTGATTCAACCAATCCGAATTTGAAAGTTACGGGGGAGGCAATGATGGATAAATTCAACAAGTATTGGGATGAGCCCAATAATGTCATGGTGATTGCTACCATTCTTGACCCAAGGTACAAGCTGAGATACATTAATTGGTGTTTCAAAAAAATCTATGATCATGAGAAAGCTATGGATGAATATAACTTGGTAGAGGAAGAGCTAGGAAAATTGTATGACACTTATGATATGCATCACCGACATGAGAAGGCTGATTTGTATAGAACAAATTTATCCTCCTCTACAATTGATGATACAAGTTCCTCTCTACCCTCAAGTGCTAGCGAGTTTACCTCCTTCTTGAGCGCATCTTCCTTGGAGACATCAAAGAATGAGCTTGGCAAGTATCTTGATGAGGAGAATGAGAGCTTGCTAAACAAAAGCTTTGATGTGCTATTGTGGTGGAAGCTGAATGCACATAGATACCCAGTGTTAGCAAAGATGGGAAATAATTTCTTGAGTATACCAGCCACTTCCGTGTCTTCGGAATCAACTTTTAGCACCGGGGGTCGAGTTCTTGATGACTATAGGAGTTCTCTAAAGCCAGCCATGGTTGAGGCATTGGTGTGTGCTTCTAGCTGGATAAAAGGTTCTCAAAATGATGTCAAAGTTTCAATGAATGTGATATGTGCTATAATTTTTTATAACCTTTCTTATTTATTACCTTATTACCTTTCTTATGCTCATGAACTTTTTTGTCTCTCTTGTAGGAGCCAGATGATGATGATGATGTGGAGACCATTTCGTTTCCAAAAAGTGTGGTGGGGAGCAATTGGTAAGTTCTATTTGATGTATTATTTGTTGTATTTGCTTGCTGGACCTTTCTATACAACAAAAACCTGATGCAAACTTGGTTAAGTGTTACTTATTTCTTGTATATACTTGCTGAAATATTCTATACAAAAAAAACTGAAGCAAAATAGTGTAAATGAGTCTTATTTGCTATATTCGCTTGCTGGAACTTTTTATACAGCCAAATAACTGAAGCAAAATAGTGTCAATGGTGCTTATTTACTTCATTTACTTGCTGGAACTTTTTATACAACCAAAAACCTGATGCAAACTAGTATAAATGATGCTTATTTCTTGTGTATACTTGCTGAAACTTTCTCTACAACAAAAACCTGATGCAAACTAGTATAAATGGTCCTTATTTTTTGTATGTGCTTGCTGAAATTTGTCTGTCTACACTTCAGATTCGACATGGCCTCTAACAAGTGACAAGCGCCGACAAGAAGATGAAATGATGGCGCAATGGTCCTTTTGTGTTTGAACTTTATGTTAAATTGTTAAGACTTGTGTTTCGATCGAGCTACAACTCATGTCGTGTTCTATTTGTTGAACTAAGTGCACTCGTGTTTGTGATGTATGAGACTATTGTTTGTGATGTATGAGACTATTGTTTGTTGCCTTGTTTCGATCCCATCTTATTTGACATGTCTTTGTGTGATCGACTTGTCATGGATGCCACTGTTGTTTAGTTCATGCCACTGTTATATATCCATGCTCTCTTGCTGATTACAATTGCCAAGTGTTACATTTTTGGCAAAGACCATGTCAATTTTTTTATTTCATCGAGCCTTCGAGCCGGCTTGCGAGCTTCACCGAGCCGTCTCGTTGAGCCTCGCGCCTTGTCCGGGAGGTCAAGGCTTGGCTTGCACCACCTTCAAGCCGATTCGAGCCCGAGCCGAGACTTGTCGAGCCCGAGCCGAGCCTCGAGCTTCAGGTCCAGCCCTAGACATGTGTGGACCCACATGCAACTGCCACCGCAACACTCTTAGCCATCTAGGTATACATCTATAACCTTTTGGTCATGTGGACCCACATTAAAGCACTCCTATCACGCCCGGTAGGTCTACTCTTACCACTTTCGGGACATGTGTGGACCCACATGCAACTCTCCTTGCGAGATAGGTAGGGCTGGAATCGAGCCGAGCCGGCTCGAGGCTCGGCTCGGTCAGGCTCGGGAAAACACGAGCCGAGCCTGGCTCGGCTTGCCCCTGAAAAATTAGCAGAAAGTAGGCTCGTGGCTCGGCTCGTCAGGCTCGAGGCCGAGCCGAGCCGGCTCGCGAGCCGCAGCAAATTTTTTTTTACACATGAATCGATCAAAGACGCGAGCGAGCCGAGCTGCGTTGACCCCATCGAGAGCATCATGCCCATGCACTTTCTCTCCTTCGGCTCTGCCTCTCCTTCGCGCTCGCTCCCTATGGTTACCCCGCCGCCGGCCGCCACCACCACCGCCGCCGACGCCGGCCGCCATCACCGCCATCCGCCTGACCGCCTCCCATGGATCGTCGCCTGAATCGCCTCCCCCCGTAGCTTGCCTGGGCAGTGGAGCCGTTCAAGGTCGGCCATCGCCTGGACGCGCGCGCCGCGCGGAGCCGTCGCCGTGCTTCCAGTGGGCAGTGGCGGCCGGCGGCCTTCCGGCAGCAGCAGCCAGCAGGGATCCGTGTCTGTCGCTTCTCTCCACCTCCGGTAATGACGCCATCTGATCTGACTTTGGACTAATCTTGGTTAGTAGAATGGTAGTAGCACACTAGTACTGTCCATTCTTTTGATTTCTGGTACCGTTTGTTGTTCTTGTTAGTAGAATTAGGGCCCTAAGTAGAATGGTAGTAGCAGTAGCACACTAGCACTCCAGGCTCTCTGTTTAGGACTACGGTATGATGCAATTTTAGGACTGCTCGAGGTACTGATGCAATTTTTCGCTACTGTGTGACAGAGACAACCAATACTCACCACAATTACCGACTATGCAACCTCGTAGTGCTGCTTCACAAGCAAAATCGTAGAGAAAGAGGGCTGTGTACCACAATGCGATGAACTCCAAAACAGCTGGTTTACTCGGCATCTCTTCGACTAACCCATCATCGTCGCAAGCAAGAGCAGTGGATTCGTCGCAGCTGGAAACGGTAATTTGGCTTCCCCTTCTGAAATTGATGCAACTGCTCTAGTACTTGTTGTTTGTTCAGTGTGATTGAATCGTTGCGATTACTCTTATGTGCAGCCGACAACTTTGTCCGATGATGATGAGGAAGAGAATTCTTATGACAAGAACGGTGACATGGAGGAGGACAATTTATTTGTTGATGGTCATATTGAGATACCCATACCCAAAGATGGTCACATTCAGATATCCGATGATGATGGGGTTTCTGTGAGAAAGAACAAGCGGCAAAAGGGAATGATGGTTGGTCCGAAGGTTGTTGTTTCGTCGAGCAGCAAGGCTGGTTCAAAGGTATGGGATCACTTTGAGAAGGTTCCTCAGCCAACCCAAACGGAGGCTGGTGTTGTCATGGTTATTATGGCACAATGCAATTATTGCAAGAAGTTCTTCTCCTACAAAAAGGAGCAAGGAGGAGCCACTTCACATCTCTTAAGACACTACCGCAACTCATGTCCTGACTACAAGATTGCAATGGCAGCTGCGGCAAGTCAAACCCTTCTCAATTTTTAGCCATCTAGTGCATGTGATTCTACTATTCCTGTTTTGCAATCCTCTAGGGAGTTTAGTCAAGAGGAGTCTAGGAAGTTAATTGCTAAGATGATTATATGCCATGATTATCCATTTAGGATGGTAGAGCACACATGGTTCAACATAGTGATGAAATTTTTGAATCCTCGTTATGAGTTTATTGGTAGGAAAACCATTAGAAAGGAATGCTTGAAGGTGTTTGAATCTGAGAGAGAGAGCCTTAAGAAAGTTCTTAAAGGTGTGGACACCATTGCTTTAACTACTGATTTGTGGACATCCAACCAAACACTTTCCTATATGTGTTTAGTTGGACACTTCATTGATAAAAATTGGAATATGCAATGTCGTGTGCTGAATTTTGTGGAGTTGGACCCTCCACATAGTGGAAACGTAATTGCACAAGCAGTGTTTGAATGTGTGGCTGCATGGAACATAGAAGATAAAATCATCTCAATCACTCTTGACAATGCATCGAACAATGACAAAGCAATCCGAAATTTGAAGGCTAGGTTTGTTGCTAGAGGGACCCGAGCCTCCTATTGCTTTGTTCCCAAATATTTTCATGTTCGTTGTTGTGCTCATATTATTAATTTGGTGGTGACCGATGGGACAGAAACCATATCCCATTTGACAACGAATGTGAGGTAAACTGTGAAGTACATAAAGAAATCAAATTCTCGGATGCACACCTTTGTGGAATGTTGCCGTGAACTTGCCATGACAATTGGGGAGGGGCTGAAACTTGATGTGACCACTAGATGGAATTCAACATTCAACATGCTAAGAACAGCCATTGCTTATAGAGATGCATTAGATTCTTATTCGGACAGAGATGCTTCCTACACATGGAAGCTCAAATGATGAATGGACATTGTTCAACACCATTACACCGTTTCTTGCTCGGTTGGCTGAGGTTTCTACAGCATTCTCTGGCTCTAAATATCCTACTTCCAATATTTTTTATCCTCACATTGTCAATGTCCAAATTGCACTTAGAGATGCTTGTGATTCAACCAATCTGAATTTGAAAGTTATGGGGGAGGCAATGATGGATAAATTCAACAAGTATTGGGATGAGCCCAATAATGTCATGGTGATTGCTACCATTCTTGACCCAAGGTACAAGCTGAGATACATTAATTGGTGTTTCAAAAAGATCTATGTGAAGGGGATAGTAGGCAGAAAACAAAAAAAAATTCTAACAACGATAACCTTATACTAGCCAGGATCTACTCTATGCAGATATACTATACGGTAAAAGACGGTATACTTACCCTTGTAGACCGTAAGCGTCGACGATCAAAAGATCTGTTTCGATGACAACGCGTGATGAAGACGACGTAGCCGACCTCGAGGTCGTGAAGATCTTGACGCGACGAAGACGGCGATGACGATGATGGTGACGCCGTCCTCATGGTGATGGAGGCAAGCACCTCCCAGCACCCCAAGTGTGGTGCCTCGCAGGGAGTCACACACATACGGTGGAGATGACGACCTCCGGGCTCCGATCCAGGGACGAGCAGCGGAAGTGGAAGACTTGGACCGGAAGACCAGCAGCACGGCGGTGTGCGTATGGTGGAGAAAACCTCAACCCGTGCACAACCCCAATTGCAGAGTCACGACTTAAATGGGAGAGAGAGAGAGAGAATTTCTGGTGTAATTTCCAAGGCAAGGGGGCACCTCAATATATAGGCGGAAGAGGGAGACCATCTCCCTTGGCTAAGCCATGTGGGACTAAACCCCACATGGCCAGCCGGCCAAGGGGGGCAGCCGGCCCCCTCATGGGCCCTTTGTGGCCCATTCGGCCTCCTCCCATGGTGCGCTGGCCCTGGGGGGGGGGGAAGTTCCCTCCCTTATGGGTCTTTCTTACAAAGTTAGGCCCATTTGGAATTGGGGCTGCCAATAAATCCGAAAATAAATAAATAAAAATGTATTTAACTATTAATTACACTAATTAATATTAAACACATATTATCTAATTTATTTCGGCTCCGAAAACCATTTCGTCAGCACCCGAACTCCGTCGGATATCACCCGGAACACTTCCGATGTGTCCGAACACTTCCGGTGCTCTTCTCTCTATTTTCTTCTCTACGTCCAATCTAAATAAACATGTCATCTCCCTTAAGTGTGTTACCCTACGGTTCGAGATCTCGCCAGACATAATCGAGACACGCTCTCCGATTAATGACTAATCCGTGGACCTTGGATACCCAGGATTAATCCCTGTGAGATAACGAATAACTTTTTCGTTCGAACCTTAGACGTCGAGTCTTAAACCTTTTGCCTGGCGATACTTAGCGTGTCCGAGACTCGTTCATAGATATCATGATACCTAGCTTGATCTCGTTACCGACAACACTATTCTTACTCGTCCGTGATATTATGTCCTCGTGACCTAGTCACATGCTTGCAAGCTCATTGACATAATCTCACCGAGTGGGCCCTAGAGTATCTATCCTGCTATGCGGATTGGCAAATCCGCTCTTGACCCTCGTCTCAACATACTCCCTTCCGATACCCGAGAGGGACACCGTTATTGTCATACTATATAAGTGATGACGTTTGATGCAATCAAAGCATCTTCCAGGAATAGCGATAAGAGTTGATCTCACGGTCAAAGGCGTAATGACTACGTCCTACAAATATTGGGTATGTCCATCACATCATTCTACCAATGATATGACTCCATTGTCAATTGACACCAACGTCACATGATCGGGAAACCTCGATCATCGATTGCACAATGAACTAGTTAAATAGAGGCTACTAGGGACCTGGTTGTTTATCTACCACACGTGTATTAATGTTTCCGCTTAATACAGTTATAGCATGGTATAAAACATATTATGAACAATTGAGATATGACAAATAAACTATCTTTATTAAGTGCCTCTAGGGCATATCTCCTTCAGTCTCCCACTTGCACTAGAGTAACACTTAATCTAGTTTACCACTTTGGTAAAAGCTTAAACACCTATAGCAACTTGGTGCATGCTTGTCCTGTGGAAGAGGAAGTTTAGTCAACGGATCTCCCACATTGAGATCTGTATGTACTTTGCAACATTTCTATGTCAACTCGTTTGACATCATCCCGTATCATATGATAACGGTGAAATATATCTTAGTCGATGGAGTGAGACTCGAACCTTCGCGTAGCATGGGCCTTAAAAGTCTAAGAGATCTATTAAGGGAACCATACATGCTCGGAAAACCGCTCAGTCCAATCACACTAGCTACTTCTGGAGTTGCCATATATTTCTATACCTATGTAGATTATGCGACAGTGCATTCATATGCGACTTCACAAGCTAACTGTGTCTTTCTTCAAAACAAAGGACATTTCCTGTATGAGATTTCTAGTCGTATGGGTCAGTGTCATAACTTGCATCATCGTAACCCTTTTACGGCAAGTTGTCTTTTCACTCTTACCCTATACCAGAAAACATATCTTCAGTTCTCTCAGACACTGAAGAAAATACTTAACGTTTGTTCATTGATCCATCCAGGGATCACTCTAGAACCCGTTCTTCAACCAAGAACTTGGGTCACACCAAGTCGAGCTTTCAGTCTGATAGAATCTATGGCTGAGGCATAGAGGATGTCGACATCCTTTTCTTTCATTAGCTATCGTGAAACGCAAGATAAACTTAATATTTTACCTAGTCATACAAGCAAGAACCTTTTTCTTCGCTTGTTCTATTCTGAAAACTCTTCAGAATCTTAACCTAGGAAAATATTCCGACCTAATGTTATTAAGCCCTTTTGATCTATACAATTATAGACCTGATGCCTAATACTCCTAACTTCATTCATAGAAAATTTAATCACTTAAATAATCATTTATACTTTGCTAGAGGATCTGTATCATTCTCAATATGTCATTACATATAAAATCAGGAATGACACCTAGCTCCCACTCAAATACGCCATCCGTATATAAGACCAGGGAATTTCTTTTAGCTCCCACTCAAATATGCCATTCACATATAAGATCAAGAAAAGCTACTTAGCTCCCACTCACTTCTTTGTAAATGCAGGTTTCTTCAACTATTTTGGACAACTCCAAAATCCTTTGATCACATTATCAAAGTGAAGATTCCAGCTCCGATATGCTTGCTTCAGCCCATGAATGGACAGCTGAAGTTTGCATACGTGTCCAGCATCCTTAGGATCAACCAAACCTACTTGTTGTACCGATTACAACTCTTCCTTAATGTTGCCATTAGGGAACACGGTTTCTTTATCCATCCATCAATTTCTTAATTGAAAATAATTGCTAGAACAATCCTAAACAGACTTAGGCATCGCCACTTGAGACAAAATCTCGTTGTGGTCAACTTTTGAATTTGTCGAAACTGTTTTACGACAAATCGATCCTTATAGACGTTGTCTTTCCGTCAGTGTCTATTTTGTCATAAAATTCCATTTACTCTCAACGGCCTGGAGCCCATCAAGAAGACTTACCCAAGTCATTACTTGGTAATCGTACATGGATTTTATCTCGGATTATACATGGCATATAGCCAATTTTCGGACTTAGGTTCACCATCACTTCTTCGTAGTTCGTAGGTTTGTCATGTTCCATTAACATGACGTTCATAACAAGATTGTCGTACCACACATTGGAACACAACCTCGTACGCCTACGGTCTTAGTATGAGCTCAGAGCATCATGATCTTTATCATCAGCTTCCTTCTATTGAGGAGGACGACACCGGAAACAGTTTCCGTTGCGCCACTCTGATGTCTGG
The DNA here is from genome assembly GCA_947311845.1 of Poa pratensis. NCBI lineage: Eukaryota > Viridiplantae > Streptophyta > Magnoliopsida > Poales > Poaceae > Poa > Poa pratensis. Next base: position 30,808,396 of record CAMZMU010000091.1, on the reverse strand, counting down.
AGAGAAAGTTCATTAACTTCGTCTTGCTCTACTTTCTTTCCCACTTATACCCTTGGACAAGAAACTATTTCTTTTCAAGGTATATTCCGGCAACGATTTTGCCTATGTCGTGAGACATGTACCCAACTAATTCTTTAGGTATACTACAAAGATTTATCTATCCGCTTTTAGGTTTGATCACATCAAAACACTAAAATACCGAAACGACAATCTAGGCTAAAAGCCATGCCATCACTCATATGGTATTGCCTCCACGGATTAGATGGTTTCCCTATTATCTAACGTGAATGTTTTGTTTCTACCATATGACTCCAATGATCACAATAATTCGATAAGAGATTTTATTTACCACACACTATAATAGGTGTGATTACGACGTCCAAACACACCATAACATTGTGGTGTTCCATGCGACGTAATTTGTGGAACTCTTTCACAAGTCTTCCAATGATATGCCAACCTTATAACTCAAATCTTTATTTCTCGATCTGTATCGCAGGAATTTGATTTTCTTGTTAAGTTTATTTTTCTACTTCACTTCGAACTTGTTTGATCAAATCAAAACCTTTCAGACCAACATTTGATCAAGTAGATATATCCATATCTACTCGAATCATTTGTGAAGTTTTTACGAAATAAAGATTTCCACTACACGTTAATTACTTCATTGATCCACATACATCCATATGCATGATTCTCAATAAGTTATATGCCCGCTTTCCGAAAACGGTGTCTTAGTTATCTTGCAAGTGTCAAAAGATCAAAATCTAAGGACTCGGAGATCCATCTGAATGGAGCTTCTTCATTGACTATAACATTGACATGACTTAAACGTTAGTGCCACAAGAATGTGGTGTCTTTATTAAGTTTGTATCTTTGGCATTAATGTTATGAATGTGGGAGCTTCTACCATCTAAATTCAAATCGGTGTATGATCATTACTTCATAAATATAGGACAACGATTTTGTCACTAACATATATGAACAATCGTCTCGCTAGAGGAGACACACTTATAATGATCATACTAACAGGCGATCACAAAAGAATTTATTCAAATGGTAGATGTAGAGGGAGAGTGTCTATGGCCATCACAACATTTGTCTGCCATCATCAACACACACTGTCTCCTCATCAACCAAGCTACTCAAGCAGTAAATCTGTTTTCATAAAACATGACCAGTATCAAACTTAGTCACTGCAGCGAGCACTTGCTTAGGTAAAACATTCATAACGTGTATATCATATATACACCATCATCATTGATGACTTCCCGGCGATCTGTTTCATCTTCTTGATTCTTCAATGCAATCAAGAATTCATGAAGGTGAACAATTCCCCTTGCATGACATAGTCTATGACAAAGCATTTGCACCTGGCAACGTTGTCTGTCATCCAGTGATCGAGTTGAGCGAGGCGTCTTAATGTCATCAAGTATGACCAATGTCATCAAGTATGACCGCCACGTGCTCCTTTAATGCGTGTATTCTCTTCCATCTTGGTTGAGAAGAAAACAGTCAAAGTACTGAAAACTTCCATCAACCCGACTTGTGGTGTATCTCGAGTTCAGCGATCATCTCATATGTTCGCGATCTGACAACTCGCACCCACAGTTGATTCTCTATGGTAGAGATCATAGCATACACTGGACTATGATGAAAATCCGCACAAAACTTGATAATCCAAATTATCTTTTGTTAGCGGAATCTCTAGGTTTATCTCCTAACAGGTATGTATCACATAGAGCTAACAGTTTAAACAAGGAGTATCCTCAAGCCACCGTATAAAACTATGAAGTTTGGACCCAACCTTTTAAGTTTCTCAATCGCAGGAATGCTCCTAATTTTTAAAGAGGGCTATTACACTGGTTAATATCTACAAAGGTTTTGCAAAATATAAAGACTTTGTTCATAATAAATATGGGTTCAAGTTTTAAATAAAACTACCAGAACTCCCACTCAAAACGAGTATCCCTCTAATCGTTTTAGTGATTACACGATCCTCATCCATTATGCAACCCCTCATCGTCAGAGCCGGCAACATAACTTCAAAGGTAGACATCGACATGTCAATCACAACAACTCTGTGACTCATGCTTAACCTTTCGGTCACCGTGTTCCGAGGCCATGTCTGTACATGCTAGGCTCGCCATAATAACCTTCAGCGTATACGCTTGTGCAAACATGTCTTACACCCACCGTATGCGAACGACGATATGTCTGACACCCGATCGTCACGGCCTGCCTCATAACGTAGAACTTTCTTGGTGGTGCACACAAAAGGGAGAACACTAATGGTATTTTGGAGGGATCATCTTATATTACTACCGCCGTGTAACTAATATATAACCATATATATATACACACAATATAAGATGCAAACAACATAACATCAAATGTAATGCGACGTGATATGGTCCTTGCGCCGATGGTCTCCTTCGCGCCCACAGTTTATAAACAATTTATCAAACCTACCTTGACCATATCACATTGCCCCTGCAAAATAAAGTTAGACGCTTTCTACTTTATCTTTTGCATATTTTACGTGGCTTGGGGCTTTCGTAAATAGAACCGGTTTCATACCTACGAACCTATGACCACAACAATGATCAAATAGTCGCTATTTATGTATCCCTTTCGGGCCCTGCATTGAAAATGCAAAGCCAACTAAAGAGAGAGAGACAGACACCCGCCAGCCACATATACGGTACAAGCCGTATGTCAGTTGTGGAACCAGTCTCGGGTAAGCGTACGCGTAAGGTCGGTCCGGGCCGCTTCATCAACTCGATACCACTGAAGGGATCGTAGGCAGAAAACAAAAAAAATTCTAACAACGATAACCTTATACTAGCCAGGATCTACTCTATGCAGATATACTATACGGTAAAAGACGGTATACATACCCTTGTAGACCGTAAGCGCCGACGATCAAAAGATCTATTTCGATGACGACGCGTGATGAAGACGACGTAGCCGACCTCGAGGTCGCGAAGATCTTGACGCGACGAAGACGGCGATGACGATGAGGGTGACGCCGTCCTCATGGTAATGGAGGCAAGCACCTCCCAGCACCCCAAGTGTGGTGCCTCGCAGGGAGTCACACACATACGGTGGAGATGACGACCTCCGGGCTCCGATCCAGGGACGAGCAGCGGAAGTGGAAGACTTGGACCGGAAGACCAGCAGCACGGCGGTGTGCGTATGGTGGAGAAAACCTCAACCCGTGCACAACCCCAATTGCGGAGTCCCGACTTAAACGGGAGAGAGAGAGAATTTCTGGTGTAATTTCCAAGGCAAGGGGGCACCTCAATATATAGGCGGAGGAGGGAGACCATCTCCCTTGGCTAAGCCATGTGGGACTAAACCCCACATGGCCAGCCGGCCAAGGGGGGCAGTCGGCACCCTCATGGGCCCTTTGTGGTCCATTCGGCCTCCTCCCATGGTGCGCTGGCCCGGGGGGGGGGAAGTTCCCCCCCTTATGGGCCTTTCTTCCAAAGTTAGGCCCATTTGGAATTGGGGCTGCCAATAAATCCGAAAATAAATAAATAAAAATGTATTTAACTATTAATTACACTAATTAATATTAAACACATATTATCTAATTTATTTCGGCCTCCGAAAACCATTTCGTCAGCACCCGAACTCCGTTGGATATCACCCGGAACACTTCCGATGTGTCCGAAACACTTCCGGTGCTCTTCTCTCTATTTTCTTCTCTACGTCCAATCTAAATAAACATGTCATCTCCCTTAAGTGTGTTCCCCTACGGTTCGAGATCTCGCCAAACATAATCGAGACACGCTCTCCGATTAATGACTAATCCGTGGACCTTGGATACCCAGGATTAATCCTGTGAGATAACGAATAACTTTTTCGTTCGAACCTTAGACGTCGAGTCTTAAACCTTTTGCCTGGCGATACTTAGCGTGTCCGAGACTCGTTCATAGATATCATGATACCTAGCTTGATCTCGTTACCGACAACACTATTCTTACTCGTGCGTGATATTATGTCCTCGTGACCTAGTCACATGCTTGCAAGCTCATTGACATAATCTCACCGAGTGGGCCCTAGAGTATCTATCCTGCTATGCGGATTGGCAAATCCCGCTCCTGACCTCTCGTCTCAACATACTCCCTTCCGATACCCGAGAGGGACACCGTTATTGTCATACTATATAAGTGATGACGTTTGATGCAATCAAACCATCTAACAGGAATAGCGATAAGAGTTGATCTCACGGTCAAAGGCGTAATGACTACGTCCTACAAATATTGGGTATGTCCATCACATCATTCTACCAATGATATGACTCCATTGTCAATTGACACCAACGTCACATGATCGGGAAACCTCGATCATCGATTGCACAATGAACTAGTTAAATAGAGGCTACTAGGGACCTGGTTGTTTATCTACCACACGTGTATTATTGTTTCCGCTTAATACAGTTATAGCATGGTATAAAACATATTACGAACAATTGAGATATGACAAATAAACTATCTTTATTAAGTGCCTCTAGGGCATATGGTTGAGGCATTGGTGTGTGCTTCTAGCTGGATAAAAGGTTCTCAAAATGATGTCAAAGTTTCAATGAATGTGGTATGTGCTATAATTTTTTATTACCTTTCTTATTTATTTCCTTATTACCTTTCTTATGCTCATGTACTTTTTTGTCTCTCTTGTAGGAGCCAGATGATGATGATGATGTGGAGACCATTTCGTTTCCAAAAAGTGTGGTGGGGAGCAATTGGTAAGTTCTATTTGATGTATTATTTGTTGTATTTGCTTGCTGGACCTTTCTATACAGCAAAAACCTGATGCAAACTTGGTTAAGTGGTGATTATTTCTTGTATATACTTGCTGAAATTTTCTATACAACAAAAAACTGAAGCAAAATAGTGTAAATGAGTCTTATTTGCTATATTCGCTTGCTGGAATTTTTTATACAGCCAAATAACTGAAGCAAAATAGTGTCAATGGTGCTTATTTACTTCATTTACTTGCTGGAACTTTTTATACAACCAAAAACCTAATGCAAACTAGTATAAATGATGCTTATTTCTTGTGTATACTTGCTGAAACTTTCTCTACAACAAAAACCTGATGCAAACTAGTATAAATGGTCCTTATTTTTTGTATGTGCTTGCTGAAATTTGTCTGTCTACACTTCAGATTTGACATGGCCTCTAACAAGTGACAAGCACCGACAAGAAGATGAAATGATGGCGCAATGGTCCTTTTGTGGTTGAACTTTATGTTAAATTGTTAAGACTTGTGTTTCGATCGAGCTACAACTCATGTCGTGTTCTATTTGTTGAACTAAGTGCACTTGTGTTTGTGATGTATGAGACTATTGTTTGTGATGTATGAGTTGGACGATCATGAACGTCGTCTTCTTCGAGCTGCTACCGTCGCCGCTCAAGCTACTGCTGTCGCTGCTCCAACGACTACTTCATCTACAATCGTTTGGTACGTTCGTCACGTTCCGATGGCTGTGTTCGTAGATGTCTTGCTGCTGTTCATGTTAATTAATACGTCTAGTATTTTCGAGTTTAACATGTTAGTAGCTGTTGCGATCATGTTTATATTCTGGAATTAATCATGGAAATTATGCCTAATATCCAACAATCCAAAAACCTTATTTTGTTATAGGCAATTTCCTGAGTTAAACATGGGACATCTATCTGATGCGCTGAGGCCGGACAAGTTTACCGGTGTGGACTTTAAGAGATGGCAGTACAAGACCACACTGTGGTTGCGATCTCTGAAAGTGTTCGAGGCTAGTGAGGGTTTACCTGAAGGAACTATATCTGACGAGGATCAGAACAAGTTCAAGGAAACCAATACTGCCTTTGTGGGACTCGTTCTGAGTGCTCTTAGCAACAAGCTGTTTGATGTGTACATGCACATTACAGATGCCAAAGAGCTCTGGGAGGCACTGAACGCTAAGTTCGGTGTAGCAGATGCTGGCAGTGAACTGTACATCATGGAGAGCTTCCATGACTTCAGGATGGCTAACAACCGTTCTGTAGTCGAACAGGCTCATGAGATACAGTGCATTGCTAAGGAGCTTGAGCACGCTAAGTGTGCCTTACCTGACAAGTTTGTGGCTGGATGCATTATTGCAAAGTTGCCCTCTTCATGGAGGAACTTCGCCACAACTCTCAAACACAAGAGACAGGAGATATCGGTTGAAAACCTGATAGCGTCTCTTGATGTTGAGGAGAAGGCTCGGGCTAAGGACACTGCTGAGAGAGGTGGTGAAGGTCAGTCTAGCGCCAACATGGTGCAGAAGAACTTTCACCATGGCAAGAGCAAGGCAAAGAGCAAGCCTTCCTTCAACATGCCTACCAAGACTACTTCTTTCAAGAAGAAGAAGAAGATGCTGAACAAATCTGAGCTAAAGTGCTACACTTGTGGAGAGCCCGGACACTTCTCTGTGGACTGCCCAGATCGTGCAGACAAGAAAGGGAAGAGCCAAAGCATGTCAACGTCGTGACCGCTAGCAATGCTGATGGGTACGGTAATTTACCGATTGTGCTTTCAGTATTTCAATCTCCATGTTGGTGGATTGATACGGGTGCTAATGTTCATGTATGTGCTGACATCTCTATGTTCACTTCTTATCAGGTCGCAGATTCAAGCGTCTTAATGGGGAATGGATCACATGCTTCTGTTCGTGGTGTTGGCACGGTAGATCTGAAGTTTACTTCGGGGAAGATCGTGCAGCTGAGGAACGTGCAGCATGTCCCTACTATGAACAAGAATCTTGTTAGCGGCTCCCTTCTATGCAGAGATGGGTTTAAATTAGTCTTGGAGTCCAATAAAGTAGTTGTGTCAAAGTTTGGACAATTTATTGGTAAAGGGTATGAGTGCGGAGGCTTGTTCCGCTTTTCATTATCGGATTTTTGTAATAAGTCAGTAAACCATATTTGTGGCAGTGTGGATTCGGATGCTAATGTTTGGCACTCTCGTTTATGTCATGTTAATTTTGGTTTAATGAGTAGACTTTCCAGTTTGAGTTTAATTCCTACTTTCACCATTGCCAAAGGTTCTAAGTGCCATAGCTGTGTGCAATCTAAGCAACCTCGAAAGCCTCACAAGGCAGCCGAGGAGAGAAACTTGGCACCTCTAGAACTCGTACATTCGGATCTATGTGAGATGAATGGCGTGTTGACAAAAGGTGATAAGAGATATTTCATGACTTTAATCGATGATGCTACTAGGTTCTGTTATGTATATTTGTTGCACACTAAAGATGAAGCTTTAGACTACTTTAAAATCTATAAAGCTGAAGTAGAAAATCAATTAGAGAGAAAGATCAAACGTCTTAGGTCAGATCGTGGTGGCGAGTATTTCTCCAACGTATTTGATGAATTCTGTGAGGAACATGGTATTATTCATGAGAGGACGCCTCCCTATTCGCCCCAATCAAACGGGGTTGCCGAGAGGAAAAACCGCACGCTGACCGACTTGGTGAACGCCATGTTGGACACTGCTGGTTTATCTAAGGCATGGTGGGGGGAGGCTTTGTTGACTTCGTGTCATGTCCTGAATAGAGTTCCTAACAAGGATAAAGAGAAGACACCTTACGAGGAGTGGTCTGGGAGAAAACCATCACTTTCTTATTTTCGTACTTGGGGATGTTTGGCGAAAGTCAATGTTCCAATTCCTAAGAAACGAAAACTTGGACCGAAGACAGTGGATTGTGTCTTTCTAGGTTATGCTCAGCGGAGCATTTGCTATAGATTTTTAGTGGTTAAATCTGAGATACCTGATATGCATGTTGATACTATTTTGGAATCTCGTGATGCAACATTTTTTGAGAACATGTTTCCTATGAAGGATATGCATAGCATTGCTAGAATTTCTTCTGAGATATTTGCTGAACCTAGTACATCTGTTGATCATTCTGAACAACCACTGTTGAGGAAGTCCTTGAGAAGGATGACAATGAATCAGCTCCCAAGAGGAGCAAGAGACAGAGGACTGAAAAATCCTTTGGTGATGATTTCATTGTGTACCTTGTGGACAATACTCCCACGTCCATTGCAGAGGCATTTGCATCTCCTGATGCTGATGACTGGAAAGAAGCTGTCCATAATGAGATGGACTCGATTCTTTCTAATGGAACTTGGGAATTATCTGAACGACCCTACGGCTGCAAACCTGTGGGTTGTAAGTGGGTGTTCAAGAAGAAGCTAAGGCCTGATGGTACTATTGAGAAGTACAAGGCACGGCTTGTAGCCAAGGGCTACACCCAGCGCGAAGGCGAAGATTACTTTGACACCTATTCACCTGTTGCTAGACTCACCACCATTCGTGTACTACTTTCCCTGGCTGCCTCCTATGGTCTTATCGTTCATCAAATGGACGTAAAGACAGCTTTCCTTAACGGAGAGTTGGAAGAGGAAATCTATATGGATCAGCCTGATGGGTTTGTAGTAAAAGGTGAAGAGAGAAAGGTGTGCAAATTGTTAAAATCTTTGTATGGGCTGAAGCAAGCACCTAAGCAATGGCATGAGAAGTTTGACAGAACTTTAACTTCTGCAGGCTTTGCCATTAATGAGGCTGATAGGTGTGTATATTATCGCCATGGTGGGGGCGATAGTGTTATATTATGCTTGTATGTTGATGACATACTGATTTTCGGTACAAGCATGATAGTGATAAATGAGGTCAAGTCTTTCTGTCAAAGAGCTTTGATATGAAAGATCTGGGACAAGCTGATGTGATCCTGAACATTAAGTGATTAGGGATGAGAGTGGGATTACGTTAACGCAATCACACTATGTTGAGAAGGTCTTGAGCCGCTTTGGTTATATAGACAGCAAGCCTTCTCCAACACCCTATGATCCCAGTGTGACACTCAGAAAGAACAAAAGGAAACGAGAGATCAATTAAGATATTCTCAAGTGATCGGTTCACTCATGTACCTTGCGAGCGCGACGAGACCTGATATCTCTTTTGCTGTGAGCAAGTTGAGCAGGTTCATGTCTAACCCGGGTATTGATCATTGGCATGCACTTGAAAGGGTCATGCGCTATCTGAACGGTACAATGAGTTATGGGATTCACTATTCAGGGCACCCTGCGGTGCTTGAGGGATACTGTGATGCGAACTGGATCTCAGATGTTGATGAGCTCTACGCCACAAGTGGATATGCATTTATTCTTGGAGGTGGCGCAGTGTCATGGAGGTCTTGCAAACAGACCATTTTGACGAGGTCAACCATGGAAGCAGAACTTGCTGCTTTAGATACAGCTTCTGTTGAGGCAGAATGGCTGCGTGAGCTCTTGATGGACTTGCCGGTGGTTGAGAAACCATTACCGGCCATCCTTATGAACTGTGACAACCAAACGGTTATTACGAAAGTGAACAGTGCTAAGGATAATGCGAAGTCATCAAGACACGTCAAGAGACGCTTGAAGTCTGTCAGGAAAATGAGAAACTCCGGAGTAATAACTGTTAGTTATATTCAAACAGACAAAAACCTGGCAGATCCCTTTACGAAGGGACTATCACGTAATGTGATAGATAGTGCATCGAGGGAGATGGGGTTGAGACCCGTGAGCGTTACACCATAGTGGTAACCCAACCTATGTGATCGGAGATCCCGTGAATTAGGACCTGGGAAGAACAAGCTAGTGGTTTAACTGAGGAGAGTTATTTTGTAACCCTCTCCGTGGGAAGATGCATAACTCTCACATTCTGTAAGGCAGGTTGGCAATATGCCTTAATGTGTTTCTGTTGGCTATTCGTAGCAAAGGTGCTATCCTACAGAGCGACCTTGAAAGAACACACCTATATGAGTCCGACTGTTAAACGTCGCAGTCTATGAGATTTGGGTGATCTCTAGTAAGCTCATGAAGAGACCAGGGAGTATGACGCATATGCTCCACCCGCGGGGTAGGCTACTGGCAGCCACGTACTGGTTATGACTTTGAGTGAAGTCTATTGGCACCAAACTTGCAATTCAAGGTTCGTCCATTGTTCAAGTTGCTGGTAGATGTAGCTTGAAGCTCTAGGCGGAAGTTCAACTTAACAGTCTCTGCTGAAACACTGGTATATAAACAAGAAACGAGGTTTGGCAAAATCTCTAAATGGGAATTTGAGATCTGGTGGGGGATTGTTAGAATTTGGGCCCATTGGGCAGCCCAATAAGCAATTTCAGAAAAATCTCAAAGCCCATTTTTGTGGCAGCACACATGGGAGTGGAGTGGGAGCTAAAGTTTAGTCCCACATTGCTAGTTGGAGGAGACACCACCTTATAAGTGGAGTGTTGTGCACTTGGTGTGCTTGTGAGAACAGAAGGCTCTCTCGCGCGCTCCTCCTCCCCCTCCGCCGCCGCTCGCACGCACCGCACCGCCCGTCACGACGCGCCGCGCCGCGCCGCGGGAATCTCGCCGAGCCGAGCTTTATTTTTGCAGTCCGGGAAAAAACGGTTTGGACGGACGCGTCACAGTTAGTCGGTTCGGGTCGCTCCCGGATCGTGGGCTACTGTAACCGACCCAAAACGTGCGCGACGTGGACTTGGCCCACGTTGTACCCGTTAGGGTTTTCCCGAGCCGCACTAATAAAGTCGTGCACTGCGTGCGCCGTCACACCCGAACCAATCTAGGTTTTGCCAATCTCGTGCCTTGCGCCGCCACCGTAGTCTACTCCATCCCGTGCGCCGGCGTGCACCGGCGAACGGGACAGCAGGTCTCCGGAACCGCTCGTCCTTGTGATCCTGTACGGGAGAGGGCGAATAAGGTTTTTGGGAAGCGCTCCGCGCGACTGCTTTCAAGTTCTTCATCACGGCTCGACTTCCTGGACGATCTCCGGGTCCGCGGGCGACTCGTCTCAACGTCGTCTTCTTCGAGCTGCTACCGTCGCCGCTCAAGCTACTGCTGTCGCTGCTCCAACGACTACTTCATCTACAATCGTTCGGTACGTTCGTCACGTTCCGATGGCTGTGTTCGTAGATGTCTTGCTGCTGTTCATGTTAATTAATACGTCTAGTATTTTCGAGTTTAACATGTTAGTAGCTGTTGCGATCATGTTTATTATTCTGGAATTAATCATGGAAATTATGCCTAATATTCCAACACTCTCTTCATTTCTCCTCTCGTTTCAAACCCAATCGTGCCCCCCGGCTGGAGAACTTCGTCGCCGGAGTTCCGCTCGGCCGCCACGGCATTTCCTTAAGTTCACTGCGCTCATCCTCAGCTCCATCGTGCTGCTCACCTTCTCCGCCGCGCTCGTCGGCGTGAACAACGGCTCGGACGGTACCAACAGCGCCGTCCCGGCGGGGAATTCGCTGCCGGGTTCGCGCTGACACTGTCGGCGTCGGCGGTCTTCTCCCTGATCCTGTCCCTGAACCAGCTCACCTTTGACAAGGTGCTCAAGAGCGACACCTTCTACGACGTGATGGAGATGCAGTTCTGGAGCCACACCGCCGCCGCCGCCGTGTCGGTGGCCGGGATCTTCATCTCCGGGGAGTGGAGCACCCACGGCGGCGAGATGCACGGGTACAAGAAGGGCGCAGTGTCCTACGGGATGACGCTGGCCTGGACCGCCGTACCGTGGCAGCTCACCACCATGGGCATGATGGGGCTCGTCGCCGCCGTGTCGTCGCTCTTCAGCAACGTGATCAGCACCGTGGGCATGCCGCTCTCGCCCATCGTCGCCATCATCTTCCTCGGTGACAAGATGGACGGGGTCAAGGTGCTGGCCATGCTCATAGGCCTCTGGGGATTCGCATCCTACATCTACCAGCACTACCTCAACGATGCCAAGATCAAGAAGGTTCTAGCTGAGAAATCAGCCGACGACGACGAACAGCAAACCGTAAAACTCGCAGCAGAATGAATAGAGAAATATATTCAGGAGTTTACAAGTACAAACTCTGCCCACATGTGTGGACTGACTGTATAGAACACGTTGGAATAGTGATGTGTCTCAATACAATATGATGTACTAGTATAAATGTCGAAATTAAAGATCCATCTTCAGAAAAAGCGAGAAGAACAGTACAGACTAGATTAAAGAAACAAGAAGAAGAAGAAGAAGAGTAGATAGACAAACCTATCTTCTTACCTGTTTCGACTCCCGAGTGTAGATTTTACCTGATCCAACTTCAATACAAGTTCTGAGTGTAGATTTTATCTTCCTGTTTGTGAAACGACACCACCTTCATTTACTCTCAAGAAAAATGACGCCACTTTGGGTTTATCTTCAACACACAAGGTCACAATCTCATGCAGGTATGCGTGTCAATCTGTGCAATCGTGTGCAGGTATGGAGAAAATTGGTCGCAACACTTCAGCGATATTTGAACGGTTCTACTGTTTGCTGTTGTCACTTGTCAAAACACCAACACAAATTGGTCGATGGTGCCCAGAAGTCTGTGTAAAACCACAGAAATCTGGCCGGCTTGATCCGAAAATGGAGCGTGCGGCGTGCCTGATAGCACCGCTCGGTTTCGAACTGACAGGCAGAAACTGCTGCTTATTTTTGGATCTTAGCTCAAATCCAACTAACTAAAGATATCATGAATGGACACAGGTTTGAGCTGCAACAGGACATCTGAACTTGTCAAAGCACCCCTTTTTTCATGTTTGAGGGCCACTCAGGATGTGATCGGGATCAAGCCACGTGTCGATCGATCCTTACTTTCGGGCAATAAGACATACAGTACTTAACTAGAACTAGGGGCGTACTACACATGTCCTCACGGAGACACGGACCAACGTTCAAGCTATACCCAGTTTAGGGCAGAGCGGGAGGAGTACTGCTAGCAGAACGATTTGATGATTTTTTTTTTTTGAAAGCCCACGTATATTCAACAAAGTATCACATACAACGTACACAGTACAAATACAAAGTACAGGAACACATACGAAGGGGATACAGAACCAGAGCAGATGCCAGCAACTCCACCGGCGGCAACGACGAAGAACGCCGACCTCCTTCTAGCCAGGCCCAAGGGCACCACCTTCGTTGAAGAACGCCGCAAAGCCCACCCGCCGCGCAGCGACGGAGATTAAGCCAATGAACGAGCACGGCCAGCACCCTCTCGCTCCAGCACCACCACCTTGCCGCAGCCGTCTTCGTTCCCGACGCCGGCAGAAGCCACCAGCCTCGCCCGGTCCTGAGTTCCAGCCCCCGAATCCGCCGCCACCACGGATTCGAAGGGAGGCAGATGAACTCGAGCGCCGTACCGGGCCTCGAGCACCTGCAAGTGAAGCACGACGACGACGAGCCCCGAGGAGCTCCGCCGCCGGAGGAGATCGCGCCGACACCAAACCACCCGCCAGCAGCACCAACTCCTCCAGAGCGCCGCCGGCAAGACCTCCACCCTACCCTACCGTATATACAAGCCGGAGCCGGGGATCCCCACCCTCCCGCCGCCGAAGCGGCCGGCGGAGGAGAGGAATCCCGCGACTCGGTGGCGCGCACGGTGGATCGACGGAGACGCCCAAAAAACGCCTATCTCCTCTGCTACATGCGGGGACGATTTGATGATTTTGATGTACACCATCACAGAAATCCTAGCTAACACGCCTCGGACGTTCTTTCCTCAGTGAGTAAATTGCATGGTTACGGGGATAATCTCCAAACTGGGTGCAACCACTACTTTCACCCAGTACTCTTTTTCTAGTTCAATTCTCTCGCCTGGAAAAATATTATTGTCAATTTTTTTTTGTTTACCATAATCGTCTCGCCCATGTGCATGAAGCACGCTCTAGAATTCTGAAATTCCATAACTTGTTCACAGTTTTTAGTCTCACACGTTAGTGAAAATATAAGGGAAAGCCCAAACTGACCTCTAAAATACTAGAAACATACCTAACAGTGCATCACGCATGCATATAGCATGCGCTCTCGCGGATTTTCGCGTGATTATTGGCATGACTTGTGACTTGCGACGAGCGACAGCATGACACGGCATGTGGTTGTGCTTGTCAACTTTAATGCACTAGCCAACACAAATAAAAGTCCGAACTAATTAAAAGTGCTAGTAAAATCCACATATACTCTAACACCACCTCTCACGTGTGATTCAGAGGGACAACGGGAGCAACCGGAGGAAAGAGACGGCGCGTAAATATCACGTATGACTTCAAGGGCTTATACGTGGACACAAATAAGGGGCTTCAATTTTAAGATAAACCACGAAGGCGGGACTCGAACTCGACCAAGAGCCTGATCTCTGAAACCATGTTATGTTTCATCAGTGGCGGAGCTCAGTGCACGCCGAACTGGGCCACGGCCCGCCCAACCCAGCCCAAAATGCTGAAGGATGTGGGCTAAATTGAGCTGTGAAAGTAGAAAAATACATACTCTCCATTGGGCTGGCCCGCCCAGAATATCCAGCTGAGCTCCGCCAGTGTGTTTCATGCACTAGCCGTCACAAGCAAAAGTCTAAACTAATGGAAGGGGCAGTACAACCCATATATACTACAACAGTATTTTGCTAAATTGTGCACTTATCCCTCCTTGTTAATGTATTTTAATGTGATTAAACATGTTGATTTAGTAGTCAATTTGCTATTAACCCATTCAGCTATTTGAGAACATTAAACGAAGCTAACGACTGCGTTTACTAATGGGTATTAGGCAGTTACTTGGCTATTACTAGTGCATGGTTGCAGCTATATACTCCCTCCGTATCAAAATATAAAACTTTCTAACTAGTTTCCACACACATGTTTAACTTGTGTGTGGAAACTAGTTAGAAAGTCTTACGGAGGGAGTATGAGATTAGGAGACGTCCACGTTCAACACATGTGGAAATTACCATCTCCATCTGGTTCTTTTTTTCACAAATTGTTTAACTCCCTGGACACCCTGTAGGTTGCCCTGGAACCTCCTAGGTACAGATTTCCTGGCCCTCCCTATGCACCGGCCTTTATAGAAGTTTGGCCATGTCTTACATCGTCTTATCCTCAAAGAAAACTAGCATAACAACTGAATTTTGGAGGAGTGCTATATAAAGCTACCTTCTTCCCCATGACAAAGGACGACTACATTCTCCCTCATCCATATTGTTACAAGAAATCAAACCTCTCGCCCTCATAACGCAAGGGCAAACATCAACAATAAAAAAAAGGACGTAACGGTTAAACAGAAGCTCCCCTCGCGTCGCCCCCCAGGCGACGCCAGGGGCAGAAATTCAGGCGCCGCCGGTCCCTCTCCGCCAGGGCCACCCTGCCGCTGCCGTCGGCGGCCTCGTCCGCGGCGGTGGCGGCACCCCTCCTGCCACCAAAAACGGTGGTCGGGGGGGGGGGGGGGGGGGCGGTCCCTTGGCTGGAGGTTGGCCGGCCCGTGGGGGCGGAGGCGGTCAGGGCAGAGGACGGCGAGCCGGCGGGCTCGCGCAGAGGTGGAAGCCGGTGCACTGCTGGCGGCGGGCAGCGGTGCGGGAGGTGCGCCGTCGCCTGAAGCGGAGATGGAGGTGCACCAGATGGGCTTGGCGGGCCCGATCTGGGCCCGTCGGGCCCGGGCTGAGGCGTGCAGTTGCGGCGCGTCGGCTTGGGCAGGCCTGCCCTGGGCTACGGTGCGGGTGGTGGTCGGGCGAGCCGCGGGCGCCGTGGAGTTGCAGTGGAGGTCGGGCGAGCCGCGGGCGCCGTGGAGTTGCGGTGGAGGTCGGGCGAGCCCCCGACGCCGTGTGGTTGCGGTGGACGCATGATGCTGGCCCATGTGTGGAGGAGGGCAGTGCGTGGAGTTGGCCAGAGCAGGCAGAGGAGGCCGAGGCGGCGGGGAGGAGAAGATGGGTTGCAGGCTGTTTGTCGGGGAGGTCGGGGCGCTTGTCGTCCTGCCTCGTTCGGCCGTGGCGTGCTCCCGGGGAAGAGGAAGCCGGGGCGGCGGCCCCGGACAGTGGCTACTCCGGCAGAGCGGCTGAAGCGGGCATGGCCTTGGCAGCGGCCGTGGAAGGTGGTGCCGCGGCTGCTGCGGCATGCGGTGGAGCTCGGTGGCTGACGACATGGCCAGGACGCCATCCTGTGGCTCCCAAAGCTTTGCGGTCGGGTTGAACTCCGGGCGAAAGCTCGCACGGACTTCGGTCGGTGCCGACGACGGCGGCACCCTCGGGTGTCGTTCTCCTTCTTGATCGCGTCGTTGTGGAGCTTTTCGACCTCGACTAACGCGTGTGGTTCCAAGAGCTTCGGGTGAAAATCTATGCTCTTCGGGAGCGGGCGGCGGTGACGATCTCGTCACTACCTTGTTGGAGGCGCCACTTTGGAGCTCTGGGCCAGCGCGGTGCGACGGTTTCGCGGCGGATGTGCAAAATGGGTATGTGGTCGAGGGTGGTGGACGCCGGGGCAGCGGCTCCGGACGGTGGTGGGCGCCGAGGCGGCGGCCTCGGTTTCCTACGCTACGACGGTTTTACGAGGCAGAGTCGTTGTTTAGCGTGGGCCTGGGTGGCGACCTGGATGAAGACTGCGTGGGCAGCGGGTTCGTCGACCCGACTGGATCGTCTTCGGGCAATGCGAAGGTCGATCTGGTTGCTACACCGGGGCGGCGGCCCCGGAACAGGTGGTTTTGGTGGCAACCTGGATAAAGACTGCGTGGGCAGAGGGTTCGTCGACCATGACTGGATCGCTTTCGGGCAATGCGAAGGTCGATCTGATTGTTACGCCGGGGCGGCGGCCCCGGAGCAGGTGGTGTGTGTTGCGGCGTTTGTCGACTTGGGTCGTGTGAGCGGCAGGTCGCTTCGTTAGTGCTATTCTTTTATACAGATTGTATGGTTTTTGACCCGGTTTCCCTTATAAACTGGGTCAACTCTTTTTATCTATTCGGACGTTGGATACGACCACCTTATACCTCAAAAAAAAAAAAAAAACAAGGACGTGCCCATAGGCGAGGCCTCTGTTTCGAGTACGGTAGTTTTTCTGTTGTATTTCAGTTTTTCAATGTACTGATCGGTAAGTTGATAGTCACTAACAGAGTCAGGGAGGGGCCCCTTCTTTTTTTCCAATAAAGCACGCTCATTTAACTCAAAATTTCGCATCGAGCCGATATAAATAAAGAGGTCACACCCGGCGTCTCCAAAACAAGGTGCACACAGCCGCAAATAAATATAGTCATAGAAGTGAAAGGTAAAAAATACATAAATACCCACTTTGATCACGTGTTCGTTCATTTCCAACGCCAAAGAAGATGCAGAACCTGCGTGCCCGTTTGTGCAGACGATTGATTCAACAATTGTGACAATTAGTTAATATTTCAACGCCTCTCTTCTTTCTTGTTGTCGCACTATTAGTTTACTACTTAAAAGACCCACATCACTGATCAAAGATGTGGTTCGGAAATCCGGATACTACCTTCAATATTAGCCGCCGCAATACGACAACAGTGCGTTCCAGATAGCGACGCGCTGCTTAGAGGAACACTATACTGGCAGACTGGCAGACGCTTAGATATTTTTATCCTTCTTTCAGTCGAGGCAGTAGCTTAGTTACATGGGAGCGGCATGCATGGTATCAGGAGATGTGAACTTGTCAAACCACCAATTTAATTTCATATGATTTTGCTGCTATCAGAACGATTTGATGCCTTTGACGTGTAACATCAGATTAGTCTTAGCTTTCATCATCGTCGTCCTCATCATCATGGGAGCAGTATGTGTCCATTATATTATTTAGATCAAGATTTCAGGGAGAATTGACTAAAAGTTGGTTGAGTGTATGTCTATCTACAGTTCTGCAAATGGGTGAAAATTGAAGTGTTATCAAATAAGTGGCTACATCAGTGAAATAAGCGTAACGCAGCTCGTCCGACAGGCCGGACTTAATCCACTGCGTTCAATCATAGAGATCGTCAACACCCGGCCGTATTCGCTGCGCGCGGGTGTGCGCAGCACCCCATACGCGCACGCCTCGTATGGCACAGTATAGGAAGGCAGATTCCTGTGCGGGAACAGCAGACGCAGCTGGGGCACTCCTCCACCATGTCAGATTGCATTGAATGTAAAGACGTGACGAAACAAGGGTAGCTGGAATCGTACTGTTTTAGGCCGCATCTGTTTTAAATTAATTGTTCTTCATTTTGCACTAATTAAACAAGCACGAGCACAAGGAGCAGGTAGGCCTGAAGCACCTAGGTCTGCGGATTTGTTTTAAAACGAAAGTTGCTTAACCGTGTGTGGATTTGAGATAAAATATATACTCCCTCCGTCCAAAAATAAGTGTTTCAAGTTTGATCAAAATTGGATGTATCTATACATGAAACATGTCTAGATACATCTACTTTTGAGCAAACTTGAGACACGTATATTGAGACGGAGGGAGTACAAAATATATGTGTGTCGGCGATTTGATCTCATTATGTTTTGACTTTCGTCCACTATAACATTTTAATTTTGGATCAAACCACCATTTTCAACAAATTTTGTCAAAATCATCGAACTCGGTCGACCGTTTAAAATTTTATACCACGAGTAGATGGATCTCGCCGTTCCCTGCAACTTTATATGTTGTAACTTTTTTGTTTCAATGATCTGCAAATAGATCTACATGAAAACACACCTATTTTGACAACAAATAAGTATATGTGTGTCAAAAAAAGTTACAATATAAAGTTGTGAGAAACGACAAGATACAACTACTCACGAAAGGAAATTTCAAACGGTCGATCGAGTTCGACGAATTTGACAGAATTCGACCAAAAATGTTGCGAACTTCGATTCAAAATTAAAAGGTTTGAGTGGACGAAAATGGAAACAAATCACGTGAATGGAACCTACTCGTCAACGCGCTATATTTCGTGTATATTTTATCACGAATCCACACACGGTTTGAGCAACTTTCGGCTCCGGGAATGCCGAAAGTAGAGTTTCGGACTAGGCACTACCAAAACCTGGTCTTTTGGATGGTGTGCTATTCCTAAAATTTATTTAATTCATGTATTATTTTTCACATTTATATATTAAAAAATAATATTTGAAAAAATCCGAGCACAACCGTAATCACCGTTTAGTTCCAATCTTTTGAACGGGTAAACATATGTACTAATCGATGTCAAAGGGTTGTAGTTATGGCAGGAGAAGGTGGTTGTATTTTTTTCATTCCTGACAGCTCCGAGCCCGGGTAGGAGCAATAAAAGTCAGGCAGCAGGAACACTGTTCACGCTTGTGTTCTGAGTTCAGAGACCAGGTCCAGCCTTCGAAGCCCATCACCCGCGTCAGGTGCCAACCCAATACGCGACACTGTTTAGGCACATGTACGAAAAACGCGCATACAGGCCAATGGTCATCGCTAGGCCCGTGTAGAACGGTTGCGATAAAGTCCGACCTGTCGGACGGGTGCCATATCGCCGCTCTCCTACATCAGTGCCCTTTTCTTCACCATGAATTTTGACTTCAATGGTCTAGGAATAGCTCACATGTATAGCCAAAAACTATTTTTAGGTTCGTTTAAAGTCAGTTTTAGAGGATGCAGATTCTACGACCGAATAATGGAGCAGCAAAACATACCTTTTCAAATCTCAAAACAAAAAAACATACTTTTTCAACTTATTACACTTTACTATGAAATTGAAGTATGAAATAAATTTTAGCCCGCCAAATCTCTTACTTGTGTCCCTTATTTAAACATGCAATACCACATTTGTTTTAATGGAAGGCTTTTGTAAATATGAAAAAAATCTCTATATGTTTTTTTTCTAGGGTGGGACAATTAAGATCTTGTGATGTATATGCGATGTTTTTTAGTCTTTTTCTTATTATCACTGATTTTTTTGCTAGGTTCAGGGTGTTGATCCTTTGTATCTCAACGCTTCAGCCTGTACACGTGGTATCCGCGCACCCGATCTTCTTGACACCTCAATGCTTTTACCCAGTGAGGATTTGAAATTATTTTACATAAGGGGTTAGAAGTATTGGCAATTTTTTCACCCATTTCCTGAGGTGTTTTTTGTAGTTCATTGTTGATTTGAAATAATCCAACCGTTTGAGCTTTGTCACATATGTGGAAATTGAAGAACATGTACATCAGTCAACTAATACTACCTCCAACCCCAAATATGTGGCATATAAATTGAGTAAACAATCAATATTTTTCTAGTATTTTTTACTGAATATATATAAAAATATGAAGATTTATAATACCGAACAAATTAATTTTCAGAATGGTTTACAAAGAAACCTTCTCAAAAGGGTCATAATTGGCAATTTTCACCCATTTTGTGAGAGTTTTTTCTTTTGCTGTTGTTCATTGTTAATTTGAATTAGTCCAACCGTCTGAGCTATGGTAGAATTGAAAATTGAAGAACATGTACATCAGACAACAAATAGCAACTTTTTTTTCGACAAACTAAACTAACTATACCAAGCCTGCCGCAAAAGGACAAATGATCTTCTTTTCAACTGGTAAGTAAAACTCCAACGTGCAGAAACTAATGCGTCTCGATCACTGTCTAAATGGTTCATGATACATGACAGGTTTGAGTGAAATGTGGGGTGGGGTCCTTCATCGAAGAAAAAAATGGCGCCCAATCATACTGGGGATAGATGTGTCATCACTACTGCAAGCATTAAACAATTTGGTGCCTTGGTCAATACATATGCTGAGAAGGAGAACAGCGAGCATAAAAATAGCCACCCCTCCCATTGTGTTCTTACGATCAGTCAGCATTTCAGCACCCATCAGCAGCGAATATGTCACATGCTCAAGAAATTCAGCTCCAAATCAGAGGTACCCCAACATCTTCTTTGCATGTTTGCATCTTCAGACATGGTAGATATCCCCGTCGTAATCTAAAAGATCGTCTTCTTTCTCTGTTTGTGTTCCTAGAGCTTGATTTTCCATTTATTAATGGTTTAGGTCAGTCTTGGCTGTGGAAACAATTTTGGTTTGTTGATGTTTACCTGGCGGCCTGGGAACTCCCTCTGAATTTTGAAAGCTAGTCAATTTGTGAACAAAAAATATCAGACCAGAAGCATCATGTTAGGCTGGTCGATGCTCTTCGTACGCCTGAAAGTCCCACTTGGTTTGTGCTTGCGCGGGCAAGACTGTAACAATACCAATTGGCAACAAACAACCAAACGATCATCGAATCATCTAATCGTTCGACGCCAACTGCTCTTCTTCCTGTTCAAAAACTCCGCGCGCTGAACATTTTGTTCATGGAGACGACGAGGAAAGGCGAAGAAACTTTCGCTACATGATGCATGTAGCTTTCATAATAAAGAAAAGAAAATCATTGGAGAAATAAAATATGTATAGCACCCATGCATACCTGTCCTCTTATCTTTCTGGAATTGAATCTAGAGATTGGGTTGAAAGTAAAGCAGAGAGCAGCACTTGTCATCACTTAATACTGTAGCTATAGTAGCAGTTCAGCCACCATAACCATGCAAGCCATCAATCGTGATACTAGTTGGTAATTGGAACAAAAGAGGGTCATAGCCTAAAAAGAAAGGTGAAGCAGAAGATCTTCACAAAGCAGTTTCATAGTGTCGTTCTGCACTTCAGCATAACTGAAAAGAAACGAACATGTTTTTTTTTGTTAAAAAGGATGAGCTTTACTGATACAGTTACTAATTGCGTTACCTTTTCTGTCCATTAAAGTCTCCCCGGAGCACGAATCTGGCCATGGCGAGAACGGCAGTGGATCACAGGCTGCCGATTGTCGACGGTCGCCGGGAGGCAGCCTCCGGTGGTGGCTGATGGTGATGGTTGACATGCTCATGGTGCTCTGCGGGCAGACCATAGCCATCCTCCTCGGCCGCCTCTACTACAACTCCGGCGGCAACAGCAAATGGATGTACACGCTGATGACGTCCGGCGGCTCGCCCCTGATTGCCATCATCATCCTCCTCACGCCGCCGGAATCCGCCGACGCAGGCCACCAGCCGGCGGCATCCAAGATGGTGCCAATATACTTGGGCCTCGGGATCCTCATCGGCTTCGACAACCTCATGTTCTCGTACGCGCTGCAGTACCTGCCGGTGTCCACCTTCGCGCTGGTGTCCGCCACGCAGCTCGGCTTCAACTCCATCACCTCGCGCCTCATCAACAAGCAGCGCTTCACGGCGCTCATCGCCAACTCCATTGTCGTGCTCACCTTCTCGGCGATCCTGCTCGGCGTCGGCTCCTCCTCCGACGGCACCTCCAGCGAGCTCCCTCACGGCAAGTACGCACTGGGTTTCATCCTCACGCTGTCCGCCTCCGCCACCTACGCGCTCATCCTCTCCCTCTTCGAGGTCACCTTCGAGAAGGTGGTCCGGATCAGGACGACGTTCCGGTGGGTGCTGTGGGTGCAGCTGTGCACGAACATAGTGGCGTCGATGGTGTCGGTGTGCGGGCTGTTCGCGTCGGGGGAGTGGAGGAAGATCCCAGAGGAGATGGCGGCGTTTAAGGACGGGAGGGCGAGGTACGTGGCGACGCTGGTGGGGATGGCGGTGTCGTGGCAGGCGATGGCGGTCGCGTTGCTTCGACTGATCACCAGGGTGTCGGCGCTCTTCGCCAACGTGACGGGCACGGTGGCGCTGCCGCTGGTGCCCGTGTTCGCGGTCGTGCTGTTCGGAGACAGGATGACGGGGATCAAGGCCGTTGCCATGCTCATGGCCGTGTGGGGGTTTCTCTCCTACGTGTACCAGCACTACCTCTACGGTCGGCGAGCGGCCAAGGGGAAGGGGGGAACCGTGGAATGCTCCGCGGCGCGCGCGGGAGGCGAGGCCATTTCGCACCCTTGAGACATTTGTTGAAAATAGTGTAGCTCAAAAGTCCGACATGATGAAAAGTGGCTAGGAAATATATTTATATTTCAACACTTTTTCTCACGGCTAGGCTATTTTAGTCCTTACCGTGGGTTCGGTGCAGGCCGCGGATTTTTTAATAATAGTGCGTGAGTATGGTCTTCAACTTGAAACATCCTGGGTCTGATACCATATTAAATTGATGCACTAGACTAGGCAATATATTTATATCTCAACACTATTGAGTTCGTATCAGTGAGATCTTCAATAATATACCCACACGAGATTTGTTTTGCAACACTTAATTAGTTTTCAATCTAAAGGTGTTTGAAAGTATCTTTTGATCACTATCAATAGATGGTATTCATACTCTTCATAAATAGCTAATGGTATTCAGTGTGCATCCTTGAATACATGCAAGCTTCCAGCATGAAAATCATGTTGGTTCATCGGGTATCAGGAATTTCATTGATGCAACAAGCTCTCAGAGTTGTATACGAGATGAAGCATTCCTCTCGCTTTTTGCTTAGATTCAGTTAGAGCAGGAAACATTGTTTTTCGACAACTCTAACAAATGTAACTATTTGTTTCCCATGTATCCCAATTTTATGTCTCAACGTGTCATGGTTTGTCTTGTATCACCATCAACTTGTAGTTCTGTAATGTTAAATGATGGATATTCTGAGGCATGTGTGAGTGATTTTCTTACCCTATCATGTGAGTGAGGGTCTCGGTTCCTGGTTCACCGGTTAAACCGCCAGTTTACTCGGTTCACTTGCTGGTTCTTTTAAAATAGAATAGTGCAGAAACATTAATAGTCTGTGAGAAAATGTAATGTATTTAATCTCTACGTGGACTTGTATGACACAAACCAGCCTTGCACCGGGTGGTTTACCCAGCCGCAGTTCCGTAGCGCGCTGCAGGGAGGTCGCAGGTTCGATTTATGCACCCTACCTCTCGGCACCGAATTTGCTTACAAAAAAAGTCGGCTCGGCGCCAAACTGAAATGGCTAAAAAAAAACTGCTTGGTACAGTTATGCAATTGTGAGATTTGGGGGCCTATGGAAGCACGAGCCATCGTTTATAACACGCATGGATGGATGGATCTTGGAGGCTAGCTCAGGCACGGTGAGAGGGCCGCTCTTGGACTGGCTGGAGCTTTGCCTAGCTTTATCTGGCTGGAGCTTTGTCAGGCTGCTCCTGCAAGTGGAATCGGATTTTGTTGTCTTGTTTCACTTCTCTTTGTGACATGCATTCCTTTTAGGCCTCGTTTGGCAGGCCGGATTTTTCATGTTTTACGATGTAATTTCCAAGACCAATCTGATACTCGATCGCTGAAACGCTTTGTAGGCCGTCTGGCAAGCAGGTCTTGGACGGGCCGGATCTGAGACACGGACACCCCACCCAGGTCCCAAACAGCTCGAATACGCATGCAAGGGAGAGAACTGTATGTTTCTATTCAACTCTGGTATTCTGCATCCGAGAAGTTTTTCAAGTAGCAATCCGTGCGGCAAACAACATTTTTTTATGAGAGGGTTCTAGCATTCCAGGGGATAAGATTGAAAATGAATTTGAGGGGACTAGGTGATTAAAGTGTTTTCACCCAAAACATTGTAGATAATACTATGGAAATCGATGCCTACCAAACGAGGCCGTATGTGTATCTGTGTGTACCATTTATGTTTTGCGAAGATGTGCGCATCATGCATTTGGAGAAATTATATTAGTTCTTCGTGATACACGATAGCTTTATGAACCTAATGAAAAATAACCTTAACTTAGTTTGATATTTCTATAACAATACATTCTACAAAAGGGGTTTTGACATGATTGAGTAGGAGCACGCCAACTAGTAGCTAACCATCAACAAAGTTTTCTAGACCTGTTACTATGGAGGAAATGGATAACGAGCGCAGATTTATCCATAGTCGAATCTTTTTGCAGTCTTCATGCTTGTTGCAGGAGCTCTAAGCTCCACTTAAGGATTGACAATCTGACGAACAATGTTCCTGGCCTAATCTTGTGATCAGTCTTAACTGTTGTTTTTTCATCGTAGCAACTTTTTTTTTTGACACGTTTTCATCGTAGCAACTGAAAACACTCACAGCAGCATGTGTATATCTTCTAGTCTAACGACAAGCGATTACAAAGTTCATCATTAGTATGAAAACTTTCACATAGCATTCCGCAAGATCTTCTTTCGGACATACCTGATTTTTTTCTCATGTGCATCATGTTTTTGTGCTTATGCTGTGTTGCATCAGCTCCAGCTGATTTTATTTGTGCTCGAGGTGCATTACTCTTGCTTGTTTCTGTAATATTTTCTTCGTGCATATCTAACGTTTTTCTTGTTTCTCCCCAAGGCCAAGTCCCAACCTCCTGTTCTCATGTAACAAGGATCTATTTTTTTCTCATGTGCATCATGTTTGGCTTTGGTACGATTCACTCTTGCTGGAATATCCTTTCTATGACTAAATCAAATCTTCAGTCTGTGATCGAGATTCAAGCACTTATAAGTAGTTGATACGAAAGGTAGCTTCCTGACTCTCCTGCCTTGACATTGCTTTTTTATTTGACATGTTTCCAAAAGAACGAACAGATGATCTTCATGTTCCATTCCTACAGTGCCCTCAGCACTGATGCCATCTCTGTACGAGGCCAGTACAAAGCCTCCAGTGGAACGGCCATGGGCATGGTCAGCCCTGAGCCTTCAGCCATGTTAACCTCCTCCTCGCCAACCCTGCTCCACTCGAAGCACTGTACCAGCATGCCCAGCATGAGTCCGACCACCTTCATGCCGAACGCCTCGCCGGGGCACCCTCTCCGTCCCATGCCAAATGGCAGCATCCATTTTCCTTCACCCTTCCCGCCTTCGAACCTCTCTGGCATAAACCTCGTTGGCTCCTCCCACAAGCGCGTGTCCCGGTGCAACGCGTGCACGTTGACGAGGAGCATCGTCCCCGCCGGGATGTCGTAGCCAGCGACGGTGCAGTCGACGGAGGACTCGTGTGGCGCGAGGAGCGGGGCGATTGGGTGCAACCGGAGGGTCTCCGTGATGATGCACTGGAGGTAGGGGAGGCTTGAGAGGTCGGCTTCCTCCAGGAGGCGCCCCGTGCCGACGACCTCGTCGAGCTCCGCCCTTGCCTTGGCCATTATGGCCGGGTGGTTCAGCAGCTCCGCCATGCCCCAGTCGATGGTGCTCGATGAGGTGTCAGTCCCGGTTTGCAGGATGCTCTGTTGCAGCAAAGATTGACATGAGCTGTTGATCAATTGTAACAGAGGAATGCGATTAAATAAGGTTTGTGCAGCCAAGGAAACTTTGGAAATCGTAAGCAGCTGGTGACATAGTTCGTTATTGCATCAATTAATTGTAACAATTGATGTTTACTCCTACTCCCTCCGTTCCAAATTAGATGTCTTCCATTTGTCCACATGCGGATATATCTATACTTGTAACATGTCTAGATACATCCACATGTGGACAAATGAAAGACATCTAATTTGGAACGGAGGGAGTAGTTCGGAATGTAACATTTTTTTATTTTTTTTTGCGGTGGAATGTAACATTATGTCAAAGACAAATTGGGAACTTCCAATGGATGACCTGGTAGACTGGTACTCACCTGTGATAGATACAGTCCATGTATTACCCAAAGTTAGTGACTAGCTAACACATGGGCTACATACTAATCTGTTGTATCAAGGCACACATTTTAACAATAGACTTGCTACATACATTCTTGTAGAGTCCATTATGTCAGGGTGCATTTTGTAATTGGATTATTCTTGAGTAGTGTATTTAGTTTAGCATATCCCATTTTCTTACTGATTGATCCAGTGTTTCGTGGTTTAGTGTTTCTTGGGCATCCTTAAGACCATGCTCTGATTTTCTTGAACATAAGTTTGCAAGGTAAATGATCCATTTGGAACATGGAGGTACCGCGAAATTTCAGGATTAATTCGTTTGCAGGCAGTACCGCTTCTGTTATAGGCGACCACTAATTTCTGTTATAATGTACAAATAAAGCCTGACAAAGAATATGGACTGTGGAAGTTGTCGCTTTTGGACAGCAGAAAAGAAATTCAGGTTTCAGTGACAGGCATAATGCTTCCATTTCTCCATTGCTGAAGATGTCGACAGGAAGATTTTTTGGTAATATAGTTGACAAGGATGTGATTAAGATGGATGAACGACCAAGCTCCATGACTACTAGATAGGACGAAGCTGCTTCAGTAGCATTGGGGTCAGCAGCTGACACTAGTGAACTTCAGCAAAATCTTCAATAAATTAGTAAAAACACTGCTCATTGTAGAAGATGAACCCAGTGTTATAAAGCTTGACGCTAACGGACTTTTTTCCCCGCCTTCGTCCAATAGTTAATAGCCAACCAAGTCGGCTGTTATGCCTGAAATTTCTATCGCGATTCTAAATACTCTGCTTGATTGGGAGGAAAAAGTTGTTTGGAAAAGCCACCGCGTTGATCTTGTTTGCGATGAGAAAATAGCTTGATTGCTCGTTTAATCGTCGAGGGAATGCAGCTTAAGTACTTGGCAATTCGTATGATTTGCCAGTGATTAAAGCTACGTGCTGACACTGATGCAATTTGCAGAACAGAATGAACCGAGGTCCGAGGTGGAAAATGAAGCGAAAGAAATGTACTCGATCGCTCACCAGACAGAGCGCTCTGATGACCTTGTCGCTGTACGCCTCCGGGTCCGACGCCTGCATGTCCAGCAAGTCGCCGACCATCGTCCTGCCACGGCTCCTCCTCCCCTCGTCGTCGGCGGCGCGGTGCTCGTCGATGAGCCGCTGTGCCCACTCGTTGCGCTTCGCGGACAGCTTCACCGCCCTCCGCTTCGCGCCGCCGATGTCCACCATGCCGAGCACCGGCAGGAAGTCCTGCAGGTTGGACGCCCCGTGCATCGCGAAGTACTCCCGCGTCATCTCCCGGAACCTCGACGCCTCCTCGGTCTCCTCGCCGCCGTAGTACCGCTTCCCGGCGATCATCCGCGCCACGACGTTCAGCGCAAGCTCGAACGCGCGCGCCTTGACGTCGACGCGCGCGGGCCTCGACTCCGAGGCCTCGGCCCCAGCTTCGGCGAAGAGGCGCCGCGCGGTGTCGCGGACCTCGGCGGCGCGGACGGCGGCCGAGCGGAGGAGGCTGTGCGCGGAGAGCACCTCCACAGTGGCGATGCGGCGGAGGTTGCGCCAGTTGGGGCTGTAGCTGGAGGAGCCCAGCGTGGTGTAGCCGTTGGAGAGGGGGCGCGCGGAGGGGAGGCGGGGCCGGTTCGCGAAGACGACGTCGTGCGTGGTGAAGCACTCCTCTGCGGCGGCGGGGTCGGCGATGTGGAGCACGCGGCGCGAGCCGAACCGGAGGAGGAGCACCGGCCCGTGCGCCGCCGCGAGGGACCCGAGTGCGCGGTGGAGCGGCTTCTTGAAGAGGTGGAGGTGGCCGATGACGGGCAGGGACGGCGGGCAGCCGGAGGCGCTTCTTCCGGCTTCCGAGGAGGAGCGCGAGGAGGAACAGGGGAGTGGCGAGCGAGAGGAATATGAGGGAGAGCGTCGCGGCGTCCGCCATGGATGGATGGATCTTGGAGCTCAGGCAGGGAGAGGGACGCGAAGGGGGAGCGGCTGGCGCTGTGGACTTGCTGGAGCTTGGCCTAGCTGCTGCTCAGCAAGCACGTGCGGGTTGGAGTGGTTACTTTTTTTTTTTGATTTTTCATACTTGTATTCATACTAAAAAGGGAGCCTTACACATCCAGAAACAAGCAAATATAGAAACAGAGAGGAAACAAAGAACAGCGCAGGCACCATCCATCTTCAACCTCCAGGTCGCCCGGCACGCCGGCCCTCCACCGTCGCAGACGCCGAAGGAGCCAGCCACCAGGAGCACCCGCCGCGGAGCAGAAGAGCTTCTAGCCCGAAGGCTTTGACGAGCCGCAGTATCCACCAACTCCGTGGAGCTGGATCTGATGCCGAAGAAGCAGCATCGGCCGGGGGGCTCCCCGAGCTCGAACTGCCCCAGATCTGGGGCCAGCGCCTCAGATCCTCCACCTTCACGCCGCACTCCCGCACAGCCGCCGTCTTGACACCCCTCCGCCAGCCTCCTGTACACTCGCCACGAGCCTGCCGTCGCCGTCGGAGAAAGCAACGGCAGGGAGGTGGCGCTCCCGCAGCTCGACAGCGCCATCGAAGACGACGCCGGGAAGGGGGAGCTGCAGAGCACCAAAAAGACGACGCCGGAGCCCCTACCACGCCAGCGCCGCCCCAAGGCTCCCTACCTACTCGCCGGAGCGCAGATCCGGGGATTCCCCACCCTCCCGCCGCCGCAGCGGCCGGCGGAGGGTGAGGAATCCCACGGATACGCCGGCGACCGCCGGGAAGAACCGAGTCGCCTCCGATCCGCCTCCGGGTACTGTAGAGAAGGGAGAGGTTCCAGAAATAGGGTCGAGTGTCTTATCCACGGGGACTTTTTTGTTGGAGTGGTTACTGATTAAGCAAGACGCAAGTGCCTACGTACGGAAGCACGAAGATGAGCTGCTTACTCTGATTCGTTTTATAACATTCTGTTGAGAGAATACGCAGAAAGTTGAAACGGAGGACGAGCTCCAAGTAGCCTTTTTTTTTTCAAAATTCAAAATCGACACTTTTTAGTTTCTAAAAATCACAAAACAAATCAAAATTTTAACTCGAAATTTGTTGTATATAAGGCTACAAAAAAAACAAATCGGGCAAAATTTCAATTCTTTGAATCTGTGTACTATTCACCGCCACATCCACTCATATGTCATTTTTCTCCGGCCCACAATACAATGAGTTTCAAGTTGAAATTTGGCACGCCTATAGATCTTGATACTATCTACATTTGGGTATTTTTTCGCTATTTTTGGAAATGTAAAAAATGTTACTTTTGAATTTTGCAAAAAAAAAAAAGAGCTACATAGAATTCGAGCTCCAAAACACCTCTCTCGAGAATACGACACTATATTGATTATAAGGAATCGAAAGAGTCTGCCAGATATAATCCAGGACAAAAAAAAGTTTGATGGGGACAAAGTTTCTGAAAAATAGAAGAAATAAACATATCCGCGAAGTAGGTTAACGTGTGTGTTGATTCATTAGAGAATGACGATGGATATGAGAAAACGATATTTTAGAAGTTCAATGTCTTGCGGCACCATGCAAATGCTGTTTCGATCCATCGTTGTAGAATTGATCCATTGGATCACCGAGAGGCGGTCCAAGACCACCTCTATTGCTCTGTCGTAGGTAATGTCATAGCTAGCTAAGTTTTTGGTTCGGAATCAATTTTGTGCAGTGTTCACTAAAACTTGTTTAATTTTCTCGCACAAAATATTTTTACGTACGGCCACTCAAACTGTTGAGAGAAAACACAACAAGGGAGTAGTGTTTACATAGTGTAAGGATAAGTATGACAAATCCTTGAGCAATGAGAACTTGCCTGTGGCAAGATGGTTAGGAGGGTGGTTGTACCCCCAGCCCACCAGAGTTCAAACCCCAGGTTTGACGCTGGTGTTTCTCATTTAGGCGGAATATTCTTTCAGTGGGAGGCGACGTTCCCGTCGACAGCGAGGCGCCCGTGGTGACTTCGTCAATCTCAAGACCTGATCCGCCGGCTCAGTCTCTCGGAGGTGCTCATAGGGGTAGGGTGTGCGTGTGTGCGTTCATAGGGGTGAGTGTATGCGCGTGTATATGAGCGCTTGCGTTGTACTGTGTTTCTCAAAAAAAAAAAAAAAATCCTTGAGCAACATAATTTGAGGAAGAACTTAGTTACTTAGGTTTAATCATTGTCTTAAAAATAATTTATATAGGTTTTCCTATAATCTAGTGACCTGGTGGTCTCGAATAGTAGCACTCTTCCTTTGGCCCATGGCTGGCATGAGGTGTGAATGGACATGGCGTTTCTTTTTCTGGGCCATCCAATCTGCTAGACTATCCCAGATCCAGTTCCCACCGCACCACTACGGCTATGACTAAGAAAAGGATTCCCTTTCAGAAGGGCACTCCAGCCTCGCCAGCGTGCCACGTAGCTGTCCTGCCGGAGTAGCAAAATCCAAGTTGCCCTTTGCGATCGATTAGCGCATGGAAGAGCTGACCGAAGCGAGCCGACCGAAGCCTGACGAGCCAAGCACCCTATGCGCGCGTACATGCGTACGCCCGATTGGCCGCCGCGCGCATGACGCCCCAAGCGGACGAAGCCATAATCGATTCACGACCGACACGTACGCGTACATCTAGCACGGATCACAGTTTGTACGGAAATAAGTTGTACAACAACACAGATACAGAACCTGCCTGTGGCAGGATGGTTAGGAGGGTGGTTGTACCCCTAACCCACCAGAATTCAAACCCCAGGTTTGACGTTGGTGTTTCACATTTAAGGCGGAATATTCTTCAGTGAGAGGCGACCTTCCCATCGACAGTGAGCGCTTGCGTTGTACTGTGTTTCGCAACAAAAAAAAGTAGTACAACTACATAACACATGTTGTACAACTACATAACACATGTTGTACAACTAGACAGATACATGTTGTACAGACACAGGTTGTACAACTATATATGCACATGTTGTACAACTACAAAGACACAGTTTGTACAGGCACATGTTTGTACAACTATACAGACACAGGTTGTATAACTATACATAACCGTTAGTAAAAAAAAATTCATCGAAACTTGTCAACATGGGATCTAGTTTTGAAAATCTCGACGCGAGGAGCTCAAAAATGAAAACGGTTCGTATTTTGGATAAACGGTTCTCAAAATATTTTGTTTTGAAGTTTCGGTTTTGAAAAATAAAAGGCAAAAAACTGTTCTCCCACCTTCGGTGTCCCTTTCTCTCTCCTGCTCCCCACTTTCAGTCCGGTTGTGACACTTGGCAAATATGCATGCAACTATTAGTATCGAACGAAGGAGAAGGCGACACTTGTCACCACGAGATGGTCCGCTAGGTTGGAACCCTCTTTTTTTCTAGTGATTTCACACCACTACACTACGAAGCAGGCAACTCGTGTAAGGGCCCACCAAACAAGGAATCCCGCAGCCCACGCTAACGCTACTATTCTCATCGCCGATCCGTCCGAGTTACAACAGAAAGCACCTCGGTTCCCGGCACAAAAGCCGTTCAACCGAGAGAGAGGAACCGCTCACAGCTCGCTCACCGGAGAACATGGCCGAGGAGGCGAAGCACCTGGAGACGGCCCGGGCCGACCGCTCCGTCTGGCTCATCAAGTGCCCGTCCATGGTCTCACAAGCATGGCAGGAGGCGGCCGCTTCCAACTCCGGAGGCCCCAACCCCGTCGTCGCCAAGGTCATCCTCTCCTTCGACCCGCTCACCACCGACGAGGACCCGAAGCAGGCAAGCTTTATTTCATCATTCGATCATGTCCTGTGTTGCGTGGTTTGTCTCCATCGAAACGGCGGCGCCGCTCTGAGGTTAAGTTAATGGCCGTAGGCCAGGTTGGTTTGTAACATTGCCCAAATGATGAACTATCGATATGGTTCAACTTTTCTGTCCGCACGCATTGCTATAATGGTGAATTATACTTTGCCTTCGGTTGCATGCATCACTGTTTGCTTTAATTGCTGTCAGTACTTCTTCCAAATATTTACGGTATTTATGTGCCTATTCCGCATGTTTTACCATCTGAAAGAATTTGATGAAACCATAAACCATGTACGTTGGATCCTTGCTATATCAACATATTGGCGTCAATTCAGATTTTTTTTTCAGCTGTCATCCTTTGATGAATTGTTGGCATAACTTAGTTGTACTTTCTTGGACAAAAGTTTGTGCGGTCTGGAGGCACTGAACTGCATTTTGGACCGGTAACAAATTGTTTAGGATAATTATGTTCTACGGAGAGCGCGAGCATAAAAGCTAATGTGTTATACTGCCTTGGTGGTAGAAAACGCTTGGATCTCAACAGTAGTGCCTTGGATATGTCTTTTCCATGTTTCCACGGAACTTTGCTGTCAGTTTCTGTATGCCTCTTGACTAAAGAGATTCCATTTGAGATCTCCGTTTAGGGTACCTATATATGTGTTTCTTACATGGTGTTACTGAATAAGCAGTTCCAGATGGAGATGGCTCAAACCGACAATAATGGCAATAGATCTAAGAACTACTCTTTGAATATGCTCAAGGATTTTGTGCCAATGTGTGCTTTCTCCGAGTCTAACCAAGGTAATAATTATGTTGTGTGTTTAGCATCTCATATGATGTTCGCATGTGTGTCTTTTCTTTTTCTTATATAACACGTTGAAACCAGTTGTTTATGTCAGCGAGCAACCCAAAAAAAGATTTATCAATATGCACTGCATTTCTAATTGGTTCGTGCAAGCCGTTTAAGATTGTGTTTTGTTTTAACTTATTCTTTAAGCACCCTGTTGATGTTTCAGTTCTCTAATTAATTCACGAAGTTTATGCTTTGTTGTGGGCTCTCTACGTTTTACATTTCTCAAGAAACTTCATACGTAGTCATTTTAGTGTACCTACTGACTCATGTGTGATGTGTACCCAATCAAATAAGTGTTTGCATAAAGCTAGCACACTCCAGCTTCAGTTAGTACATGATCATGCTATAGATCAGATATCCTACTTATTCTTTAAGCAACCTGCTGATGTTTCAGTTCTGTAATTAATTCGTGAAGTTTATGCTTTGCTGTGGGCTCTCTACGTTTTACATTTCTCGATCAAGAAACTTCATACTTAGTCATTTCAGTGTGCCTCCTGACTCATGTGATGTGTACCCAATAAAATATGCGTTTGCATAAAGCTAGTACACTCAAGATTCAGTTAGTACATGATGCCCTTTTAAGGGATTGTAATGATACTCATATTTGATTAATACAATCCTTTTCCCCCGCAAAAAGAAGTACATGATCATGCTATAGATCAGATATCCTACTTGTTAGTTGAAGAATCTATTTGGCATTTGCTTTACCAATCCTGTTGGCTGTTGCCCTGGAATAAGGTTAAGGACAATGATCAAGATTTGGCTGAACTGCTTTTACTTCACAATCCAAATTTCCTGTACAGTTTCTTAGCTGTGTCTTATCACATCTTACTGTACATTTTTCTGAATTTAGAAGTTCTTGTGGTAGATTGTCCTCTGCCACATGTTATATGCACCTTGCTAAACCGACACCATGAGCAGAGAATTGTGCATTTTGTAGATTAACCATTTTAACAAAACTATTAATACAAGATGTTTATTTGGAACAATGATGTAATTATTTTCTTGATCACAAAATTATAGTATCCTCTTTATTGCAGGGAAGCTTGCATGTGAAGGAAAAGTCGGGCACAAATCTTACATGGAACCGCACAATGAAAATCTTGCAGACTATGCAAAATTATGTCGCGAGAGGACTCAAAAGTCGATGATCAAATCACGAAAAGTGCATGTCAGATTTTTAATTTGATCCCCCTTTTTCCCTGTTCCTTCCTCCCAGTGTAATTATGTAAATTCTCCTTTCTCCTCATTTCTTAGGTACTTGACAAGGAGCAGGTGGGGTGCGTTCAATGCTTAACCTTGTTGGTGGTTCTCATTCTACTTCAAAGGTAGCAGTCCTTCTCAAGACAGCTAGGACATTTCCCAAGATTGCTAGGGGTCTTGAGAGTAGTAATAAATGGGGACAATGTCTTCTGAAGTCAGGATTTAAATATTATGCCTGACATGCTATGTTCTCAACAACTACCTTCTCTGATAAGCATTCCCAGAAAAATGATTGTAGTGTGTCATTACTTGTAATTTCCGTGCTTATCAGGATAAGAAGAAGGCAACACCAACAAAACCTTTTGAAGGGAAAAGAACACGAAGGGATCGCAAGGATTTGGAAATTATCCTGTTCAGGTTGTTTGAGAGGCAGCCAAATTGGTCACTAAAGCATCTAATGCAGGAAACGGACCAACCAGAGGTATTTTGCGTGCGACTCCTAGAACCTGTTACATTGGATAAAATTTGATACACTGGTAACTGCAGTAATTGCATTTACTTACTATACGTCCATTCATCACTCACCACTTGCACTTGATTCATGCAGCAATTCCTGAAGGAGATGATGAACGATCTTTGCGTCTACAACAAGCGAGGACCAAATCAAGGGACACATGAGCTCAAGCCTGAATACAAGAAGTCTGTTGAGGTGGACACTGATGCAACTTGAAGTCTATATGACTATATCATCATCATCTCTTAGGCTATGCCATACCGGAGCTAGAAATAGAATATAAACTAGTAGTATATATTGCTCTGATGAGTTGAATATAGGTTAATATTTCTCGTGACAATGACGACTCCGACCTGCTAGTTGCTGCATAAAATAAACCGTGAAGGCCGGCTTCTTCTGATTGTTCTTGACAAAGGTAGTTTTTAAGCATAAGCCTCGGTACATACATCCTCGTATTATGTTACCGATTGCTGCATCAAAGATGTTGAGTTTCAGCATCCTCTTCTGTTACGAAGAAACAAGTTGTCCAAATTTTCACAAACAGAAATAAATTTGTGTGTATATCTCAAGTCATGAAGGTACGCAGGATTTGGTTACTGGTCGAATTACCGCGGTTACCGGCCGGTAACCAGATTTCTCGGTTACTGGACGAAAAATCCCGGACCATTTAAATTTGGGATAAATTCTTCCTCCCAAAATATGTTTTTAATTCTTTTTATCATTTTAAGTTTGAATTTCAAATTTTGAGTAAGAATCTCGTCCGGTAATTTTCCGGTTACCGTGGTTACCGGAAATCCCATCCCCCTCCGAGATTTTTTTCAAAACGGTAACCAAAACCTTGGGGCAGAGTAAGATTTTCATGTTCCTTTTTACAGGAGCCTCGCCGCGCTCCTGGCCTTCGCCGCCGTGCCGCTCGTCGTGGTTAGGCTGGTGCCTCGCGCTGCGCCCGACGGGCCGCTCTATGCGCTGTGCCCGGCCGCCATGGATCCTAGGCATCGGGGTCGGCCCGGGCAAGCATAGCTTATCTCAGATTTTTTTTATTTTTTCAGATTTATTTATTTATTATTTGCCTATTTCATATTTTTTATTTTTTTTAGATTTTTTATGGAACTGCCAAGTGGGTCCCACTGTCAGTTTGGTGTCAATTCCCTTTAAGCCAGCCACCTCATCTGGCAGGTGGACCGTCCCTGTCAGAACGGCTGTCTAAATTGGATCAGAGAGTCATTTGGGTTTTCTGAGAAAATCTGGGGAAAATGTGGTACGAAATGAGATTTTGAAGCCGACTGGTACCAATCGGTAAATTTCGCTTGAAATGTGGTATGTTTACGCAATTATCTCTCGTGAAACCCAACCAGCTGCTTGCCGTGGCCGCCGATGGGAGCGGAACTCGGAGCAGTGCACTGTCTAATGGGCAGTAGACGCGCTCAGCCGAGCCGTCTGCGTACTGCGAGAGGAGGAGCCATGGGAAAGCTGGCGCCGGCGGCTGCCAGGACGTGCAAACGGCGGCGAAACGGACGCGGTCGACTGGGGAACCGATCTTGCCATAGATCACGCCGAGGAGATCACCAGGGAGTTTGGACCACAAATCATATGGCGCAACCGCGGCAGACGCGCTCGTCTGCACCGGCCATGCATCCTTCTCTCTGTCAATGTTAGACAAAAAGGTGGTTTGGTTATTCGATCGGATAGGTTTCTATATAGCTCTGCCGTACGTGATGTCGTAGCTAGCAAGTTTTGTTGGCAGATACGGGCCGTCTACAACCGAAACTAGCCACCCAGATCGTCTTATAGATGTTTGCTGTGCGAAAGGATACCAACACACACACAGCCCCGTTAGATACCTAACCTTGTTTGCTATTTTTGTTTTTGAATTTTCCGACATTGCATAAATGTGTTAAATCTGTAACAAAACACGTACGCGATTGTTATGACAGCACACACGCCCAGATTTGCAAACCTTTTTAGACGGTTGTTACAAGTGTTTGTTTAGCGGTGGGTCCACCAAAAAGGCGGAAGTTACTCTGGGGCGATCGGGAGGCGATCGTGTGAAGCTAGGGTTTTCCTCCTTGTGGGTGGCGTCTCGACGGCGGATCGGACCTCGACGGCGAGTTTCTGATCCGTGCGGCGGTGTGGAGAGTGCTCTCTGCGTGTGGAGCATGGGGCTCTGCGGGCGGAAGTTCGTGCATGGCAACGCCGGCCAGATCGCCGGGAAAGCGCGGGGGTGCTAGGGCTCCGTCGCGATCACCGGGGAAATCTGGATCGGAGGAGCTGGCGGCATCGCTGTCAGCCAGGATGGGCGATCTGGTGTTGACGGACAAGGAGGCAACTGGTCTGGTCATCGAGGGTGTTGAGTCTTCTCAGATCCCGAGACCGAGATGGGCAGTAGTGGGGAAGGTCTGCTCGTCCAGGAAGCTGGTCATTGACGCGTTAGAGAGGGCGATGCAGAGAGCCTGGGGTCTGCATAAGTATGCCCAATTCAAGGAGATCGGTGACAACAGGTTCGTCGTTCGGTTCTCTTCAGAAGGAGATTGGAAACATGTTATGAAGAATGGACCATGGCAGTTTGATTTCAGTGTCATTCTGCTCAAGGATTTTGATGGAGCAGTCAGGCCCTCGGATATTGTCTTTGACTCGCTTGATATCTGGGTTAGGGTGCTGGATCTGCCGATGGATTATATGAATAGAAGATATGGCGAACTGATAGGCAACTGGATCGGAAGGTATATTTCGGTGGAGGTGGATGAAGACGGCATGGCGTGGGGCAAGGACCTGAGAATCAGAGTGGCTATCCAAGCTGATCAACCGCTACCGCGAGGGATTAACCTGAAGGAGTCTGCAGAAGATAGGGAGGGTAGATGGTTTGATTTCAAATATGAAAAGGTTCCGCACTTTTGTTTTGAGTGTGGACGGCTTGTCCATGGGGATGGTCAGTGTAAGGAGGAGAAAGGCGAGGTACAGCAGTGGGGGGAATGGCTTCGTGCCTCCCCTCGGCGGAGTCAGAAGGCACCGGCGGCGGTGCGGCCCTCGATGTCCTCGAGTAGCTTTGGTAGCAGAGGTTCTGACTGTGATAACAGGCCTCGGGGGGTCCGATTATT
Organism: Poa pratensis; assembly: GCA_947311845.1. NCBI lineage: Eukaryota > Viridiplantae > Streptophyta > Magnoliopsida > Poales > Poaceae > Poa > Poa pratensis. The sequence continues at coordinate 30,770,640 of CAMZMU010000091.1, read as the reverse complement.
CGTGATCTGCCTCCGAGAAGGAACCTTGCCCGTGAGTATGATCTGCCAAGCTCCTCTCACACTGGTGGGAGAGAGCAACAGGGTGAGATTGGTGGGGTCACCAGTCCGGACAAGAGGTACAGGGGCAAGGCAAATGAGGCCGTGGGAGGGAAGAAGGTGGTGGATAGGTCACCAAAGAAAAATAAAAGGAGCACATTCACGAGGCGGCCGAGAGTTGGCGACGGGACAAACAAGAAGGACAATCCTATGGTGCCACTGGGCACCAACGGAAGGAAGAGAGGTACCAAGCAGGTGTGGATTCCCGTCCCGGTTCAGGTGTTAGAAGAGGGCAGCTCGGAAACGGCGAGCAAGCGACAGAGAACTGGTTCAGTTTTCAACAGAATTGAGGAAGCTCCCTCAGTGTTTGACAGACTGGAAGCTCCATCGGCGGCGCCTGCACAGCAGGGCCGCCGGGACCAATGAGTATCCTATCCCTAAACTGTCGAGGGTTAGGGTTGGACTCGGCAGTGGGGGAACTCCGGGACCTGATTAGGTCATACAACCCGGTGGTGGTTTTCCTGTGTGAAACCAAGAAGAAAGCTGATCAGATGAAAAAGCTCATGTGGAGTCTGGGTTTCAGACAGGGGGTGGCTGTTGATTGCAAGGGGAAGAGTGTTGGCCTTGCTCTCTGGTGGCGAGAGGAGGTGGAGGTGTCAGTCCGCCCGTGGTGCCAATACTACCTAGATGCGAAGATTACCTACGGAGGGGTGGTGTTCAGATTCACTGGAATCTATGGCGAACCACAAACGGATTTGAGGCACAAAACATGGGAGGTCTTGAGGTACCTTAGAAGCCAAGATGATCTTCCCTGGTTGTGTGCTGGCGATTTCAACGAGATATCCAAGCAGGATGAACAAAGAGGGGGGAACCCTAGGAGCCTTGCCCATATGGGAAGATTTAACGACTGCCTCTCCGACTGCGGACTTGCAGATTTTGGCTTCTCGGGCTACCCATTCACATGGAATAACAGGAGAGAGGGGAATGACAATATTCAGGCTAGGCTTGATCGTGCGACATGCAATGATGGCCTTGCTCAGCTATTTCCCGCAACTACTGTGCAGCATATTGAGACGGTGGAGACGGATCATCTCGCTCTTCTCATCCGTGTTGCTGCGTTGGGGATGGGCCCGCGGACACAGGTCACGCAGGGTTTCAGGTTCGAGGAGATGTGGACTCGACATGATGACTACACCCCGATGGTCAAAAACGCTTGGGTGGCGGCGGCATCTGGTGCTGAGGGTCTGCCGGCACTGTGTTCCCGCCTAAAGAGTGTCTCGAACTGCATGCAGTCTTGGGGGAAGACCGTTTTCGGCTCAGTTCGGAGAGAGATCAAACGGCTTCGAGAGCAGCTTGCGCAAGCACGTCAGATGTCACTGAGCACGGGTTCCTCACTGGAGGTTCGTGCCATTGAAAAGGAGCTGCACGAGGTCTATGAAAGGGAGGAGATTATGTACAGGCAACGAGCCCGGGTGGAGTGGCTGAAAGCAGGCGATCGCAACACTCGGTATTTTCAGAACAGGGCTTCTCATCGGCGACACAAAAATACTATCCATGCTTTGCGGCGAGCGGATGGCAACAGATGCACCACGGACGTAGGCATGAGAGCACTGGCTCGTGACTTCTACTCCAACCTATATACGTCAGCGGGTGCTGCTAATTTGGAGCTGATCCTGGACAAAGTGGTTCCGTCAGTCACTGATAATATGAACCAGAAATTGGGCGGCCCAATAAGCGATGAGGAAGTGGAACGGGCCTTGTTTCAGATGGGGCCGACCAAAGCACCCGGGCCGGACGGGCTCCCTGCCCTCTTTTACCAGCGGCACTGGTCGCTGCTAAAGAACGCCGTGTGCGAGGCGGTGCGTGACTTTTTGGTCAGGGGAGTAGTGGCAAAAAATTTCAATTATACAGTGATTGTGTTGATTCCAAAAACTGCCTCCCCTGAGATGCTTAAGCAGTTCCGGCCGATCAGCCTCTGTAACCTTTTGTACAAGATAGCTTCTAAGGTCATGACCAATCGGTTGAAAACGATACTTCGGAAGAGCAGAGTGCGTTTGTTCCTGGCAGAATGATTACGGATAACGTTTTGATTGCCTACGAGTGTGTTCATTCTATCAGGACACGGAAGAAGAAGAAACCGTTGGGAGCGGTGAAGCTAGACATGATGAAGGCGTATGATCGGGTCGAATGGATTTTCTTGGAGGAAATGATGAAGCGGATGGGGTTTTCTGATGGTTGGATAGAGATGGTGATGCGGTGTGTGACAACGGTCAGATTTGCAGTTAAGCTGAATGGCGGCATCTCGGAGTCCTTTCACCTTTGAGCCCTCGAGAGGTTTAAGGCAGGGAGACCCCCTCTCCCCATACCTTTTCCTCTTTTGCGTTGAAGGATTCTCCACCTTGCTTAGACATGCTCAGGAAGAAAATATGTTGAAGGGCGTTAAATTTGGTACGGATGGGCCCCATGTGACCCATCTACTTTTTGCAGATGACAGCATAGTATTCCTGGAAGCATCGGTGGAGAGTATGAATGCACTCAAAGAGGTCCTGGCTGCTTACGAATCAGCTTCGGGGCAGAAGGTGAATTTGGACAAATCGGCTATATTCTTTGGCCCCGGCTGTAGTGCTGACACTAAACAGGTGATGAAACAGATCCTAGGGGTGCTGGTGGAGGCGCTGTGTGAGAAGTATCTCGAGTTGCCTACGGTGGTAGGTCGATCCAAAGAAGGTGCTTTCCAATATATAACAGAAAGGGCTGGGGCTAAGGTGGGAGGGTGGAAGGGGCAAGGTTTGTCTATGAAAGCTAAGGAGACACTAATCAAATCAGTGCTCCAGGCAACTTCTACCTATCCAATGAGCTGTTTTCGGTTTGGCAAGGTACAGTGTAAGAAGCTCACCTCTATAGCGTCCAATTTCTGGTGGACTCTCAGAAGATCGAGGATCCCGCCAGCGTCACTCGGAGGAGCATCAACCTCTTGGAGGAGTGGCGCAATGTCAATGCGACGGCGATTAGGTCGCCAACGGCTCGGCATGAACGTTGGCAGCCTCCTGCAGAAGGATGGACGAAGATCAATGCCGATGGTGCCATGAGCAAGGACTCAGAGATAGGTGGTGGGGGTGAGGTTGTCCGCGACCACGATGGACGCTTCCTAGCCGGAGCTTGCCATTTTTTCCCCTCACTCCTGGACCCTGAGGACGCCGAGCTCCGGGCCTGCCAACTAGCCCTTGTGTTGAGCAAGAATCTGAAGCTGAAGAAGGTGATATTGGAGACGGACAACCAGGGGGTTGCTGCGAAACTGATGAAGGAGGAAAGGGACATGTCGTTGCACGGACCGAGGATTGAAGCTATCAAGACCTCGCTGCGGGAGATCGACGAATTCCAGGTTAGATGGGTGCGGCGGACGGCGAACGGCGCTGCCCATGTCATGGCGAAGGAGGGGTGCGGCTTGGCGTTAAATAAAATGTGGTATCATATGTATCCAGAGTGCTTAGAGACTGTTCTGCACAAGGATGTGATGTCGGAGATGTAATAGGCCGTAGCTAAATTTCAAAAAAAAAACAAGTGTTTGTTTCCTCTTTTTTGATGTTGCGTATGTGTTTCTAAATTATAACAAACATTTATGCTTTTTATTGCGAAACCACACGCGAGATGTTGCACGGCTGTTCTAAATGAATATGCAACAACAAAAATATTGTTTAATCACTTTAAAATTGCTGCAAAAACATGTTTTTTGTTGTTGTAATCGTTTGCTATTTATTATGTTGATATAATTGGTGAGTTTGTTGCACAGTAATCTGCGGAAATTGTTGTTTAACCAATTTTTGTAGCATTACCTTTTTCGAAATGTTACAATATTTTGATTTTTGTACGTGGGCTAATTTTTTTGTTCTAACACTCAGTATTTTGTTGTATATATACCTCTTTGTTTAAGTGGAGCTGCTGTAGTGTGGTTTGTTTCCGAAAAACTCAGGGACTAAAATACAAAAGTACATTGTAGCTGATAATGGGCGTTGGGTGACCATCCGACGACTCTGGAGGTGACCTATGTTTGATGACTCCTAGGGCGACCTGCGCCTAGCGCTCTCAAGGGGATACGTCTGACAATTCGTCCCGGCGACTTGCATTGCCCTCGCCTACTTTTTCTCTTATAGTAATCGTGCACGTGCAATGCACGTCTCAAATAATGCATAAAATTTTAATAAATATATTTGTTATTCAAAATTTCAAGCTAATTTAGCTTCAAGCATATTAAGATGAGACTACACCGGATTTCTACCTAAAAATGAAACTAACACCAATTGTCTCATAGTTTGGTTTCTTAGTGAACAAAAGTAGTATGTATCTGTGTTTGAATAAATAATCATTGTTGTTTTGTTGTCAAATTAAGAACAAAAGACGGTTTTACGAAAAATTGTTCGATGAATAAGTTAAAAGTGAAATGTTATTACAGCTAAAATTCTATTATCTCCATAAAAATAACATAAAATACAAGTGGTAAACCAAACCTATAGAAGCTAGAACATGTAAGGAGTTAGAGAGCCAAATATTGGGAAACATTGAAGTCAGGATTTTGCACAAGAATAAAGTATGTTAAAGCAACCTACATATATTTTAGACAAAAACGGCATCGCTCCAAATTTCAGAGGTTAGATGAAATAGTGTACATCACATGTTCCCTGATCGAAATGTTACAGACAAACACTTAGTAATGGAAGAACATCCTAATAGAAAAACCGGAGGCTTCTCACTATAACTACTCTCCTTGTCCTGTGGATTCTTCAATTGAAAGCTCATAAAAATCATCTTCACACTACAGGAATGGCGCTCTACGCCGACGGCTTTTTGTCGGGGCCATCGGCGTAGAGCCCGCGGAGGACAGCCCTCTGATTTGACCGTCGGCGTAGAAAAGCCGTCGGTGTAGTTTTGACACAGGGCTACGCCGTCGGCATAGGTTCGCCGGGCTATGCCGACGGCCAAACGGGCTGAGCCGAGGGCGTCTGACGCCGAGGGCCATACGCCGACGGCCGTCGTCGGCGTATACATACGCCGAGGACAATGTGGCCTATGCCGACGGCTTCCAGCCGTCAGCCTATCAGGCCATTCCTGTAGTGTCACTCTCTACAGGTGGTGACGCGTCCCTGGTCACAGGTCTCCATATTCTCAGAGAAGAATCAATAACTTTGGTTTCAAGGAACTGTTATCATCCATCAAACACGCATATAAGATCTTAATATTCTTTAAATCACTCACATGTATAGAATACAAACCAGCAGACATCTCAAACTTATAATCAGGTCTGATTCCAGTAAATTCGTCACATGCATTCTTTTGCAGAAATTCTATTTCACCTCTGCCTCGCATACATCTAAAAAGGAATAACCAGCATACAACGTGCAGTGAACATGATAGAAGTTGTATAGCTCAGTGAATGAACTGTGTAAAGGCTGAAACAAATGTGTGAATATATAATCGTTGAAAGTCCAAACATAACGTGTGGTATCAGATTTAAGCATCACAATGTTACCGGTCAAACACTCGGAGCATTCAGTGATTTGGATATGCAACAGCTTCAACATAAAAGAATATCAGACATAAATAAGGGCAATCTTTGACCTTAGTAATTGGCTCCTAGAAAACAAAATAGACTTACTGCACCATGTGTACTCTTCTCCAAGATTTTCTATAGGCGCCAAAAAGAAAAGAAAATCAAGAGAGTTGGAAAGTATGTCAATCTAACTAATGAAGCAACAAATTAAAGGATCCCAAACTATTATTTGCCCCATTATAGTGGTGTTTGTTTTGGTATGGTAAGGAACTGATCTACATATAACCAATCTTAGATTTAACCACAAATACAATCCTCTACTGCAAGAGACTTGTTCTTATTAGTGAACTAACACCAAGTAGAAAAATCAAATACCATCATTGCTAGCATAGCAAATCCACCTCCCGGTCTGCATATACAACCACCACATGGCAACACTTTCGGACCCGACCTGTGCAATACCTTGGCAACATTGTTCCTAAATTTACCTTGATAGAATGCACGATAACCACAGAAAATACATGGAGTAACTGAGTCAATTCATGTAATTTTCTGTTGCTCAACCATTTTTCAATTACTATGCAAGTACTACTTAGGGACTATGCAGTAGCTTATTAGCTCCATAGGAGTACAACTGAAATGATACTTCCGAACATGCCTATAAGTTGAGAACTATTACAATATGGAACTGAAGTACGACCTACAATGTAGAAGTGGATCTCCTAAGACGAAGCAGAGCAGTCAATAACACAAATGACAAAAAAAAAATTCCACAAACAACTCCATATTTCCTGATCTAGGCAATAACAAACATGAGATTTGTGCTAGGTGAGCCATATCGACAACACAAGAAGTTCCCCTACAAATAGAATTCAGTCTCAAGGATTAAACAACAATAATCTTGAAAATCTGAGTTCAATTTCCGTGTGATGTTCAAAGAAAACAATATGCTTCAGAATACAAATGATTTAAAACTGAAAAACTGAAGTAAACATGCTTTACTTCCCTGGAAGAATAGTTCGTCATATATATCTGATTATTGCAAGAGATCCTGTTTTCCAATGCATGAAAGCATAAAAACACTCTTTTTCAGTCGAAAAATAAGGCGTAGTTGCCAAAACAGGAATCAGAGAAGGCTCTCGGATGTAGCAATCAAAAGGACAACCATCTTGATGTCGATCCTTTCTGCCCTTACTCAAAGCAATCAAATTCCACAAGCATCTCTGCAAACTTTTACTAAAAATAACATGCTACTTATATTGGAGACAGCAAAACATTTAGCTCCTAAAGAGAACTTTGCGGAATTCATTCGGTAACAAGGTTGCTTGGAGATTACTCCCCAACTTAACCTTCTAGCAGCTATTTTCCTCTCAAGAAATCTGATCGTGTAGACGTGTAGTATTCTCAACCCATCGGCAACGCACATGAAGAAACAAATACTCTACTGGGACGTGCCTTTAGAAAAAATAGCGCTGCGTGCTTATTCCGGAACAACAACTCTGAATTTACCTTTACGTCATTGTGGCAATGTCGGCCTTCTGAAATTTTATTGTGGCATAATGAACATACACATCATCCATTCATCCCCTTCCGTTGTATGTAGCACCTGCCATATCATATATATGTAGCTTGTTAGTCCACATATTATTATGCAAATAAGGCAACATATAGCTAACAGAATGGCATACTTGATCACTAACGTTGAATTACTCTCTTGTAAAGTCCTCATAATAGGTAGACCAACTGTTTCTCTGTTATCTATTACCATCGGATAATGGAAGAGACTTGGGCATGTGCCTCTACATTTGGCTTAGCGTTCCATGGTAAACAGTAAGTCGATGGTGCAAAATAGAAGGAAATAACTGTATGAAACTTTAGATTGATATATACCGCAGATAACCAGGTATACTATAATACTAATATGACAACAAAGGGTCACACGTCTGATTACTGAACGGAATTGTTGAGAGACAGAGAGGAACGTTTCACAGTATATCAACTGCAACTAACACATTTAGGCACAAACGACAATTATAATCATGTGAGTCCCACACCAATGACAACCTGATAATCCTTCACTGGAGAACATCCTGTAGTAGCTAGCAGCAGAAAATCAAATGTCAAACCAGACATCGCTTGGTCTGCCACAAGAGTGAAGACATCACTTGGTGCAGGGGATAGGCGGGTGCAGATCCCTCCGCGACGGACGGCAGGTCAGGGGGATGAACCATACGCATCATTGTTTTTGTTGCTCTATAAACAATCTTTACATGAGGTAGACCATACAATCAGGAACTTACAGATTATTATGACAGCATCTACCATAAGAGATTAGTTGAATTTACCACTGTATATTCCTTCATTCTGTCTTATATATGTTATAAGCAGAGCATGCCAAGCGTTCAGTTTTGGGTGCTTGGATTACATTTACCTACTGATACTTGTAGCTATCTTCTGTAGGTACAACTGCACAAATACAAAGTATCTACAGAGGCAATCATGGACATAGAACAAAATTGTATACCTCCAGTACTTACGAAGGCTGAAATCTGTAAAATTGGTTATGCTGATACTTCAAGTATTCCAACTGCATGAAACAGGATAATTCAAAAATCTCAATGACCAAATGCCAAATCAAAGCAGATACATGTACGGTCTTCATAGGTATGAACCAATTGAGCAAGTTGCATCAATTATGATGATCTATTAGAACAGATGCATGCTCCCTCTTTCCTTATGAGAGATACCCGAAGTTATGTTTTTGTTTGCCACTGCTGCTTGCTAAATTCCAGTTCAGAAAGTGAACAACACGGGTGCTTTAAAAATCATGTCAAAGTTCATGTGCTAATCTAACTAACCCCAATCTGAAGAAGGATTTTGATTAACTGAATGCGGGAATTAATGTAATTCACCACTCGGCACCGTCGGATCACTAAGGCCGACTTTCGTCTCTGCTCGACGGGTGACCGATCTCACTGACCCCATACCTGCTAGCTCCACAACAATTGGGACGGATTTTGAGTCCGCGGCGTTGCTTCCGTCCTGAGGCGAGAGGAAACAGGCGAAACGACGGTGGCGCCTGCTTGCGTGCGGCAGGGCCCCGGACGTGGAAGCGGCACTTGCTGGAGGGCGGGCAACAGGCCCGGGAGCGTGGCAGGGCGGCGGCGTGATGGAACACGGCGACGTGCGCGCGCTGGTGACAGGCGGCGGCGCCCTCAGGACGGCTGACGGTCAGGACGACGGCTTGTAGGCTGCGGGGTCCTCCGGCGGGCAGTGTGGCGGCCGGACGCGTGATCGCTGGTGTGCGGGAGGGCCTGCGCCGGCCGTGTAGCAGGGGACTGTACGGCCTCCGGCAGCCGCGTGGGCGAGATCGAGCGGGCGAGTGGGCAGCTGGCACGCGTGTTGCTGTTTGGGCCAGCGAGCAGCACGCCCATCAGCCCGCCACCGCGCCGACCTCCGCGGCCTCGATCTGGTTCCGCCCGTGCGACGTTGGACCCGCGAGAATGCGCAGCGCTGCCTTGGTCGCTGGCGCCGAGGTCGTCGCGGCCGAGGCACCACCATCCGTGTCGCGTAGCCACCGCGCCGGCCTCCGCGGCCTTGATCTGGTTCTGCCCAGGGGGGGTGGGGGGTGGGGGGCAGCGGCGCGTGCGCGTGGGTGGGCGGCAGAGTGGGGAAAAGCGGCGCCGCCTGTGGAGGCTGCTCAGTAGGTTAGGCTTCGTCTCCTGGAGGCGACGCGAGGCAGGACGGCGGCGACAAGACCGGTGGCGGAGGGCGATGGAGTAGACGGTTTCTGTTTCAGGCGGAGCGATGGAGATTGAGGGGCGGCAGCGCGGTGAGAGGAGTGCCCGGCGGCGCGATGTAGATTGAGGGGCGGCGGCTGTGGAGAGAGAGGAGCGTCCAGCTGCCCGGCGAAGGAGGGTTGAGGGGCGGCAACGCTCCCGGCGAAGGAGGATTGAGGGGCGGCGTCGGTGGAGAGAGAGGAGAGTGGGGGTCGTGGGGTGGGGAGCGTCGACCGGTTGCCTCCTTTTTTTTTTTTTTTTTGGTAAAAGCAGAAGCACATCATCCATCATTCGGACAATCTGAGGCGTTGATTCGGGGCTGATGGACGGTTCAGATCCTCCGGATCTGACAGTCTCTGTCTTTTAATATTAGTGGAGATGTCTTGTGTTCCACTCCTCAGAACCAGCAACATTTCAATTTTTTCTTTTTTCTTGCCACTTCATATTTGAGCTACTTAATTAATCAACTAAACGGAGTAAGTGCTCAAATTTTCTGAATGACTTTCCTGGATGTTCAGATCAAATAATGAATCAACAGTACATAAAGTCACAACTCCTAGTGGATATTTAAATAACACAAGTATAAGCACCATCTTAAGCATTAAAAAGTTATGTTACAAATACAACAGCTACCTATAACTACCAAAAAAAAAGTAGAATAATGCATCTATCTGTCTGTATATCTATCTTTCTATCACTTAGGCAGTCGTGGACTGGTCCATTTGTATCTGTCCATGATTATAACTGCACCGAGTCACCGACACATATGACACCAAGTGAACTCAACTGTCTGGAGAATAAATTGTTGGATATTGGCACGGCGGAAAACATCTCACCGGAATTGCTGCATAATCTAAGGATGAGAGGTGCAAATGGATAGATACAAATATTAGTTATTTCCAATACAAGACGGCTTGCCACTCTTCATTCATTTCATAACACATAAAAACACTTGATCCAAACAAAGATTCATCACAAAATACCTAGCTAGCTAGTCCTAAACATCACACTAAAGATGAGTAGCCAGAGGTGCCATGAAAAAATCCTATCAAGAGGATCTTTTAATCAGGTTAATATTGAAAAAATGACTTTGGGAAATCCTCCAACCTGAATAAAAAACCATTATATAGTTCAAAACAAAACAACAACTTCCTCCAACACCCAACATGAGCATATATTGTTGTTCTAAGTAAAATTAAGAACCAAGTATAACACGACATGTTTCCTCAAAACTTCACTCCTACACACCACATACACATGGTTAATGCAAAAACGATCAACACAGTTGCACTACCATCAAATGGAGTGTCGATACTGGATATAATGATATCCAGCACCTCATATAGACCATAACAACCATGCAACCTGTAACACCACTACTTGAAAACTGATGAAGTAAACGCAAAACTAGTGACTTATGCCAAAAGTTCCTCCGAAAACTACACCATGTGCTGTAATAAAGTATTTATAAATAGTCAAAAGTTCCTCGGAAAACAATTGAAAGGTGTTTCCCTAAATTGCTAGCATAAAAACCTCGCAAACACTAGAGAAAGGTTGGTCGTCCAGCTCATGTGTTTACGTGATTTGGGATAAACCGCTAATTAACCATTCTGAGTTCACAGCTCAACCTACTGTAATAAGAATTGGTGTATGGCTAAAAATATTTTCTGAACCTACTGTACAACAAGCATACGTACAAATTGCTTAATTCGGTCCAGACAACTAGGCTTACGTGATTTGGATTTAAACGCCAATTAACCGTGTCCCCAGATAAGACTTCCGGAGCCTTGAACCAAAAGTCAATACACGCTGTCACCCTGACAAATTAAGCATCAGATCAATAATTATAACAACAATGAAGGCACATGATCATGTGCTGACTCCTATAGTTAAAAGACAAGTGGTGATTGAATCACATGCATGACAACTACAGCCCACACTACGCACTGTGTCCACTGATTAAGCAATAGTGTAACAAGGAAGCGGCAATAGTTTCCATCGAGTCGCAGAGCAGCAGTTCATGGAGATCACAAAGGTGGATCTCCGCGGGCTGGAGCCTGGCGGAGCAGGATGGGACAAAGCTCGGGATGCGGTCACCGCGTCCATGGTGGCCTACGGCTGCGTCGTAGTCCAAAACGATGGGCTGGACAGGGACATCCAGCTGGCGCTCTTCGGGCGCGCCATGCCGGAGCTCTTCGCGTTCCCGGTGGAGACCAAGCGGCGCAACGTCTACGACGATGTGCAGTACGGAGGGTACATCGGGCAGCTACCCGGAATGGCCGGTTACGAGAGCATGGGCATCCAGGACGTCTCAGGCGCCGGCGTCATCACCGAGTTCGCCAACCTCTTCTGGCCACAGGGTAACCCCGACTTCTGGTGAGACTAGCTGATGATTCTACATTACTCTGTTGTATGTACTCCCTCCGTTCCAAATTTATTGCCGCAGTTTTAATACAACTTTGTACTAAAACTGCGTCAATTAATTTGAAACGGAGGGAGTATATATTACGCAAATGATTATGTTTCGACATCATCGAACCCAACTTTCGGTTGCCACAAATACTCTGTCCAGTGAAACATCTTCCCAATTTGCCACGAGTGCTATTAAGCTGGAGCAGACAGTGACAAGGATGGTGTTAGAAGGCCTTGGTGTCCGGGACAAGCACGCCCTCGACTCGCACCATGACCAGCTTCGCTATTCCTTCCGGATGGCCTACTACGGAATCTCCCCCGAAGACGACGCGAACAAAGTGTCCATGCCGGAGCACCGTGACTACGTTATGACCAGCATGGTTGTGCAGCACGAAGTCGAGGGCCTCGAGGTGAAGTTGAAGGACGGCAGCTGGTTCGCCGTGCCTCCTGAACCGGACACCGTCGCCATCGTCGCCGGCAGTCTACTTAATGTAAGGATGTCAACAACGCTGATCTTTCTCACATTCCCCTCCTTGTGTGTAGTCAAACTATGAAATTCAGACCGTCGAGAAGAAGGCGATGATAACATATTTCCCCCTGCATGTAGGTGGTGACCAACGGACGGGTTCAGGCATGCCTCCACCGCGTGAAGACGCCCAGCAACCGCGAGCGCTTCTCGGCGCTGGTAGGCTGCATGCCCACCCAAGGTAGCACGGTGCGAGCAATGGACGAGCTCGTCGACGAAGACCACCCTCTGATGTACAATCCATGCGATCCTTACGAGTATGTCAGCTTCCAGTACTCGGAGAAAGGCCGCAAATCCAAAGACGCGCTCAAAGCTTTCTGCGGAGTAGCTAAAGATGAGCCTGTTGTTAAGGCATGAAAGCAGATATGCGATTGGCCATTCCAGTGGAAGAAGTCAACTCCGTGCACGGAAAAATTTCATAATTAGCTTCAGTATTTTTTACCACGCTTCCCTAACGATATATGGAATTACATGTTCTTTTGCTACAGAATTCATGTATGGATTCTTTTTTGCAATATTTATCTTATTCCCAGAATATTATTTTTCTATCATACTAATCTCTACCATCTCTACTATATAATACGAGGAACATTTCTTCCTCCAAAAATTTCGTCCGTCCGTGGTACGTCGTGCATATCGGTAGGTCGTGGTAAGTCGCCGATGGTACGTAAAGAGACACAGACGGTACCACCAAACCAACCATCCACTCACGCACCAGCAGTTCAAATTAAATACGAATACAGCTCGAATCACCAACCCAGCCGTACCTCGGACGGGTTGACCATCCCAAATCGGAAATTGAATCGATCTCTGCCTGTAAAGAAAAGCCAAGCAAACAACCCCGATCAGAACTGATCCAATCTCTGCATGACTAAAGGAAAAGCCAAGCTGAACGATCCGGAGCGGCTGCCCTTGACGATGGCGGCTGGCGGCGAGCGGATGCAACTGGCAGACTGGTGAGCGGCAGGCGGCCTCAGTACCTAGACGAGCGGCGGGTGGCCTCGACGGCGTTAGAAGCTCGTGTTGCGTCGGTAGGCTGCACGGCGTGTGGTGTCTGCGGGCGGCGCTGGGTCTGCACAGGCGTCGTGCTGAGAACATGCATGACTGCCCGGCACGCGGCACTGCCGCGCGCATAGCACGCAGGTTTACGTACGCTGTGGCCTGTGCAACTTGGATCCTTTCTTTTCTTCTCTAATCGTGCAGCATGTTCTGTATCACATTTTCACATGGCCAGAAAATTTACGAATACCACGGTGGAGGCATAGCAGCCGAAGCGGTGGAGACGGAGATAAAGCTGAGAATAGCTAACTACCTGCTGCTTAGCACCGGCGATGATAACTAGGTTGGTTCTATTTGTTCGGGAGTGAGATATAACAAGATGTGGTGCTAGCTAACTCACTACACAATTTTCTCTTCTGGTGAGAACATAGTCAAGGCTTAAATACTTGATTTTGTAAAGTCGATCCTAGAGATAAAACGAAATAAGTTTTGTATAAAGAATGGGAAAAAAAATTGAGGTGTATACTTTCCCAACTTTATTCTGGAGCGTTGTTTAAAAACATTGGCATAACATATTTTTATCTTTTATTCACACGTGCATTATAGTTCGGAAAGAAATTTTGGAGTGCTTAGATTTGTGAAATACATAGCCAAAGTTTGATTTTTCTTCGTCTGTTGACATAATATTGCCTTTTGACGGTGAGATCTACAACAAATAAACTTTCAAATGATCTTTCACAACCTCCGATGCATGTACAAATCAACAATTATATTATAGTATAAAATTATATTTGTCCGTAGCAGCGCACGGGCAATCAGCCCGCAGTCCAGTTAAAACTGATAGAAACGTTTTCTGTTCGCCAGACGCAAAAAAAACACGCGCATCCCTGCATCGCCGCCTTCCCCGACCCAGCGCCGCCTCCCACCCCGTGGGTTGACTTTCCCTCAGCCGCCCAGATACGCCGGCCGGACATCACCAATCTCCGTGCATATGGAGTTCCCCGCACGCCCAGTTGGAAACCGGCGCGCGTGCAAGCCTCCGCCACGGCACCGCCGATGGCCGTTTGCGTGTACGTCACGCGTAGGAGAGGGGTACCAGACTACCAGTCCACACGCCCCCGCGCCGGATCCATGCTTGTACGTGCAGGATCCAGCAGCGCCGCCTCCACTTCCTCGAGACCGCACCCGGCGCCGAGCTCCACCACGCGCTCTCCCCGGATCTCCGTGCAGGATCCAGCAGCGCCGCCTCGTCCACTTCCTCGAGACCGCACCCGGCGCCGAGCTCCACCACGCGCTCTCCCCGGATCGGAGGAGGCTGGAGTCGAACACCATGATTTCTGCGTACTGACAGAGTGGAATGCTCGAGGACGCGAGAGTCCTCGCCGATGCTATCTCCGGGGGGAACGTGCGCACGAGCACCATCCTGGTGTCAAGCTATGCCCGCCTTGGCCGCGTGCTTGACGCTCAAAGGGTGTTTGACGGAATGCTCGAGCGGAACACCTTTGCGTGGAACGCCATGGTCAGCTGCTATGTACAGAACGGGGACATCACCATGGCGCGCAGGCTGTTCGATTCGATGCCGAGGAAGCATGTCAGGTCATGGAACTTGATGCTCACCGGGTATTGCGACAGTCGACAGATGGTGGATGCACAGCGCATGTTTGAACAGAATATTTGATTTGAAGCAATGTTGTAACTGTTTGTTCCTTACCTTTGTCCTTGATTTGGTAAGAACAATTTAAAGAAAAGATATTGCTGTTGAGTTGAATTTTTCTCTCCCGTTGCAACGCACGGGCATTTTGCTAGTATTATTAGGAGGTGGCTAATTGGTGGTTACCCTCTGACCATTACAGACGATACCCTAGGCCGGAAAAAACGTTCCCCCCCCCCCCCCCGACCCCCACGTCGTCCGCCTTGGGCGACTCGGGGGCGAACCCTAGGCGCCACCGCTCGTCCCTCCCCCCGACCTGCTTCTCCCTCGCCGCCGCCGGCGACCGCTGCCGGGCAAGCCCACGGCGGAGCCGGCGGCGGGGCCTTCTCCTCGCGTCTAGCTGGGTCGAGGGGCAACCTCGTCGAGGCGCTTGAGGCCGGCTCGGCCATGGTGGTGCTGCTGGGCGACGGCGTTGTGGGCCCTGCAGCGGCGGCTCTCCTGGAGCGTGGTCGTCGGGAAGGTGCCTCTCGGGCTCGTGGCCAGGGCTGGGGCCCTGTGCTTGCTCGAGATGGCCGAGGTAGTCGCCTCCCCTTCCGCCAGATCTCGATCTGGACTGCCCTCCATGGATGCTGGCACCCGGATCCGTGCGGGATTGGGTGTGTGCTGCTTCTGCTTGGGGTCAACCGACGCTTGTTGTGCTCGGGCACGCGTGGAGGCCGGTGCCTCTCTCGAGCGCCGCCTCTCGATCTGCTAGGATGTGCGTGGAGGTTGGAAGCCGGGGCGACGGCCCCGGGTGGTGGAAGTCGCGACACCGAGGCGGGGGTCGTGGCTCTGCTGCTGGCTGACGGTCATGGCCTCGTGGGCGGCGTGTTGTTCGGCGAAGAGGCGGTCAGTGGAAGTGGTTCGGTAGCTTCCTCAGCGGCCGACCACACTCGGTTTGGAGAAGGCGGGTAGTGCCGGGGTGAAAATCTGTCTGGCGTTGCTTTGGCCGACGGCGGCGACGCCCATGGGTACCGTTTTCCTTCTTGAAGGCGTCGTCGCGACACTCCCCCATTTCCTCTCGAGGCTCCCGGTGAAAACCTTGGATCCCTTCGGATCAGGCGGCGGCGGAACTTTGGTGTCGTTCCCTTCTTGAAGGGGTCGCCTTGGAGTCCATGGTGCGTTCTCTTCCGATGGTGGTGTGGTGGCAGTGACAGTGGTGGTTGGCAGCCAAAGTCTCCAGTTTGGGTTCTGCCCTTCGAGGCATGGTGTAGCGTCCGTTGGTGCATCGGCTCGAGCTCTCAGGTGAGCTCTAGTCCATCGACGCCGGCGTCTGCTGTCGAGCAGGGATAGAGGTCCCTTTGTCGACGGAGACTTGTCCGTGCAGCGCAACCCTGCCTCTCTGAAGGTGTCTAACCTCGTCGGCGTCTTCGGCTTTGCAAGCTTTTTCTGTTGTCTGCCTAGTGTTACCGTCGACCTAGCTTCCTTGTAGCTCTGCTCTATGTGTGTGGAGGTGTTTGTAACATGTTTTTAGCACTCTGTATCTTCCGCAATTATTGGCGTCATTAATTTAACGCTGGGCTACGGCCTATTGTCTTGGTAGCCGTGACAGATATTTGAGCTTTTTGCAAATATAAACGTGAGCTTCAAATGATTCTATAGACAACACTAGTAGAAAACCTGTCTTTCGTCCAGAGCCGCCCCAGGCTTTAATCCCGGTTCAGACACAAACCGGGACCAATGGCAGGCATTGGTCCCGGTTCGAGCTGCTAGGGCCCGGAATGCCAATGGTCCCGGTTCGGATGGGGGTATTAGTCCCGGTTCGTGGCTGGAACTGGGACTAAAGGGGCGAGCACCTTTAGTCCCGGTTCGGGGCACAAACCGGGACTAAAGGGTCTACCTTTAGTCCCGGTTTGAGACACCAACCGGGACTAAAAAATTCCAAAATTTCTGCATACGATGTCGGAAAAAAAAACGTATAATATATCATACAGATTTAAAGATATGAATTATGCCATATTAAATGAATTAATGCCAAAAAAATAATAAAACACATTTTATTTTTATATTTATTCAATATTATGATTACTTAGTCATTTTTTATATATTTAAATAATTATTTAGAATTCAAATTATAAAAAATGCGTGACCCACATGATCCATGGGTTAATATGATTAATAGCATACTATAGACATAAGGTTGCAAGTAGATTCCAAGATGTTAAGCATGCTAGGGGTAGAGTAGTCTGAGGATGGGTGACTGACCGGGAAGTTTGACCAAAATTGAAATTTGACCAAAGACTAAGTGTGATTAAGAGGCTCCGGTGAGAGATTAACGAGTCCAACAATTCATAGATTCAAAAAAAAATTGAAAAAATAAAATCATTTTCTGAAATAAAGAAATAGAAAAATCCTTTAGTCCTGGTTCGTGTACCAGAGCTCGCGACAGCGGGCCACGTGGAGACCCTTTAGTCCTGGTTCGTACCGGGACAATAGGCCCCTTTTCTACTAGTGCAAGATTTGACTTTTTTGCAAGAATATTTAGTTTTACGATGAATTTGCAACTGTTCGTTGAAGAACTGTCAACTATTTTTGGGAAATAGTATTGATATGAATTTAGTTTTATTATGAATTTGTAACTATTTTTGTACCAGGATGGGGCGATGCCCAGGACGCGCTCAAAGCTTTCTGGGGAGTAGTTAAAGATGAGCCATACCCTATTGAGACATGATAGAAGATCTCCGTCTGGTCATTCCAATGGAAGAAGTCAACTCCATGCACGGAACAATTTCATAATTAGCTCCCGTGTTTGTTATTTTCAGTATTTTTTACTATGCTTTCCTACCGATGTATGAAATAATTTTTTCTTCTGCTACAGCATTCATGTATGGATTTTTTTGGGGAATACTTACCTTCTAACTTGAAGATTGTTTTTTATCATACTAATGTTAGGAGGTGGCTAGTTGGTTGTTACCCTCTGGGCATGAGACTCCAGTAGTTGTGCATATTTTTTAGCTTTGGCAAATATACACATGAGCTTTTGGAGATTCTATAGACAATATTTGACTTTTTTTGCAAGAATATTTAGTTTTTCTATGAAATTGTAACCGTGTTGAAGAACTATCAAGTATTTTTTAAAAACAAATATTAAAAAATAAAAGATGAACTTCTCAAACTCAAATCATCGAGATATTTGAGATGTCAACTAATGAAATTCAGCTTTCATATTTTTGAGCCACATACATGTACAAAAGACTAAGATTTCAACCCCAAAAATACTCTCAAACAAAACCAGAGAGTCCACCCCTTACCTCCAACAAGCCAAGATGTGGAGGAAATATGGTGGTTTAGGGGGAGACAAAAGGTTGTTGAGGCAGAGGAGGTATTGGCGACGAAATAGCCTAGGAAGCAACCTGCAGGCTACGATATTCTCTAACAAAAAAAATCAAGGGCATAGCGGAATGAACTACAACCATAATATTTAGAATGTTTTTACTTGATAATTATATATGATATTTTGGAGCGCAAGAATGAAATCTACAACTCAGTTGATCATATAGTCGATCATCGATATTCAACTCAGACTATAAAAAGTTCCACATGTCAATGGCTCAAAGACTGATTAATAAAGCAGACAACAAAAAAGATACAGTATTTATGTTTGGATGAGAAAAAAATAGACTGCATTTGCTAGGCTAGCCATGCCATCACTAAAGAGTTTAAATTCTTAAGTCGCTATAGAATTATATTCCTTCATGAAAGCTTGCTAGGCCGTAGCTTGGATCCTATACCAAGAGGCTGATGACTATGGACAATATCATCGACACAAAATGAAATACAATGTGAGGTAGACCATAACACTAAACCACAATAAGTTATTGAATTGATTCCAAAGAAATTAGGTCTCTATAGAAATATATTTCTTCATTCCAGAAACGTATTCATCAGTTGGTGGGCAAGAGACAGTATGTGGCATTGTATCAAACAGTTGGTGGGCATGATCCCTGACCTGAAAGTATCCTAAAAGCTGAATGTGAACGTACCGTCGGGGTGGTCAGAGATGGAGGAGGCGGAATCAGCATCCACCGTGCTCCGGAAAGGAGCGCTCGAGGGGCGCTGGGATATGCGGAGTCCGCGTTCACCGTGCTCAGCGGAGCGATGCAGATGGCGGACGCGCGATGCACGCGCCGGCTCCTCCATCCATCCGAACCAGGAGAGGCAGTGCCCGAGGATGAAGACGCACCCCAGCGTCCAGGCCTTCATGGACCAGACCTTTGTCACTAACTTGGTGAAGCCTGAAGCGCCTCTCTTTACAATATCCCGGAGCCATCCGAGGAGCGCCGCCCTTCGCAGGAGCTGGGTCGTGTGTACCGACCATCGTGTAAGTGTGCGAGCAGTGGCCCCGCGTCGCGTTGAGACTTGAGATTCATCAAATACTGGAGGACGAGATGAATCT
Organism: Poa pratensis; assembly: GCA_947311845.1. Taxonomy (NCBI): domain Eukaryota; kingdom Viridiplantae; phylum Streptophyta; class Magnoliopsida; order Poales; family Poaceae; genus Poa; species Poa pratensis. The sequence continues at coordinate 30,751,257 of CAMZMU010000091.1, read as the reverse complement.
GGCCTGCCGGATGCCTCGCGATTTCGCTCCGGGAAAAATGGAAGGAAATCAAAGTGGTGCCATAAAACGTCCGGACGCCTGCGGAAGTGGAGGAGACGTTTCGCCCCTCTTCATCCAGATTCGTTGCAGGTAAGGCTCCACCTCGCGATTTTGTTCAGCTAGGTTTTTGCTGCTTAGGGTGTAAGCCGATCGATCGATATACGCAGGCGCGCGCAGGAGATGGACGGGTGGGTAGACCCGCGCATAGCCCTGGCGAAAGAATTCCCGGGGTACGATATCACGGAGCTGGATCACCTCGTCGAGGGCGAGGGTCTCAAGTCCGAGTACAGCCCTGTGCGGATGAGGGCGCTCTTCGAGACGCCGTCCGGCTTCGCCATCTTCGGAGTCGACTCGGGCTACCTCTACGAAGTCGGCAGCGACTACACCGGCATCGAGGCCAGTCTCCTTAATTTTTGTTCTAAAGCTTTGTGCTAAGCTACTAACTACTCAAGTCTCAAGGTTCAACACTGATTTCTGTTTTTTTGTGTATACGGTCATTTGCAGACCATCTGGGTTAATTGTGTCGACAAGGAATCCGCGGACTTGGTCAGTATTACCATTTACATCCGGTTGATTGTCATTCTTGCTGTGTTTCCTTGTTTGTTTCTCATCAACTGCTAGCTGTTTATTCAGTTTGTTTCGCGAGCCAGGTTGTGGCTTTACTTACTAGATATAAAAAAACATGTCTATTCAGTAAACTAGACTATGTTAGAGTTGAAATCTCTACATAATACAATCCCACTAGAATTGGAGCCATCTACTTCTTTCACATGTCAACATCATGGTAGACCCCACTTAGCTCACATTATTTATTTATTTTCTACATAATACAATCCCCCTAAAAATGGAGCCCTCTCCTTCTCTCACATGTCAACATCATGGTAGACCCCACTTAGCTCACATTATTTATTTATTTATAGTTCATAGTTTTAAATTCAGCTGAAAAAAATTCTATTGGATATATATCTATGTTAATTTTTTGGTGAAATAAAAAAGGATTTCCATCTATAAAAAAAGGAAAAATAGCTCCATTTCCCCTCAAAATAGCTCCTTTTGGGTAAACCAAAATATCAAAATATTTTCTAGAGTGCGTACAATACGTACATGTAGTTGTATATTTTATTTCAACAAATAGAAACCTAAACATGTTTTTTGATTTTTTTTTATGCGGTGAGTCCGGAGCTACTGGCGCTACCCGACAACTCTCTCTTATCTATGCTGCCAACATCCACCGTAGCGTCGCAGCTGTGCCACACAACACCATTTTTCTCCCTTCGTCTCACTCGTGCTGTATTCTACCGAAAACAGCCGTCCCTATGAAAAGTTTGCATGTCTCTCCGTATACATCTCTGGCTCCGTCAAACACTTGGAACTACAGGGCACCTCCATCCCTGATGTCGCGACTCAAGTCCATCGTTAACTTGCACACCACATGCGCTCCCCTCTGGTGGCCACCCAACGCCACTAAGCTGAAAGACTTCCTACAACCCTCGTAGTAGTTGTACATGAACACCCATGTCGCCTCTCGCATCGACCGCCGCTGTCACCGTTCTTGTTAGTAGTGCTCGACTCAGTGGTGGTGGCAGCTGCAGTTGAAACCGTGAATGACAAATCAACTGTGATTGGGTGTGGAATGATGAGTTATACGCCTCTTTGTTAGATGCCACCTACTACTGATGAAAGATGATGTGGGTATTTATCCATGAACCTTTTTCTACGTACATTTGCTTATATTTCACTTGTACTCAGAAAACGAGTCAGATTATGTAATAAAATGCATGTGTGTATTCTATAGATGGTTGAATGCATACTCTAAGAAGGACCTATGTTTGCTTAGCCTCAGTTGTAATCATGAGAGTGTAGAAAAGTCATGACCACGAGGGGACAATGATAAAATAAATTGTGGTGTTGAACCATGTGGCGAATATGACAAACTATAGATTATAGATTAAGAGAAGGACATTCCTGCAATCCGATATAATTTTGGTGGTATTCATGCATTTGTTTATATTTTATTTTATGCAATCTAGATCCAGTGCACAGATTAATATAGCATGTAAACGATGTAAGATCTCAGTTTTCTTTGTATTTTGGTGAATTATTTAGTATTTCTTGGTGGAATGTTCTACTGTTTTTATATAGTATCGATCATATTCGATGCAATTTATTTAATTATGTAAAATAATTTCACCAACTATTGTTATTGACTTTGGGATAATTTATGTCAGAAAAATCTACTTGATTTCATTATATTAAAATCAATGACCTTCATTGTAGTACCTCGATGGCTAATCAAATCTTGGCTAATATATCTCTCCGAGTTTGCAATTTTCATCATATCATATAGTGTCTGCAGATTGATGGAACTTTGATCAAAAAAAAATTATTCGAATCATTATAGAACCATGTACACAATTTAACTTTCATGACATTTCATAATTGCTGTTGTATGCTAACTGAGTGTAAACTTTTTTTAAGGGTGGTGCTCTGTCTGTTGAGTGGTATACTCCTAACCTTTTTTTTTCGGGTCATGCTCTTTCTGTTGACTGGTGTACTCCTAACTTTACTACAACTAAATAACTCTGTCCTTTATCTTCTCCTCTATGTTTATGAGAGAATGTCTGAATAATCCTGTTCTAAAATAGTGAATCAATGATATTATTTTATCTATTATTTATACCAATTTTTATTTATGTCTTGCTAAATTTCTGTTTGTTTATTTATCATTGTTCGTATTAGGATAGACGCGGCAACGCGCGTCTTTTCCTTCTAGTATTATGTAAAGCTATACTATCTATGTAATGGTCTTATCTATTTAGACCATGGAATTTGGCTATGCTTCCCTTTAACCTCGTCATAATTAACTCGAAATTTAATTTGTCAGTTTGTCTGGCTAAGGTGTTTCCTGAAGCTAGATAACAAGTCCACTGCCATTGGCCCTACTGGTATTGATGAAAGCCTTGCCGACCATATTGAGGAGCAATGCAATAGAGGGGAGAAACTAATCGTCGGTGAATCTGCATACAAAGAAGCTATTGAAGATCAGCTGGTTCGTACGAGGCTTTTCCCTGCAACTTGTGCGTGTGCCCGAAATTCTGGTGACAACTCTACATTATTATTTTTCCAGGGAATTACCTGTATATGCGATGAAGCTGCGGAGGAGCTGATGTGGGGCATGCAAAACCTGTTGCATGATTTAGTGCCCGAGGAGAAATTGGAGTTCGGCAAGCAGGACCGGAAGTTCCACAGTAAAAAATTACTTGCCTACCTGCGTGACTATGTACCTGGCCGTGACATCAAGCCTGAAATGGTAAGCCCGCTGCTATAGTAAAAGATACAAGCAATGTAGTACAAAACAATCTGTGAATGTGAGGACTTTGGTTAGCCTTTCAAAATCCATTGCACCAAAACTAAAGTATGGGCTTATGGCCATTTTAATGTTGATCTGTTCACAACTCTTGCATATATACAAGAGATTATATGTGTAATGATGGAATTCAGTCATAATATATTTTGACCAAGAATATTCAGTTTTCCATTTCACTCATCCCTGTTTTCCATTTAATCTTATTATGTGCCCCTCTGATCCAGATCAATGGAGAAATTGCTTTTTTTGCTTCATTCGTGCGACGATGTGATGTGACCGCTAAGGAGCTGAGCGAGAGCTTGCACTCGGTTGATAATCTTCTCGAGGAGAGATCTGGTCTCAAGACTGACCATTGGGACACCGTGACACACGCGACAGCTATAATGAGGTTGATCGGAGAATCTGTAGTCATGCCTGACAATGTACGTGAACCTTAACTGACGCTGATGAATTAATTCAGTATTCTCTCTTTTTTTTTTTTTTTTTTTGCGAGTACAGGGGGCTGAAAGAAAATCCAGCACTTACAACAAGGTCCACAAAAAGAAAGGAATTACAGTCCAAACCCTGAAGAAGCTCGACTTCGTCTTCAACCTCGGCGCCGTCGGTGGCGCGCCGCCGCTCATGCTCTTCAAGCCTTGGAACAAGAGCACCCCCGAGCGGACGGGAAGTCGCCGATCGTCGGCCGCAGAGGACCTACACCATCGGTTGTCGCCGTCGTCGATCTGGACCTCACCAGCCTCCTGCACGAAAAGCGTCGACGCCAGATCCGCCGTCCCGCGGCTTACGGCGAAGGGGAGACCATGCACAGCAGCGCCGCAGGGCTGCGAGCACGGGTGCGGTAGGAGAGCGACGCCCGAGCTCCAAGGAGCTCCGCCGCCGCAGAGGAAGACTCCCACCTGCAAAAGGACCACCAGAACCACCTCCTCCTCCATGGCGCCTCCGGCAGCAACGCAACGCACCCCTACACTACCTATGTACACGGATCCGGCGATTCCCCGTCCTCCCGCCGCCGGAGCGACGTCGGAGGGCGGGGAATCGACCGGATCGACGGCGAGGAGGTGGAGCGCGCCGCTGATCCCAAAAGTCGCTCTCCTTTTACTGTAGACGGGGGAGAGAGACGCTCCAAGGTGCGAATGACTTGCAATTCAGTATTCTCTCATTTGTTTTCTAATTATCAGACTTTAAATGGTGGGAGCTAACTGACCAAATTAACCGCGTCTTGTTTCTGAATCGCAGATGTTCACGGAGGATGAAAGGAATAAGATAGCTGAGGGGGTAGGCAAATACGATAACATCATCAAGGCCAATATCCAGACAATTTACAGGAAAGCCATACGGCTTAATGAGGTTAAAGTCGCAAATCGGGATGCGCTCCTGATTTGTGTTGACGAGGCTAAATCAGCCTTGGAGGGAGCTCGAAAGTTTGAAGAGGTGTTGGGTGAGCTGCCACAAGTGGTCAGTCCGAAGGGGAGCTGCGAGGAGGAGGAGACTGGAGGTGGCGGACAGAGGAAGAAGCTCAAGGTTAACGCAGGTGACGGTGAAAATGGTCCAGAATGATGCAACGATGGATTAGAAAAAAATTACTTCCACGGTTTCACTTGTACTGAGCGATGGAGGGTACAATGTGTTCTTCAGTTCCTTGAACTATTTACAGTGACATGAAATATTTTCCGTTATGGATTACAAGTTAGGGCATACAAGGAGAGTCGAGCTGTTATCTTTAAAACAAGAGTGAATTGCACAAAACACCAACTTTAGGAAACATCGGCATAAAAATCTTTAATTGTCTTCTTTGCAAGGAAAAAACACCGTAAAATGGCATATTTTCATCTCAAAACTGAGAGGTGGAAGATTTTCATTCTTCCTATTTGACCCGAAACCGATCCATCTAGCCATGAGCAGGTTGAAGAGAGCTGTAACAGTCCTTGAAGAACCGAACCCATGTATGTGACAAAATACGGGGATGACTTGTGGTTAGGGTGAAAGGCCAACCAATATCAGTAGTTGGTTCTCCGCGAAATCTATTTCAGCAGAGCGTGTGATATTGATGGCCCGAGGTAGAGCACTCAATGGCTAGGGTGGCCCCCATTTCGCTTTACCAACCCTAAGGAAACTTCGAATACAGGCTGTCATCCTTAGTAGAGACAGACTGATTGGGTGCTGATATCCAAAGTCGGGAGGGAAACAGCCCAGATCGTGCGCTAAGGTCTCTAAGCAGTCACTTAGTGGAAGCAGCCATCCTTTGAAGATGCCGACAGAGCATCATTTGTGGCGATTAATCTGAAGCTACGTCACCTTCTGCTAGCCGCTGGTCTTCGCACCGTCATGGTACCTTATAGCCGAACGACGGCTTTGTTCCTCGCAGCTGTTTGCCCGAGGGAGGCAATGGAGCTTCTTCTCAAAAACTGCATCATCAATATGCGATGCGGTGGCAACCAATCCATCCAAGTAGTTCGTCCCTAGAGACGGCGAGGCTGACCCGTCGAAAAAGCTCATTTGGTCCACATTGCAATTTCCAATTTTGTTTTTGAGGACCTTTTACTACATTGTGTCTGGACCGAGCTGTAATTTTTGTGTTGATTTAGATGTAAAAAATGTACTGTTCTGATACTAATGTAGCTTGACCCTTCATTTGTCTTTTACTAGCTAAATGCCCGTGCGTTGCTACGGAGCAGATGAATAAACTGATTTTGAATCATGCATTCATTTGGAACCAAATATTTGTTGGATGAGTCATCAATATACTTTGTCATGACACCCATTTATCCGTTTGAGCTTTGAACTCAAGTAAATCCTTGCCCCTAGATGTTCCTATAAGCTCCAACAACAAATGAGAGAGAGTTGAATACCCGTGTGTTACGTGTTGATCAAAATAATTGTTCAAATTCAAAAATATGGACAATTATGATGGGCATAATTTGCATTTATATGGGAACAAATATAACTCTCTGCCACTACTTTCGTCGCCAGTCGTCATGTCTCCTTAATGACCCTCGACAAATTACGTCTTGCTTAATGCATGTCGTCGCTTGTCATCTTACCTTGCCATCGGTTGGGCACCTTTTGAACTCCAGCAAATATATGAAACGTTTCGGCCGTCAAATATACATATGAAACAATTCTTCCTTACAACGAGAGATAGTGGTGTATGGAATGCTTTCTGATAATGAAATATCCACGTAGTGCAATAACCGTTTTTATCTCAAATTATTCTTTGATGGCAACAAATATGATGTTTTTTCTGAACACAAGATATGTAAAAGAGAACTGTATATAGCTTATAAAATTCTAAACACAAAGACCTGATAGACAACCCTCTTTTAAACGTTTCTCATTTCACTATGTTATGCACATGAATCAATAGTAGTGTGATAGGGCAGTACATTGTACAAATTTAACTTAATACATTATTAGTACGAACCAACACCCGCGATCACTTGCTTTCTTCTCTATCTTGCTTCCCCGCCGTTCCATTCTGCAGCCTCCTACCTCAAAGGAATCCTTTAGACGACCAGTTGCCTCTCTGTTTATGTGGCCTTCTCCTTCTACGTTAAGATATTTATGTGTGAAGTCGTAGTAGATAAGTAACTGAAAATAACACTCTAATCATAATAAAATGCAAGGATTTCAGTATCTAAAATTAGTCAATTAGGACACAAAATAGCGAGCTGGTTGTCTCCTCTCTGAGGTATGAAGGAATCTGACTCAGTTTAAAATATGTAGTACTAACCATGAGTAAGCAGAAATGCCTCATTAGCTAATCCACTAATTCCTTCCCCTATAAAAGAGCAAGATTTGACCTTCTGGCCGTCAGATATTCCCTACACAATGATAAAAAAATTATCTTCATAGTAAAAGTATAACAATGATCTTGTGGCAGCAATAGAGGCATGAAACTCGAAAAAGAACTTTCAACTAAATAGTAAATGTATAACAATACTCTACATCAACAATCAATGGGAATTACCTTTACTGTCATATATATGAAACCAAGAAAAAGGAAATGAGCTTGACCGCATGAAGAAAAAGTAGGTGCAATATTAGCCAAACAACGAATGAATACGATTCAGAAATACATATATGGTCAAACATAGATATATACCCCAACGGGAAAATTTGGATAAATATAAACCATAGGAGAGTAACATACATCCCTTGAGTTAGACCAGGACTATCTATTATAGTATAGAAGCTAAGAATAAATAAGACAAGAAAGACAGCGATTCACAACAGGGTTGTTCTACCTAAGGTTAGTGGGTTGAGAGAAGAATACATTAATAGTGAAATTCAGAGTGACAACCATACCAAGATGTTGCATTTCATACTCTCGTATCATTTTCTGACTATGCCAAGATTTCTTGACACAAATAATTGGAGTGTAATAGTACATATACTCACATCTGGACAGTAAGCATTGTATATACAATTAGCAATATAAACACCCTTGTATTTTTGTTTTGAATGTCAAATCAAAGGCCCACCAGATGCAATCTTAGTTTTCGGAGGCACTATGAGATGACTTGTATCCCTTTTATGCCCCTATCACAAAAATGTAGAAATGAGCACATTCGAATGAGATATAATTTATACAAGCCCATAGGAAAAGCAAGTAAATAATATGGGAAACCAAGCTTAATAAAGGTAGCATATATTCCTAGCAGAATTATTTCAGAGCTCTCCTCTTTTGACTGAAACAAGGCAAGTGATTTAGAGCCTAGTTCATTGCATAGGTTCAAATAATGTTCATCTTCCTCCTTGAGGTCATGATAAAATGTATTAATGCATACACATGGCTAATCAACTTATTCGTGCTGGCACACTCAAAAAGACATGTAGAGAAGATAATGCTCAAATCAAACAAAAATCGGTGGGTGTCATGGGTTGTAGAAACAGTCGAAATCGAGAAAAAGCAGCTAGGTAAGCAACCTCCTCCTTCTGAGAGTGGGCACCAGCAAGCTCATGCATGCTGGTCATTAGAAAAAAATTAGATGAGCACACAAAATTGTGGAAATGAAATTAATTATGCAACATCCGAGTGGATTGACATCATTCGAACCCACGCAAGGTTCGACGTCCTCATGCAGCACCATTTAATGTGGTGCAGCGGCGCCAGACCTGCCAGGCGTAGAATAGGAGGGGGAGGCGACATGCCCTCGACGAACCTGAGCCGAGCACCGCTCCTCGAGGCGCCCCACCAGCCGCTCCTCTCGGCGACTGGTGCGAGTTGCGGGCTGCGCTGCTCCAAGCAGCCACCAGCCATTCCTCCGCACCACTATCAACGATTCTCAATCTTGTTGTAAACTCAGTAACATCAGCAGGTCAGCAACAACATCAGCCATCAACCTAGCATTTTAATATAGGATTATCACCTCCATTAGTTCCACACATGCAGCTTCTAGCAGCAAGTAATAAAATAACTACATTTCCTAAGAACCTGCGATATTAGGCTACTAATTGGAAAGGAAAGGAAACCTATGTGATTTCCATTTATTACAAAATAATTAATTGCTTGAAGGCACACACCATCGCCATCTTCCTTGGAGGGGTATGCATCAAGCTGAACTCAGTTCCCCGCATCTGGTTGTTCTGTATAAGCAGGGATGCATCATGAGAATTGATAAGCCACATTTACAGTTTGAATCTGACAGTTTATAAGAAAAGTGAGAGAAAAAACCATTTTTTCGAGTGCCACGCAGATGTCTCATTATCCAAATGCTGTAGCCACCAGTTGAGGTACCTGGATCCAGATACATCCGATTAGGATGAACACAAGGCCGGATGGCTACCAGAGTTGAAGAATACGACGACATGAGGAAGGGAACAACCTCGGGGAACGGCTGCCCTCCAGCCATCGTCATGTACGCGCTAGGTTCGACCACCGGTGAGGCTCGATGTAGTGCGGCCGCCATGGCTAGAGATCTCGAAAAGGGCGTGGCGGCGCCAAGCTCTTGATCTCCCTACACGAAACGTGGACCTGGAGAACTCCGCAGTCTGCCTCTCCGTGTGCGTGGAGAACTCCCTTACGTCACCAGCACCATGTACCGCTGGGTTCCGGGAGTTGCTGCTCCGTCGGCCTCGGCGCGGAGGGGAACGCGTCGGCAGCTGGGACCAGATGTGCACTGACGGCGGCGGAGGACGGGGCGGGGAAGGGTTTGCGGCGTGGGGTGAGACGGGTGGGCGAGAAGTTGAGGTGTGCGTCGGTTTCCAGAGGTGGCTACGGAGTCGGGATTTCCTTGATGGGCCGGCCCATGTTATCGTTAGGGAAGGGAACGACCGATCGAGGTGCCTGCGATCAAGCGAGCCATGGTTCGCCAGGGACGTACGAACTACCAACTCCCATTTAATAGTAAAGATAAGTGTACATGTCAACACATTTTGGGAGAACTTGCCTGTGGCAAGATGGTTAGGTGGGTGGGTGGTTGTACCCCTAGCCCACCAGAGTTCAAACCCCAGGTTTGACGCTGGTGTTTCTCATTTAAGGCGGAATATTCTTCAGTGGGAGGCGACGTTCCCGTCGACAGCGAGGCGCCCGTGGTGACTTCGTCAATCTCAAGACTCGACCCGCCGACTCAGTCTCTCGGAGGTGCTCATAGGGGTAGGGTGTGCGTGCGTGCGTTCATAGGGGTGAGTGTGTGCGCGTGTATATGAGCGCTTGCGTTGTACTGTGTTTCGCAAAAAAAAAAAATGTCAACACATTTTGGAGCGCATATTTGTCCGATGGGTAGGCTCTGAATTTGCTTGCGAGGATCACGTTGATTCTTCTAGTACTATCTATTCTCGAACCTTCCGGTCGGTCAAACTTAAATTTTCCTGCCTTCCAGAAGGAGAAACCTCCTTCCGTTTCAAACCGTTTCAAAATTTCGTGAACTTTTCGCCGATCGCCCACAGATTTCCTGCCTTCCCATTGTTGAGAAAAAGAGCCTTCTTCTTCCTTCTCCACGAAGAAAGCCACTCGTTCCTCCCCGCACGCATCCTCTGTTTTCTCTTCAGCACTCCTCTCGCTTTCACCACCCCGGCCTGGTCAGACCAACACACAATGACGCGTGGACCCAGCACGGCACAGACCCGACCGCCCCCACGCGCCATAGACGGAGCTTAAACCCCACACCCGCGGCTGCGCCACAGACACAGTTACCACCTGGCCGGCTCCGTCCTTCCCCGTCCCCCAACCCCGCGCCGGTGGCAACATCGGCTGATTCTCCTCCCTTTCCCGCACGCACGCGCTGTCCACCCTCTCCTCCGGCGGAACCGCAGCCGCGTCTTCCGGTTGCGCGCGGGCCCTAACCCTAGCGGCGCGGCGCGGCGCGTGACTCCTCCTCACCGGCGGCGCGCCATGTCGTCGGACTCCGACACCTCCTCGCGCGGCGGCCCCGACCACCGGAGCTTCCGGGAGGTCACCCGGGACCGTAAGTGCTCTCGCCCGGCTCCCATTCCCGCTCCCCTGCCCCCTCCCTCAGTTACTGAATTTTTAATTTCAGTACTCACCAAGCATGTAAACTGTCCTGATTCACCGTCCATTCTCGTTGCACCAATGTAGGCTTGTTAAACGAAATGTTAAGATCGACCAGGAGCAGCTCGAGATCAACATGGAAGGTACCCTTTTATTTGAGCTGGATGATTTCTCAGCACCACTGCCACCTTAGGAAGAAAAAGTCTGACAGACATGCATAAAATTGTGTTGTGGCCTAGGTGCTTATCATGGACAAACTTACGGTCAAGATAATGTCGTATTCGTGCAAGATGGCGGATATCACGGAGCAAGGGGTCTCATGTAAGTAGGCTGTTAAGCATCTGGACTTGTTCCCTTTCTGAATACTCATCAAAATTCGTGTCATTTGTTAATGTGAAGCATTTGTTCTGGCTAAGACTATGTGGTTCAACCTGAAAGAGTTTTGTTACAGTAATGCTGTCCAGAGTTGTGATCAGAACACATTTTCAACGCAAATTTGAACTGGCCCCAGTTGGTGATGCAGTCTAAATATTCTGTCCTGTCAATGTACATTGTAGAGCCTCTTTAATGGTTTAAATGAGCCACTATGATTCCTACTGCGTTACACAGATTCGTTTTTGAATAGCTTGCTCCATGTCTAAAAAAAAGGTGCATAGCTCTTTGATTGTGCTATTTAACACTGGGAGTCTGGAACTGTTCCTAATTCTTAAGAACTATTACCAGCTTTCGTTTGAACAGTTTTAAGTATTTCATTCGAGTTGTTTTTAGCATGTAGCTTCTCAAACCTGTACGTGTCATGGAACTCCTTCAATTGGAGATCCTATTTAAAATGTTCTAGTGTCACTCTCCGTTAAGTGTTGTCCATGTATAAAATCTCCACATTGCTATTTCTTTTGCAGTGGTTGAGGACCTATACAAGCGGAGGCAGCCATTACCCTCGTTGGATGCAATATATTTCATGCAACCAACTAAAGAGAAGTAAGTTATGTTAGCTAATATATCCTCCTTGACATGGCCGTATTTTTTCACAGTTAGATTTTTTCCCCGTGATTTAACCTCTCAGAATCTGTGATCACTGCCACATTTACCCAAATACTTGATAGGTTTCATTTACCCAAATACTTGATAGGTTTCATCTAGGAATCTGTATAATACTGCATCAGTTCTGAAATTGTTTGATTGCTATCTTACCCAAAGTGTCAATGCTGCACTAGTTGAATTGATCACCTTTTGTTCACTAGCTATGTGTTGGCAAAGATATCCAATGTGTTCTAGCCTTCTAGGACTTATGATAAAGAACACATGCATTCATGCTCGGTATGGTCCGAGGAGTCTAGCTAGGGTGTTTGTCATCAGCTAAGCTTCCCCTTGCCGCTACTTGCCTTGGTGGCTCCTCCTTTGCTACCTCCAATTCAAGCTCCTCTGACTCTGAAAACAACCCCCTGGCGAGGAGTCAAGTTCCTCGCAGCCTCATCGGGCTCCCCCGCCGCTCCAGCTGCTACTGCTGGTGTGTGCGGTAGGCGATGACTAGCACAGGAGTGCGGTGTGGGAGAAGTGCAGAAGGAGGAGGGCGTAAGAGGGGACTCATGGCTGCTATGCATAACCAGCACATTTGTATTTGCCTCACTTAACTAGGGTTGGTAGCATCTTGGGCCTTTAGTCCTCTTAAAGTGGGCTTGACTGGTCTTTCTTCCTTCGTCTGCTGATTTTACAAATCCTGTTGACATCTCCTTATTCGATTGCCGCCTAGGCATCCGACACCCACTCAGCACCCAGCAATTTTGGAACACTTAAGGTTTGGAGACAGGAGGGGCAGGCTACAAACCTTGCTTATTCTTTTCTTGATCACTAAGAGCATAAGAGATACGTCTCTGGCCTATATGGATGAATGACTTTACCACTAAAAAAAATGTCCTTACACTAGGAATCTGAAACTACCCAAATAACTGATTGACTACCAAATTATGATGTATGAATCGACAACTAACCTTCCACTACTAGAACTGATGCGTGCTATACTCATCATGCCTCCCGCATCCATGACAGCACATATAGGTTTCTCATCAATGCTCCCTGATGATTATTACATCATGGACTAGACATTTATGTATGGTTAGAATCAATGTTTGTCGCAAGAGTAAGTGAATAATAGTAGCCATTTCTCCTGTGAATAAATAATGTGGTATGTTATGTTAAGTTAGCTTTTATCCTTCCAAGTTGTGCTGAGAAATATTAGCTTTTGATTTTTGTTGCACTCAAGTCTTTCATCCCAGTAGGAAATAAAGTGTCGTAGTTTTTTGCTGGTGATGTGAAATTTTTTCTTGCACTTCCATTTCTCTAACTATTTATTGTGTTCATAATGCAGCATTCACATATTTATGTCCGACATGTCAGGGAAACATCCATTGTACAAGAAGTATGTGATTAGTGTATGTATTTACTTATGCACATTTGTTCTGTTACTTCTAAGTGTTGACACAATGGTTTGCCTGTCGCAGAGCCTATATATTTTTCAGTTCTCCTGTACAGAAAGAATTGGTGGTTCCAATAAAAAAGGATCCACGTGTTCTAACACGCGTTGGCGCGCTCAGCGAGGTCTGTTTATCTACTCGCTCGCCAGCATGCATGCTAGTTTCTTTAAATTCTCATTTTCTGTTCAATGTTGCAGATGAATCTGGAATATTTTGCCATTGATAGCCAGGTATTATGGCATACAACTTCTTTCAAGATTTCTTTTTCGTATTAATAGTTGGTCATGTTAAACACCATATGTCAATTAAATGTCTTCTTGTTTATAAAGAAATATTTTGTTTAGTTTGATGAATCCGTTGATGTTATTTGCAGGGCTTCGTAACTGACCATGACAAGGCTCTAGAAGAGCTTTTCACTGAAAGTGCAGAAGGTTCAATGAAGTACAATTCATGCATTAACATGATGGCCACTCGTATTGCTACTGTATTTGCATCAATGAAGGTAAATTTTTTCATGTTTATGCTATTTGCAGTGTCTTTATATCTTTGACATACACTTGAGGGGTGGGTGTGTGTGTGTGTGGTGGGGGGGGGGGGGGGGGGGGGGGGAGGATTCAGTCACTACAGAGAATGCGATTTTAGAGAACAAGGAAAAAAACATGGTGGTTGAGGGCTTATGTGCGGCAAGCCTTAATGCATAAGCAAACTGAACATACACAAAGTGTCATGGGCTTGGTACACAACAGAAGAGAGATCTAGTGGATCTGGGGGTTATCTTTCTCATAGTGGAAACTATTATATGGAGGGAATGTCATGTTAAATTCATTACCACTTTACTTGATTGTTATCGCTCAATTGTTATTTCATCTTTTGCCCATAAAGTATCATTGGGACCTTGGGTTTGATTGAGTATATATGACTATATGAGTACACGAGGGTTCTTCACCAACATTGAATTGAATGTTTCCAATTATTATAGGAATTTCCTCGTGTGCACTTTCGTGTTGCTAGAACGATTGATGCTTCTACTTTGACAACTCTACGGGATTTAGTCCCACAAAGCTTGCAGCCTCTGTGTCGAATAGCCTGGCGAGATATAAATCAACAATACCTGAATTTCCTCAGACAGAGACATGTGAATTACTTATTGTAGACCGATCAATAGATCAGGTACGGGATAATTTTTATCTGTTTGAGATTCTTTCAGCTTCCACCGAATGTTCACATAAATGTTGGTTACTCCCTTCTATGTTTCACGTTGTCGTGATATTTACAGATCGCACCTATCATTCACGAATGGACCTATGATGCAATGTGTCATGATCTACTGTGCATGGATGGTAACAAATATGTACAAGAGGTGAGCTGTGAGCATATCAAAACCATTTCAATACAGTTCAGTGTTGGTCTGGCTTTTAGTTTTGTTGTGCCCTTGATATCATGTTCCTAAGTGTTGTTCGTGTTGATCGGAAACAACAGGTGTCAAGTAAGAATGGTTCAGCCACTGAGAAAAAGGAGGTGTTGTTAGAAGATCATGATCCCATATGGCTTGAGCTTCGGCACGTACATGTAGCAGATGTGAGATTATGGCCACTGTAATCTTCAAACATTGTGTTACGTTTTGGCAACTGCGTCATGACATCACTGTTGCAGGCGAATTTAAGATTGCATGAGAAGATGACCAATTTTTTATCAAAAAATAAAGCCGCTCAACTACACCAAGCAAGATTTGGTCAACAAACAAGGTTAGTTCAACAAAAGCAACTGTTGCAAGGTGCGGTCATAATTGACAGTTAGTTTAAGGGAGTGTGCAGTTAGCTTTTTTAGGAGAAACAGTACGGAGATTCCCCACTGCTATTTTTGTTATATGTTAACAAGTATATACATGGGCACAGTAGAAAGACCAAAATTAGAAAAGAGCAAAAACTGAAACTTCAAGGTTAATCACAATATCACATACTATCAAAATCCATGTGCTTTGCCGTGGTTGTTTTGTAACAAAAATATTGCATCTTAAAAAGGACTCCTGAATGGTGCAGAAATGCAAAATCAAACTGGTTTAGGTAATGACAGGTATCTGGAAGTGAAATTTGTAACCAATCTGTGGTTGAAGTTCTTCTTTTTGTTCAGAAACTAGTGAGATTTATGCAATGCATAATAACAGCCTAAATATTTGAAATATGTGGTATCTAGGATATAGTTACCAGGATGCATTGTAAATAGATCATTAAGAATTGTCTTAGTTGATATCATTTTTTTATTTTTGTAATGTTGAGAGCTACTGTTTGATTTGCAGGGGCGGAGAGCTATCAACAAAAGAATTGCAAAAAATGGTCCAAGCTCTTCCACAATACAGTGATCAAATTGACAAGCTTGCCCTCCATGTTGAGGTTTGTAATTTTGTTTTGTGGTGGTGTGTTCTGCATATGTAAACTTGAAAATAATTACTTCTCGCTGACCTGCATAGTTGAACAAGAGGCTAGCAATATTCACCAGAAACTGGAACATGTGAAATTATTTTGAAATTAAAGTGGACGTGACTTTTCATCAGTATATGTAACTTGTGCTTGTACCTGGCAACTCTTAACGTTACAACTGAGATGGCATGATGAATTGGTGCGTCTTCTGTGGCCTAGACTAGTAGACTGTCAAGCCGTACTAGCACAATTTCATTAATTCCCATTCTCTCTGACCTAGCCACAGCTTGTCTCCATTGTGACAAGCATACAGCTCCACTAGGTGTTGCCTTTCTAGCATTGCCTCATGCTAGCTACTCTGGTTGGATCTTCAAAGTTGGAACTAAGATAGGAATTACATAATTTGAATTGGTTTCCCAAATATCAGCGGTTTGGATATACCAAGGAACATACTTAAATTTGTGTTACACACTTTTCTACAGATTGCAGAAAAGCTCTTTGACAAAATCAAACAAGAACATTTGAAAGATGTTGGGCAGCTTGAGCAAGATCTTGTGTTTGGTGATGCTGGGACGAAAGAACTAATCGATTTCTTTAGGACACGCCAGGTAATTATTAATTGAACTATAACCAGTGAAATGCTAGTTCTAGACCTGTCTGGACATTATATTGATATTTCGCTGATCTAATCCAGGATATAAGTCGTGAAAACAAGCTGCGTTTACTAATGGTTTATGCTGCAATTAATCCAGAGAAGATCCAAAGTGACAAAGGAGGAAAGCTGATGCAGGTAACTTTAGTTTTATATTGGAAAATCAGCTCATTCATTTTGAAAGTACATCTAATTTGGGTTGGACAAATGGGCCCTGGGTTTATGCATCAGACGCTACTAGCTCTAGTTCTCCAATCAGTCAGTTGTTAATTTGTCATACTATTTAATGACTAATATCCAAATTCAGTAAGAGGTCTTTTTTCTACAGCTGGCTGGATTATCTGCTGACGACATGATCACGGTGAAGAATATGCGTTGCCTATGTGCTAATGATACTCACTGTTCTAAAAATCGGCCGAATCACCGATTAACTTGCCAGTTAATCGCTATTCAGTGGGTCACCGAAACGAATTCAACATATTCAGTGGATTAACTTGCCAGGCCCGTTAATCGGTCTGACAAGCCGATTAATCGGGAATCTCCCGATTAACTGCAGTCCGATGGTTGCACAACGGCCTAAAAAAAAATCATATATTTGGTTGGAACTTGGAAGTCTAGGTCATGGCAGGTGGAAGTCGATGGTTTAGTGGGCTTTTGGGCCAAGAGAACTATGGGCTGAGTAGGCAGATGTCAATATACTATCTATTTCGTTCTCATATATTTGTTTTATGTAGACATTTGCTAGTTAACTAGCCGAATAATGGTCGACCAGTTAATTCAGTTAATCGGCCGATTCGCTGATTAATCCCTATTCAGTGGCCGACCGAGCCGTTACCAGTTAACGAATTCCCGAACAATGATGATACTAAAAAATCTTCAACAGGTGGATTTACTGTGAAATTTGAATTGCGTAAGGTAACCTGCTGCATTATTAAGTTATGCCTTAGTTCTTCCAATTATGTAGCTTTTGAATAATTATATTATTGGAAGTTATTCACTCAGTTCGACAATTTTCAGAAAAAGCGTGGTATCAGAAAAGAACGAATAGGGGAAGAATCAACATGGATGCTATCCCGGTTTTATCCCATCCTGGAGGTATAAAAGTGCAAACAGTTATGTTTGTCTGCTTATAATCATAACGGCAAATGTTTTGAAGTTCTTCATAGTATTTCATGCAATGAATTTTTTGTACATTAATGTTTTATGCATTCGAGATTTTGAGATAATTTATCTTATCCCTGTTTCTTCTCAAAATTCCGTTTTACACATATTCTTCATCAGTTTTTAATTTTTCCACCATCTCACCTCATTTTGTCAATTGATGGTTCGCTGTTTAGTGACCTTAGGATTAGTCTGTTGCTTTCTTTCAGTTATAATTTGTTCCTCATCTTTGGTTCCATCATTTATGTGCTTGTCCCACTAATTTCCTACTTCCACCACTGTGTATGTTCTCGCTACCACTTTAGCACAAACATTTTCCATTGATACATGTATGAAATTACACTCACTCTGCTCCCTTCTATCAAGTCCATATCTTAGCTTTCTCTGATTTGTTTCTGTGGAATTATTTTTATAACCTTGGTATTGGAGCCTTAACTTCTCCGCGACCATGATATGCCGAGCTAGCTGGCATGGGCATGAATATCATCCACAGTGACACATGTTCAACAAGTCTGTTAGGTACTGGCTGGTAGCTGTAAAACAACTTATACTTGCATGACTAACTGTAATATATTTTATGTGTTCCCGTGCTGCCTGGCACTTATAGTTGGAAGTGCTTTTATCATTGGCTTATAGCCTTTTACATGGACGTGGTTCTTGCTTTTTTGTAGGATTTGATCGAGAAACTTAGTAAAGGCGAGCTTCCAAAAGATGAGTATCACTGTATGAGTGACCCTAGTTCTAGTTTTCGTGGATTCTCAAGCAGCTCATCTGCTCGAGCAAGCCCAGCTCATCAGCCAGCTCAATCCATGAGATCTAAATGGACAGGTGGCACATGGGCTAGGCCTAGAAACTCTGATGATGGCTATTCAAGGTTGGTCATAGTGACTCCCATCGACTTTCCTCTGTTTCTACTTTCAGGCATTCATTCTGTTAAGGATGTTCATGGACCGTAGCAAGCTGTTTTCTGTAGTTTTTCCAGACGTCGATGTGTATATTATGAAATAGTATATACCAGCCATTATGCAAGTTCTAATAGTTGACAAAATTCTGTTCTTCCTGTTGGTTATTATAAATTTAGTTTAGTATGACCAACACATCCATGGTTCATATTGGCAACAGTAGGTTAGAATGGTGTTTTATGCTTCAAGAAAAGTGAACTTTTGTCACCAGTCTGGAATATTTGATGCGTAGTATTTAATGCTTTGTAATAAACCTCATGTGACCTTTGGCATGCATAATGAAAGCTGAGACCTCAATTTACTGTGATGGGACCAGATTAATACTTCATTATGGCAATTTTCTGACAAGCTGTGTAGTAGTGCATATATTAGCTTACATTCATTTCAAATTTGCTGAGCAGTATTTTGATAGTTGCACATTTCTGGTAAACTAGGAGTCTAATAATTCGGTTTACCACCAGAATTTCGTTATATGTCTAATGATCCTTTTTACAGTGACTCGGTACTGAAGCATACATCAAGCGATATGAGAAAGTTGGGCCAGCGCCTATTTATCTTTGTAATCGGGGGTGCTACTCGGTCCGAGGTATGTTTTCGTTACCTCTCGAACTTCTCTTTTCCATCCATAGCGCTTTATTATTATTCAACCTACGAACTTACCACATTCTCCAACTCACGTTTTATGTCGATGGATATTGCAGTTACGTGCTGTTCACAAACTGTCAGCAAAGCTAAAGAGAGAAATCATCCTTGGCTCCTCTAGTCTTGATGATCCACCCAAATTCATCACTGTAAGCCCGTTGATTGCCCTCTTATCATCTCCAGTGTACTAGCTTAAACCTGCCAATTTGACTGCGCCGTCATTTTGCAGAAACTGAAGATGCTATCATCTGAGGAGTTGACACTGGACGATCTGGAGATATAACAGTAGGAAGACAACGGGATATATATACATCGATTGTAATTATGACTAATTTCTTGGTCTCGGCTCTAGATGTAGCTGAACATTATACTGGCCATCATAGGTTCTCCGGCTGGCTAGAGGGGCATGCTTTTCACCTGGCAGGGCAGCACCTCCGTTAGTTTCTCATAATCTTGTGTGTACATAACGGTGGCTAGCGGCTGTAGAAAATATCTGATGACATTTGTTACCGGTGAGTGAGATGGGCATTATTGTTGTGTATCGGCGGGTAGCACTGAGGATATGTGATGAGAGGAATCTTCTTTTCTTCCAAAGAAGTTGGTGCAATTGTTAACTTGTTTCAAGTTAGATGGACACACAGATCAAAAGGCTCAGGCTACCGTTTACAGGGTGGTTCTACCGTTCTATCGCTGTTGGATATGTACATTTACAGCTCATCTCACTTATGTCTGATCTGCTATGAGAGATGTGTCGCACTTGTGTTTCATTACCAAGATCATGATAACATTTAAACAGAAGGACGGGAACATCTTGTGTTTCTTTGCCAAGATCATGATAAGATCTGAACAGAAGGACGTGATTATTCCAGTCGATTGGCGCAGCCATTTCAGCTACGCGACAAAACCAGTTATAATTGGTGGCTGATTTAGGATGTTTTGCTCCTCTAATTATCCATATGCTCTGGATTTAGTTTAGTTATTCGTGATTTGGTCACCTCCTTCGCACAAACTCCAGACGCGAAGGCTTCGATACCATGAATCATGGTGAGCCTTTGGGCACGCTGTGGTACTCAATATAAATAGTAAGACAGCAATACAGCCATCAACGCCTCCGTAGCATAGTGGTAGTGCGTTCCCTTCGTAAGGGAAAGGTCGTGAGTTCGATCCTCACCGGGGCTAATTTCTATTTTGCTGCTCCTCTGTTTTTTACATGCACTGGCACCAGCAAGGCAGCGCCATCACCGGGGGCATGGCCTCTTGGAGCGGGCCAAATTATGCTTCTGATTTTTTAATTAAAGGTCACTGGAATTCGATCTGGTGCCAAAATGACATTTAGCGATAGACCATAATTTTTTTTTTGTTGTTGCTGAAAACGATACACACGGTAATTGTGCAACACGCCTGGACCCAAGTAGAGCCCAATGGGACCTCCTCCAACCACACGGAGTTGATTTCTCCCATCGGCGATCATGCCTCAACAGGCTCGTCTTTAATCACTCCGCAGAAAGCTCTGAGGGCGTCTTTGAACTTGCTGCCTGCCTCAGAGTGACGGAAGCTGCAATACTCGTAAGGATCGCAGGGATTGTACATCAGAGGGTGGTCTTCGTCGACGAGCTCCTCCATCGCTCGCACCGTGCTACCCTTGACGGGCATGGTGCCGAGCAGCGCGGAGAAGCGCTCGCGGTTGGCCGGCGTCCTGACGACGCGGTGGAGGCACGCCCGCACCCGTCCGTTGGTCACCACCTGCACGCACGGCATCCATAGCTGACACCACTTACCACTTGAACACAAGAATTAGCTAGGTGAACGCGTACGTGAAGATTTGTCGGCCTTACGTTAAAGAGCTCGCCGGCGACGAAGGCGTACGTGTCCGGCTCGGGAGGCACGACGAACCAGCTGCCGTCGCTCAGCTGCACCTCCAGGCCTTCCACCTCGTGCTGCTGGATCACGTTCGTCATCACGTAGTCACGGTGCGCCACCAGGGACACCTTGGCCGCCGCGTCGTCCTCCTCCGCCGGGGCAGCGCTGTAGTAGGACATCCGGAAGGAGTAGCCAAGCTGGTCACGGTGCGAGTCGATGGCGTGCCTGTCCCGGACGCCGAGGCCTTCCAAGACCATCTCCGTCACCGTCTGGTCCAGCTTGATGGTGTTCTTGGCAAACTCTGCAACTATTTCACTGCACAAGAGCGAATACGTGGGAATTCAGCTCAAAACATAATCATTTTCCTCCTAGTACATGAAGAATCATATATTAGCTAGTCTCTCACCAGAAGGCCGGGTTGCCCTGCGGCCAGAAGAGATGTGCGAAGTCGCTGATGACGCCGGCGTCGGCGACGTTTTGGATGCGCACGGTCTCGTACGCCAGCCCGGGGATCTGCCCGATGTACCCTCCGTATATCACGTCGTCGCACACGTTGCGCTGCTTGACCTCCGCCGGGAGCGCGAACAGCTCTGGCATGGCGCCGTGGAACAGCGTCTGCCGCGCGTCCCTGTCCAGCCCGGCGTGCTGGACTAGGACGAGGCCGTAGGCCACCAAGGACGCGGTCACCGCGTCCCGGGCTTCGTCCCATCCTGGTTCGCCGGGTTCTAGCCCACGGAGGTCCACCTTTGTGATCTCCATCAACTGCTGCTCTGCGCCTTCGACGCCTCGACGGAAGCTACTCCTTGTTTCAGGTTTCGTGGATGCTTCTCTTGCCTATTCCTGGTTGTACTATTGCTTAATCAGTGGACGGTGACGCCTTATATCAGTGACTAGATATTAAGTATACAAGCCAGCCGATAATCATGTGTCTTGACAGTGAAATCTGCTGCTTAATTGGACAGAATGTAACGGGCTTATGGTCACAGAGGTCTTATCTGGGATGGTTAATTGGGAGTCTTAGTTGGATGGTCCTAAGCCCGGCTGCTAAGGTTGCTAAGGTTGACGTTGCACATTCTGTTCAGGCGCTTATATATAGCCATAGCCGGCTGCTAAGGTTCCTCCCTTTCTCCGTACAGATGCAAGTCGGCAATCAGTGATGCCCGTAAGAAATATAGTTAAAGACGTACTGGAGTTTATTTTTTACTTAGTATTAACAGAAGGTTGACTTGTCATATACTTATAACTTATAAGCCGGCTGTTAGGTTGCTCTCTTGGATCTATATTCTACGCCCAAGGGGTTTCTTAATAGAACAAACAACTAATACATAAATCTGCATCTGAATCTTTGACCAAATGAATAAGTTTATGAGGTAGGCTTGATGGGCTAGGCTAGTAGGCTTGAGTGGATGCTAACAAGTAACAACTTAGACATAACATTTTCTGCTACTCCATCGTTCCAACTCCCTCCGTTCCTAAATATAAGATGTTTTAGATATTGCACATGCTGTTTAGATACATACACAAATAAGTGAACATACACATGTAATGTGTCTAGATACATTTGTGTACATATGTGTATGTGGTCAAAGTCTAAAACATCTTATATTTAGGAACGGCGAGAGTAGCAGCGTGTGGACCGTGATAGACAACTCCCACGTATGTACATACCTATAAAAAAACACCTATGTAAATACGTGATTATCGCTACTACCTCCAATCCAAAATAATTTAAAATTTCAATTTACCACATTTTAAAACTGCGACACTTATTTTAGATGGCGGAGTACTTCTTTTCTACGCAGCAACCCATGCTTGTGTGACCTGGGTCAGGTCTTTCGCATGTACTACATACGTATTACATGGCTCCCTACCACTTGGCGCCTCACTGTTTGACCGGGCTATGGACCGGTCCTTCCTATGCCCGCCAGAAAAAAAGGTAAGGGGTGCACTCTATGCTTGTGCTTGTGAGTATTTTTGGAGTTTGAAGTTTGCATTCCGATGTTCATGTATGCGACTCGAAAATATGAAAGCTGGATTTTATTAGTTGAAATATCCACTTTCCGATGCTTAAAGTTTTAAAAGTTCATCTTGTGCAGGAGGGTGAGGCGATTTTTGGGCGACTTCCATCGATCCGCCGTGCTCGCCGCCGAGCCGCGGGATTCTCCTCCTCCGTCGGCCGCTCCGGCGGCGGGAGGGTGGGGATCCCCGGTTCCGGCTTGTATATACGGTAGGGTAGGGGGGAGATCTCGCCGGCGGCGCCTTGGAGGAGGTGGGGCTGGCGGCGGGCGGTTTGGTGTCGAGGCGGCCTTCTCCGGCGGCGGTGCTCCTGGGGGCACGCCGTCGCCGCGCTCGACTTGCGGGAGCTCGAGGCCCGGCGTGGTGTTCGAGTTCTTCCGTTTCGCGTCGGATCCGTGCTGGCGGAGGATCCGGTGCCTGGAACTCAGGGCGGGGCAACCTCGGTGGCTCCTCTCTGCGGCGACGACGAAGACGGCTGCGGCAAGGTGGTCAAGGTGGTGGCAGAGGGCACTCGCGTGCCCGTTCATCGGCCTAGGCTCCGCCGCTGCGCGGCGGACGAGTTTTGCGGCGGTCTTCACAAGGAGAGGTGCTCTTGGGGCGTGGTGAGAAGGGGGACGGCGGCCTTCGTCCTCGACGCCGGTGGATCTGCGATGGTTTGTCCAAGCTCTGTATCCCCTACGTATTTTGTGTTCTTTGCTTCTGTACTCTGTACGTGGTATATTGTTGAATATACGTGGGCTTTCAAAAAAAAACGTTTTTTTTTTAAAGTTGATAGTTCTTCAGCAAATAGTTCCCTCATATTTTTTTTTTAAACGAGGCAAGTTACCTCATAATATAAGTATGCTGAAAGAAAAACAATCTTCTTCATATAACCGTAGGAAATTAAGCGTGTCTTAAGCTAGCCTTGTAATGGTAATCCTGGAAAGAACGAATATGAGAAGTACTAATTATGAAATTATTCCGTGCACGGAGGTGATTCTTTCCATGGGAATGATCAATCCCAGATCTACGGTCATGCCTCAACAGTCTCATCTCTAACTACTCCACAGAAAGCTTTGAGCGCGTCCTTGGATTTTCGCGCTTCCTCTGAATACTGGAAGCTGACATACTCATAAGGATCGCAGGGATTATACATCAGAGGGTGACCTTCATCGACGAGCTCCTCCATCGCTCGCACCTTGCTACCCTTGGTGGGCATGGTGCCGAGCAGGGCGGAGAAGCGCTCGCGGTTGCTCGGCGTCTTCACACGGTGGAGGCATGCTTGCACCCGTCCATTAGTCACCACCTGCAGTGCAGGAGAAAATGTCATCGCCTTCTTCTCGATTCTCTGCACTTTACTGTACAAGCAGGGGACATTACAGTAAATAGACTGCCGGCGACGATGGCGCAGGTGTCCGGTTCAGGCGGCACGGCGAACCAGCTGCCGTCCTTCAACCGCACCTCCAGTCCCTCGACTTCGTGCTGCACGATCATGGTGGTCATGGCGTAGTCACGGTGCTCCGGCATGGACATTTTGGTCGCGTCGTCTTCAGGGGAAGCGCCGTAGTACGACATCCGGAGGGTATAGCGAAGCTGGTCACGGTGCGAGTCCAGGGCGAGCTTGTTCCGGACGCCGAGGCCTTCCAACACCATCTTTGTCACCGTCTGCTCCAGCTTAATAGCCTTTGTTGCAAATCTGGCAGAAGTTTCACTGGACAGGTTGGGATCCATGTCAAATTGTCAATACATAACCATTTGCGTCACTACGTCACGGTCTACATATAGGGGCACTTTAAAGTGCCCCGAAAAGTCTAGGAAATGCCCCAAAAAGTTATTAGGGCATTTTTTCAATTGCCCAATATACTGGTGATTGGAAAGGTTATTAAGGCATTTGTTTTAAGTGCTCCTAAAAGTTACAAATTGGGGCAGTTTGGGAAATGCCCTAATAGGTTTTTAGGGCATTTTTGGGAAATGCCCTAAATAGGTTTTTGGGGCATTTTTGGGAAATGCCCTAATAGGTTTTTGGGGAATTTTGGCAAAGTGCCCTAAAAGCTTTTCAGGGCACTTTGTCTAACTGCCCTAAAAACCTTTTAGGACACTTTGCCTAATTTACATTTAATAAGCTAAATATTCATAAGATCATTACAAGGTTCTGAAGGTTGTAGCATCAATACAAGGTTCTGAAGGTTCATGAATAAATAGAACATGAAGCTAAGCAACATCTGATCATTACAAGGTTCTGATCAAGCTAAGCAACAAAGTAGAACATGCAAGTTCATTGATCAATAGAACATGCAGCATGAACCTGCAGAACATAAAATCCTGAACATTCTACAACAGTACGAGTACATCACAAATGTTCGTTTCTAAGTTAGCATCCTCTTGAACTCAGCGACGGCCTTCGTCACGGTAGATTTTACAGGGGACGGCTCACGGAGGAAGCAGGCGAGCAGCGTTACATGACCAGGAAGCCAGCTGCAAAGATTACATGTTAACTATGGAGCAACAAAACTATCTACAGTTCTGCCTGCTCAAAAGATCAACTGCGCATGGGGCTGCCTGCTCTACTAGTATGCAACAAGTACAGGTAAAAGCCTCGGAGGGAGTACCTTGGCATGTCGTATGGGACAGAAAGCACTGAAGTCGTCAGAGCAAGCACTGCACCATGGATGGTAGGGACAGGGTGACCTGACTTTGGAGTTCTGCCAAGTGAAAAACATGAATGGATGTTACGAAATTATCTGCTCAATAGTCTGGTGACATGAGAAGACTACCATGGTAATATCAGATATTCAGTACAACCTTCTCCTAGTTACGACGTTGGGCTTGTGCGTATGATCTGTCACGGAAATCCTTGGAGAGATCCTTATCTATACCCTTCATTAAGCTTGCAAGAACGCCAGCAACATGCTCCCTGACCTGAACATAGAACAGTGAAGTTCATACAATTGGCAGCAGGTATCTTCACTCAGAGGATGTTCATATGCACACTTTATACAAAGCCAAAAGCTAGCAATACAAATAGTAATTTAGCTCATATTTTCATGTCAAAACATACAAATTGTACAACAATTTATTGAATAAAGACATAGAGAAAAGCATTGCTCGTGAATACAGGTCAAACACATATTTATACTTGCCTCAACTTGGTTATCCACAAGTAACTTCTCTATTGTTTGCCAAATTTGTAATTTCCAAACAGTACCTCAATTATTTGATATGTTCAAGTTCAACACTTGATTAAACTGGCTCTCATTAACCCATCATTACTATAGATGAACTACTCAATATACCACCAAATAACAGCTAGATAGAAATATGTGATCATGCTTAAAACAAAAACACATCAGGGACTTATTTCTCCCAAATCAGAACTAACCGCTGATATAAAGCTGAATAGACTTTAGAGATATCAAGTAGTACATATGTTAGCAAATTATTGCACAAATGCTTGCACGAAATTGTTAAACAGCAATCAGGTTTGATGGAGATCAAAAGGATTTCTATACTTACTGTCAAGATAATCTTCAAATTCAAAATAATCCAAGAAGCAGTGCCTTAAATTCTAGCATAGATGATGGCAACGCAGCTGGGAGACTCCAGAAGCTGGCAATACATAATGCCATCACTCAGAACATTTTTTAGATTGGAGATAAAAACAACTGCTCAGGTAGAAACGAGATGTTTAGATGTTTATGCTATCTCTATCACGCGTCTCCGTGACTACCAGTAGCATTACTGTAATGTAACTCCTCAAAAGGAAACATTACAGCAGAGAGAACAACGGCTGTCTTAACCGCTAACAAGCTCTATCAGCCAGAATGGGTGAATTAAGCAAAATCCCTACATTAGTGCTCTAAAATTGCCAAGTGAACATGGACATGACAGAACATGATCCAATCCAAATTCCAGTCAAATAGTTGATATAGATCCAATCCAAAACATATCTATAAGGTTATACAGGTTGCAATAACTTGTAATTAATAACTGCATACTATTAAAAAAACACTTCCATGCGTTAGCCACAACATTTAGCTCGGTAAACAGTAAGAGCTAGACTAGATGCATTGGACTATGGCGCCAAATACGTTCATTATGCACAGTTCATATGAACAGACAGTATTATGCAAGTGCCATCTTTGTTTCCCTTGTTTTGTAATGTGCCATTGACTTGGAAGTTCTAATTGTCGAAACCAAGCAAAGCTACAGGAACATCACTTATTTTCGGTGCTACACAAAACTACATGATAATTGAGTGTGCCTACATTACAAATATACCAATGAATAAGATAAACTTAAGAAAGATTAACAGGATAGTGTCTCTCCTCATGTCTACTTGAGCTACTTTCCTAAGCAATCATGGTACTATTTGCAATACACACTGACCAAGCTCAACTTTAAAATGAATAGCATGCTTGATGATGAGATGTGAATTGCACATAGCTGAACGCAAGGTCACAAAGAAGTTAAATCTTCTTAATTAGGACAAAACGAATATAATATATGGAAACTCAGTAAGTTAGGCCATGATGGTGTTGGAGTAATCCTGTGCTTCCCCCTCTACACAGCACTAGAAAGTTCAGCTAGTACAGTAGCTAGTGGTAAGCTCTAGAAATATCTACCACATACTCGGTAGCACTGCTGTAGCTTAGTTACTAGTAACTAGAAGAAGTCTCTAGAATGCACAGGAGTAGAAGCTAATCTGGTAGAAGCCAATCTGGTAGAAGGTTGTAGAAGCTAGTAGCATCCTAGCTAGGTCGGTTGTAGAGTCCTATAAATAGGCCTTGTACCCAATGTTGTAAAGCAAGCAGAACACAAGCAATAAAGCAATCAAGTTTCAGTGTACGTGACCAGTCCAGTAGTACTACTCGATCTTGCTGTGTGTGTGTTCGTGTGATCCAGCTGCTACGTTTTGAGTACAGCTGAAGAAGTGCTGGGACAACAAGTGGTATCAGAGCCATGTCAAAGGCAGCAGCGGAGGTTGGCGAGAAGAGTGAACGCAGCGGGTTCAAGACGCCGCCGCCGGTCGCAAGGCGACGCCATTCCACATCTCCATGCTCGTCGGGGCGCAGCCCGACACGCCGCGGTGGCGGCGAGCTGGTAGTGCGCGAGCGTGTCGTGAGGGAGAGCACCAGCTCTGCCCAATATCCGATGCTAACCCGCTCAAACTATGCTGAGTGGGCGATGGTGATGCGCGTCCAGCTCCAGGCTCAGCACTTGTGGGATGTCATCGAGTTTGGCGCCGACGACGAGCACGACGATCGAGCAGCGCTGGCAGCATTGCTCCGTGCCGTTCCGCCGGAGCTGGTGCGTACGCTGGCGGCAAAGGACAACGCAAAGGCAGCGTGGGAAACGCTCAAGACGATGCGTCTCGGCTCTGAGCGCATACGGGAGGCAAAGGCGCAGACGAGACGTCGCGAGTTCGAGGAACTTCGTTTCCGCCCAGGTGAGTCGATCGAAGATTTCTCGATTCGACTAACAAACATCGTCAGTGATCTCGAGCTCCTCGGCGATCCCATAAGCGAGTACAAGGCAGTGCTCAAGTTCCTGCGCGCGGTGCCGCGCAAGTACCGACCGGTGGTGATGGCCATCGAGCAAGTTGTCAACCTCCAGGAGTTGACAATCGAGGAGTTGTGTGGTCGCCTTATCACAGCGGAGGAGGCGTACGACCTAGACGATGCCACCAACGGCGTCAACAAGCTTCTCCTCACAGAGGAGGAATGGGAGAGCCGTCAACGACAACGCGGAAAGGCCGTGTCTAGCGGCGGCGACAACAACGGCAAGCCGACGTCCAGGCGAAAGCAGCAAGGTGCGCAAGGAGGCAACACTGGCTCAGGTGAGCGCCGTAGAGGGAGTTGTCGGTATTGGTAAGCCTGGACTGGGCAAAGGAGTGCCGAAAAGCCAAGCGCGACCGTGAGCAGCGCGGCGAGGCGGCTAACCTTGTGCAGGCTGAAGACGAGGACAACACGCTGCTGATGGCAACCCATACGAGGAGCAGTGGCAGTGGATACGACGAACCCCTCTACACCAACAAGGGGGAGCAAGTCTTCCTCAACGAGGAACGTGCACACGTCGAGCTGCGCAAGTCCGAGAGTGACACCGACACGGCATGGTACCTGGACACAGGCGCCTCAAACCACATGACCGGAGATGCATCCGTCTTTGCTGAGCTCAACAAGAGGTCTCCGGCACGGTACGTTTCGGTGACGGCTCCCTCGTCGACATCTGCGGGCGTGGCACGGTGATGTTCGCCATGGATGGCGGCGACACAGGGCGTTGTCGAACGTCTACTGGATCCCGCGGATCAAGACAAACATCATCAGCATTGGGCAGCTCGACGAGATCGGGTGCCCGACGCACGTCGAGAACGGAATGATGATCATCCGCGACCGCAGAAGAAGCTCATCGCCAAGGCTCCTCGCATGCGGAATCGGCTGTACATGGTGCATCTCCAGATCGAGAAGCCGGTATGCCTTGCTGCTCACATGGGCGAGGACGCGTGGATATGGCACGCGCGCTTCGGCCACCAGAGTTTTGAAAGTCTCGAGAAGCTTGCTCGGAAGGACATGGTGCGCGGACTTCCATGATCAACCACGTGGAGCAGCTCTGCGAGGCGTGCCTCGCCGGCAAGCACCGCGCGCCCCGTTTCCTCAGGTGGCAAAGTACCGCGCTACCGAACCCTGGAGCTCGTGCATGGTGACTTGTGCGGCCCTATCTCGCCGCCCACGCCAGGAGGTAAGCGTTACTTCCTTCTCCTCGTCGACGACTACAGCCGGTACATGTGGATCGTCCTCCTGCGTACGAAGGACGAGGCACCGGAGGCCATCCGTCGCTTCCAAGCTGGCGCAGAGGTGGAGTCACGACACACTCTGCGCGTCTTCCGCACCGACAGAGGAGGGGAGTTCACCGCAACGGAGTTCGCGACTGGTGCGCTGATCAAGGCATCAAGCGGCACCTCACTGCTCCGTACTCGCCCCAACAGAACGGGGTGGTGGAACGGCGCAACCAGACAGTCGTCGGCACCGCGCGCTGCATGTTGAAAGGCACGGCATGCCAGCACAGTTTTGGGGGGAGGCGGTCACCACGGCCGTTTTCGTCCTCAATCGTTCATTCACGAGGAGCGTGGACGGGCGTACTCCGTACGAGGCGTGGCACGGTAAGAAGCCAAATGTACACTTCCTTCGTGTCTTTGGTTGCAGGGCCACGCCAAGATCACCACGCCAAACCTGAAGAAGTTGGATGACCGAAGCAAGCCCATGGTGATGCTCGGGTACGAACCCGGCGGTAAGGCGTACCGCCTCTACGACCCGGCGACAAAGCGCGTCCACGTCTCCCGCGACGTCATCTTCGACGAGAGTGCTGGTTGGGACTGGAGCAACGACAACATGGCGGAAGATTATGGCGGAGGAGAGTTCACCATCGAGTACTCCTACGCGCCTGCACCGGCGACATTGCCCGCTTCGCCAAACCAGTCCACCACAGCCACTCCTGCCCCGATGGAGATTCAGCCCGAAAACAATTCGGAAGTAAAGTCTGTAGACACGGGGCCACAGAACAAACCCCAGCAGGCACTAGAACAAGTGAGGTTTGCCACACCTCCGTCCGCACCAGACCCGGAGCTCTTCGACGAAAGCAACGATCCAGATTATCCACACCGCTACCGTCGCGTCCTCGACATGGTGGAGCCCGACGCACCGGTGCCAGGCCAGGCTGAGCGCCTGCTACTCACCCCCTCCGGTGAGCCATCCACATATGCTGAGGCGGAGCACGACGAGCACTGGCGCGCCGCGATGCTTGAGGAGCTGAGGTCCATTGAGGAGAACAAGACATGGACCCTCACTGACTTGCCTGCAGGTCACAAGCCAATCGGTCTCAAATGGGTCTTCAAGCTCAAGCGAGACGCCAACGGCAACGTGCTGAAGCACAAGGCGCGCCTCGTGGCAAAGGGGTACGTGCAGCGACCGGGATCGACTTCGACGAGGTTTTTGCCCCGGTGGCGCGTCTGGACTCTGTTCGTCTACTTCTCGCCATCGCCGCACAGAAAAGGTGGGAGGTGCATCACATGGACGTGAAGACTGCGTTCTTGAATGGGGAACTCGGCGAGGAAGTATATGTGACGCAACCGCCGGGCTTCAACCTCCACCACGTCAAGCAAAGTACTGCGCCTCCACAAGGCGTTGTATGGTCTTCGTCAAGCCCCCAGAGCATGGAACACCAAGCTGGACAGCGTGCTGGTGTCACTCGGGTTCACTCGCAGCCCATCTGAGCATGCTGTGTACACCCGCGGCGAGGACGGGAGCGGCTTCTCCTTGGCGTCTACGTCGACGACTTGATCCTGACAGGCGCAAGCACCAAGACTATCTCCAAGTTCAAAGAGGAGATGAGCAAAATTCTGCATGAGCGACTTGGGATTGTTGACGCTCTATCTTGGCATGAGGTCAAGCAGTCACCCGGGGAGATCACCCTCAAGCAGTCTGCGTTCGCCAGCAAGCTTTTGGAGAAGGCAGGCATGGCAGATTGCAATGCCGTGCATGTTCCCATGGAGCCGCGTCTGAAGCTATCCAAGGTGAGCACTAATCCACCTGTGGACGTCACTTTGTACAGGAGCATCGTCGGCAGCCTTCGCTACCTCGTGCACACGCGGCCAGACATCTCCTTCGCCGTCGGTTTCGTCAGCCGCTTCATGGAAAAGCCAACACGGAGCACATGAGCGCCGTGAAGCATATTCTCAGGTACGTTGCAGGGACACTCCACTATGGCTGCATCTACCGTTCCAGCGGCAACGACAACGCACGTCTAGTCGGCTACAGTGATGCCGACCATGCCGGTGACGTTGACGACAGGAAGAGCACGACGGGGACTCTCTTCTTCCTCGGTCAGTGCCCAATCACTTGGCAGTCCCAGAAGCAAAGGGTGGTCTCCTTATCATCCTGCCAAGCAGAGTACATTGCCGCCGCTACCGCAGCATGCCAGGCCGTCTGGCTCGGACGGCTCATTAGCGATCTCTTCGCCACAGACCCCATGGTCCCTACAGTGCTCGTGGACAACAAGTCGGCGATCCAACTGTGCAAAAATCCGGTTTTTCACGACCGGAGCAAGCACATTGAGACACGCTATCACTTCATACGGGAGAACGTCAAGAGCGGCAAGATTGTCGTCGACTACATCAACACCGACGATCAGCTGGCGGATATCCTGACCAAACCACTTGGTCGGATCAAGTTTCAGACTCTACGCAAGAAGATCGGCATCGTCGAGATCAAGTGAAAGCATCAGGATTAGGGGGGAGATTGTTGGAGTAATCCTGTGCTTCCCCTCTACACAGCACTAGAAAGTTCAGCTAGTACAGTAGCTAGTGGTAAGCTCTAGAAATATCTACCACATACTCGGTAGCACTGCTGTAGCTTAGTTACTAGTAACTAGAAGAAGTCTCTAGAATGCACAGGAGTAGAAGCTAATCTGGTAGAAGCCAATCTGGTAGAAGGTTGTAGAAGCTAGTAGCATCCTAGCTAGGTCGGTTGTAGAGTCCTATAAATAGGCCTTGTACCCAATGTTGTAAAGCAAGCAGAACACAAGCAATAAAGCAATCAAGTTTCAGTGTACGTGACCAGTCCAGTAGTACTACTCGATCTTGCTGTGTGTGTGTTCGTGTGATCCAGCTGCTACGTTTTGAGTACAGCTGAAGAAGTGCTGGGACAACAGATGGGCTCTCAAGTGTGGGAATAAAACTCACCAAGCTCTGATATTCCTTTGTATCCACAATTTCACAGGCGAACTACCTACAAGGGGAAGTAATTATTATCATTACGAGTTCCTCACCAATATTAAAACAAGAGCATACAGCACAACAGGTCACAACAAAATGCATTACGACAATTTCAAGTAGCGGTGCAACATTGCTGCATAATCTACAACAGAGGCAATAGAAAGCTAACCTCAATGAATTAAATTTTTAGAAATAACTCAATGAATTGAATGTGTGTCAATCAAATATAACATCAATACCAGTAAATTGTTTGACATCCATATTCTGTTTCTCATAGACTAAAAGGTCAACAAATGTAACGTTGCTGGACTGCATGCTATGATTCAAAACATGGATCACAAAGTATCTAGAGTCAAGCCCCAAGTGACATGGTTACCAAACTTCTACTCGTCCAGCTAATCATTTCATAAAAAACTTGATGTGCATTCAGTTCAAGCAGAACAGGAAACGCAAAACAAACAGTAGAGGCCGAACCGGACCTCGACCACGAGCAGTTGTGGCTGGCGTGGATTGATTCCCTTAGCTGCGCCGCTCATGGTCCGCTGCGTTGTTGTCGCGGAGA
The DNA here is from genome assembly GCA_947311845.1 of Poa pratensis. NCBI lineage: Eukaryota > Viridiplantae > Streptophyta > Magnoliopsida > Poales > Poaceae > Poa > Poa pratensis. The sequence goes on along the minus strand of CAMZMU010000091.1, from coordinate 30,717,913 downwards.
TGGAGGGATGAGGGCTCCTCCCGGAGAGGTTCGTCCACGACTCGGGATCCTCAGATGCGCCGACCAGCGGCGGTGGTGGATGCGGCGCTCGGCTCCCATCCCGCGGTGCGGTAGCCCCCGCGAGAGCGCCTCCCACAGCGCGGCTTCGCGACACGGCCGCATGCCGCGGTGGCGGCGGACCTGAGCCATGGCGAGCTAGGGTTAGGGTTCCCGGTGGGGTCCGATTGGGGATTCCAGGGGCGACCTAGCGGTGGGGAGCCTGGGGGTCGTAGGAGGAGGGGCGTCGGAGCACTTCCGCCGATCCGCGGCGCCGGTGATGGCCGGAGGAAGCGGCGGCGACGGCCGGAGCAAGCGGCGGCGACGCATCGCGAGCGCGAGAGAAAGGGGCCAAGGGAGAGAGGCGGCTGGAGAGTACTAGCGATAAGCCAGTAGCTCCCAGGCCCCAGCGCATGTTCGCGTGCGTTCTTTTTTTTCTTTTTTTTATAAATTTGGTTGCTTTATTATATGAATGATTTTTATCTAAACCAAATTAAGAGTGAAGCAAAAGAATTGTATTCGGGTCTCTTTTGAAAACTTTGGGGGCAGTTTAATTTTGTGCCCCAATAACTATGATATTTGGGGCATTTCGACAAAGTGCCCTAATAGGTAGGACTTTTGGGGGCACTTTGCTTAAAATGCCCTAAAATGTCATATCTATTAGGGCACTTAATCAAAATGCCCTTAATTGTAATCTTTTGGGGCACTTTCAAAAAAGGGAACGACTATGTGTAAGGCGCCTTATATTTGGCATAACCGTAAGGCGTTTAGCGAATTCGTACGCACACAAGCGCAGAGCACCGGCATAGTCTGACAGCCACCGGTCGCTCACCGCTGGCTGAAATTCACACGCGCTGCTGGCTGGTTCACTCACATGCACTAAACAACGAAATTGCTGATGTCAGTCCACATTTAATGCTAAACTCGAAAATTCAAAAAGTTCTGTAGCCCAAACCGTTTATCCAATTTAGAATCCGTTTTCACCGTTGGACTAGTCGCGGCGAGATCTTCAAAACTAGATCCCATATTGATATGTTCTGACAACTTTTTTTTTGCCCGGAAGTTACCACCCTCGTAACATATAAGTTACCCAGACTTGAATACATAAGTTACCCACCGTAATAGCGATTAGTTTTTGAGTTGAAATATAACCATTTTTTATTGTTCTTTTAGATTTTTACGAGCTTTAAAGTTGCCACATTACTTTGAGATGGCAAATTTATCGTGCATAAGTATTAGGATGATAACTGTCAATTTCATAGTAAAACTACACATAAAAAAAATGTGTATTGTGTTCGTAACTACTCTTTAGAGAACATGGTAACTACATCGATTTCGTGACGATAACTACATCATGAACACGTGGATAAATTCATAAGTAGTGTGTGGGTAACTCCATCTATATTGGGTGGGTAACCATTATCGAGAGAGTATGATAACTAAATTGATTTTGTGTTGGATAACTTCACCATGAAAACACAAGGGTAAATTTATCAGTACTCAGTGGGTAAATCCATCAGTATTAGGTGGTAACTATTACCGAGAGTAGAGTAACGATAACAATTTTGTGGTGGATAGCTATACATGAAAACACATGAGATAACTTTATCAGTACTGGGTGGTAACTATTATCGAGAGAGTAGGGTAAATATAATGATTTTGTGGTGGATAACTACACATGAAAACACATGGATAATTTTATCAATACTGGGTGGTAACTTTATCAGTATTGGGGAGGTAACTATTATCGAGAGAGTATGATAACTATATTAATTTTGTGGTGAATAACTACGCTAGAAAACACATGGGTAACTTTATCAGTACTTGGTGGGTAACTCTATCAGTATTGGGATGGTAAATATTACCGAAAGAGTATGGTAACTATATTGATTTTGTGGTGGATAACTAAACTAGAAAACACATGGGTAAATTTATCAGTACTAGGTGGGTAGCTCCATCAGTATTGGGTGTGTGACTCTTACCAAGAGAGTAGGACAACTATATCGATTTCCTGGTGGATAATTACATTATGAACACGTTGGTAACTTTATCAGTACTTTTTTTTTGCTCGGAAGTTACCACCCTCGTAACATATAAGTTATCCAGCCTTGAATACGTAAGGTACCACCATATTAACGATTAGTTTCCGGGTTGAAATAGAACCATTTTTTGTTGTTCTTTTAGATTTTCACGAGTTTTGAAGTTACCGCACATAGTTTTCATAAGTGAATATCACTTTGAGATGGCAAATTTATCTTGCATAAGTATTAGGATTATAACTGTCGATTCATAGTGACGACTACGTAATTACGACCGATATATTAGGGGTAACAATATCGATTTCGTGGTGGATAACTATATCATGAACACATGGTTAACTCTAGCAGTGCTGGGTGGGTAACTTTATAAGTACCATGTTGGTAACTTTATCAGTACTGGGTGGGTAACTCCATCGGTAAATGGGCGGGTAACTTTATCAGTACTAGGTAGCTAACTTTATTAGTACTAGGTTGGTAACTTTATCAGTATAGGGTGGGTAACTTTATCAGTACTGGGTAGCTAACTTTATCAGTACTGGGTAGCTAACTTTATTAGTATAGGGTGGGCGGCCGGCGGAGGGCGTGGCGAGGCGTAGGCCGGCGGCGCTGGGCGTCTGGGAGATGTTGAGGCGGCGGGGCGAGGTCGAGCATGGCGCTGGTGGCGGGGCGAGGTCGAGCAGGCGCTGGCGGCGCGTGGAGAGACGGGGGAGGAGGCCGGAGCGGCCGAGGCGGAGGCGGGCGGCGGCGGGTGGAGAGGCGAGCGGCGGCGCGCGGAGAGGCGGGGAAGAAGGCCGGAGCGGCCGAGGCGGAGGCGGGGCGCGCCTGTCGCGCGTGGCAGACGCGATGGGTGGCGACGGGCTCGTGAGGAAGAGGACCTTATCCAAATGACGTGAGCGTGACGTGCGCGACGTGCAACTTCTCGTTCCGAACGAATCGCGTCCGTTTGTACGCGATTCAACGGCTCGCGCAACCGCGTCGAGTTAAGCCCCCGGCAGGCGCCTGCTAGTTAGATTTACCGTTCAAAAAATGCCTCTATCAAAATGCCCCCAAATCCTTACCGTCTAGTAGTGCGTACTGAGTGAATAAGAATCACGAGCTAGTCTCACCAGAAGGCGGGGTTGCCCTGCGGCCAGAAGAGACTGGCGAAGTCGCTGACGAAGCCGGCGTCGGTGACGTCCTCGATGCTCATGCTCTCGTAAGTGGCCAGTCCGGGTAGCTGCCCGATGTACCCGCCGTACTGCACGTCGTCGTACACGTTGCGCCGCTTGATCTCCGCCGGGAACGCGAAGAGCACCGGCATGGCGCGGCCGAACAGCGCCTGCCGGATGTCCCTGTCCAGCCCGCCGTGCTGGACCACGACGCAGCCGCAGGCCACCATGGACGCAGTCAGCGCGTCGCGGGCTTCGTCCCATCCTGCTCCGCCTGGCTCCAGCCCGCGGAGGTCGACCTTTGTGATCGCCATCAACCGCTGCTCCGGGATTATCTTGGACGGAAACTATGGCCGGCAGTCCTGGTTTCCTCAATGCTTCTCTTGTCTCTTATATTGCTTAATCATCGGACAGTCAGGGGAATCTTGGTAACGAGGTCACAGGAAAGAAGATGGGGCTCTGGCGCTCGAGGTCGACGTGAATTGATCGCCGTCGTTCGAGTGCGATGACTAAGCAGAGTGGGAGCATGATTGATGCGGCTGGCTGCTAGCTCTAGCCGCCGGTCCATGATTGGCGATAGATGACCGGGTGCGGGGACGCTCGAGGTCGACGTAAATTATGTTTACTTGTTCTGGAATCCTTTATCTTTGATTTGTGAAATCCTTAGGTTTAGACATTACTTCAGGAATTCCTATTATTTTTTCTTTCAAAAGAGTAGCAACATACTTTTCTTTCTTATTTCCTTCAATAAAGCATCTCCCTATTCTATAGAAATCAAACAAGCATAATTAATTCTGATATACTTTTATCCCTACTCGCTCTTTTTTTTATACATGGCCGCTATCCCCTTTTTCATATATCAGGAAACAAACCCTACTAATAAATAGCGCCTAGAAAATCTCTCATGTTTTGAGCTAATTAAACATGTTCCATGTGGTGACTCTTTCTCTATGTATGCATGCAACCTTTGCATTAATAAGCATCCACGTACGAAATGTAATCAATTATTGGCCACACATTATATTTTTAGTAGTGGTTTTGAATTTAAAACCGGATATGCTACTATTTCTACAGTTTAGATTTAAATATGGGCATTAGACCCGGAAAGTGCAAATGCAGCCCGAGCTCCATGGTGCCATTTTTTTTCCAAAAAATTAAAAACAACATTTCTAAGTTTCATTTTTTTTTTTTGAAATAACAGATCCTAGGTGTAGATGATGTCGAACTCTATATATGTGTAAAATCTCAGTGCAAAATTTGCCGCATTCTAGGCTACACTAACTTGACAAATCTGACAAAAAAATATGTTTGTAAAAATATCCACTGTTCACCGATCCAGATCACACATTTTCTATTTTTTCTCAAGCTAAAATATAACGAATTTTGCACACTAGTAGAGTTCAGCATTATCTAAAACCAAGATTTTTTTTGATTTTTTTTTAAACTTTCAGATACCATTTTTATTTTAAAGAGCTCCATGGGATCAGCCTCCACAGTGCCGCACTCCATGGGATCAACCACCACAATTTAATATTTTCCCTACTAGTACGTGTTCTTCAGCTAGCTGCGTAGCCACCAAAGTATTCAAATGTTTATGATTTTCCAACTTAATGTATTGGCCAAGATAAAGAGCTGTCACACTGCGACGACTATTGATGGTCCTGCTCGATTAAGATAGTACTCCTATGCCGGCCCGGCCACAACTTGTTCTGTTCCTGGCCGGAGTACTCTGCTTATAAACACCTGATTCCTTCAGCAATTCTTGCCATCCATCCTCTATACAAAGCTGAAAGTTGGTCATACGTTATGTCCTTCTGACTTACTATCTCTCGGATCTTTCTTCGCTTCGTAGCAATCGCAAGTCTGCAGGTTAAATCAGGACACAACAGTAAGCTCTCTCTCTCTCTCTCTCTCTCTCTCTCTCTCTCTCTCTCTCTCTCTCTCTCTGATCTTTTATTGTAAGGTTATTATTGAACTCGATCTGATCATGAATATACAGAAAAAACATTATATTTCTAGAGACGTTTACTTCTTATTTCTTAGTTGCCTTATTGTGACAACATTTTTTAATTTATTAAAATCTGACACATTTTACACCTTAGTTGTAATGCTTTGACACTTCTCCCAATTTATTAATCTCCCTGCACTGGTAAGCTGTGTGGCGTATCTAACCACACATGTTCGGCGAGACTGAAAGAATTTTCGTAAAATTATTTGAAATTTGATTACAATTGACACAATGGTTATACACTTAACTTATTTGTATCGGAGTTGTCAACCGAGTTAGTTGACATGTCGTCCCAAAATTTGGATCTACTTTTCAATCTGAGAGATAATAAAATATAGTAAAGTGGTTGTAATGTCAAAACAAAGAATTCAAACTATCGGCAAGACTTTTTTATTTAGAATAAAAGCTCTCACGATATCACAAATTAGAGGGTAAACGATAATTACTCATAATTCTGCAATGGAAATGACATTGGTAGAAGTTAAATAATATTTTTGTACACCATCATATGCAATACGATCTGTACTATATAATGGCAATCGTTTCAGTATGATAAGGATACAGATGTATCCGCAATTCATTTAGAGTTACTTATGTATTGTAAAACCAGCCTTTTAATTATGTGATATTTATATGTGCACACATTAACATATATGCCAACCATATTATGTCCAGGTTCGATATTTTTTACTGTTTGCTAGGCTGGTTGAATCCACCAACTGGACAGATGCACACCGAAATGGCTGTAACAGCATGTTTGACCGTGACGACAATGGTGTTGCTCACCATAATTATCGTAAAGCTGGTTGTAAAAAGAACTGTTGGTCCAGTGCAGAACCAAAGATCGCTTAATCCACCCGTGGTGAGTGGTATTTCTATGATGTTAGCTCTGCCCACACTTCTGATGAAAGGTCAACAAACAGTGATCCAAGAGCTGCATACAAAGCTAGGCAGCGTGTTCACGCTGAGCTTTTTTGGGGTGAAGAAAGTCACATTTCTGGCAGGGCCAGAGGTCACAACTCATTTCTATCAGGCACCGGAGTCTGAGATCAGTATTGGTAACTTGTATGAATTTACCGTGCCCATTTTCGGCCAAGGAGTGTTGTATGACGCAGATTTGGCGACGAGGAGCAAGCAAATCCGGTTTTGCACCGACACTATACAACCAATGAAGCTGAAGAACCACGTTGATGCTTTGGTTCGTGAGGTGCAGGTGAGGAGTACTATCATTGGTATCACTATTGTTGTTGTTTGGTTGTTTTAAGAGTTAATAGCATAAAACCACCACATTTCAAGTCAAATTTCGAAAAAACCACCACTTTGCGTTTTGATCACAAAAAACCACCGGTATTCACGAAATTTGTTGCAATGTGCGCTAAGCTGGGATTGAACAAGAAATTGACAGCGATTCTGACAGCGGGACCCACGTAACAGGATGACGTGGCACTGTTGACTTTTCAGCCCAATAAAAAAATAAAAAAAAGAGGCCAAGCTGGAGGCAGAGCCTAGCTAGGCCGCACGCTTCGCTCGGATAGCTTGCCGATGCTGTGCTCCACGAGCTGGACGAGTGCGTGCAGCTCGCCGCCGCGCTGGCCGCCGCCGCGGCCGTCGAGGCAGTCCCCCCGTCGCTCCCCGGCCGCCCCGCCGTATTGTGCGCCAGCGGACGGCAAACCCGAGCCGGTCGAGCGCGGCAGCGGACGGCGACCCCGTGCCGGTCGAGCGCGGACGGCCAGCAATGGCGGAGGCGGCCTATGGGGGACGGGGTCGGGCGGGGCTCATGCTTCTTGCCCGCGGTGGCAATGGCGCAGCGGTCTTCTCCGGCTGCGCCAAGCGTGCTCCGGCACCCGGCATCCGGCGTGGTCACTGCGTCTCGGGCCGGCAGCGGCCTCGTGCCCGTCCTCCGCGCCGCGCTCCGTGACACGCTCGGTGAGGCCGTGGGCGCCGTGGGGGCCGTCGTCGGCCAAGCACAACAGCCGCGCCTCCCCTCTCTGCCGGCCAAGCGCGCCTCCCAGCAGGGCCATGAACAGGTGACCGGAGCCTCGTGCCGCGGGCGCCCGCCGTGGGCCGCAGCGAGACCTCGGGCGGGGCGGGGCGCGGCGGCCTCCGGCCGGGAAGCTCGACCTCGGGCGTGCGCCGGGCGGGGCGGGGCGGCCGGGGCAGCGAGACCTCCGGCGTGCGCCAGTCGGGACGGGGCGAGTTGGCCGCCGGCCGGGAACCAGCTCACGGCGGAGCTCGCCGCTGTCGCGTCCCCCCGGCTTACCCATCCCGCTCTGCAACCTCGACGCCGGCAGCAGGGGAGAAGGAGCACGAGCTCGACCAGTACAGCAGCAAAGGAGCGCACGAGCAGCCGGCGAGGAGGCAGAGAAGCTGCTGCCCGCGGGAGCAGAGCACCGACGGGATCCCAGATCGATCGATCGCTGCTGCTGGGATCCCAAATCGATCGATCTCTCCTGCTGGGATCAGTCCACGGCGCCGCAAGCTGAGCAGCAAGCAAGATCGATCACTCCTGCTGGGATCCCGAGCTAGCTCGATGGATCACGAGCTGAGCAGCGCGCGTGGGAGACGAAGCCACCTTTGACTTTTTTTTGAGATATTTTTTATTTTTTATTGTCTGACATGTGGGCCCACGGTGCCACCTCAGCAAACAGTGCACAACTCCTGCCACGTAGACTCTGACTGGTGGGTCCCACCTGTCAGAAATCGTGTCAATTCGCGTCCAATTTGTGATCAGTGCACATTGCAACAAATGTCGCGAATACTGGTGGTTTTTTGTGATCAAAACACAAAGTGGTGGTTTTTCGAAATTTGGCGACAAATGTGGTGGTTTTATGCTATTAACTCGTTGTTTTAACCTTTTCGCTTGGATCTTCTTGTCTACTGTCTTACTCTCGACTTTAGCATCCGTTTAGTATTTGGAGATGACTTTAGCATCCGGTCGTATGACCATTTTATTTTATTTATTTCTTTGTATGTGCCACTAGTCATTACTTGCCTAGTTATGAAATATGTAAATTGGAAGCTATACATCTTGTTTTCCTCAGTATGATCAAGCTACCATCTCACAGTATGATCAATGTTTTTAGGACTACTTCTCAAAATGGGGTCAAAATGGAGTAGTTGATCTAAAGCATGAGGCCGGGAACATGCTCATGCTGATCGCTGGAAGGTGCTTGCTTGGAGTGGACATCCGAGGGGAGATGCTGGGTAAAGTCTCCACACTCCTCCATGATATCGATGCCAACGGCTTGCACTTATTGAGCTTTTTATTCCCATATCTCCCAATCCCATCACACAAGCGACGTGACAAAGCACGCAACGAACTTGGAGATATATTTGGTAACATTGTGAGAGGACGTAAAAACTCAGGCCATATTGGTGTTGATGTGCTGCAGAACTTCATAGATGAGAACTCCATGTCGGATGATCAAATCACCGGGTTACTCATCGCCTTGTTATTTGGTGGGCACCACTCTAGCTCAAATACAACAACTTGGACGGGAGCTTGCCTACTCAGCCATGAAGCGTACTTAGTAGCTGCAATCAAAGAGCAAGAGAAAGTCATTGCAAAACATGGAGAGCACATAGACTACAATATCTTATTGGAGATGGGAACCTTACATTGTTGCATCAAAGAGGCATTAAGGATGCACGCCACATCATCACTACTAATACGCCAGGCAAAAAAAAGCTTTACTATACAAACCAGAAAAGGTAACACATATGAGATTCCTGAAGGGCATACCCTAGCAACCTCCATGGTAGTCAGCAATAATTTACCATATATTTATAAAGATCCACATATTTATGATCCGTATCGGTTTAGTCCCGGGAGAGAGGAAGACAAAGTTGGTGGCAAGTTCTCTTACACATCCTTCAGCGGAGGGCGGCATGCTTGCTTGGGAGAGCATTTTGCTTACATGCAAATCAAAGTCATATTGAGCCACTTACTGAGGAACTTTGAGCTCAAGTTGGTTTCTCCATTCCCAGAAAATGAATGGGAGAAATTTATTCCTGGGCCTAGAGGGGAAGTGATGGTTAGTTACAAGAGGAGACATCTAGTTAGCACCTAGATTATGTATTACTAGATTTCTTGGCGCGGCTTGCCGCGCGCCACCCGCCGTTGACAGTGGTTTTCAGTTTGCAAAACACTATACCAAACAATCATGGTATATGTTCATAGCAAAGCACAGCAACAGCTATACTAAACATGCATAGTTTGCATAGTAAAGCTTCATAGATTCATAGCAAAGTACATTAATCTTACATAAATAAAGTTCACACACATAAGGTAAGCAGGGTCTTAATTACAACACGTCGATGTTACATAGATCGTTAAATATAGGTGTCGGCACATAATTACAGTGGGTAGCTCGATTAGCTGATAAGCAGGTAGCGGCGTCTGATGGAGAGGTAGGGCATGGATGACTGATGAAGGGCACGTTTGAGCATCTATAGGGAAAGTCCTATAGGGACAAAATGATTGATAGAAGTATTCATCTAGGTTTTGATCTTCCACACGGCTCATAAAAAGCTAAAACAATATAGAAATAGCAACTGGTACTACGTATTCCATAAAGGTTCAGTTCTGAACAAAGAAGATTTGGATCGCGTGGTGAATAAGAGATCTAAATATAACTTTATAGAAGGACAAAACTATGCCAAACTATGCCAATACCGACCATTGGTGCATCAGCCTAGTTAAATGTAAATATATTTCAAGGGCATCGACAGTGTAGTAGTAAGTACCAACAACCAGCTGCGGAATCTACTTCAACATAACATGAATAAACAGGCCTAGATGGATTAGAGCCCACAAATGAAATGTCTGTGAATGCAGTTCAATTAGGACCAGGCACATATCATTCATTTTTTTATCCAACTAATGAAAATTTCCCATAAAGAACATTTGAGAATTTAAAGCATGAGCCATGTTTGAAAGAAAATTTGCTATCTTGCAAGTAAAGGAAGTAAGATTTTGAAGCAAGTTTCTTACACCACCAATGTCGCCATATATTTGTTCAGGCAATATACCTTTCCATCTTGCCGCACATCTTTGAATTTTTTTTGTCGGTCCAGGCAGGATCTGTGCATGCATCTCATGTTCTTGACGAAACACAATAGCGGATATCTGCAGTAAGGATGCAAATACGAAAACAATATAGAGATCAAGTGTGCTTGCTGAAACACAGCTGCATACGCATTATAGTTCATGTTTGATGGATTTTTTTTCTAGACTGGTATGTATTACATGACCAACAAAAAGCAATAAGTAGGAGAACAAACAGAAATAAAATATAGCGGTCAACCAAAGCTGTAACACATAATAGTAATGACCATGCAATTATTACGAACGAATGAACTGACATAAACTGTAAATAAAGCAGTCAACCATTAGCTCTGTTGTAGTACAATAGCCTGATAAAATAGTATATATAGATATTGTTTACAATTTAAGGAAGAAACTTTAAATAGTTGGTGGAGCAGATGAAGCAAGACATTATTCCTAAAAGGAGAGAATATCAGCAAAAGAAAAACAGGTTGCAGAACAGATTTTAAAAAAAAACTGATAGAACAAAGGGCACCAAAACAACACAAATAGTAAGGAGCACTTCTATTTTGTGCCTTATTATGCAATTTTATATGTATAATGCAGCTTATGGTGAAGATCTCTAAGATACTAACTGGACAATATTAGAGAAATTAATCAGGTCAAAAATGGTATGCTTTATAAGGGTAGTTCTCAAGTGTGCTTTGTAGCAAATGTATTTTATTTTTGTAGAAAACGAAAGATAAAATAGAATAGCAGTAGCTGCTGGACGATATTCATCTATTTGAGGGGCGTGACACAACAAAAATTTAACCCATCTGTACAATTATTTGAAAAACCATTAAGATGGCTATAGCAAGATATTGTCAGATATCTTGCACCCTTTTCGGAAAAAAAGTAATCTCTAAGCATAATATATAAACCAATAGTAGAAGCAAAGAACTACAAAACAAACCATCAATCATAGCAAACACATATAAGGCCACCATCATACGATTTGACGAATTGTGTAGAAGAACAAACAGGCAGAATGAGAACCATAAATTATGCTTTAATTAGCTGTTTCAACACGATGTACCTGTCAAATACTAAACATACCATGTGGAGATTCAATGCTATAAGCTGAAGGTTTCAGCTTCATGTACATATAGAAACTTCGGAGAAAATTAGATGTTTGAGGTTTCAACTTCATGTACATATTTTCATCCTGGAGGCTCCAACATTATGAGCAGGACCACATCGAATCCATCCTCTAGTCTTGGTCTGGACCATGGATTCTACTCCTAGCATGGATTCTACTTGTAGCAATTTTAGTTAAATGGCTTGAGTAATTTATTTTTCTTATCGGTGTGGACCATGGATTCTACTTCAAGCATAGCAAGAGATGAACTGAAAGTTGCACGCTGCTTACAAAATTCAGTTAAAGCGTATGGAACAATATATAGTCAATGGGGACACTCAGATAAAGACACATTATTAATATAAATGTCCTGATATTTTTGAGGAATAGGGACACAATTTGAACCCAGAAGACCGAAGAGAGCCGATGAATCGCCGTGCCTGTGATGTTGTACTGATGATTGTAGTGTAAACAAAAGTATTAGAAGGCTGTTCTATTCATAGAATAGGTGACACCTGGATTACATAATGGGCAGAACTGGCTCAAATAAACAGTAGATTAGCTGTAATACTAAAATATGTTGTTACTGAGTCACATAGTGGATTTCGTTGTACACATCGATAGCTCATATAAAGAAAAATATATGTTCAGATTGAATAAGACTAAATAAAGTCATGTTAAGATGCTCCAATCCTAGCAATTGACATATGTTAGTGACCTTACCCACATAAGTGCAAGCACATCAGATCGTATGAATCCAGGACATATACCTCAAAGAAGAAGGGGAGTGATGATCTTGAACATTTAATGACCAAAAATGTTCTACCATTTACTGGAAAATTAAGATTCATTGTGCGTGAACAGAACATTGTGCAAGTAACACTACATGATTTACTCCTCCTGAGAATTTAACTTTGTCTATTTCGTTGACTAATAATATGAAAGTAGTGCTTAGATATCAACTAAGCACACACTACTTGCAGTATAGGCATTCAATTCAGAGAACTCTCTTGTACAAAAAAAACATTTTGGCAGTATAGGCATTCAATTCAGAGAACTCTCTTGTACAAAAAAAACATTTTGGCAAACATCTGTTGGGGGCCATGGCCGCGGAAGCTATTTAAGTAGTTCAGCTGAACATGATTTACATGTTGGAACCACGGTAAGCTACCACTCTCCTGGTCACCTAGGGCATCGAACTCGTAGAGCAGCTACCATTTCCTGCTGCAAGGACAACTCCGAGAGATAAATGTAAAGCAGCTACCATTCCCAATGATACCGAGGGATCAACCAGCAAGCGAATATAGACGGGAGAAAGTAAATCTTGAGCATTGGTTCATACTCAATAATGCCAACATCTAAGCAGATTATCCAGGGGATCAAACCAACACTGAAGTTTTACTGACCAACGCTGTTGTCTAAGATAAATAAATCTGTAGATGGATGCAAGTCATTTCACTATAGAGTTGTGCATCTACAAATGGGCATCTACAATCAGGCATCTAGAAACGGGCAGGATCCAATCTACAATCGTGTAAGGCATCTTACCTGCGGTAGTGGAGAAGTAGGATCGATTAAGCTGTACTCAACCCCGGCCGTTGCTACGGCTGCTTGGGCGCCATGGCTGGTGCAGCTGCAGCCTCTTGTTTGTCCGGACGACGCGTGAGCCGAGGTCTTCGATGCCAGTCCAGCAGCGACCTCCGCTCAGGGAACGCAGGGGCCGTCCGTGTCCTCTTGCTGATGTAGATAGATACTTTGAAAATTTTCCTACCTGCGACCTCTTGCTGATGTAGATAGATACTTTTGTCCTGTGTAAATCGCCTGCATCATGACAAAAAAAAAGTTTTTACACCTTAATTACCCTGATCATGATTAATTTTACATACTGCTTGTCTGCATTAAAAGTTTGATTCAGCCCTTTCAAAATTAAAGGAGAGAAAAAGATTACTGAATGTTCTGAATATTGGACAGCTCTGCAGTCTGTACCTTTTCTGGTTCGTTTGAGCAGCTCCCCCTCCTTGCACCATACATCAGGGCTCCACGAATGGCCCTTCTCGTAAGGAAGAACGCTCGCGTTGCTTCTCGCCACCTCGCGCTGCACCCTTTGCTTCATCGTCGCCGCTCCTCGCAGCGCTGAATAGATACACACAACGATCTCAGCTTACAAATTCGTTGATAAAACATCATACGGGAGTGCACATTGTGATGGCAACACTGGGCGCCGTTCACCGCATCGATCCCTTACCGGTTGCAGCTGCCGCTGTAAGCGTCGTCAGATCGCCGGCGCTCCTGACGCCGACCGCGGACTGGACGGCGGAGGCCACCTGCTCGTGGCTCGCGCCGGCGAGCCGAGCCGCCTCGACGCAGTGCGAAGCCAGCAGCTCCGTGGCCGGCGCCATGGCAGCCGCCATCTTGGTGGTCTGGGCGTCGGAGCTCGTGGATGCTGCTGCGACGGCGGCCACCGCGGCAGCGACCCTGACCACCGACACCATGGCGTGCACGTGGGCCCTCTCGGCGCGCAGCTTCTCCTTGCTGCTCTGCTTCGATCGGCTCGCGTCCCTGTGCTGGAACCATCTGCCGATGGACTGGATCCCCGCGCGGTGCGGCCGCCCCGGCACGTGGTGCTCGGCCAGGAGGCGGAGGCGACGGCGGCGGTGCTCGTGGTGGGCGTGGATCTGCGCGGGGAGGTCGGGAACGGCGGCGATGCGCGCCGGCGCCGACGGCGGCCTCGGGCCGTCGCGGGAGAGAGAGGAGAGGAAGGAGAGCGTGGTCTGCGGATACTTTTGCAAAAAAGTCCTCGAACTTTCCGGAAATCACGGTCAGGTCCTTTGCGGGCGTTTTTCTGCAAAATGGCCGCGCAGTGGATTTGTGGAGGGAGACGCGCACCGGGGGATCGACGCGCTGTGTCCCTGTCGAGCGGGACCGGCGTGGAACCGGCGACTCGCTGGGCCCACATGCAGTGACACGGGAAACACACATCACCACGGCGGGCGAAATCACTGTAGCTGCACCGCAAACGGACGGCCGAGATCGCACCGGAAGAGCTCGATCCAACGGACGAAAATCGAAACGCCTGAGGGAGCCCCTTGGGGTCTCCGGGTTTACCTGTGTGGATTCAGGTCGCTTGCATGAGTGTGGGTGCAAGAGGTTAAATTTGTATTATACTGTAATCATAAATATGTATTTAATTTTGTTTAGAGAAAGTTGGATAAGGTATCTAGAAATAAAGAATATGATTGCTATATATTGTTTCGATCCGTCTCATTGTGCATTTATGTTGCATGATGACCCCGATGTTATCAAATTCCCCTAAAGATTTATTTGAAACAAAAACTCGAACGAAAAGCCGACTTTCAGTAACAAAAAAGAAAAGAAACTCAAATCCATGTCTACAGAGATTTCAAAAATATGTGTTCCTTGTACATCTACAACAACTTAAAATCATTTTCTAGCTATCTAAACTCTAAATGGTCAATCGACACCTCAATTATTGATACATTGTTGAGTGAATGATTTCTAACGATGCACCATATGTGCTCGTGAAGTACGTCACACACGATTAGTAGAACGATTAAAGCATACATAACCACTTGCGATCACACTATACGACATGACCAATTTTATTTCTTAAAAGGTGTGTGATGGTACACAGACGTTGTGTAAAAAAGACGTATGCGATATGTTGAAAACACACACGGCTGAAACACGAGAGAGGATTTTTGGAACTGAGCTACATGGAGCTCGTTTTTTTGAAAATTCGAAATCAACATTTTAAAGTTTTCAAAAATCACAAAAAAATTCCCCGATTTACATATTGTTGAGATCTACAATCTTGCAAAATTTCAGCTCCAAATTCATTATATTTTGGGTTGTACAAAAAAGACAAAACAGGGAAATTTCAAAATTTTGAAACTGTGTATTCCTCACCACCCAGATCAACTCATTTGTCTTTTTTGTGCAGCCCAAAATACAACGAATTTATGGTTGAAAATTTTCAGGATTGTAGATCTCGACAATATCTACATCCGGCAAAATTTTCACGATTTTTGAAAAAAAAATAAAAATGTCGATTTCGAACTTTCAAAAAAACGGGCTCTATGTAGCCCGGACTCTAAAATAGGTTTTCGGCTGAAACACCTACTACTTTGGTTGAGAATCCAGAGGACAGGCCTTGGGCGGAGTTCAACAGACCTTTTTACATTTTGAGGTGAGAAGACCTTTTACATACCGTTATTACCGTATACAAGTATTTTATAAAAATCTGACAAAATGTTCTGTAAAATTTGGACTTTGTCTAGAAATTTCAAATTTTCTGGACCTGGTTAGTCGAATTACAGTTTGTATTTCGAAACAGGGGGAACAGAGCACCGCTGTCTCAGAAGTTATGCCTCGTTCGGATGTTTGTTTTCAGCCTCGACATTGGACTAGAGGCTGGGGCGCCCCTCGGGCGCCTAGTCAAGGGCGGCCCAATCATGTCCCATTTGTTTTTACTCCCTCCGTTCCAATTTAGTTGACTTGCTATCCAAATGTGGATGTATCTAGACATGTTACATGTATAAATACATCCACATGTGATGGATAACAAGTCAATTAAATTGGAATGGAGGGAGTACAATTTTAGAACTGTATACGATGTGTTTATCGTTGTGGAATGGTTGGAAACCGGTCATTCTTTTGTCTCGTGGGGCATTTGCAGTCCAATTGCCATGCACGATGTCATTTGGTCGTTAATTTATAAGCTATCTCGACATGTTGAAAAGCCACAGGTCTTGTTGTGGCCACACACTTTGCGACGATATTAAGGTCTTTATTCTCTAGTCTTGCTAGCATGAGATCGAGTAAGTTTACAGTGAATTTTCAATACTTAGTTTTGAAGGCTAGAGAACATCAGCGAAGGACGGAAAGGAATTGGTGCAAGAGCCATATGTAAACAGATAAAATATTGAAGGCGAAAGCATACCATCCATAAAATAATCAGGTGCAAATGTCACAGTAAGATGTGAACGTCGGGATAGTCACCTCATTTCAAAATAAGAAACATATCAAGAAGATTCACTTGCCAACGAGCAAAAAGTAACTAATCTCCATGATCTCCCATGAAGTGCACAATAAAGACAGGGTGCGCCACTCATCTGACCACCAAGAGCACATATATACATATTCGCACATGCTTCATGAAGTATGAACTATCCATGATCTAGCAAAGGCCTACAAGAGTCAGTCAAGCATATTTTTGTACAGAAGTATTGTAGCAGCAACATATGAGATACAGTACAAAAACTGAGAAGCAGCTTGAGTCATGAACCTTCGACGAACGAGCAGCCTAAAGAATACTTAAATGGCACCCTTTGGAGACAAGGAGATTTGGCTCATTGGTGCATATGCACCCATTATGTATTTTTTTTAGTTTTTTTTCAGAATGTCAAAAAATTCCGGAAAAAAATCCGGGTGTAGATTACAACATGATGTGTTAGCACAAAAAAATGCAGGATGAAAAAACTTTTTTTGTGATCTGTACAAAAAAGAGAAAAAACTGACGCGTATATATACGTTTCGGTGTGTCCGGATTTGTCTTTTTTGCACAGGTTGCAAAAAAACTTTTTTCTTCACGAAACTTTTCGTGTCAATATGAAATGTCATGAACTGCATGCAAATTTTTTTTTTGGAATTTTTTGACATTTCGAAAAATGTTTTCCGGGTATCTTGTAGGCCTCCAAAGGGCGGAAATTCAATACGGGTAGTACCCGTATTGAATTTCCGCCCTTTGGAGGCCTACAAGAGTCAGTCAAGCATATTTATTTACCTTTGGAGGCTGAAATTGTTTAGTATAGCAGCAAGGCAGCTGACGAGTTGAGTGAGAAAGATTCAGATAATGAAATGCTCAAGCTTCGGTGCGAAAGATAACATATCAATATCTATATGAATCCACCTCCTCCCGTGTATCCGTGCATCCGTTAATATTCAACCACCCGATGTACATCGTGCGCCCCTACTTGTTCTGATGGAATTTTGCAAGGAAACGCCCGCTCCTAGGCAGTTGATTTGCAAAGTAACCCCTGAATAGCCTCCCAATCCCTCTCTGTTATCCCAAACAACACGCGGCCGGGGTCCCAACGGCGGCAGCGACGAGATCAGCAATCCCCAACCAGAAGCCATTTCTGCTCGCCGTCGCCGGCAACGAGATGCCATTCGATAACCTCGACGCGATCTGTGGGTAGGCCGCCTCCCTGCACGTCGTCCTTCTCGCTGGTCCTGACGCTCAGGCCGGCCGGCGTCTGCAACCTCCGCACCGTCGGCTTACACATTCGTCCTGCGGATGCCCACCCTGACCCACTCTTCCCGACGTCAGCCTGCTGCAGACTCGTGTGAGCTGAAACCTGCAACCCCCTTGTATAGCAAGTCTGTCTCAGGAAATTAGCCACCTAGAGCTCTGAATAAGGTAGATAGCTCTCTACCATTTATTGTCAAAAAACAATGAAGAAGCTGTGCAGGAACTGAAAGTCTGAAACTGCAATTCGATCTGCTTATGCCTGTCACCGTATCCTCTAGCTGCTATTGGAATTAATCACGGCTTGGGTCGTCCCAGTAGAATAGGAAATAGCAATCCAGTAGAACAGGAAATAGCAATCCATTCCTACGTGATCCAGCTTTGGACGTGGATAGATCGCTCGGCTATTTGCATAAGAAGAAAATCAACTCAGCCTGATGTGCCTACCTCGCTGTAAAGTACAGTACAGGTGAGCCGCCTCGGGAGATCGGGCAGAAGCTAACTGCAGTTGATCGGAATTGGTGTCCTTCGAGTTTAGGGTGCTCGGCGAGTTCTTCGTCTCTAGCTACGGGTGGCCGCCGGCCCACCATGGCGATCGAAACCTGCAACTGCAACCGATCGCAGGGGCAAACGGGATTCGAGCGTCTGGTGTGTGCTGCGGTCGAACAGCCAGGGATGCCCGTGCAAATTCGAGGGCTAACTTACGGATGCGGGGGCGTGTTTTTGGAAGATTACCACTGAAGCATCTCTAGCGTTACGATTTTGATCAAGCGGCCACGGAAACTTGGATGCACGGATACACAGGAGGAGGTGGATTCATTAAGATACGACGCCTATATCCTCTGCTATTTAGTTTAATGTAAGCTCTAAAAGGCCCATGTCCTTCAGAAATACTGACCAGATTCAGAACTGAAGTATATGAGCGAACAAGCATTCAAAATACCAGAACCGTGAATTAACTACCTGCCAATTGTAGCCATTGGCGACAAGCACGACATCCATCACGAGCACATTGTCGTTGGTCCACATCCGGGAAAACTCAGTTTAGATGACCAGGGCGGTAGGCGGAGGAGCCAGGGCAGCAACAAGCACGGTGCTAGCAGGAGGAGATGATACCGAGAAAGCATGACTTGGGCCGTCCACATGGTTCTGATCATTAAAAAAAAGCTCAATCCTGCACAAGATCAACAGATCTAACAAGCAATTAGGATGCAATAATCCCCAGAGAGTAACTAACTATAAGATCACTGAAAGTAAGTGACATACCAAAGAAAAGTAAAGCCATGGACGGACAAATGCAATCTTTCTCTTGTCCTTTTTCCATCAACCATCTCGGCATGACCTCCTGGCCGGTTAGTTGCTGTCTAATCATGACCTATCACATTTTAAATGGTTTTTCATTGTAAAACATAGTTTTGGTCCGTTGCTGCCGAATCACATCTCAAGCTTTATGTTAAGTTCTGGACACAGATTTACGGAGGCTGGGACACGACTTCTAAATCAGCACATATTATTACAGAGTGATTGTTTGTCTGTTATTTGTAGTGACGCCAATAAAACAAGGTTGGAGATTCAAGGGAAAAAATGCCTCAAAAGTTGACATGGAAAAGTTTGTTGTTTAACACACGCGAAGAGACACTTATATGGCTGTCGAACAAAGCTCCCAGATTTGCAATTTAGCATAGTACATAATATTGAGGTTCATTATACTCATCTTCTGAACTATCTTCTATTTAAGTAAGAGCAGAAACTTAGCGAGACCGTTCAGAAGGCATTGCAATTCTATTAATTTCATTGTATAAATAAGAAGCACACATGTGCTCAACACTCGATGTATATTTTTCGTGTCTTAACTGCAAAAGCTTCTCTGAGCATGATGCCCCTATATAATTTCCAACTTAGCTATTTATGGCATGCAAAAGTCACATATGCAGTCTAGTCAAATAAGATATATCTCTTTTTTTTTGGGTGTATTGGTAATGAATAGTAAGAACTTGGACATAGAAAACCTGCCAGGTCTTACATTAAACATCTAGAAGTTTCAGGGACAATCACCTGCGCAACGTATCAGTACTGGCACAGGCCGGATCAGAACACCTATATCCAGCACGTTGAGAATAGCGGTTTGTGGCAGATTACGCAAGAAAAGAACCGCCAGTGCTGTACAGGGCTAAGCTAAGACCTTATTGTAGAACTGGTGAGCGGTGACCGACGTGACGCCTATGTATATTGTCCCTGCAGCTTCGATCTGACTATATAGATGAACCTGTGCGAGAGGCGAAATAGTCAAAAATTCCATTGAAGTAAAACATTTTACCTTGCTAGTAAGTAACTTTGAAAGATTTATTGCATTTCTTAAGCAAACCTGAGACAACTCCTTGCTGCACTGAAAAGCTTTAGTACCTTCAGAAGAAGCCCTTCTTCTTGAAGCGAAATATAATCTCTCCAACCTAGAGGCAAAGAACATATGTTATATCCGAAGCGAAACATACAAGAGGTACCAAACACTGAGAAAAGTCAAGAAGCACAAATCAGACCACGTTGAACACCATCAGGTTTGATCATAATGTAGGAGAAAACATTTGTCTTTTTTTCGCAGCAGACATCTAGCTGTTTCACACGCAGTGAGAGGTAACCAACAATTCGATCTCCTATGCACCAAAGCAAGAAGTGGCAACCAGGCTCCAGGACGACATTGAACTTCCCAAAAGTTCCTTTGATGGCTATAGTTAATTGATCAACCTGAACTAAACCCAAAAAGGCCGCATGTATCTACACAAAGAAAAGAAAGATAGCCATCATAAAGTTCTGGTATAGAAAATCATAAATGTTAACTGGAGACTACAAAGGCAAGATTATTTGTTCGCCATCAAGGATACCCAAACTTTTAGCTGATTTAAGATATAGCAGCATGCAGCAGAACACAAACATGGTAGCTATCCTACCAAGTACCACTTATTTGAACCATCAGCGGATTAACTGGATATTCTAATTTACAAGGCACACATTCTGACAGGTGGTTTAGTTTCTTTTCCCTTGCTGTGATCAGATGCCAATTAAGCTTGTGAAATTAAGTACATAATGTATGAATAAAATGCCATCACACGGTAAGTTAAAGCATGGCATACTGCGTCAATAAATGTATCAGTTATCAGTAATGGGATAAAATAACGACAAGACTACAGATAGATGATGTAGTAATTGCTTTGTTACAGGGTCATCATTTATCCAAAGAAACCTGCAAAGCGTTTTATTGAAAAATATTCTGAAAAGTGCAATGTATACATAAGTCAGCTAAGCCTATAACGCGATTACTAATTTAGATAGCCACTTGGCCATGTAATCCATGTTCAGAGTTGAACTACAACAAAACACCTCCACAGAAACAAAATCATCAGTAAAATTTAATATCTTCACTCATGCAGGGGTGCTCTACAACAGTGATTATCATGCGTGGATGCTCTACAACAGATTCTTTGCAGGTACCTAATTCCCCTTCCAACACGTATAAATCCTTGCTATACAACCAATTCTTATTCCAATCTATAAATGCATAAACCTGGCTGGTGTGTAACATGTTCTGCTCTACTATACTATCATAACACACTGAGAGATATAACAATAGACAAATGGAAGGGAGCGCTTGTTCCAACCGTCAGGTCAACACAGAAAAAATGAAACTGAGATGGGGCAGCACTTACCTCACCGCGGCTGGGACACTCGATGGACAGAGGCAAGGATACAGGACAATGCAGCAGCGCGTTTGGAGAAGCAGTGAGTATATTTTGATCTTCTCCATGCCATGAGACCTACTGAACCTTATCATGTTAACAAATCATATCACAGATCTTCCAATAAATAATTGCAGAACTATAATTAGAAATTGTAACTTTTTCTTTAAAAGATCAAGTGAAGGCCCTGAAAAAATCTGGTAACGAAGAGGAGCAATGCAAGGTCAGGGATGCGTTGATTTATGTGGACATGACTGCTGAGCTGGGTACTCACAAGATAGTTAGAACTGCAAGTAAATATAAAATAGATTATGTACACATACCTTCTAGTCTGATTAGAATTGCTGATTATGACTTCTTAACTTCAGGAATAGATAGTGGAGGTCCATCAGCATTCATTGTTGATACCCAGAGCACAGAAGGCGTCGCCACAAATCTACAATCCGCGGATCCGTGAAAATAGTTCACGAACATGGAGCCTAATACAGTATGAAATTGTTATGATCAGTTGAGACTAATCTAGTTATGATCACGTTGTAGACTTGTAGTAATAATAACAAAAGCACTGACTACCTTTTGAGTAAATTTGAAAAGAACATAAAGAACCAATCATGGGGCAATAATAAATATTTGGATCAAACAATTAGCAGGAACAACAACCTCAGTCAAATCCAAAGTTGGATTCATGACCTTTAGTAAGGAAATTAAAATCCTGAATACGGGGAGATGATTACTGACCTTGATATGAATAATCCAAACAAGAAGTTGTTCAGCTGGGGAATGGGTCCTTCGATCTAGGCATGGGCACCAGATGTGGACAGACAAACTCTCGCGAGATACTACCCATCATCTCACTGCCTGAAATCAGTCATATCTCCAAAAGAGGAGCTCATATGGGTCTTGCAAGTTGCAACTCGTTACTACCACCATGGATTACCAGCAGCTGCACATCGTACCTCTGGCCCTCACCCAGCAAACCCTTGCCACCGTGGATAACCAACAGCCACGCCGGCGTCGTACCTCCGGGCTCTCACCAACAAGCCACCACAAGGTGTGTGTGTGTGAGAGAGAGACCTCATGGGAACCTGCAGATTAGGAGGCGTCGAGGCGGCACATAGGGACGAAATCAACAACGAGGAAGTGGAGGGGTTGAGAGGGAGCCGCGGCAACAGTCTCAGAGACCGTCGATCCACTTGCGTCGAGGACCATGGGGCTCCTCCGGAGAGGGAAGGGAGCCGCGGCGTGGGAAGACGGAGGAGAATCGGCAGCGAGAAGCAGCTGGAGGTGGTGGGGTACGATGGGGGGGGAGCACCGCTCCTGCTCGAGATCGGCAGCAGCAGCAGCACGTCGGCCTGGCCCCTGGCCTCCCCTGCATCTTCTCCCCTGGTTGCCTGCTGCTCGACCGATGCCGACGAGCATAAGAGGAGAAGGCGAGGGTAGAGGGAGTGGAGGCGGCGCAGTGGTGATGGAAGAGGCTTGGGGAGAGGAGGGGATCGGGAGGGTGGCGGCGGTGGTCGCGTGCGTGAGGAAGAAAGAGAAGTGTGCTCCTTTTCTCTCGCGAGCGACTCGCCGCAGCGTCGCAGCCAATCAACGAGAAACGAGAGAGCGAACAGAAAACGAGCAAGACAAAACCAGCAGCTACGGGACAAAACGAAAACGCCACGTGGATAGCCCGAGAGGGCGCCCCAGGGGTGGACACTTGCTTGTCTTCAATATTCGGAGTATTCAGACCCGAATAACCCGAATGTCAGCGTTTGGATGTGCTCGACGTTCAAGCTGGGCTTTCGGGCTCGATATCGACCCTCGACATCGCTGGATATTCGCTCGCGCGACTCCCTCCCGACCTGTTCGCTCCCAGCCTCGAGCCTCCCACAGAGAGCCTCGCTCTTCAATCTCCCTCCCCACGCGCGAGACCTAGGGCGCCGGCGCCGGCGTCTCTGGTCGAGCCTCTCTCCCTCCACCCTCCGTCGAACGGCCGACGGCCGGCAGCGAGCGGCCTCGTCCCGCGACTTTCCCTCCCCGCCGCCCATGCAGTCTCCCTCCCCGCTGCACCTGCTCTGTACCTCCCCTCTCATCTCTCTCTCTCTCTCTTTGCTCTGCGGGTTGGGGAATCTGGTGCTTGTCCGTCCCTTCCCCTCCGTCGTCTTCGCGGCTCCTCTCCCTCGAAACATTTGAACCCACAGCTCCAAAACCCTAGGCAGCGGAGGGGGCAAAGGCCCTAGCTCCGCCACGCTCCGCCAAGATGAGCTACGCGGCGTACAAGATGATGCACTGGCCCACGGGCATCGACCACTGCGCCGCCGGCTTCATCACCCACTGCCCCTCCGACGCCGCCGCCTTCTCCACGCCGCCGGCGGCGGCGCCGGCCTTCGACCACGAGGATGCCGACGTCGATTCGGCGAGGCGGCCAAGGCGCGTGGGGCCCACCCCCAACCTCGTCGTGGCGGCCGCCAACGTGCTGGAGGTGTACGCGGTGAGGGCGGAGGCGGCCGCCGACCCGCCGTCCTCGTCGTCAGGTGCCGTGTTTGACGGCATCTCGGGGGCTCGCCTGGAGCTGGTGTGCCACTACAGGTGCGGCGGACCTGGTCCTCGCTGCATTCACCTCACACTTTGGATATCAGGGATTGGGCAGTTTTCGCCGAGCAGTAGTAGTGATTGTCTGAAACTCTGAATGTCATGCAGGCTCCATGGAAATGTTGAGTCAATGGCCATCCTGTCGGATGGGGCGGAGAATAGGCGGGACTCCATTGCGCTTGCCTTCAGAGACGCGAAAATAACTTGCTTGGAGTTCGATGACGCTGTCCATGGCCTGCGGACTAGGTATGAACACTGCCTTTTCAGTTTTCTCAGTTCCCGTAGTTGAACGAAAAACTGTGGATAAGAAATGTAGTGGCCCATGCATACTTGAATTTTGGCACCAGGAGAACTTTGCAACCACATGAGCAATAAGCACAATAACTGTGAATTATTACGAATGCAATATCTCCTTAGTACCATCTAGTTAAAGGAATTGCAGCCTTACATGGTCAAGAGGCTGATGGTTCAACTACACATGTAGATATCACTACAAGAATTCATTTTTTCTATCCCACTTTCTGATATCGATAAAAAAAGTATGGCCTCTTTGATTTCTTTCGAGTTGCTCCTATGTTGGTTACTTTATTTGTAGGATTGCATATCATAGGAATAAACATTCCTACGTAATTTTTTTTTTCAATTTCAACAAAAATTTCCATTCACTCAATCCTCTTCGAATGTCTCCTCTGTTTTGTAACAACCTTTCCATCCTGTGGGATTCAAGGCGGCATGAAAATGCAATTCTCAATTTTTGAATCCTGCGAATCAAAGAGCCCTACAATCCTCCTTTTACTGATGCTGGTTTGCTATCTTGCCCTTGCTACAAATGACACGCTACCTTATCAGATTTCTGCTCTTGATATTTCAGCTCAATGCATTGCTTTGAGGGCCCGGAATGGCAGCATCTGAAAAGAGGCAGGGAATCATTTGCCTGCGGTCCTGACATAAAAGCTGATCCGCTAGGCAGATGTGGGGCTGCACTTGTTTATGGACAACAAATGACCATTCTAAAAGCTGCCCAGGTTATATTCCATTGACTCATCTCATTTTTTCACCAACTGAATAGTTTTTCGTATTCCTACCCGTCTCTGTTTTCTTTTATCATTTTTCTTTAGTAGCAGAAGGTTCCTATCATTTGGTTAACGTATTTAGTGTTTGAGTTTTGCGCACCATGATTTTTTTTCAGGCCAGTAGAATTACCAATATAATATTGTTCTCCTATACTCGTACATTGTGCATATTGATTTGTAACTTCTGGTTTTGTATACTTAGGTTGGGCAGAGCTTAGTGGGAGAAGATGAGCCTACACGTGCACTGAGCTCTACTGCTGTCCGTATCGAGTCATCATATTCGATTGACCTACGTGCTTTAGATACGAGTCATGTCAAAGATTTTACATTTGTACATGGTGAGATAAGATCTCTTGTTGCATATAGATTAGTTGCACATCCTATATTTTCAATGTTAACTTTCATGCTTTTCTAAATTCTATTGAACTTTAGTGCATAAGTATGACACTAGGGTGTAGTGCTTAGACACGTATTTTCTATCAGACTTTTGGAACCTCTCTTAGATCACTTTCAAATATACATTTCATAGTTCATACCGCCATTATGTTTGTATCTATTCTCCCACGCAAGGTTCCTGTCATGAATTTTGGTTGTCTTTCGAGTTTTAACTATTCGTTTTAATTATCATATCTGAGTGCTGTTATGCTTTTCACAGCTTAACCATCTTCGTATAACTGTGTCTCGTGTGTTTCATAACTTGTTTGTGGGATGGATCTCACAACAAATAAGTAGGTGGCCTGAACTTTTATTTACACAATGAGGACTACATAGATATTTTCCAACCTACTTGCATTACCAGGATAGAAGGTAGAGTAATAAATGGTTGCATTCCTTGTTAAACATAATTGTTAGTGTGAACTCCATAGCGTAGGACATGAGCAGGTGTTGTATTCTCTGTTCTACATAACTTTGAACGACACCAAATGCATAAAAAGTCATAAATGTGTCTAATACTAGGGCTTAAAGCTCTTAAATAATCTTATATACTGTTAAAATTAACTAAAACAAAGGCCTTTGTGAAAGAAAGGATTTCGGACGATTTTTGTAGAATTTCTCATATGGTTCTGTTTACTGTAGGGATGACTCGAAAAATGTGTCTTCCTGCCTTTGCATGTTGAGGATGAACCATCCAACCTTCTTTTTGGTCCTAGTCCTGTATTCGCGATCCACTTCTGTGATTCAAAACAGCTTCGTCAGTTTAAATTCATTCTAGTGCTAGTTCACTTCATTTATATGTTCACCACTAGTGGTCATACTACAGCTATCCAAATGTGAAACAGTGCTGTTCAATTTCATACCATTTTTCTCCTGTGATTTCTTCAGGTTATATTGAGCCTGTATTGGTCATACTACATGAGCGAGAGCCTACATGGGCTGGGCGTATTGCATCAAAGCACCACACATGTATGATATCTGCATTTAGTATAAGCATGACACTGAAGCAACACCCAATGATATGGTCTGCTACTGTAAGTATATAACATTGACATTTCCTGCTTTCTGTATCTTCCACATCTATTTCTATGTTCTTTCATTAGTAAATTTGTAACCTGGTGAGGTGTAATATTGATTGTATGTTTAACATTTTCTGTCTGTTGCGCATTATCTGTTTTTCACTTTATGTTATTATTACAAAGTGTTTTTTTTTCCTTCCAGAACCTACCTCACGATGCATACCAGATTCTTTCTGTGCCTCCACCTATTAGCGGTGTTCTTGTGGTCTGTGCAAATTCGATCCATTATCATAGTCAGGTTTGGTCCCTCTAAATACACATGGTGGATGGGCTTACTTTATTTTTCATTTGCTGATCCTGAGTTGTTTAACTTTGAATTTTGTTGTTGTTGCAGTCCACTTCTTGCTCCCTTGCCCTCAACAATTTCTCATCACAGCCAGATGGCAGGTACTATTTGTTACTCCCTTTGCGATATAGGTTAAGTCCAAGAGGCAGCATATTGAGTCCGCTTGAATATCTGATCTATAATCGAAGATGTCCATTTGGTGGATTTGAAAGTGTTTTCAGTAACTTCCTTACTTTTTGATTGTATGTCTGCATTACTGTTGCCTGTTGGTGCATATGTGGCTACCAAATAAGTTAAGACTTATTCGAGAAAAAGAAGTTATAGCTTGTAAACCTGCCTCGTGGTGCTTTTATGCTTAAGCTGTCTGGTATAGCTATCCACCATTGTTTGCCAAGGCAATGCCATACATGCACAATTATTGATTGTTTTGACCCTCCATCTGCACCTATTATTCCAGAAATACTGGTGTAACAGACATGACTTAAATATTTTGCCATACTTGATCTTTTCAAAAAAAATCTTGTGGCACCTTGGTCATCAAAACTGGAGAATCAGCTTTTTAAAGGCGATAGAGCCCCCCCCTAGGTCGCCTTACCGCCTTAAAAACTAATTAGCAGATGAAAGGTTGTACTTAGTTTTGCCATGGTTCTCTTAATCCTGAATATTCTAGCTTGACAGGTGCTGTTGAACATAGCATATTGACTAGCCTCAGATGGTGCCATATTTTGATATGCCTTAGTTCCCCCCTCCCCCAGTATAGGCCAAAGCTTGCAACCTTATGTTCCTTTGTCGACTTTGCAGCCCAGAAATTCCTAAAATAAATTTCCATGTGGAGCTTGATGCAGCTAAAGCGACATGGTTATCCAATGACATCGTAATGTTCTCGACAAAGACTGGAGAAATGCTGTTACTTACAGTAGTCTATGATGGGAGGTATGATAATTATACATATCATTGTCTGTCCTATTGTTTGCAACTGTTATAGATTTCGTAGCATGACAGAGTTGACCATTATCTGCTTCTTTTATTTTCTTTTCTTTTGCAGAACTGTGCATAGATTAGATCTAATGAAGTCAAAGGCATCTGTCATCAGTTCGGTTGGTTACCTATGCACTTGCTGTACTTATATGCCTTCTTTTTATTCGTTAATCTTACCAACCCAAGGGCTGTCTCTTATGTTATTGATCCATATGTGCACAGGGTGCTACAACTATTGGAAGTTCATTCTTCTTCCTTGGTAGCCGTTTGGGAGACAGCCTTCTTGTGCAATTTTCCTGTGGTGTACCAACATCTGCCTTACCAGATCTGACAGACGAGGTATGTTCTGAGATACCTTTCTCTATGTGTCTTGTGCAGGAATTACTTTTCGTATGTGCTGTACATGGGCTATGTTTGTTCTCGTAATGGCTTTCTACCGAAAGTTTTCAGCCTAGTTGCTGAAACCGATCAGACCTTCAGTTAAACTGTAAAAAAGTGCAGAGGCATGGACAATGCCAGCCTGTCTTAATTCAAATATCTTGCTCACAATAGGTGTTGAGAAGTGAAAACAACCAGATGAACTGATAGGTTTTTGAGAGAACTGGATAAACAAGCCAGTTTTTGATCTTGACCGTGGTTTCCTCCTTTTGTAATACTAGGGTATAGCAGGCCTCTGCCAATGCAATTTCTCACTCCATTACGTATCCAAGCACACATTCTGCAGGATTTGACTTAATGTGACACTTAACTACTATTATGTTCCAAATGGGATGTAAAACATTGATACTCCTGAAGTGGTTGATGAAAATGACCTGCAAAGCAGACCTGGAAATGTTACTTCTGCTTTAAGCTTTCTGTATATGTTTAGTAATACTATTACTTAAATACATTTATACTAATCAATATTGTACTTCTACATACATTTACTAATATTACTATGTTAATGGTCAAAGTTATACCAATACATCTGAATTTGTCCCACATGCAGCAGTAAACTTCGGAAAATGTACTAAGCTGATACTGTCCCTTGAATCATTGGTTGCTGATATATGGTGATCTACTTTTGTAGCGTTCTGCTGATACTGAAGGTGACCTTCCATTTTCAAAGCGCCTAAAGAGGGTGCCTTCTGACGTTTTACAAGATGTAACCAGTGTTGAGGAACTTTCTTTTCAGAATAATATGTTGCCAAACAGTCTAGAGTCAGCACAGGTCTGAATGTTACTTTCGGTTGCATGGTAATCTGTTTCATATGTAACTCTGTAGTGCTAAGATCATGTCCTATGTGTAGATATCATTTCTGTATCCTCTTGTTAGTTACCACTTGCATTTACCGTTTTCTTAAAGTATTCATGATGAATTTACGGTGCATAATATGGTAGTTGCTTGCTATTGCTTCTTTCGTGTCACTGATTTGTTTCACTTATACTTTACAGAAAATCTCATACGTTGTGAGAGATTCGTTGATCAATGTTGGTCCTCTGAAAGATTTTTCATATGGTTTAAGAGCCAATGCAGATCCCAACGCGACAGGAAATGCGAAGCAAAGCAATTACGAGTTGGTCAGTTGCACGGGACTTCACCTCAGTCTTCCGTTATAATTAGGTCTATCTTGTTCGAGTTGTACCAGCTTTTGTTGTTGAATATCGCCCATTTATTATTTGGAGAGTGGATATTGTATTACAACTAAGGTTCCAAATCCTGCTTGCCTGTTGGTTTATGGTATTCGTAGTTTAGTACTAGCCTGTTATGGGGTTCTATTAAGAGTTTACAATCTCGCGTTGTGCTGAGGTCAAGAAAACACTATTAAATAATAAGAAAGATGAAGAATAGATAGATTGAACTCTTACAAGTAGTGGAAGGAAAAATGTAATAGAACGTAAACAGGAACGGGTGTATCATCAGAATATTTGTTTTTGTGTCCTTACTCCTTTGCGTGTTACTTTCCAGTTTTCCTCCATATACGCTATTGAAATCACACATACTGCACGAATGTGTCAGTACCCTTAGCTCATTATGTGTGACCTTACTATCTACATTCTGCTACCGACTTTTGCATCAATATCTCTGCCGCTTCAGTAAATTAGCGAAAGAAAATTCAGCAGCTACTAGTTATGATTTAATTATTGAGGTGCATATTTTTGTTCAACATTTCAGCCTCTCTTTGTAACATTATTAACTCTATTTTAGGTGTGCTGTTCTGGTCATGGAAAGAATGGAGCACTTTCTGTGCTTCAACAATCTGTTCGCCCTGATTTAATTACTGAGGTGCATTTTCTTCCTTTTATTTCATCCCAGTACATATTTTCATTCTTTTGGATAGAAGCTAATGCTTTACTATGTTATTTGCTTTCTTTGTTCATCTGATATCACTGTGTGGTCTGTTGGCTTTCTGATAGCCGATCAGCACATATTATTTTCCATGTTGGACCTGTATTTGCTGTTTGGCATGAGTTGAATCAGACTGGACCACTTAACTGTGTTAGCAAGGCCGTACCAGTAAACATTGTGCTACACACAGTAATATAGTATGGTAAATGGTGATTTAAAATATGTGGTGGTTACGTATTGCTAATCTTGCAGATGTTTGCGGAGAAGGTAATATTGCCAGACAATCCCACAAGTTCAGATTCTTGCTGTAGAACTGTCAATGCGATTTAATGATGCTAGCTAATCTGACATACTTTTACATTTTGAACTTAGTGGAATGTGCTGCTAATTTTGTGCGGCTATTCACAAATAAGTAAACCTAACGGAGCATATCAGATGGCAATCCCTCTTAAAATAGGACAGTGTTACCACTACTGGCTCGTATATCGTGCAACTCAAACCCTAACAATTCCATCGATGCATTTTGAATAACTCGAACAACATATTCCACCTTAAATCCATGCCTTTTAGTGTATGCGGTCAAAATTTATGGCAGTGTTGTTTCTCACTATTTTCATGGAAATTTCATGTTACTTCTTATCTTTACTTACATTTGTTCTTTGCCTATGTAGGTGGAATTACCAAGTTGCAGAGGTATTTGGACAGTCTACTATAAAAGTTCCCGTGGACATACCACTGAAGATAACGAATATCATGCATATCTGATAATAAGTCTAGAGAGCCGGACAATGGTAACATAATTTTTTGATTCCATTCCCTTGCATATGTATTCTGAACTAAATGATTATGATATTTTCTATCAGTATGTGCGTGGAACTAAACATATCATTTTGCACGGAAGCTAACCGCTCCCATCACTATTATGAGTTTACGACACTAGAAAGTTCCCAAAAATTCTAAAAAGATTCATGGCTATGGAGCACATCTGGACTAGTTTCAAAATAGGACCAGCCATCTGATCCCAGTAAACCAGAACTGGAGCCTAGTCTGTTCTGGTTCACTAAAAAGACCACCTGAACGAAAACTGGAAGCGAAATAGTTTTAAGTTGCCATGTGTTCTAGGATGAGAGAAAGAGAGGAGAGGAAGAAGAAACTTATGATATTTTGAGCCCACATTGATGTGGTAATCCATGTTGGCAACCAATCAACATCAATATGCTACCACCCTCCAAAACCACTACGAGGGCATATTTGAACGGTTTTGCGAAGGTTATGGGTTGACTATCTGGTTATAAACCTCAGTGGTTATTTTGTCACATCTCCATACCTCAGGGGATAAGTAGACCTTTTTTTTCTTACACCTTATGGTGTGATTGTACTATTTTTTTTTAAGTTTGTCCAGCCTTCACATAGTTTTCTAACATATGATTCAGTGAATTTTATCTGTTTATGTTATGCAAGGTACTCGAGACAGGTGATGATCTAGGGGAAGTTACCGAAACAGTTGACTATTATGTTCAAGGGGCAACCATTGCTGCTGGTAACTTGTTTGGAAGGTATGCCAATGCTTACTGAATTTATATGACACTATCTTATATTGGGTTGGCATTATGTGCTGCTGAAATGTATACATCACAACACATTCATTTTACAGACATAATTAGATCAGTATATTAGATCCTCAGTAGTCTTATAGTAATGCACACAACCAAGACATGCTGACTGGGCTGCATATAATTTGGGGAATTGGATGCCTGGGCTGCATGAGCCAGCCAGGTCAGCACAAATCGAAGACATGCTGATGGTGATTGCCTGATTGGTTGCCTGGCTGCATGAGCTACTAAAGCCAGTTCAAACTCTGAGGCTTCTAATTTTTCATATTTACTCGAAGTATATATTGAAGACTGATTGGAAGGTTTCCTCTCATGCGAGAAAGCTAAACATCAAGGGAAAAGTTTCCTTGCTCTTCCATGAATTTCTTTCTCAAATCTTAAAGCATGTAAATAGTAAATGTCTAAAGTCAGTTACTATTGCTTATTTATACATTTGGCATCATCAGTCACATGTAAGTGATGTAATACATGTCATGTGTGGCAAACTGACAACCAGCCCAGTTGAGATCACGGCTATGCACAGATCATGAAAATGGCATGCATAAGTAGTTAAGTTCGCGCTAGAATAGTCTCACATTGCTTAGGGAACTATAGAGCGTCAGAAGCATATAAACCAAGATTTTTGGAAGGCGGAAACTCCCAGTTAACAATCTTTAAGTGAAGTAATGATGAATGCAAGCGGGTTGCTATGTGTGTGACCGACATAGTAGAGGGTTAGATTTACACCATTTTGGAACCTGGAAAACTAAATTTTGACATATTTCTACAATCATGGATGGAGATGTTTCATGATTTAGTTTTTAATTATGTTTGTCACAGTGCAGGATTAGTATTTAGTAGTTTTTATAATTCTGGTACTGTTTGAATCTTTGCAGGCGGCGTGTCATACAGGTATATGCCACGGGTGCTCGTGTGCTTGATGGTTCTTTCATGACACAAGAGCTGAACTTTACTGTGCATTCTTCAGAATCGTCGTCGTCAAGTTCTGAGCCTCTTGGAGTGGCATCTGCTTCCATCGCTGATCCATACGTTCTTTTGAAGATGGTTGATGGAACTATTCAACTTCTTGTTGGAGGTATAGTATATCCATTAGTGCAGCATGTTTTGATCTCATGTGCCAGTCAAACTTTGAAAATTTAAGTCCACTAGTCATAAATTTGGCCAAATTTGTCAGCAGTGCGAAAAACTAGATCCAAAACAATTTTTTGCAGAGATCATAATATCGACTAAATAGGCATAGGAAGGTGAATGGTACAAAATACTCATCTAGCTTTCATATGGATTTATAGGACACACCTAACATGCATGGTTTTCACAGAGTTGAAGACAGAATGTAGCAAGCTTGCACTTTTTCATTAGTTAAACATATGTATAAAGCTGTATACAGCTAAAGTAAAACATATGTATAAAGCCGTATTCAGCTAAAGTAACATGTCTGTAAAAAGGAGTATCTATCTTTAGTCCTCATTTCAGTGCCAAATGATACTGAGGTAATAAAGGGTAATCTCAGTATTCAGGCAGTGCAAAATGATACTTCATGAAGGTCCTGTTCATAGATAAAAAATACCATGTATGATTTACATCCCTCCTTAAACCCTCATATTTTGTATCCATACTCTGTACACTGGCACATGAGTGATGTTCTCTTTTAGCCCTGGAAGATTTTTTTTCATCATCATGGTAGATACCTTCCTTTCTTGGAATAGCCTGATTTGTCACTCCTTAGTCGCTACTAGTATGCCAAAGCTAAGACATCCATTTAATTTATTTGGCTTTACGTGCAGAGTTAGCAACTTCTTTATCTATCTATGTTATTTGTGTGCAAATGGGCCGTGCCCATTCTAGGAGGCAGGAGACATGCTTTAGGCATCTAGTCAAGCTAGGAGAATTACCTTATTTCCTTTTTAGTATTTTCCTTTTAATTAGCGATCTGGTTGGTTTGTTTCTAGTATTCGGTTGTTGGTACCAGCCTTTCTCAATATAAAGGGATATGTCGCTGAGGAATTATCAAGCAAGAATAAACCAATCGAGTTTCCCCTTTCCTTCTTCTGTAGGCCCTCCCAGCTCTTGAGGTGTGGTTTCTCATGGCGCTGTGGCATCTCTTGTGGCCAAGCTACCCATCCTATCACCCTCCATAAGAAAAAGTTGCCCAGTTAACGGAAAAATTGACTACTTGTGATCTTATCATCTTATTTTCTGATTTGTATCATCTCCAGTTATGGAAATAAGAACTGAATACATGCTGTTTCTTTTCCTGATTCAGATCATTCTACTTGTGCTCTTTCTATCAATGCTCCCAGTATTTTCACAAGTTCAAGTGAAAGAATATCTGCGTGCACACTTTATTGTGACAGAGGTCCCGAGCCATGGCTGAGAAAGACACGCAGTGATGCATGGCTATCTAGTGGTATTACAGAGGCGGTTGATGGCAGTGGTAGTTCATCTCTGGATCAGTCTGATATATACTGTATCATTTGTTACGAAAGTGGTAAACTAGAATTTTTTGAAGTGCCTAGCTTCAGATGTGTTTTCTCTGTGGAAAGTTTCTTCTGTGGCGAGTCCCTTTTGGTTGATGCGTTTGCTCAGCGCTTTGCTGAGGATGGTGCAAAAGGAGGACCGGATGCCAGTAAAGTTTCTCTAAGGAAAGAAGCAGCAAATAACATTCGGGTAGTTGAGCTTGCAATGCATAGATGGTCTGGTCAGTCCAGTCGCCCATTTCTTTTTGGCTTGTTGAACGATGGTACATTGTTGTGTTACCATGCTTATTGCTATGAAGCCTTGGAAAATGACATTAAAGGTCATCCGCTCTTACCTGATGGTTCTGCGGATCTGGTCAATGCCAGTGATTCGAGACTAAAAAATTTGAGATTTCACCGGGTTTCTGTTGACATCCCATCACGGGAAGATATATCAAATCTCGCGCGGCCAAGAATCACAATTTTTAACAATGTTGGAGGTTATGAGGGATTGTTTCTTAGTGGCACGAAGCCAGTCTGGGTTATGGTTTGTCGACAACGATTTCGGGTGCATCCACAGGTACGCCATCATTATGCTGAAGTATTTTCTCTTGTATCTGATCTCTTCCATTGTAAGTAGATGCCTCTAGTTCCTTTACATGCTGAAATGCATAGTTTCTAAATTTGACTGTGAACAAATTCTCGAAAACGATATCACCTGAAACTATTCAAGTAGATGCCTCTAGTTCTCTAATCGCTGTTAGTGTTATGACACAACCCCTTGAGAAAGAATGCATAGCTCTCTAGTTAGATTTAGTTTGTGTTGCTTAACTGTGCTGAGCTGTGGAATGAAGTTAGTTACGGGATTTTGCTACTTTTCCAGCAAGATTTTGCTGTTACATCTAATTGGAAGAGTCTTTCTACTAAGTACTAAGTACAATATCTGGAATAAGAAATAAACCAGTGATTCTAGAATGCCACTGCAATGCCCCTCCGTATCAAAATATAAGACTTTCTAGCCTTTGCATGCATATTTTGATACGGAGGGAGTAGTTGATATTGATATGCTTGAACATTTCTTTAACTTCTCGAAAGATTAAAATGGCCTCATACGCTACCACTATTAACGCATTTTCTTGTGGCAAGCTAAATTTATTATAACACTTGCCGTTTGTTATTATCTACACGATGAGATGTCTCCGCGACTCTTCAGGCTTAAGCTTATACTTGTGCCAAATCAGTCGGAATAGATTTGGTGTTTGTTACAACATGCAAATCTTACATTGTATGGTATATTGGTATATTATGTAACTGGAACTTTACCAGTCAACTCCATTTATATGCAGCTTCTTCTATTGCTATATTTACTTATGGTCAATGGGGTCATCCTGTCTAAGCTGTTCCATTTTGCAGTTATGTGATGGTCCGATTGAAGCCTTCACTGTTCTCCACAACGTAAATTGTTGTCATGGACTTATCTATGTTACATCACAGGTAAATAATTATCTGAATATTTTAGTGTTTTAAGATGCTCTCACAACTTACTAAAATTTTGACCTTCATGATTTTTTCATGCCTCTGTAGGGCTTTCTGAAGATATGCCAATTGCCCTCAGCGTATAACTATGACAACTACTGGCCTGTTCAAAAGGTAATGTTTTTTATTTATTTACGCATAGTTTGTAGCTATGATTATTTGCAGCCTTTTCATATATTGCACTTTGCAGGTCCCGTTGCATGGTACCCCACATCAGGTCACATATTATGCAGAACAGTCCCTGTATCCACTTATTGTGTCTATTCCTGTAAGTAGCCTGTACCTGCTACTTCATTGATAGTTGATAACATTGTTTTGCTGTTTTCATCTTTGATTCCAGTTACCTAGCACTATCAAGTAACAAAATAGCACAGTTACCTTATTCAAGCTACCAATTTTGTATTTCTTGCAGGTTGTTCGCCCCCTAAATCAAGTTCTTTCTATTATGGCTGATCAAGAAATGGTTCATCACATGGATAATGATGCTACAAATGCTGATGACCTCCAGAAGACTTATACTGTTGAGGAATTCGAGGTTCGCGTTTTGGAGTTGGAGAAACCTAGCGGACGTTGGGAGACAAGGTCCACTATTCCAATGCAACCATTTGAAAATGCTTTGACTGTGCGGATTGTTACGTTACATGTATGTAGTTCTTCTCTCCTTTCATACTTTAGGCTAGTTTAACTCGTTCTGATTCAATCATTAGTCTTTGCTTTTAAAGAAAATTAGACAGACCGAGTAGCCACAGGTTCTATCTCATCTTTGCTACCTTCTATATTTGGGCTTAAAGTTTGTCTAAACGCAAAATTGGATGACCAAATGTCCATATGTACTTACTCACCAAAGGTTATGAATTTCCACTTCAGAACACAACCACCAAGGAAAATGAAACCCTGATGGCCAGTGGAACTTCTTATGTTCAAGGGGAGGACGTAGCTACTAGAGGACGGGTGCTTCTGTTCTCTTTCACTAAAAGTGAAAATTCTCAAAATCTGGTATTGCATGGGAGGACTGTTAATCATGTGAAACTGTTCCCCACTTTCCATCCCAATACTACTGTATTAGTTTTGAAAAATGTAAACATTAATTTCAGGTAACAGAAGTATACTCAAAAGAGAGTAAAGGTGCTGTATCAGCTGTTGCATCTCTTCAAGGTCATCTTTTGATAGCTTCTGGCCCGAAGATCACATTGAACAAATGGACCGGTTCTGAACTGACAGCTGTTGCATTCTATGATGCTCCCTTACATGTCGTGAGCTTGAACATTGTGAGTATTGCACAACCTTTGGTTCACTTAGCATGCTTTATCATGCCATTAGGTGATTAAGTACTTCTGTTTTGCTTTCTCTAGGCATCATTTGTCCGATGTATACAATTAATCCCCCTCCTAGAAAGTGAAAAATCTTGTTTCCAATGGTTTCCTATGTTTTGAGGACAAATTTGTTAGGGAAAGCAAATATAGAGCCGGTGAACTAATCTGTCTCTTTCTCCTCGAACACGAAGCCAGAATCTATTCTGTAACTGAAAGAGTAAACTGAAATTCCATGCTCAGGTGGCACACTGGAACACAGCGAGTAAATGGATATTAGCTTTTGGCTAATTCCCAGGGTTGTCCAATGTCCCGCTTTATTTTTGGCCATCTTAGAGACTGTCACTTGCAGAACTTTACTATAAATTCTCAAAAGAAGTTTATTACTCCCTCCGTATCAAAATAAAGACTCTCTAGCCTTTGCATGCATACATGTATGTAGACATGGACACATGTCTACATACATGTATGCATGCAAAGGCTAGAGAGTCTTATATTTTGATACGGAGGGAGTACAACGGAAGCTACAGCATGCAAAGCTTAATGTTTGAAATCAATATTTTACGCTCGCAGCTTAGAAATCCTCGCTGGCCTCTGCACTGCCGGGATGGAGGAAGCGCCTCCATCCTCAGTGGTGTAGCCCGTCTGCTGGTCACACGTTTGCCCCTCCCAGGGTTGGATGGAAGCACCCCATCTCTCTGCTTGCTGCACACAAACAACCCTAGTGTTTTGTTACGGGGCATCCTATGCTTTAGGTCTGTCGGTTGAGCTAGGTTTTATTGGTGAAATTGATTGATTGTTTGACCATTGGGCTTGTGAGCTTCTCTGCTTGCGCGATCCTCTGTGTTGTACTTCATCAGTCATTTCAGTTAGGGGCTCTCAGTTCTGCGAGTGTGCGTGATATCTGAGCCATGCTTTCTGTTCTGACAAACTGATAGGGGCCTTATGTGGAAGGTCATGTCTCCATGTCCTCCGAGTGACTTTTTGCCAGTGGACAATGTTACTGCTTGCGATCCCTCTATTCGTCCGGATGCTGTGTCGCTTTTCCTCAGGAGCTGGCGAGCTGTATGTATCTGATCTTACTTGAGCAGGCACATGAGCTTCTCCATCATCACTTGACTTCACCACTTGCAGCCTCGATCAATGTTGTGATTCGTATATTCATTTGGTGGCAAATTGTATGGTCCAATGATTTGCAGCCTTTATGTAAAATTTGTATCAATTTTAGATTTGGAAACTATTTCTTACCCCACTGTTTTGATTCTGTAGTCTTTGTAGTGGTATATTTTTTTCTTGTATTTGATGTTGTCTTGCAGTTAGCTGTTGCATGTTGTAAGAACCTGTTTGTAGGATGATTTTTTTAAGTGACATGCTATGTAGCCATTAACACTCATTTACACTTTGCTTTGTTGGTCTGTGTGTTCTGAAAATTGTGCAGTCCTTTGATATTTCTTCTAATTTCCAGGTAAAGAATTTTGTTCTGTTTGGCGATATCCATAAAAGCGTATATTTTCTTAGCTGGAAGGAGCAAGGTTCTCAGCTGACTCTGCTTGCAAAGGACTTTGGATCTCTTGATTGCTTCGCGACTGAGTTCCTAATTGATGGAAGCACATTGAGCCTTGTAGTTTCCGATTCTGATAAGAATGTGCAGGTCATTTTTTTATTATACTGTTGTATTACTGGCTTATGTTCAATGTTCCTTCTTTACTACAATCCATCTGCTAGTGATCTATTAGGAAATAAGCTTTTGATGATACCAAATCATTCGACATATTGCTGAGCTTGTGTGCTATGTTGGCAAATAGGAATGGGGATATTACTTCATTGACTTTTACAGCATATGCTTCCCCTGTTCAACTGATTATTCACTGCACTCTAACAAATTGCATATACAGATTTTTTACTATGCTCCCAAAATGGTGGAGAGCTGGAAGGGGCAGAAGCTTCTTTCCAGAGCAGAATTTCATGTTGGAGCCCATATGACCAAGTTTCTGAGGTTGCAAATGCTTCCCACTCAAGGATTAGCATCTGAGAAGACAAATCGTTTTGCTCTTCTGTTTGGTACTCTAGATGGCGGCATTGGATGCATTGCACCTATTGATGAGTTGACGTTCCGCCGGCTCCAGAGCTTGCAAAGGAAGCTCGTGGATGCTGTCTCCCACGTGTGTGGCCTGAATCCAAAATCATTCAGGCAGTTTAAATCCAACGGGAAGGCACATCGTCCTGGACCAGATAACATCATTGACTTTGAGCTTATTTCATAGTAAGTGAAGCGTCCATGCACCAGTTTATTGCATTAACCACTTGTTATTCGACCCTATTTTCTTTGCACGGCCACTTTGCAATCGTGCTACATTTCTCCAAATATTTTACATTATCACTAGTTCAAAGGGCCTGTCGACTTTGCTGCTGTAGACTGTTGTTACCTTTAAGTCAAAGTTCCTTTTATTATGTTTTTCTAATCTACATTTTACTCTGTTTTTTGTAGCTATGAGATGTTATCGCTAGATGAGCAGTTGGACATTGCGCAGCAGATTGGAACAACACGCTCACAGATCCTTTCCAACTATAGTGATATTTCGCTGGGCACTAGTTTCCTCTGAGTTAAGAGTCGGGAGATGTTGAATGTAACACCATGATACAGATGGAAAGGTTAGCGGTGGATGGAATCCAAAGCTGCTTGCCGGTTTTGATGCTTCGTAACCCCGGTGACCTACGCACTCGGGCACCAGCTTTTCTTGTGAAGATCATGGCTACATGCTACGATTATGTGGTGTAACCAAGGGAACTATCATTGCTCCGCCAGTTGGATCTTCCAAGGGAACTATCACTGCTCCGCCAGTTGGATCTTCCTCAGTAAATCATAACCACCAGCATATGACTCAACATTGCAAACCACACTGTAAATGCTAATAGTTGTGTCTCACTAATTAGTTAAGCATCTTGCAGGTTGAGACTGTAATTTACCATCTTAACGACTGGTGATGCAATCTTTTTAGCAGCCGCCATGACATTTCTTAGATTTTTTTTGTACATTACTTCCTTGAGATTGCTGTGTCCTTACTGGATCATATACGTGTTCCATGGTACATTGGTTTGCGGATGCTGTGGGTTGGCACGTTCTTTTCCGGATTTTTTTTGTCAAACTCCACTTGGATCACCTGGTGTTCCACGTGTGCAGATTGGCTTCAAACAACATACGAGTAACCCTGGAACATCATCCACGCTCACTTCACAAATGCCATGGGAAGAGGGGAAAGGAGGGTGCACGATTTTAATTGGGCCGAATTTGATTTGGAAGGACCAAACCTTGATGCTCTCGGTGAACCCTTTTCCGATGAAGAGGTTGCCAATGCTATCAACATGATGCCTAGTGACAAAGCTCCGGGGCCGGATGGGTTCACCGGCATTTTCTTCAAGTCTTGTTGGGACATTATTAAGCACGACATGATGCGTGTTATGGGCCTCTTTTGCAATCTCCACACCGCCAACTTCCATTGGCTCAACTCCGCAAACATTGCTCTCCTTCCCAAAAAGGTGGGGGCCGAAGAGATCACGGACTTTAGACCTATTAGCCTCATCCATTCCGTTGCCAAGATCATCGCCAAGATCCTCGCCCTTCATCTAGCGCCGCTTATGGACTCCCTTGTCTCCAATGCCCAAAGTGCTTTCATAAAAAAAAGGAGCATTCATGACAACTTCCTCTATGTTAAAAATTTGGCCAAAAAATTGCACAAGAGCAAGACCCCAAGCCTTCTCTTTAAGCTTGATATCCGCAAGGCTTTTGACTCTATTCGTTGGGACTACATCCTAGACCTTCTCCAACGTCGTGGGTTTCCAAGCCGGTTCCGTGATTGGGTAGCCGCAATCTTCACGTCTTCCTCATCGAGAGTACTC
This sequence comes from Poa pratensis, assembly GCA_947311845.1. Lineage (NCBI taxonomy): Eukaryota > Viridiplantae > Streptophyta > Magnoliopsida > Poales > Poaceae > Poa > Poa pratensis. The sequence goes on along the minus strand of CAMZMU010000091.1, from coordinate 30,676,950 downwards.
CTCAATGGAGTGGCCGGCCCACCTATCTTGCACGGACGTGGTCTCCGGCAAGGGGATCCTCTTTCGCCGCTCCTATTCGACATTGGCATTGACCCACTCCAACTCGTGCTTGATCTTGCTACCTCCAAGGGACTTCTCCATAAAATTAGAGGGCGTGGGACTATATTGAAAACCTCTCTCTACGCCGATGATGCGGCCATTTTTGTTGCTCCGATTGCAAGTGATGTCCAAAACCTTGTCTCCATTCTTCAATGCTTCGGAGAGGTGACCGGTCTATGCACCAACTTTCAAAAGAGTACCGTCGTCCCAATTCGGTGCGCCAATATTGACTTAGATGAGGTGCTTCATGGCCTTCCGGTGGAGCGCACTACCTTTCCGATGAAGTATCTCGGTCTCCCGCTTTCGGTTTGGCGTCTTCGGAGAGTGGACTACCAACATCTTGAGGACAAATCAGCCCACAAAATTCCGACTTGGAATGGGAAATTTATCAACATGGCGGGCCGCACCAACCTCGTCAAATCCGTGCTCACCTCCCAAGCCATCTATTATTTGACACCGCTTATTGTGCATCCCGATGTCACACTCAACTTAAAGAAGATTATGAGGGCTTTCCTTTGGTCGGCCAAAGACAAGGTCTCCGGGGCTCAATGCAAGGTGAATTGGGAGACGGTTTGCCGTCCAAAAGAGCTTGGTGGGCTGGGTGTTCTTTGCATTGAAAGGTTCGCACGGGCTCTCCGGTTGCGGTGGCCATGGATTGAGTGGAAGGATCCGAGCAAAATTTGGGTGGGAATGGGAAACCCTTGCACTAAAGAAGATATGGACCTCTTCTATGCGGCAACCGCGATCTCGGTGGGGAATGGTAAGAAGACGCCCTTTTGGGAGGCGCCATGGTTGGGAGGAAGGAAACCTAAGGATAAGGATGGCAATGGGTAGGGTATGGGGCGGGTAGAGCAATACCATACCCATACCCGTGTAGTCAATGGGTATAAAACTCTACCCATACCCGTACCCGCGGGTATGAAACTTTACCCGTACCCATACCCGGCGGATACCCATACCCGCTGGGCACCCAACGGGTAAATCAAATAGTACACGTGTTACACATAATTTTACATTCATCGACAACACATTGATAAAATAAAAATATTTATCTCAACTCAATAACATATATGTGAGTACATGACAATTATCTCAACTCAAATTGACAATTGATGACAAATTTAAAATAGATTCACAAGCTCACGAGAATGAATGTTGAACCTCCACGGGTAAGGTTATAAACGGGCAGGGTATGGGTATACCCACGGGTATGAGGTTATACCCGTGCCCTACCCGTGACTTAACGGGTAGGGTATGGATACTACCCATGGGTATAAAATTACGCCCATACCCTACCCATGCGGGTACGGAATCCACGGGTACCCGTACCCGTGGGTAAAATTGCCATCCTTACCTAAGGAAATAGCTCCTCTTATCTACGCCATCTCTCAAGGAAAAAAGTGGAGCATTTTAAACGCAATGCGCAACAATGCTTGGGTGGCTAAAATCAATTTGACCGACGAGTTCTCTTTTGACCACCTCTCCCAATTTGTGATCTTATGGATAAAGCTTCAAGACATCAATCTAGAGCATGATACGGAAGATGAGATCTCTTGGGCGCTCTCCCCAAACAGTCAATATTCCGCATCTTCGGCTTACAAGGCTCAATTCTTTGGGGGCGGTCCTCTCCGACATGAGGAAGTTGGTGTGGGATGTTTGGGCTCCTCCCAAATGCAAGCATTTTGCTTGGCTTGCCCTCCAAAATAGGATTTGGACGGCGGATCGTCTTGCTAAGAGAGGGTGGCCAAATTGTAACCTTTGCCCTCTTTGCAAGCGGGTGGTGGAATCGGTGGACCACCTCTTTGTTCAATGCCGCTTCACCACAAGGATTTGGGGGCTCGTCAACGAATGGCTTCATCTACCCCTTGACACCACGTCTTGGTCTTCTCTCACACTCAAAGAATGGTGGCAACAAATGATCGGCACCCCGTCGCCGCACCGCAAAGCCTTGGCCTCCCTTGTGATGCTCATTACGTGGGAGATATGGAACGAGAGGAACGCTCGGGTTTTTCGAAAGAAGCAAGCGCCGTCCTTTGTAGTTTTTGATTCTATTAAGAGCGAGGCTAGATTGTGGGTTATTGCCGGAGCCAAAAATTTGGGTGTAATAATGCCGCGAGAGTAGTTGTTAGATCGCAAACTCGCTTTATGTTTTGTAACACTCTCCCTTAATTAATATAATGGGGCAAAGCTTTTGCCCCACTTTATATAAAAAAAGTAACCCTGGAACAGCTAGTTACTTTTCCCCTTCCCGTAATCCCATCCCTTTCTTGCTGTGAAGCCCTTGTAGTTGTATCCAACAACTGGAGGTGGCGATTTGGCTCATAGGTGCATCTGCACCTATTACGTAATTTTTTTAAAAAATTTTATCAAAATGTCAAAAAATTACAGAAAAAAATCAGATTTACATTAGAACATTATGTGTTAGCTCAAAAAATGGCGTGGTGAAAAAATATTTTTTGTGACCTGTGCAAAAAAGACAAAAGGTCACTCACGTAACTTTGTGTGCTACCATAAAATGTCTTGACGTGTATGCGGAATTTTATTTTAAATTTTTTGACATTTTTAAATTTGTTTTTTGGGTAGTGGGTGCATCTGCACCTACTATCCAAAGTGGATTTCCGCCAACAACCTACCTATTGTGAGAAATCAGATCGACAATAGAATGTGGCTGTGACCAACAAGTGAATGACACCATAAGCTAAACTCACAACTTTTGAGTTTCAAGAAATGACAAAATAAATAATGCTTACAGAGATTAGATTATGGCTACAAGCCTATATGGGTGCTCCCGCTATTTGGAGAACGGTCTACGATTTTCACTCGATAAACTCATTTCCGCAGGTAACCAAACCCCTGCCCTTAACACATATATTCTGGTTTAGCAGCTAAGATGGTAAACGCCCTCGAGAAGGACAATAGAGGTCGGTGATGAGGATCGACAAGCTGGATGGGATGATGGGATGCCCCCGAAGAGCTACAGTCCCCACGGCCGGGAGTTAATTGTAAAAACCTACGACAATTGGGGATAGGGCTACAAAAAACTATCAATTTACGATTTATTTGCAGAAATCACCGTTTTCGGGGTGATGCGTCCCAAGAAGCACTGATTGGCAAGTTGACACGCTCTAAGTAAGAATATGATAGGCGGGGCCCGCTGTTAGGTCCACGACTCCACGTGGCAGGAGTTAATTGCAGAAACCTACAACAATTGGGGCTAGGGCTACAAAAAACTAACACTTTGCGAATTATTTGCAGAAATCACCGTTTTCGGGTGATGCGTCGCAAGAAGCACAGGGCGCAGGCGCGCAGTCATCTTCCTCGTCTCCGGTAGAGCGCCAGCCACCTGCTCTCTCTCGTCACCGCTACTCCGGCCGTTTCGTGCTGCACGCCAGCCATGCGCCGCCTCCGCATCCATGTCGCGCCGGAGGAAGCCCGCCGAGGCCGAGGCCGCGATGCGCACTGGTCACCCCCTCCGTCCGGAGCAACGACAACGTGACCGAGGGTGCCGCCGCCGTGCCCATGTGGCTCCACAGAAGTTGGCGGCACCTACACGGCTTCGTCATGGCAAGCACGCGCGGGGCACGTTGTACGATGACGGCGCCGCGGTCGGCGGCTGTCTCGTGGCGAGCACGCGCAGGGCGCGCGCTAGACGCAGCGGGGACGCGGTCGGCGGTTCCACGACGGCTCCCTCCTGGCAGTACGCACGAGGGCTTCTTGCTTATAGAGTGTCAACTTGCCAATCAGTACTTCTTGCGACGCATAAACCCGAAAACGGTGGTTTCTGCAAATAATTCGTAAAGTGGTAGTTTTTTTTAGCCCTAACCCCAATTGTCGTAGGTTTCTGCAATTAACTCCTGCTGCCACGTGGACCTCACATCGGGCCCCGCCTGTCATATTCTTACTTAGAGCGTGTCAACTTGCCAATCAGTGCTTCTTACGATGCATCACCCAAAAACGGTGGTTTCTGCAAATAATTCGTAAAGTGGTAGTTTTTTGTAGCCCTAGTCCCAATTGTCATAGTTTTCTGCAATTAACTCCACGGCCGGTGACGAAAGAGATGGGGAAATGATTAAGGGGACGAAAATAATAATAGGAGTATGAATTGGGCCCATAGTTCTGTCTTACTCGAAGAAAGCATATCAAGAGTGTGATCTACGTGACAGTGACTCAACATAGTATTGCCGCTCCGTTTTGTCACAAACTTAGTTTTCATTTGCATTGGCAAAAGTTAGAGGGGCAAAAGCAAGATGGTACAACTCGAAAATATAATGACTTCCCAACAAGACTGAGATAGGGCGAGTATGTGACGCCCTGGATCACTCAATCCCTGATCTGCTGGTGATGGAGTTTCTTTTTTTTTTAATGAAAAGGAGGGGAAAAGCCGATGGTGATGTATATAAAAGGGGCGATTTGATTGAAATTTGACTGCACATTGTGAAGTTAAGGTTTGATCTAACCAATACATGTGTCTTCCAAATGTTGATTCCTAGTACTTGTCATTCAGCAAAACAACAATGTTTGGAGAGTCACACCGATAATGACTAGTGAAATCGATCTAGCTAGCGGACCGGGAGATATTAAAGTAGTACTCACGTACTAATAGGATTAATTCAATCTGGCTTGTGGAGACTTTGTTCCCCCCGAGCGGATGCTGCGGCGACGGCGTGCTCTGCTCCTTGTGGGGTTTCTGTCCCTCCTCTCCATCGTCGTCAGGGCGTCGTTTTCTGCGGTGTCTCTGGGAGGGTGAGGTGGTCAGTCGAGGTGAGTTCCTCCGCTCCTGTCTCTGGCTGGCCGAGGTGGCAAAGGGGGATGGTGGTGGAGGTGCTTGATCTGGTTTTGCTTGGTGTGGTGGTGGTGGTGGCTCTCTGTGTTGTCCTTGCTCCGGCCTGCCGTGGTGGCGAGGGGAGTGGGCGGCTGGGGAGTGGTTTCGCTGGGCGGCTGGCCTGGCCTCGGCGGAGACGGCGGGAAGATCGGCGGTTCGGGGTGGCAAGTGCTTTGGCTGTGGTCGTTCAACGCTTTGGGTGTCCGTCGCGGCGCGGCGGCCGGATCTGCAGCTTTCTACATGCGTGGTGGTGCTTGCTCTCCCGGGGATGGTGGTACGGCGACTCCGGCGGTGCTTAGGCTTCTGGGGTGAGGGATGGACCCGGCTGTGCTTCTTCTTGTTTTGCAGGGTGTTTAGTGCAAGTTCTCTGGGTCTTGTTGTAATTTTAGTTTGCTTCTGGTCCTGGTTGTAACTTGTGCTGTGCTTCCTAATATAATTGCCGGTTCCTGTCAAAAAAAAAACTCTGACATACTACTCTGCGACATCTGCCATGAACCTGGAAAGCTTTCTTCTTCTTCTTACGACTCTCCTCCACCTAGCCGGATCCACTCCTCCGGCACATCCGGTGGTCTGCACCCGCGGCACATCCGACTGCACCATCACCAACGCCTACGGCTCCTTCCCGGACCGCGCCACCTGCCGCGCGGCAAACGTCACCTACCCGCGCAGCGAAGCGGAGCTGGTCGTGGCCGTGGCGTCCGCAGCGGCGGCCAAGCGCAAGGTCAAGGTGGCCACCACGTACTCCCACAGCTTGCCCAAGCTCGCGTGCCCCGGTGGCAGCGACGGCACCATCATAAGCACCATGCGGCTCAACAGGACGGTGGCACTCGACACCGCTGCGCGGCTGATCACCGTTGAGAGCGGCATGCTCCTCCGCGACCTGGTCCAGGCCGCCGCCGCCGCGAGGCTGTCGCTGCCGCACTCGCCCTACTGGTCAGGCGTCACGATCGGGGGCCTCCTTGCAACGGGCGCGCACGGGAGCTCGCTCTGGGGCAAGGGGGGTGCCGTTCACGAGTACGTGGTCAGACTAAGGATCGTGACGCCGGCGCCGGCGAGCCGGGGGTTCGCGGAGGTGAGGGACCTGGGCTCCGACCACCCGGACCTGGCCGCCGCCAAGGTTTCTCTCGGCGTCCTCGGCGTCATCTCAGAGGTCACTCTGGCATTGCAGCCGCTGTTCAAGCGGTCCGTCACGATCGTGGAGCGCGACGACTCGGACCTTGAGGATCAAGTGGCTGCGTGGGGAGGCCTCCACGAGTTCGGCGACATGGCGTGGCATCCGGGGCAGGGCAAGGTTGTCTATCGCCAAGACGACCGCGTCGACTTGTCATCGCCGGGTAACGGCCTCAACGTCCATCCCACCCTCCGGCCAAGACCAGCAATCGGACGCATCGACGCCAGACGTGCAGAGGAGCTGCTGGAGGAGCAGGGTACCGACATCGCCAGGTGCGAGGCGGCGGATGGCCAGCGGCGGCAGCCGGTGCCGCACGGCTTCACCAACGACGACGACGGGGTCTTCACGGGGTACCCCGTGGTGGGGTACCAGCACCGCATGCAGGCGTCCAGCGCATGCATCGATAGCCCGGACGACGACGGGCTCCTCTCGTCCTGCAAGTGGGACCCTCGCGTCGGGGCCACCTTCATCTACAACTCGGCCATCAGCATCCCGATTGCAAGGGCCGCCGCGTTCGTCGCCGACGTGAAGCGTCTCCGGGACCTCAACCCTCGCGCGTTCTGCAGCGTGGACGCGAGGGGCGGCTTGCTCGCCCGCTACCTCAGGGCGTCGTCCGCCTACCTCGGCAAGCCGGAGGACGCGGTCGACTTCGACATCAGCTACTACCGGAGCTACACAGACGGCGCGCCGCGTGCGCACGCCGACGTGGTGGACGAGCTGGAACAGATGGCGCTGCGCAAGTACGGTGGCTTCCCGCACTGGGGTAAGAACTAAGAACCGCAACTTCGCCTTCGATGGCGCCGTCGGCAGGTACCCCAAGGCCGGCGAGTTCCTGGAGGTGAAGGACAGGTACGACCCCGATGGGCTCTTCTCCAGCGAGTGGAGCGACCAGGTTCTCGGCATCGGCGGAGCGAGCCCGTGCATCGTCAAGAAAGGCTGCGCCATGGAAGGGCTCTGCGTCTGCTCGGACGACTCGCACTGTGCGCCGCAGCAGGGCTACCTCTGCCGGCCAGGGAAGGTGTACAGAGAGGCCCGGGTGTGCTCCTTCCAACCTGCCGCCGACGCGCTCCGGGATGAGCTCTGACGATCTGGATCCTCTAGTATTTGTTGCTGAGTTCATCGTCTTAATTTGTACCGATCGACGCTGCTTCGGTGGCCAGCCTGATCAGAGAAGATTTCGACTTGATGATGCTTGCAGCTAGCACAAGATGAGTCTTTGCAGCTGTCAGGATTTTTTCGCTCTAGGAGTTGTTGTGTCATGCGTGTTGTGTTGTGCGTTGTGTGGGTTGATGCCGTGGCATCTGTAACTCTGCATTTGTTCGTCTCTCTCTTCTTAATAATGCAAAAGCAGAACGCCTGCTGTTTAAGTTCAAAAAATTTGTACCGATCAATCGAGCACCATGTAAAAGGATGATCTAGGTAGCATGGTACTACTTCCGATCGTTTAGTAAGCGTGCACGTGTGCTAGGCAGGTCTTTACAAAATAACAAAAGCAGTTGATAAAAATGCTCATGATTCTTTTAAAACTACTCCCTCCATTCATAAAAAAGATGTCTCAACTTTGTCTAAATGTGCATGTATGTAGACATGCTTTAGTGTGTTCTCCCTCCGTTCCAAATTAGGATGATTTCCATTTGCCCACATGTGAATGTATCTAGACATGTTACAAGTATAGATACACCCACATTTGGATAAATGAAAGTCATCTAATTTAGAACGGAACGAGTAGATACATGCAAATTTAGAGAAAGTTGAGACATCCTTTTATGAACGGAGGGATTAGCATACATTAATACATACCCGTGAGTTGCAAATGTGGGATGATGATATAATGGCATGTGACTAAGCAAGGATTGGAGGATTGGAACAGAAGTTTCTTTTAACTGAAACACTAGTCTTTGATAGTAAATGATCCAAAATGAAGAAAGTTTATTCGCCGGTTTTAGACTAGCCCAGAACCAGAAGTGCTAGTGGCAAGAATTTCAGCACCTCATCCGGCGTTACATCTCGAGTGGCAACAATTTCTCAAGCCAAACCCACCTGCATGATTCTGCGGTTGACATCAAGCGTATGGCTGACCCTGTTCCGTTCGTATTTTTTGACAAATCTAGCCTTTTTAAGCAACTAAACACATATATGGCCTCTTTTTAAAACTATTTTCAAATTTGGCCTCTTGAGGTCGGCGCCAATGAGGATGGAGCCGAACTTGTTCAGTTCGGCGCCATCCAGAAAGTCACATAATTTTCCTAAAGATTTAGAATTTTTAAAACAGGGGGTCGGCGCCAACGAGGATGGAGCCGACATGTACAAGGTCGGCGCCATCCTCGTTGGAGCTGACCTCAGGGGCCAGATTTGGAAATAGTTTTGTAGAGAGGTCAGATTTGAGATTAGTTTCGCAAAACGGCCATATTTGGCAAAAAATGGCGGACACAGAGAAATAAGCAGAATCATGGGGAAAGGAGACCGTCTCTAGTGAAGAATTTCAGCATCTCATCCGGCGTCTCAAGCAAAACCCTCCAGCTGCATGATTCTAGAGAATGGGTTAGATCCGCGCTTGATGAACTTGCCTGATGATGCAACACGTTCTGTGGCGGGCGGTTTAGCCGTGAATACGTATGTCTGTTCCATAAGAAACACAAGCCCTAAGAAAATAAATCATTTATTTACACGAGGCTCGAGCTAGCTGACAACGAACAAGTAACAACGCAAGGTTTCGTGGTGGCTTGCTTCTTCAATACTACTAGCTCCATATCAAAATATAAAATGTTTTAGCATTTTTCTGATATGGATGTATATAGACGCATATTAGTGCATAGATTCATCCTTTTCAGTCCGTAGTATGTAGTCAGTATTGAAATATCTAAAACATCTTATATTTTGATACGGAAGGAGTATGTTTTATGTTCATTCATTCCTCGTCCATTCAAAATATTTATGTAAAATTTGTTTGATACAACATTAACTCAATGTAATCACCCAATACCATAATAAAACAAGATAAAAGCACGAACTAGCCAAGAGAATAACAAGGTCCAGAACAAACTGCTACAGCTTAAAAACTTTTCTAGATGTGAGAGCACAAATCTAGCACGTAAAATCTTATACTTCTCTATCCAGTCTGTACATAATCAGTTGCAACATTTTCGGGAGACACTGCAGAATCCAAAGTGCATTTTCGTGATTGGTCCTTGGCCAAACTCAGTGCAAAGGCGTGCGCAATTACCAAAAACACAAACAAAGCTAAGTTTGTACAGATAGGCCAACCTGAATCAGTGGTTAGTGATTCGGAGAACACCCTAAGAGTTGGTGTCTTTCATTCAAAAACAGATATTTCACCGGTCCAGCCACATGAAGCAATCACGTTAGGTATTACAGGGTGGTAAGCAACATAGGTGCAAGCCTCATTGAAGGCTTCAATCTTCCTTAAAAGCTTCGAGGGTTTATAATCATAGAAATAGATGCAGCCGTCGGATGAACCAGACGCAAGCTCCCTCCCGCTCAAAGAGAAACTGCACTTTATTGGGAAACCCCATACTCCATGTCCTTCGAACCGCCTATATCTGTTTAGCTTGAATGGTGGCCTTGAGGAGAAAATGGCGATATAGTTACCGTTGGATTGCGCAACAAAAGAAGCTTCATAGGGGTGGTATCTCACACAAGGACAGGTGAAAGCCTCTGTATAAATCTGTCATACAAAGAGTGATCTGTGTCAAGTTTCAGGGTGATTACTCAGACCCAGTTCATACTTTGCAAAACCTATTGCCTGGAAAATAACAGGGTTTCACCATCTAATTAAATATCTATCACCTCCGAATTGAAAAGAAGGTCAATCCTAGCATGCAGCTGCTGAAGAGTCACGATGCATTAGACATCCCTTAAAGTTTTCTTTCAATAAACTAGGTAATCCAATTTGCATCAGGAGATTGGCCAACCATATATGTAGTGCTAACTCTGCATATCAATAAACTAGGTAATTCAAGGCTACACAAGATTTTCTTCCCTCATATATTGAGGGAAATGAGATATACAAAAAATTACTTCACAGGTCACATAGAGGCAAATATAAAAGTTAACCATGGATTTTAAATAAGGATCTTTTCTCTTTCTTTCGATCATTAAAGTATGCCCAACTTGAATGCGTGCATACAAATGAGGAAAAATCATGACATAATGAGAAGAAGACAATATGCTATATCAAACTAATATACAATTATGTTACCTGGTTAGATAAAGGAACTTGTCGTAGAATATCCCACATAATTATTGTATTCTCACTAACATTGCTTCTGGTTGTGTCAGTTGAAGAGATAAACTGTTTCCCATCAGCACTGAACTCAAGATCAAGGATGGTGCCAAGACTTCTGTTGAACTCTATAGTTGCCAAGCCAGTTCGAATATCCCAAAGTCTAAGAGAACCCTTGGACCCACCAGACAGGAAGAGATTGGAGTTGCTTGGATTAAACTTGATGACCTCCACAGGTTGATCCTCCTTGAATACCCTGATTTCTTTTCCCTCCTCGCATCAACTAGTCGTGAGGAACAATCAAACCCTCCAGAGAGCAAGATGGGCTGATGGTAGGACCACCTCACATCCTTTACAGCAGCAGTATGGTGTTTTAATACTCGAGCGGTAGTATTCTCTTTGTTCCATACGTTCCATATGTGGACTGTATGGTCCATTCCAGCAGAAGCAAGAAGATGTCCTGCGGATTTTCTTTTTCGTGAGTATCTGCTGACAACAATGTTCTTACTGAATACAATTAAAACCGAGCAAGATTATCTTGAAATTGTCAAGATGACATTTTTTGCAGTAGAGCTACATAATTTAGAGGTGGCATTTACCATCAACCCATCTCATGCATCACATTATTAGTAGTATTAAGAGGTGCACACGAATAACATGATGACATAACAAGAATCTTAGGACATATTTGAGTTAAGAAACACGTCATCAAGATATGTACTTCACGTACCTTTCTTTAGGGATATTTCAAATACTTAAATAACAAGAATACTTCCAACATTGTTCAACACGATCTATCTGTAATTCCTTCTGAGGGAAGAAAATGGAATGGTAAGGTGTGTCTAGTCTGGAGGGTGATATTTATAGATAACACTTTGCCATGTACCATTAACTTTAGTAATGACGTCAATATCAGGATGTACCGCATGTGCTTTATTTACGAAAAATAAGAGGCTCGTATCATGCATACACCAAAAACCAAATAGCAAGAATACGACATTTTCTCAAACAGCAAATGAATAACTCTAGGGAACATCTTGGAGCACATTACTTGTAAGCTTGTTTACTTATAGTTAGGTGAGTATGTATAAGCCAAAGCAAAAAAGCGAACTCAAAGTATAGTATGTCAGAATAACTACCAACCATGACTCGGTGACCAGTCCATACAATTGACTGCTTTAGTGTGACTCCTTAAAGATGCCGAGAGCTTCAAAGGTAAGCTGTTGGTTGATCCAGGCTTCGGTTGGAGTCGTAAAGACCGCAAAATATCAGGTCGAATATTTGAATCAGTGAGAGATCCAATAACTGTAATAAAAAAACGGAGCACATGAGGAAGGAACGTAAATTAAGAAAGAAGAAACTAAGGTACATGTGTGTCTCAACTCATTCCGGCATCATCAATTCATCGTGGGACTGTGAGAGGTAAATATGACTACCATGGACAAAACAGGGCCTGGTTTGTTGCACAGTTATTCACAGTTCACAGCTTAAGACTCACATTTAGCTTAGACTTCACCACATAGTTTCAAGTTCAACCACTAATGGTATCCAAATAGACAGGATAAAGTCGCTACTAGAAAGTGACACTCAATTTTATCTTGACATAGTAGATCACAAAAGAACCTAACTTGAGCATTTGGTTACGATGCATATCAGGATATCTCAGTTTCCAACCTAACACGAATCGGCAATCCAGAATGACTTATCTAACATTTGCAATGCCAGTCACAAAGGGGTTGAACAAGGGTCCTCACCAGGGGAATCGAACTCTGGCGCGACCGGCGGAGGAATCGGCGCCTCGGAGCCCGTGGAAGCCTGCGACGCGGCCAGGATGGCGCGCTCCCTCTTGGAGACGTACCGTCCGCTGGCGTGGGCGGGCAGGGGCGGCGCTGCTTGGGGTTGCGGGGTGGGGAGGGGAGGAGGTTGCGGGTACGGGGTAGGACCCCATCGGGGGCGCTTTGGGGGTGGTGGGGCGGCGGAGGGGAGGCCTGGGGCGGCCCAGATGGAGGCGGCTGGGGTGCCGTCGGCGTCGTCGTCGGAGGTGGCACCGTAGGCGGCGGAGAGGAGATCCATCGCCGTGAGGATTCACATCGAGGTCATATTTCTCACTTGGAGAGATATGAGCAAGTTGTAACAGAAAGTTGGATCCCGCCGGATGGGACGCTGGAGTCAGTGCATGCAGCCTTGGGTGGTGTGAGATCATCCCTGACGAGCTGGAGCCGAGAGGAATTTGGCTCGGTATATAAACAACTCAAGAGTCTGCGTGAAAGGCTGGAGCGAGTTCGATCAAATTCGCTAGGTTTGGGACCGTCTCGAACCGAGAAAACGCTGATGAGAAGGATCTCTGAACTTATGTCCAGAGAGGAATCCATGGCCAGGCAACGATCGCGGTCAGTGTGGTTAGCAGAAGGTGACCGCAACACCGCGTATTTCCATGCTAAGGCTAGAGAAAGGCACCGTACAAACAAGATAAAATCTCTGAAAAAAGAAGATGGCAGCATTGTGACCACGCAAGAAGGAATGGAGCAGCTTGCGGCTGCTTTCTATAAAAACCTTTTCACGTCACAGGAAGATACCCAGCCTGAGCTGGTGACGGATTGGGTTCCAAGGAAAATAACGGATGAAATGAACGTCAGTCTGTGTGCTCCCGTGACAGACATGGAAATTGAGCAAGCTTTGTTTATGATGCACCCGCACAAGTCGCCAGGACCGGATGGGTTCACGGCGGGGTTTTTTGTTAAACATTGGAGCCTGTTGAAAGGAAGGGTTTGTGCGGCAGTAAAGAATTTTCTGCTCGGAGGAGAGATGTCGGAGGTTGTCAACAGTACGGTACTGGTCTTGATCCCTAAAGTCAAATCACCACAGGAGCTAACACAGTACCGTCCTATTGCACTTTGTAACGTGTTATATAAGATTGTTTCTAAGGTTCTTGCACTGCGCCTTAGACCAATTCTTGAAGAAGTGATCTCTGAGGAACAAAGTGCCTTCGTGCCGGGGCGCTTGATCACTGATAACGTGGTGACGGCTTTTGAATGTATACACTACCTGAAGAAGAAGAAGGGGAAGTCGGGGCTTGTGCTATTAAACTCGATATGGCAAAAGCATATGATCGCGTTGAGTGGTCATACCTTCGGGCGATTATGGAGAAATTAGGCTTTGCAGAAGCTTGGATAAACACCATTATGAGGTGCGTGGAATCTGTTTCCTTTTCGGTAAGGGTAAATGGAGTTTTTTCGGAGGAGTTCAAACCTACCAGGGGCATCCGTCAAGGAGACCCTATTTCGCCGTATTTGTTCCTACTTTGTGCAGAAGGTTTTAGCAGCTTGCTAAGATTGCGAGGACCACAATATCTCAGGAGAGGGGTGCGGGTGGGGATCCATGCTCCATGGATCTCGCACCTCCTCTTCGCAGATGATTGCCTAATTTTTTCTGCTGCTTCGGAGGAGGGTGCTCGCAGGCTACAGCAAATCCTTGAGCTATACAGACGCGGTTCTGGCCAGCTAGTGAACTTGGGTAAATCTGCAGTTTTCTTCAGTAAGAACTGCACCGAAGAAATGAAAGAAGTTGTCCACTCCAACTCTGGAATCACGACGGAGGCACTAGGTGAGAAATATCTTGGGCTGCCAACTTCATTGGGCCGTTCAACGGACTCCCAATTTGAACATATTATGAGTCAGATTAAGAAACTTGTGAATGGAGGTGCAGCTCGGTTTTTGAGCAGTGCAGGAAGGGAAGTTTTCATAAAAGCTGTTTGTCAATCTATCCCCACATATTCTATGAGCTGCTTCAAGCTCTCTAAGAAATTTTGCAAGAAGCTGACAAGTGTGGTGGCTCGGTTTTGGTGGGGTGGCGATGAGAAAAGGAAAAAGATGCACTGGAAGAAGTGGGAAGACATAGCGATCCCTAAGGGAGAGGGGGGCATGGGCTTCCGTGATTTCGCTATGTTTAATCAAGCAATGCTCGCAAAACATGGGTGGCGTCTGATTACGTCCCCCAACTCTTTATGTGCAAGGGTCCTTAAGGGAAAATATTTCCACGATCGAGATTTCATGGAGGCAAGAAGGAAAAGGGGTGCTTCGCATACCTGGCGAGCAATCCTGCATGGCCGGGAGGCCCTGCAAATGGGTCTCATCAAGAGGGTCGGTGATGGCTCTACGATTGATGCGTGGAACGATCCCTGGATACCTGAAAACTACAGCTCAAAACCATTGGTGAGAAAACCGGATGCTGTGATCACAAAGGTGGAGGAGGTGATCGATCACCATCATGGGGTCTGGAACATGCAGAAACTAGAAAGGAATTTTGTCCAAGCTGATATAAACACAATTTGTCGGTTACCTATTGGCTACACGGCAGAAGACACATGGGCGTGGAAGTTTGAGAAAACGGGAAACTTTACCGTCCGATCTGCATATAGGGCCCTCAGTAGCCAGAAACGGAATGCCGATGTTCATATGGACTCGTCGCGTGGAGTGGGCGAGAATTGGAAGAATCTTTGGGGTCTCAGGTTCCACCCAAGGTTCGGAATTTCTGGTGGCGGGTAATTAAAAAATTTGTACCCTGCCGCGCTGTTTTGAAGGATCGACACATTGAACCAATTTCCTTTTGCGAGGACTGTGGGCGAGATGAAACCATTGCGCATGCTCTGTTTGAGTGCAATTGGGCTCAGCTATTCTGGAAGGAGGTCAAGAATTTAACGCAATCAAGCTCCCAGTTTTTCGTTCAGATGACTGGCCTATCGACCTAGTCGCAGGTAAAATGGTTCCAACACAAGACATTGCTGTAATCTTATGTGGATGTGGGCGGTATGGATTGAAAGAAACAACAGGCGTCATGGTGAAGTTGCTAGAACTGTGGTTTCTTCGGTACGGTGGGCAGTGGACATGGCTCATGACCTAGCTTTTATGGGAGGATCCAAAAAGAAGACGCTCCCTAAAAAACGGGTGGCCTGGCGACCACCAGATGAAGGCGTAATCAAGATAAATGTGGATGCAGGTTATGGGGAACAAAGTGGACAAGGATCGACGGGCGCGGTCGTGAGAGATCACTCGGGTGCTCTCATCCGAGCTCAGGCCATATGGTATGAGCATGCTCACAGCGCCAGAATGATGGAGGCTCTAGCCATTCGTGATGGTATTCAGCTGGCAGCTAACCTTGGCCACCGAAATATAATTCTGGAGTCTGATGCTGAGGCGGTGATCAAACTGGTGAATTCTCATGATTATGATAGAGCTGATCTGGCACCGATGTGCCAGGAAATTTCAGAGATTAGTAAGAGCTTTATAAGCTTCACGCTAGTGCATGTTGGGAGAGAAGCAAACGAGGCTGCCCATCGATGTGCTAGGCAGGCGAGTGAGGATAGAAGGAGATGTATTTGGGTAAACGTTATGCCTAGTTTCCTTCAGAGTTGTATCCATATCAACTGTAATCCTCCTGGTTAATATATAAAGGTTTTGAGTCGCAAAAAAAAAAAAAAGCCCTCCACGCGGCACGTATGTCCGGCCGGCCGGGCGTACCACGTACAACCAGCGAATGACGCTGTACAATTACAAAAACTGGAAGGGGTGCTGTATAGAGTATAGACAACGGTGTACAAAACTTCACAGAATATGTAGTACAAATTAAATACACCATCGATTCAGTTAGTACAACTACACAGAAAAAAAGAAAATATCAGGTGGCAACAACTGAAAACCACGAAAAAAATCATGTTTAAAAGTTTTAAATTTTCTTAACACTAGTAATTTTGCACACGCAATGCGCGTCTCACTTTTTTTTTGCAAAAGTAAATTATATGCCTAATAGTTAAAAAAAGATAATTAACCATCAATGTCTAAAAGAGTCTCATGCCTTACGAATTATGATGGTACTTCAACAAAGACGATTTACACCTTCTAAATCATACAAGTTTCATGTGTCATCTTATATCTAAATAAATAATGAAGTTCCGATCCTGAACAAATACTGGCATGTTCTCATATTTAATTTGATATGAATTTAATAGCATGCATTTGATATGAATTTAATTGATATGTATAGATCTTCGTTGACCTTTAAATCAATACTAGGGATAGTTAGCGCGGCAATGCCGCGCGTCCGTCTGATGATTTTCGAATATACTTTTTAGGAAGTATGCATATGAATATCATTTGAATTCAGAGAAGTTTACGATTAGAAGGTTGTTTTGAGGTTGTTAAAATTTGTCGCTTTGAAATGTATTCAAATTTGTATTCTCTGAAAGTTTGCAAAAATGGTTACATTTCGGAGGCATTTGAAATCATTAAATATGTGGATTTGAAATCTGAGTTGGAATGGTCAAATAAGGGTGATTTTCCCATGGAATTGTCTGAATGTAGGTCAATTTGAAATTTTTAAAACTTTTTTGGTTTGTGTGAAAAATAGTTGACAATTTTTTTTCCCTAGAATTTTGATATATTCTTTATACTTTGTCGATGGGTGTGAATAGATTTTTTTTCGGTTTTTGTTTTGATGTGTAATTTAAATTTGGTAATGTGTTCATTTAGAAATTGTTCAGGTTTAAAATTAGGGAAATCGAAAGAAGTTTGTGTTTAAAAGTTGTTTACATTTTGAATATTGTTCAAGTTGGGGTGTTTTGCAGGTTAAAAATCATTTTATGTTTGTAAAATGATTAGGTTTTGTAGATATTTAAGATTTTGGAATATCGTAATCTGAAATTTGATCGTATTGAATTTTAAAAAACATTTTTATCTGAGGATATATATAGAAATAATTTCATGTTGTACAAATTGTTCTAAGGAGGTTTTTTTTTTCAAATATTTACCAATCTGAAGTGCTTTGACACAATATTTTTGTTTGACGTAAATAATAAGTATTTGTTTTGTTGGAGCATTTTGTTGTATCTGTTTTTTTTTTTTCCTGGATGGGAATTGTTGTATAAATTATAAATATTCATCTAATCGAGCATCGAGTGAACTGTAAGCACGTATTTAGAGAGATTTAAGGTATACTACTTCCAATCATGGTAGTTAATTTGGAATGCGTAAATATGGTTTCATTTTGCTATAATTTTCTTATGTAGCACCATAGCTAGAAGGGTTTTTTTTTATGGTTATCTCGAAATGGTAATTATTTTCAGCATTTATTAAATATGTTTGCATAATTGGAGGAAGCTAAGTTAACTTAGCTGTAAAAATTAATTTTTCTCGAAATGGTGTAGTAAATTTTTATGCTACGTTAAAATTTTTATTTAACTTTGTAATCAGAGGGAACACATTGTCTGATATTCGTTAAATTCAATCTATTTTTAGAGGTATTGAATATGTTTTTCTTTTCCACATATTCACCAAATTTATTTTTTTAAGTATGTTTGTATTAAGCCAAATGTAGTCACATTTTTTTTTTGTAGTTTTTATTACAGTTTAAAGAAAGATGTGGAATTCTAGTTTTGTGTAAAATTTATGGTTTGAAATAACTTCGCGAAGTTTTTTTTTGTGTGTGGAAATGGAAATAATTTGAAAAAGATCACTTAGTTTTTCAAATTGCTGTTTTGTTTTCTACTTTTTTTTCTTTAATGAAATTGGTCTCAGTTGACTTCGAATTTGATTTGAAAAGTTATACAAATGTTGGAGAATTGAAATCAATAGAGGTATTGAATATGTTTTGCTTTTCCACATATTCACCAAATTTAATTTCGTAGATATGTTTGCACTATGCAAAAAGTAGTCGCGTTTTTTTTTGTGGTTTAAAGAAAGATGTAGAATTCAAATTTTGTGTGGAATTTAAGATTTGAAATAACTTTGGGAAGTTTTTTTTTGTTTGTTTGGAAATTGGAATAATCTGAAAAAGATCAGTAAGTTTTCCAAATTGTTGTTTTTTGTTTGTATATTTTTTATGAATTTGGTTTCAATTGATTTGGAATTCTATTTGAAAAGTTGTACAGATATTAGAAAATGTAAATCTAAAACAGAGGGGGAAAAAAAAAAGGCCAGCCGGACGCGCAGGAAGCGGCCCAGCCCACCTAGGAACCCATCTCGCCCGGCCCAGGTCCACGGTGACGTCGCGGTGACGTCACCGCGGCCGAAGCCGCTGCGGCGGCGGCGTCGACGCCGGTGGCGCGAGAGGCCGAGCCGGGACGTGCGGCTCAGCGCATCGGACGCGGCTGGGCGTGATCTATCCGTAGGTGGCGGCGCCGCCGGATTTTGGCCACCGGAGCGTCGCCGGCGAGCACGGAATGCGGCGGCGGGTCGCGGGCGCGGCGGCGACGATTACGGCGAGTTCGCCGTGTTCCGGCACGCGGCTGCCGGCGGGGAGGAAGAGGACGGGGCGGCGGAGCTCGAGTGTGCAGCGATTCGAAGGGGGAGGCGCGGAGCGGCGCGCCGGCGCGTCGGCGGCGCCGGCGGCGATTTTCGCCGTCGCGGGAGAGAGAGGGGAGGGGGCTCTGCGTGTTGTTTTTACAAAAAAATCCTTGGACTTTTTCGAAATTGCGATCAGGTCCCTCGCTTCGTTAAAAGCTGGACCGCGGATTAATTTGCTCGCATTGCGAGTTTCTCTGTGCAATTTTGACGGCGCCAAAAATCGTGCGCGGCTTCTGATTGGAAGAAATCCAGTTGCTACAGAGTACAACAGTGCGCTAAAGCTTTTAGGCCCGTCGATGTGCTCGATCGGACGGCTGAAAATTTGCCGGCGACGTGGCCGCGCGGAGAGGCAGCGGTTTTGTGCGTACTTTTATATATAGTAGGATATTTGATTAGCTAACTTTCAGGAACGAAAAATTGATGAACAACAAAACTAAATGTTATAATTTAATAGTCACCCACCAATGATAATCAAGTGTCACTTTATAATTTAAAAGTACTTCACCGTGCAAGTTGTTGATACCTCCGGTACTTACGAATACTTACATTAGCTGTGCTGATACCTGCATGAAACATGGTAAATTATTTCCTATTGGAAAATCAAATGTTGCTAATTTAAGTGTAAAAAGCTTGGCCGCTGTGGAACTTGGTGTAGCGTACTGTACACAGTTGTACCATCATATGGTACTTACAAGACGATTTTCACTCAACTTGTTGCCACTGTTCAAATTTTCACTGAACACAACCTTTACAATCAACATCATGTAGGTTTTAATTTTTCAGTTCAATCAGACTTGAGGAAACCTGTTGACCAAAACTGACTTATACTAAGTAGATGGCACTTAGGTTCAGAAAATAATTCTAATGTAACCCTTAATGTAAACATGCCGCAGAAGGTAGAACAACAACTAATGTTTTTGAGTACACAGACTCGATCACGTGAACACAACAGTCTGAACCTGAAAACCTGATGCACGCATTGAACACGCACTGAACCTACAAACTGAAGAAGCACACTTGCTAGCTGCTAGCAAAATCAGAGCAAGGGCATTGAAGATTCTTACATCAAGCCGGACGCTAGCAAAATCAGAAGAAGGGAGATTAATGATTCTTACATAAGTCATAAGACGGCGAAGACTGAAAAGTGGACCACAGCGTTGAGCCGTTGACGGATCGCGGACAGCCCCGCCGGCCGGCGCCAGCCGCACCAGG
Organism: Poa pratensis; assembly: GCA_947311845.1. Classification (NCBI taxonomy): domain Eukaryota; kingdom Viridiplantae; phylum Streptophyta; class Magnoliopsida; order Poales; family Poaceae; genus Poa; species Poa pratensis. Next base: position 30,657,067 of record CAMZMU010000091.1, on the reverse strand, counting down.
CTGTCCCTAGTGTCTAGTCCCATGGGGGCTCAATCTCACCTTACTCCAGCAGCGTCGCGAGCAGAATACACCACCACGCCATGATAATGCGAGGAGGCGTCCGCCGACGCAGGGAACGATGGCGGAGAAGGCCGCGACGACGCCGACATATAGGATGGCGGTGGAGAGGTCCAGGGGCGGAGCCGGAGCTCCAGTCACCCTGATGCACTCCTGATGACTACTTTAGTACTGCGTAAAATTTTCGAGAGACAATCTGCTATATAAAAGTACGGATTGTAACTTCTAACATAGATAAGATATGGTAGATCCCCTATAAGCTCTCCGGCCCGGAAAATTCCGGCCAATATGCGCGTTGCCCGAACAGATATCGCATATCGGCTCGGTCCAAAAATCATAAATGGATCTCCGGATAAGCAGGGGCTCGAGCACTATATCAACGGTTCCGGGGTGGTTTAGGGTTCGACCCGCAGATAACTCCGCCGCTTTTCAAAGTACATAATCAAACACCAAGGTTCACTGACCTCCAAGATAAAAGGTAGATATGATTTTCAAGGGGAACATAGTAGAATGACAAAATATATCATACTCAAGTAGCTAAAATTTTCAAATTACTTTTTACTCTTCTAATACATTCGATTCTCCAAACCCATAAAATACTTAACCACATGATCTAAGAAAATGATACATATATTTATGCCCTATATAATCCCTAACCACAGCTTCCATGAGAGTTCAACTACTAGCACTAGTTTTCGTAATAGAATAGAGGAGAAATCGAGGATTTACCGCTGAGAGTTACTCCCTCCGTTCTAAATTAGTTGTCTTCTATTTGCTAAAAAGTGGATGCATCTATACTTGTAACATGTCTAGATACATCTACTTTTTACCAAATGGAAGACAACTAATTTGGAACGGAGGGAGTATTTAATTGAAGAATTCCGATCGATCGAATGGGATAGATAATAGACCAAACCGCCGGCCGCAGCGAATGAAGAGAAAAGCTGGAGACCGAAGAGGCGAGGCGCCGTGGCGATAGGCTGGGCGGGCTGAACGCTTCCGGCGGCCGGCGATTCGATCGGTCCCTGCGTGCGTGCGTGGTGGCCTGGAGGCAACCGTTGATTGCTTCTATCGATCTATCCTTCAGCCGCGTCCCTGGCCCCACCCGCCACTTTTCTCGCCCTATGATCGAGTCGAATTCTGTGCGTACATGGTACGAGAGCATGGGCAGGCTTGGACGTGCGGGGCAGCCGGTGGCCTTGCTGGCCAGTTCGCGCAGCCTACCTGATGCACAACGCCCAGCCCAGCCTGATGCACTGTCGTTTCTCAGATGGTAAGTACTCCTGAAAAATTATTTCGACCCGTATTCCTGTGCATCAGGGTGGGCCTATTGGGCTCCGCCCCTGGAGAGGTCTGCGGTTCTTCCGCCCCGACCAACGCCTCCAAGCACCGCATCTGTTAGTCGGCTGCCGCTTGGGGCGGAGCGGGCCGGCAACGGACGGTCGGGGCGGAGGTTGCCAGCGACCAGGTACATGCCAGCATGCAGCTAGCCGGCGAGGAACGGATCGTGGTGGAGCTCGCCGAGGACGCGGGACATGCTGCGGCAGAGTGCGACGGTGGCAGGGCACACGGCCGGGGTGGGGAGCGCCGGACGCCGGTGAGTTTGTCCGCGGCGAATGCGCGCTCTCACCGGGGATTCCGCTGGAGAGACAGTGTAGGGCGACGGCGGCTACCAGGGGACGGAGATGGGGAGAAATATCAAGCGGATGGGGGCAGCGGCGCAACGCTACATGCTCGGTCGCCGTGCAGCGTAGGCCGCAAGGAGGATGGAGATGCAGCGGCGAGCCCAACCTCGCTCCGGCCGGCGGCGCTGTGTGCTCGGAAACAGTGGGTAAGGGGATCGTTTGGCGGTGTCAGTTCCGTAAATATGCGAACAGTTTCGTTTACTCGGTGACGAAATAAAACGAACCGGTAGGATGGCATTAGCAGTATTATGTGATTTGGTGGGAGGGTAAAACGGTCAAAAGTGGATTTATGTTGAGTTGTCAAACATTGGAGCGATCTGAACCGTTGGTCAAATATTGAAGGGCTCAGATTCAATGTATCAACACAAGTCACAAGTTTGCTCTTTTAACAGAAGTACAGAAGAATATATTACGTTGTGAAGGTAACGATCTATAGACATGGAAATTTGCAAGTTGAGACTCAAAATTATTTAGAAGCTATGAAAAGGATAAATCCAGCTATGTTGCTATTATTTATTGCTGAATCTACTATTCATTGCTGAATTTCTCATTTTCATAACTCCTTAACAATTTTGAGTTTCAACATAAGAATTTCCATGTCTATAGAACTCAATCTTCTCAACATAATACATTATTTTGATTTTTTTGTAACTGTTAAACATGAGTAATCAAGGTTTTCACCCGTCTTCACTAAATGTTAATTTTCACCGGATACTTTCTCATTTGGTAAGCCAGTTGTTCGAAAAAATCCGCATTCACAGAAGAAGAGTTGCATACAAGCCCGCAATTGAACAACGTATTTTTTGACAAATCTGGCCCTTTTGAGCAACTAAACACATATATGGCCTCTTCTTAAAACTATTTTCAAATCTGGTCTCTTAAGGTCGGCGTCAATGAGGATGGAGCCGAACTTGTTCAGTTCGGCGCCATCCAGAAAGTCACATAATTTTCCTAACGATTTAGAATTTTTAAAACAGGGGTCAGCGCCAACGAGGATGGCGCCTCGTTGGAGCCGACCTCAGGGGCTAGATTTGGAAATAGTTTTGAAAAGAGGCCAGATTTGAGATTAGTTTCACAAAAAGGCCATATTTGACATAGATGTGGATGTTCTCATTAAGAAACTCAAAACCTTTAGGTCCCATTTGGGAGCCCCGTATTTTTGAAATATTCCAAAATTATTTTGATTTATAAAAATATGAAGTATTAAATATTTTGAAGTTTATGGTTTTAGCTAAAACTGCAATTTTATACACTTTAATATTTACAAAACTGCACTATTTTTTAAGTATATGAAAAAAAAGTTTGGACATCTTTTTCCAATATTGAAGTACTGGTTAGCTATGTATAACAATAGGGTGGTTTTCGAATACTTTGATTCTAAAAACATTTGGCTGCCAAACTAAGCTTAGAGTAAGAAAATAGTTAGAGTTTCTCGATCAAATTGTTTTCTCGGGTTGATAAATTGTTTGCTTTATTTGTTAGAGCTCCACAACCACGTGGAGTTATGTAACATATGATATTTGTTGGGCCCTGCCACGACGAGCTGATCCTCATAGGCTACGTGTATACGCCCCCCCCCCCCCCCCCCCCCCCCCCCCCCCGACTTTGAAAATCCACAAAGATTTTTTTGGAGGGGTACTTGGATGGAAGAAAATGCAGGCTTCTAACCCCCGCCCATGTTTCCATTATTTTATTTTGCCCCCAGCCATCGTTGGCAAGCTTCGCCACTGATCTCTATGTAGTATCCAAGACAGAGACACAAACCACATTGACCACGCAATTAACCAATCCCTCTATTTATGGTTATTTGTTTGTTGGAATCTGTCGGTCGACGTATCCGTCTTCATTGTCTATGACAACACATATATTTATTTAACTTTTTTACAAAATATAGCGGTACTTATTTTCGTTCGTTGAGAGAATTGGTAGAGCCTGAGAACAGAGTATAAGGACATGGTGAGTACAATGGTACCACACATGCTAAAAGCGAAAAAATATATAGCTAAGAATGCAACATAAGGATCTTAGAGGAGGTTACAAAGAAAGAAAGTGAGCCCATAGATCTCGGCGGCTTAACCAGAAGGAGAGAGTCTTCATATTCCATCTTCATCTAACCAAACAAGATAGAAGCACCTTTATATCCGTGTAAGAACAAGGTGATACAAGAATGATCTATTCCCGACTTTATATCTGCCCGGCTTTTAGAGCCTTCACTTCGTGGAGCCGAGGAGAAGATCAATTGGCCGGCTTAGCCGTACCGTATCTACAACTGGATGATAATTGATTTAAAGAACACACCAAACAATAACTCCATTCAGTTGAGCAAGAGACCAATCGGCCAACGTGGACAATGTACTATGGCATCAGAAGAAGGAAGACCTCTGGTAGTCACTAGTCACTACCAGACTCAATCCGAATAAGGAATTAATAGGCCATATCCCACATACAGTAGCTTAAATTCCCGCAGAAAACTGCCCAAACCCAGTCACTAACTCACTATTACTAGACAGCGTGTCGGGCAGACACTAACAAAGAGTTTTGCCCTATGCAGCCCGAAGCGCCTAGCGAAGAAGGGGAGGGCTGTCGTATAAGAATATGATGATCTAAAGATCAGTAATTTACTTTGGCTTGCATATGCTACGTATGATAAAAATATATATTTTCGAATAGCGAAAATTCTTTAAATCTACCCGGCTTCAGAGGAAAACATGAAACAATTCCTCCATTCATGGTGGAAGAGGCCAATCGGCTAACCTGGACAATGTGACACTACCGGACTGAATCCAAATAAGAAATTAACAGGCCATAACCCACACAGAAACGGCCCAAGCCCAGTCACTAACTCACAATTACCAGACACTAGCTAGAGTTTCCTATGGAGTCCGAAGCGCCTGGCGAATAAGGCGTCGCGCGCCCACGCCGGCGACACGGCGAGCGCCGCGAACAGAACCGTCATGCTCCCGTACACGATCTCCCGCGGCGGCCGTGGCCGCATTACCCGCGCCGCCACGTGCCTCGCGAACGCTGACGCCTCCGTCGCGCCGGCACCCTGCGACGCCCGCGCCCGCTCCTCGATCGCCGCCGCGAACTCCCGGTACAGCCCCCACTCCTGCCGACCCCGCGCCGCTCCGTTCCCGCCTGTCCCGGCGAGCTGCGTGGAGTTCGCATGGCCCAGCCCGGACCGCACGGCCCCGGGGACCACCTTCACGACGTGCACCCCGAACGGCGCGAGCTCCAGCCTCAGCGCATCGGTGGCGGCGTGCACGGCCGCCTTGGACGCGCAGTACCCGCCGGCCCACGGCGTCGCCGCGTTGCCCACCACGCTCCCCACGTTCACCACGCGGCCCGACCTCCGCGAGGCCATGCCTGGCGCCACGGCGCGCACGAGCCGGAGCTGGCCGAGGAGGTTCACGTCCAAGGCGCGGCGCACGGCCTCGCCGCCGCCGAGCTCGGCCAGCGGGCCCGTGCATCCGACCCCGGCGTTGTTTACGAGCACGTCCACGCGGCCGTGGTCGTGCAGCACGCGGGACACGGCCTCGGTGACGCTGGCGTCCGAGGTGACGTCGAGCGGGAGGCGGTCGGCGGCGTCGAGGCCGGCGAGGCCCGGGACGCGGTCGGGGACGTCGGTGGCCACGACGCGGCAGCCCAGGGCGGCGAAGGCCAGGCAGTACTCGTAGCCGATTCCGCCCTCGGCGCACCCCGTGATGAGCACCACCGGCGCCGCCGCCTTGCCCTCTCCGCCATCGCTGCCGCTGTTAGCCATGGATCATCTGATCGTGCGTGCATGCAATATATACGATCATGTGCTCGGGTGCAGTTTGTGTACATGTTTTGGGATGTCCGTCCATGGAGGAATATGCAGTAGGGATATGCTACTGCTGTCTTTGTGCACTCCGGCTGGCCGGCCGGCGAGGTATGTGATATGTCTGAACTTAAATTCAATTGCTATCACACTCGACACGTCACCAGTACTGCCTTCTCAGCAACACTGTATTAAAAAAAAAACACTACACACTCACACAGGAGAAATAAGTTTCTGAATTGTTCAGAATAACACAAGTTAATTTCATCACTATGCAGTGTCATCACTTGCATTTGGATAAAACTAAACCTACGTACCATTGGACCAAAATAAAGACAACAGAATTAGTTTAGAACATACAAGCCTCATCATCAAAAGGCAGTCGACCGACCATATCTGTCGAAGCTGTAATTGTTCTTTAATTAATCTGATGCCAGCTTCTGCTCAAACTCAACACTGCAATGATCGATACAAATTTCAAGTCATTTCTTGCACATAACAAAGTTAAGGAGCTCATCAGAAAGAGAATGAACACTGCAATGATGAAAATTTCACGTCATTTCTCGTCACATAGCAAACATAAGGAGCTTATGGGGAAGAGCATTACGTACTGAGTCCCTAGAGCGACACATTCTTAATTAGTTACAGTACGTCTGGCAGGCCAGGTAGGCAAACTACTACAAACATAAGTACATTGGGATAGCTCACCAGGATAAAACCCGTCCAAAAGGCGTTTAGGTACTCGATTTGATTGCGAGTTTATGCAAAGGTTGTAGTACTTCGTTATCGTCTAACGAGAACGACATGGTGGACCAAAGGCTTTTACTATTGATGACCAATTATTTTCTAATTAACTTAACAAAGAGGCAGAGCTGCTGCTGATTGCTCAAAAATTAATGGGCCAAATGAATCATTAGCGCTCTTTCTCGCGAATGGACCCCAAGTGCCAATATCATGGAGAATGACGTATAAATCTCCTAGTCTTGACCAAATCATATAAGTAGGAACGATTACATAAGGTACCGCAAAATTAGTTCGTTAGCTGTCAACATTTCAATATATATTTTGGATTATATGGTTTGTTGGACAAGAAAAGTCAACATTTCCAATTTAACCATCTTCAGACATAGTAATCTCGGCACGGAGACTGGAATGAGGAAATCCATTACTCTGTGTTGGCCATCTAAATCACAGAGTTGGAATTTCTCATTTACAGTTAGCCGATTGTGGACTAATTTATGATACCATATATTAAAGTTGGGCAGATCGGCGCCCTCTCCGCGCTCCACCAACTGTAGCAGCGACAGTGGAGAGTGTAGATTGCTACAGTGTTGAACAGTCGCGGTGGGTCCCACCTGTCATCCTCACACCGCGCTGGCATTTTTTGCAAAAAAGACCAAGGGCGCCAAAAAATTCCACAGCCTTCACAGAAAAACCGTCGCAAAGGACCTGAACGTAATTTCCAAAAAATACAGCGACTTTTTTTTGCAAAATCAACCGCAGAACTGCCTCCCTCCTCTTCCTCTCTCTCCCGCGACGGCCCGAGGCCGCCGCCGCGCATCGCCGCCGCTACACGCCCTCCCGATCAAATCGAACAACACCCGCGGGACGGCCTCGCCCTCCTCTTCATCTGAACGGAAAATCGTGAGCTGGGAAGGTCGGAGGAGCCCACGGCGAGGTCGTCTTTCCCCGTATCCGTCCGCCGCCGCCGTGCTTCGATTCGTCGCCTCCCGACCTCGCCCTGCCCGGCGCCGCCGCGCTTAGGTTCCCCGTGACGCGCCGCGTTGAATGCGATAGGCGACGCCTCCTCTCTCGCCCTCCAGCGACGCCGCCATGGTCGACGTCACACGGGGAAGAAGAGGAAGATGGCCATTGCTGACGTCATCGGATGACGTTAGCAAGCAAGGGCCCCACCTGTCATACTCCCATTCTTTACGCATTTGTTTTGTAAATTATTAGATTCCTGACGTGGGGGCCCCAGTTGTCATACTTTCAAAAATAATTACATTAAAAAAACTAATATTTGTTAAATTCATATCTTTAAAACTACAAATCAGAAAAACCCAAACGATATATCAAAAATTACAGAAATAAAAGAGTTTTCAAACAATTTCGGCACGCATTTCCCTCAGTTTTCACTTTCACAAATGAAAAAAAAATAACTTTTCTTTTCCCGTGATCATAATTGTAACACAAATTTTAAAATTAACATTATACATTCAGCCTCACAACAAACATATATATAAACATATATGTAAATTTGTATGTAAGTTGCTCAAATAATTAGATTCTTTTAGCTTCTGGAAAGAGGAAATCGCATAGGGATAACTTCTCGCTATTAACAATTTAAAAAATTTAACTATTTACAAATGTAAATATATCAACATGCACACACAAAAAATGATCACTACTTATGCCATCAATTTGCTAAATATTTGCAACTACGATAAAATATATCCAAGTCTTTACAAAAAATACATGCAACACATTTGAAAATTTCAATCTACTAAAAAAAAAAATAGAAGTGCTCCGGAATATATATATATGTATCTCACATATTATCTCATAAATTGCATTCCTCCTAATTATGGAGTTGAAACAAATGTTTATGGTTTATTTCAAGTATATCCAAACACTCCGATTTTCTAAATATCTGCAAATACTCGATATGACAAATTGCTTCTTCTACGATAAAATATATCATAATTCTCGCAAAACAATTACATGCAACACATTTGAAAAATTCAATTTGCTAAAAAAATAGAGATGCTCTAAAATATGCATTCTCTCTAATTATGAAGTTCAAATAAATATTTATGGCAGTTCACTACTCTAATTTAAAGAATGTTAGTATGAGATACAAAATAATTCCCTCTAATTATGAATTGACTCTAACATATACTTATGTACTGTACATCCTCCAGTTATGAAACTCAAACAAATATTTCCACAAAATACAAACATATATAACCACTCCAACTTGCTAAACATTTAACGTTACTTTAAAATGTGTGAAAACACTAAAAAAAATACTAACTATTTCAGAGTATTTTCACGTAAAAAACAACCACATTTTAAATTGAGTTACTATAATTTTAGAATTTGAGCAATCTCCAAAATCCAACTATTTTTATGACGATATCAGTTTTCAATTTCAACGATTTCGAACTTTGACAACTTTAGAACGCCGTCATTGTTAAATTCAAATTCAAAGACACGTGGGCAGAACATATTTGGAAACAATATAACTTAAATCCATCTAATTATATACTCGCATCTTGAAAAGGAAAAAAAAAATACTAGACTAGATAAATATTTCTAGAAAATACAAATTCATTCCCTCTAACTACAGATTAAATTCAAATTAAATTTCAGCTAGACAAAATATACAAATTAGAACTACCACCTTTGCTTTAAAATATATATACCACATCTAAATAAATACACAAATTATTACAAAATATTCTCAGCAACTACCTTTAATTACGTATAGTCACATTTATTAAATGCCCACATAATGCATTTCTTCTGATTATGGACTCACATTAAACATTCCAGCTTGGTAAATATATTTCAAATCTTACTTACCAACTGACAATAATTGAATTAAAATACGAAATTTACAGAAAAATCATGGCACAATCAATTCTAAACATTTTACCACGTACTACACCGTTTCAAAACAGACTAATAATTACAGACAAATTGACTAACCTGCCTGTAATTATGCAGAAAAAAAAATGCTACGAAAATTCAATATTTTCACATAAACATATTATATTTCCTCTTATTATGGTGCCACATAATAAAATTATGACAAGACAAAATCATATTTGACCATTTCAATTTAACTAACATATTTGAGTTCCAACAATTTTACAATCTAAACAACTTCCAAAAAACGGACATTTCCAATTTTCAATATTTCAAAAATTCCAGCTGCCTTTCAAACCTATCCATTTTACTGACGTGAAAAAAAAAAGAACTAAATAACTTCCTAAATTGACTACTTTTCGAAATCTAGACAACTTTCAAACACAAACCCTCTTTGCATACCAATGATTCTCAAATCTACACAATTTATAAATATCGACATTTACAAATTACAATTTTACAACATGCCCTGTTATGTAGAAGCTAACTAGATGCTCCTACTAGACGGAATGCCCGCCCAGCTAAAATATCCAAATGATTTGCATGTGTCCTCTAATATTTCCAGCGCCCATTTATACAAACACGTCAAAAGTACTCGATCTTAGTCTCTCATCCAAACAGATTCCCTACACTCATTACTTCTCACAAGCAACGACTACCTCACTTTCTCTTCATACTCTCACTCATCATCACATCCATAAGTGAGCAGACTCAACACTTCTACTAACCCTATTATAAATATTATTGCTGTACATATAATCAGCACCGCAACAACAACACAAATCCTCATAAAATTCGACATAGAGGGCGCGGCGTGTCGCCGCACCAAATACCACTAGTAACAACTAATATACCTGCATTAGAGCCATGTGCTAAAACCAGTGAACTTTTTCAGCGCTCAGGTAACTACCAATGAAAATTTCAAGCCAGATATATATGGCAGCCTATTGCTTTTTGGATGCCTAATCTTCTCAACATTTTGAATCGTTCACTGAGGAAGTGAGAATGATGGAAAGTGCTAAGTTCCAATCATACTTAAGTTCTAAACAATTTCAATAATTTCTTGAATATAATGAAAAGTGTCAAGCTCCTAATCATTTGACAGTATTTTGTAGCTTTCCTGTCCATCTTGTGCTCATCCATTTGGATGCCATTAGCAGTTAACGTTTCCATTTTGACAAGGACTGACCAACCACCAGATTAACTGAAAACCGTATGAACACTTTTCCAATACCTGTTCTTCTTTCTCACAACGGGATATTAATCTATGTGAGTTCTTCGTTGCTTCCAAGTTGTATTTTCTTGGAAAAGTATTCATACGGTTTCGTCTCTTGCTTTCTAAGTTAGCACAGTTAGTACTATTATACTCAAGTACTACTCGTAGAGCAGTTTCAACTGCCATGAAGTCTCTGCAAGGTCTAGATTGAATAATATCGGAATTATTAAGAAGCCAAGTATACATCTGTCTCTATATATTCTTTTGCTAATTGCTACCCATATTTTACTTGCTAGATATGATGATCTGCACGTGTCCCTCTTACCGAACATCTTTCTGCTCCTCTTAATTGCATTGTTAAAACAACTTCTAGATGGAGAGATTATTTGCACGTGTATTTTGTTTTGGAAAAAATAGGAGCACTAACAAACAAACATAAGAAAAGACAGGGTTAAATACCCACGCATATGCATTGGTCAAGCCATCACTATTGAAGTCCATCTACACTACCAAACATGCCCTTCTGTGCAGTTAACTCCAACAATTGATTAACCCAGTCATTTCCCCCTGTTGTACTAGTATTTTCCTAATTATCTTCATATACTTCTAACACCCAACTAATACTACTCCCTCTGTTCCAATAAGTCTTTTTAGTTTTTCCTCCATTCATAAGTATGTAGACATATTTTATAGTGTTGATTCGCTTATTTCAGTCCGTATTTAGTCCGTATTTGTATGTATGTAAAAGGCTTATATTTAGAAACAGAGTGAGTACTATTTTTAGTTCTAGTACACGCGTACGAGAATAGAATACGGTTACAAAGTACAGAACCGTTCGCCTCCTCCATCCATATATTCAGCCTCATCCGTTTGGACGTCCCTGCATAATAGTCCTCCACTATCCTATAATCAAGCCATAACCGCCGATGGAGCATAAATCTCCATTACCAACCCATTCGATCATGCACACGTTTGGCATGCAAGGACGCATGGTGCATTCATGATCCATCCATTTGCCCTCTCCCCTCCTCTCCTCTTCCACGTTGTCGTCGTCGTCTTTCTCAGCCAAAAAGCACACCAAGAGAGAAGCTAGCAAGAAACCGTTGACACAAGCCGGTGTTGATTACTTGGCTCTTGCTAGCTTGGTATCTTTGTTTTTGCAAGACATGGGGCAAGAAGAAGCCTCGCTGCCGGCCGCTGTTGCTTTCTCGTGGGAGCACAGGAAGGGCGTGCCGGCTTTGGAAGCTCGTGGCATGCCGGCGAGCCCGAGGAAGTCGGCCACCGTGGTCGTGTCGTGGGAGCACGAGTCGGCCATGACGAAGCCGAAGCCGGCGCTGGCGCGTCGGTTCTCGGTGCCGCCGCCGCCGGGCGGGCCAACGGCGAGGGGCGTCTCGCGTGCCATCCGGCCGGAGGAAGACCCGTTCCTCGCGGCCTACATGGTGTGCACCAAGAGCACCGGCGGCGAGGGTTGGAAGAAGAGGACCAGAGCCCGGGAGCCCAAGAAGGGCCAGCGGCGGTTCGCATGGGCCGTGCTCCGGCTCGGCGAGCTGTCCTGCAGGAGGGACAGCAGTGTGGTGGAGCAGAGCATGGTGAGACTGGCCAAGCTGCCTGAGGTGGATCCTCTGGATGCTTGATTATCTCTTAATTAATCTTCTTCTTCGTATTCTTCTTCTTTGGTACGGTTTGTAGTAGTGAGTGTTGCTTCTTAAGGTTGATTGATTGTGGGGCAAATCTGGTGATTAGGAGAAGTAGAAAGTTAAATTCAGATGGATGAAACACACACTTTGGATTTGTTTATGTGTGTGGTGAAGGAAGCATCATCTCAGTCATGGAACGGATTTACAGCAGCAATCTTCATCTTTTCAGATAATGTTGTGAGTTTCAGATCATGTTCTTTCTTCCTTCTCTGTGATAGATAGACAGATTGATTGCCAGGACACTGACATGTTGTGTTTCTCGGTCAGTGTCATGTCAAGTCGACAGGGACACAGAGGTTGACCCAGGCTTGGAACATTCCTTTGTTTCTTGTGCTTCTGTATAAAGGAATATATATAAGTGGACACTGATTAACTTGTAATTAACAGAAAAGTCTGTGATCAATCCAGTCACAGGTACATCTGTTGCAGTTGTTCAGTTCAACAAGTGCAGTGCAACTGACAGAGGAAACGTATTTAGTTAGTTGGTTAAAGGAAACAAAATTATCGTTCAGTGATACACTCCTTTTCTCTGACCAGCTCCACAGCATGAAGAAAAAAAAGGTTTTATTTTGAGGGACAACGTTTTGTTTGCAAGCCACATCAACTGGTTGGACCAGGACACTTCCTTACGTTTTTCCTTGGCTGACATAGAGGCTTCAGGTCTAGTTTCCATGAAATTCTGAAAACAATCAGCGATATAGCGGCAACACATATCTACAAATGTTTCAACACTTCAAATCCCAATGCAAAACACAGCTCGAGAATCAAATAAGAACAGACCAATGCAAATAACAACATAAGCTTCTCCCGCCCAAATCGCACCAGGAAGTCAAAATGGTGATGATCCAAGCCAATACACTATGACTAAAACAACAACTATAATTTACAGTCTTGGAGTACCACAAAAAGACTGCCAATAACAACACGATCGTTCCCAGGCATAGAAGCCCCGGTTCTCAATCCAAATAAATATACGTACATGCTATCCGGTACAAATCTGTCTATCTGAATCGAAAGAAGCACGCATGGTTTCTTCAGCAAACACAAACGGTCGGTATTCTCACTTCCTCTATCTCCCTGCGGTTGCTTCATGGCTGATCAGGGCGACAGACGGATGGTGATGTGCTTGGTGTCGTCGCTCCGGGCCAGCGAGAAGATGCCCTCAGCCGACGAGTTGAGGTACGTGACGGAGAGCTTGTACTCCCCGAGGAACGCGCTGAAGTTGAAGGACCCCCTGTCGTTGGTGGCGCCGAGCACCTCCTTGGTCTGCCACTCCTCCAGCAGCCTGTCCACCACGTCCCCGGCGGGCAGGTTGGCGAAGCTGCCGTCCGTGAGGCACATCTGGTAGCAGCTGGCGTTGGCGTCCATGGCCGTCCAGAGCATGATCCCGTCCACCGACGGGTGCGCGAACCCCTCCCTGAGCACCTCCTCCAGGTACGCGGCCTGGGTCTTCTGGTCGAGGCTGCTGCTGATGTCGATCTCGGTGAGCCAGACGGGGAGCCGGAGCGTGCCGAGCTTGTCGAGCACGGCGCGGACGTACGGGATGTTGGGCTTCCCAAAGTGCCCCTCGAGGCCGATGCCCTCGAACGTGACACCGGCGTCAGCGAGCTGCCGGAGCCTGGACACGTACGAGTCGGCGCTGGAGCTGAGATCGTCGCAGACCTCCACCACGTTGAAGTCGTTGAGGAACAGCGTGGCGAGTGGGTCGGCCTGTTTGGCGGTCCGGAAGAACTCCGTGGTGGCGTTCCGGCCGAGGCGGCTCTCGTAGAAGTCGAAGTGGAGCATCTCGTTGCTGACATCCCAGTGCACGAAGTCGCCCTTGTACCGCGACAGGAGGCTCTCGATGCGCCCGGCCACGGCGGCGCGGAGCTGGTCGGCGCCCGAGAGGTTCTTTACCCACCCCGGGGTGTACTTGGGGTCCTCCCAGAAGATGTTATGCCCGCGCGCCACCGCATCGGTCGACTGCACGAACTGGAGGAGCTGGTCGGCCAGCGCATAGTCCTCTCTCCCCGGGGACGGCTCTGTCGCGTACCACTTCAGCTCGTTCTCGAACACCGCCGCATTGAACCGCTTGCGGAACCACTCCTGGTACGGCTTGTTGCCGAGGATGGTCTTGCTGATGGCGGAACCCAGGGGGAAGTCTCGGCTCATCTGGTGCACGGCCACCTTGGCACCCACCACGCGGCCGCCGCTGCTATCTGACACGTGCACGTTCACGAAGCTTTTCCGGATCTGCCATGGAATAATGCAGACGCTGCTGTCGTCAGTTGTTCAGAAACATTATTTTCACTCTCTGCTTGCACTTGGGCAAATTAAGTTGAGGGAACAAAACTAGCAACGTGGTACATACCAACTGGATGCGGTCCTCCCTGTGCTGGCTCCATTGTTCAGGCGAAAAAGGCTGCAGGGAGGCGCTCCTGATGGAGACCATCGAGGCATTTGGACTTGCAGTCTACAGAGAACAGAAATATTCACATTAGCAATTCTTCTAGAAGTACAACTTTACAATCAGTTATTTCAACTTTTCTGCTGGCAAGAGGATAATGTATTTAGCTTCTTGCCACTAGAATGTGTTGGCAATAATTCTGCACATGGGTCGCCAAGTGATCTAACCTGGAAGTAGAGGACAGAGGTTTGTGATGGAGAACTGAGAGTGAAACCGCCCTTGAGGAAGGACCAGCAGTCGTTTCGCACCAGAGCTGTACCCAGGCACTGAGATGCGCTGTTGTCTAGTGACAAGATCTTCGCCTTCACATGGACTGTTGCTGGCCCATCGTATTTCACCCAGCCTGGAGAAAACCAATCAAGCATTCAACAAATTGTGTTCATATTATATCGCACGTACAAATGTTTGTCCTATGATAAGATTCCCAGAAGAGGGAACTGTTCTAATAGACGACCTACATTGTAGTAGAAATAGATAGACACACGCATCCAAAATCCAAAAAATTATAGACGACCTTCAGAAATTCAGTCTCAAAAAGTAGTTTTGTATAGAGAACAATGAGGCTTTGTTTGGATGTCGATTGGAAGGCTTGGTACTGAGTTGGGCAGGCTGAATACCAAACCAACCTCTGCATTGAAATGAGCTCTGCCTCTGATACCAATTTCGCTGTTTGGTTGTGCACAGTATTGCTAGATGGAATCGCAAGAGTATTCAATCCAAAATTACGTCTGGACGCCCATCTAATCTAATTGAATTGCATTCGGGATAGAGAAACGCACCACCTGCTGCGGCGAGCAAGCGAGAGGGAGAGGCAGTGCTGAGGAGCGACGAAGCGGCGGCAGCCGCTGATCTACGCGTTCGTGGCCCGCGGCCCGGTCGTCCTGGCCGAGGACACCGAGTCCATCGTCAATCTAAGGCCGTTGAGCTCCTCGCTGAGGGGCGATGCGGGAGGAGGAGCTACCCGGGGTTGAGTACCGGTGGTGATGGAGGAGAGTAGGAGGGCGCCGCCAGGGTTTGGCCCCTCCGGAAGGTGAGCACCGGAGCAGATCTGCACGGGGATGGGGGTGAGGGGAGATCGGAGAGAGCGAGGACATGGCGAGGAGGGGGGGATGCTTGGGGAAAGGTGGACCTAGCAAAGCTCGGCTGGAGCTGCGCCGGCGACGCCATCGACCCTGCTCGCAGCGCCCTGTTCTTTCCGTTCCGGATGAAGGGGTGAGGCTCAGAGCACATGCGAATTCAGCCCAAAAGAAACTAGCAAAAAATAGGAAAATAGGAGTACTTATTATTAATAAAGTAATATTTAATACTTCCTTTTTTACAATTTAGGATTCAATTGTTTTTTTTATAATAGGATTCAATTGTTTACCATGGATTAATGTGCTTTTTTTTCTTACTATGTTTTTACTAGCAGCAGCCTATATATGGCCGGCCTAATGGCTCTAGCCGGTATTCTCGGAAAGAAAAAGAAACTAGCAAAAGATAGTATTTTTTTTTCCTATATTTCTACACAAGCCAGGGCTTGTGTCTTTTGTTTTCATGTAATATACTTCGTGCCACAGGGGAGTTTTTTTTTTTTTGAGAAACACAGTACAACGCAAGCGCTCATATACACGCGCATACACTCACCCCTATGAACGCACACACGCACACCCTACCCCTATGAGCACCTCCGAGAGACTGAGCCGGCGGGTCAGGTCTTGAGATTGACGAAGTCACCACGGGCGCCTCGCTGTCGACGGGAACGTCGCCTCCCACTGAAAGAATATTCCGCCTAAATGAGAAACACCAGCGTCAAACCTGGGGTTTGAACTCTGGTGGGCTGGGGGTACAACCACCCTCCTAACCATCTTGCCACAGGCAAGTTCTCGTGCCACAGGGGAGTTAATGCACCCTAAGAAAATATTCATGATCTAAGAAAGTGATTTTTGATTTTTCAGTACAGTTACTACTTACTAATACCGAACATTTCCCTATAAAAATTCACATGCACTGACACAAACACGTGTAAATGTTTTCAGACTTATCTTATATGATTTTTAAATCCATATATAGGCACCTAATTCAAGAAGCAATTATAAATGGCCCTATATTTGTCCTACTATCTACGATAATTGGAGGGAATTGCAGTTTCCACCACCTTCACCTAGACCTTTTGCAACGATCACTACTTATGCGGACTTTTTGCACTTTCCACCACTTCTATCTCTTGCACATTCCACAACTTGTACCTCTAGTCTCTTGCACATTCTACCAGCTCTTCGTTAATGCACCGCTTAGTTTCCTCAATCCACCTATTTTTATGTATCAATGTCTACTTAAACATGCTACATTATCCCAGGTACCGTTTGTCTAAAAAAAAAATATATCTACAGTTCATCGGAAACTTTTTTGGGGCACATTTTAGAATTGTTGGATCAAAATAGGTTCACTAAAACCTAGAAAACATCAAGAAAAACACATTTCCGACATGAAATTTGGTCTAAAAAAAATAAACAGACGACACATTTTGAGCAAACATTTTCTTTTTAAATCAAAATCGGATGAAGCCTATAGCGCAGTCACACCATATTTTTTGGATGGATATTCATTTATCTATAAGTTTAAGAATTTTAAGTATTTACTCATAAATGTTGAGCACCGACACGCGGGACCGGGTCGCCAGTTTGTTGTCAAGTGAGTTGAGTAGTGCATTAAGGGAAACTAAAATCTACAACTAGTTGCATGCGCAACCCATAGTCTGATTTCATATTTCTGAGTTTTCAAAAAATACGAAATAAATCATGGACATGGGCTATGTTATATCTTGCGCATCTACAAAATTTGGTTCCAAAATATGTACATATGTGGCCTGCACAAAAAAAGACAAATGATAAGTGAATAGCACATGATACTATTCACTTAGATACTTCTCTTTTTTGCACAGGTCACATATGTACATATTTTGGAACAAAATTTTGTATATGCACAAGATACAACATAACCCACGTCCATGATTTATTTTACATTTTTTGGAAACCTCTAAATATGACATCCGACAATAGGTTGCGGGTGCAACTAGTTGCGGAATATTCGCATTCGTGCATTAACGGAAAAACTGGTGATGGTGCAACAAATCAGACATCAAAGTGGTGGAAACGGTGGGAAAAAAAAGCTGTAGAACCGGTGATCTTTGCAGAAGCTTGTAGTGAAGGTTGTGTGGGAACAGCAGTTTCCCCGTGATAGAACTGCCTCCCGGGCTTCATTGAGCTAACATTGCATCGTAACAAAGTACATTTAGAAGAAAAAAGTCTTTTCCAATCATGAAAATACACTTTTTACTCTTTTTTGCCAAAAATACTCATTCGAAAAGGTCTAGTATGCCACTATACATACGGGTATTATGATGAAGCATGTTAAAAAGTTGGCGTGCGTGCTTTGCCCAATCTGGCCGTGCCTATTGCTGCCATACGCGTCCACCCCACCCAACTTTCCTACATTCCCTCTCGCCATGCCCCGCGCGCATTGCGGCATGGCCCGTCGGCCTCTCGCACTCACAAAAGTACAAAAGCTAGCGCTAGTAGAGACTGTAGAGTCGCCTGCTCGATCGATCGCCTCTGCATGGACCTGTTCTCGATGGCCGCACGCACCTCTTCGTCCCCTACCATGGGATCGGAATGAAGGAAACGAACGCATGGGACGACGACGCCATCGATCGATCGCTGGTCCTGCGCCGCGGCCGGGCGGCCGGCCACATGCATCCATCCACCCACGGCGCCGCGGCAAGCTGACACGCGACGACGGCCGGCGGCTAGTGCGCGCACATATGTACATACATCATCTGCCTAGGCCGCCTGCTCGAGTTTTCTTTGCCTCGCCGACCACGCGCGTCTTGCCCAGCTAGCGCATGCGCGTTCGAGGACGATTAGAATCTCTTGCCCCTACCACCACCACCGGCGGCGACCCTACGCGCACTCGTCTTCTTGCCTCGGCCGCCTTTCTCCGTGCTCGCCACCCTGTTGCCGCTTTGTGCTTAGAGCTTCCCATCTTGCTAGAGCCTTCGGCTGCCCCCAGCTAGCTGATTGGTTTCGTACTTTCGTTCCCTTGGACCGTAGGGCGTTGTACAGTACGGGGTTGGGACCAGGGATTTGGTTACCGGGTGAAATACCACGGTTACTAGCTCGGGTAACTGGAATTCTCGGGTCCCCCAGAAAATGAGTTTATCACGCAAAGAATCTTGAACCGTTTGAAGTTGGGACATATTCTTCCTCCTAAGAGTTTGAATTTAGAGTTCAAATTTTAAGTGAATCTTGTCCGTTAAATGTAAATCGGAGAGCAAAGCAGATGACTAAAGTTAGCCCGTGACATCTGTGCATCAAGTCACTGGAGTTCAGTCCATGTTTTATGTAGCTATATGGTTTGTATGGCTCTAGCTAATTGGGCAATGGCCTAGTGCCATAGGGCCGTAGTGGCGCATTCCTGCGACTCGATCGGCGGTAGCTTTTACCACGCTGCTACAATTGTCTGTTTATTTTTTATTTTTTGTTAATTCTCGGTCATCCAAAATTGCACTCTTGTATGCAACCTCAGTGAAAAGTTAGGTTATATATGAAGCGGTTTGGACATAAAGTGATACTACCTTTTTTCTACAAAAAACAGTCTACTTATGGTGGTCAAAGCAAAGTGAGAAAATAGTACTAGAAGGGTTTTCACCCTTCACCCAACACATTTTTATGCTCACATCCTTTGATTATCTCTGTTGTTTTCAAAAACAGAATACAAGATATATTTTTTCATCGGCTGGTCTAGGATGCCAATATTTGGCTATACACCTAACATGCATGCAAATCAATTACTCGCTTCGGTTCTGACTTGGTAAAAACAGTAATCAACGAGCCAGAGCAAATTAAGGATATATAGCTTGCTATATATGGAGCGAGGTACACTCACAGGAGAAGCTGTAGACGGTGGCCGCGGACATGTTGTAGAGCACGAACGACGGCGAGTAGTTGCCTTCGTCCGCCGTTCTGAAGTCCTTGATCTTCTTCGCCCACCGCAGGATGCCGCCGTTGTACAGAGCCGGTTCAGGGTGGCCTTTGCACTGTAAGTAAGACACAGAAAAAACAGAAGAAAAATTAAGGCAGTCGAGCAGAGCGAGAGAGGTAATTAAGCAGAGATTTATCCGGCCGGGGAGAGATCGAGGCTGTGATGTGTGCGTACTTCAGTGTAAGCTTTGTAGTCGTAGCGCACCCCATCAGCTGCACGCAGTACGCGGCGACATCAGCATCAAAATCACCAAGCGTCAGCCAAGCTTAAGCAGGGGCAGCTGCCGCATGCAGGAGACTCACCGGAGGAAGCATGTGGAGCGAGCGAGGCGAGGAGGAGCAGCAATGGCAGGAAGATGAGCACCTTGGTCCGAGGAGGAAGAAGAGCCGCCACCACCGCCATAACTAAGCGCACAGGGGCTATGTGTTCAGAGGGTACAGGCAAACGGCCGGCGGGGTTATGTAACCGATTCTCTCGTGATCCCTCTCTTTTGTCTCTGCTTGCGGTCGGTGCGCCTACCGAGCATTTATGCAGCAATGCAACAAGGAGCGCAGTAGTAGCTACTGTGTAGCAGGAAGAGCTTCATGGTCTCTGGATAAATATAGCTGATTAATTAGTGCAACAATCCTACGAGCATATGGCCGGTCAAAACTCAATTGAGTGCCTAATATGAGTGCTGCACTGATATGACTAACCAAAGAGCACCCTGCAAGGTAGCACAAAACACCTGCAAAAGCTCTGTGTTTGCGCGCGAGCGAGCTCATGGATAACGATGGTTAGCTAGTTAGTGGCAGTGCCATGACAGGCAACAAGTTAATTAATTAGTGTTTGACTCCGCAGTTTATGGACGTGGTTGGATAGAGGGCAATATATAGGTACTCCGTAGATAAAAGCAAGTGAATGAAGTGAAAAGCAAATGTACTACCCTGCCCAGCAAGTTTTTTTTTTTTTTTTTGAATTTCCTGCCCAGCAAGTTGGGAGTGAGCCAACAACATATGGGTGCGAACCCAACAAGAATGTGTATGGAATTGCGCGTGTTACCCAACCTTCCTTTCGGTGTGAGACGTGGAGCGTTGTCAATTTGTCACGCGCGGACACCGGACAAAGAATCATTTCCAAGAATCTACCACTCGATTATTGGAATGTGCGAGTGGTCAGCAGTGCTTTTCGTGGATAGAATCAGCCAAGGAGAGAGCATGGACCGACTGACACCTTGCTAATTAAGTTGCTGGGGACCTTTTACGCGGCTGCTCCATGTATGTTAGGGGAAACTATAGGTTTTTACAGCATCCATGTGTCCCTTAAATTGTGTCCGTTATTGGTGTGTCCGACACATGTATATCCGTCTCTTTGGAACTACATGCACACACCGAACGACCGGCCCTATTCAATTTTTTGTTCATTTTTGGTATTTGACTAAAATAAGAACACACAAACAGCTAAAAATCTCGGCACATCACAATATAGCGCCGGCGAGTCGCTGTAGGCTGTCTCATGGTTGAGATAAAGACCTTGTCCATGGTCCCGGCCAAGGTTGACGAACCCAACCGGAGAGCAAACAGCGGTATGGTCGACGGCGTCGTTCTCTCCCATGTCGGGGGAGGAGGAGGAGAAACGTGTCCGGCACCAGTGGCGGAGCTTGACAAAAATGGTTGGGGGGCAAACAGAACTGATATAATTGGAAAAAACAAGAATTTGTAGACTTGATCATATATATATTGCTATTAGAGACATACAGTAGGTTCCAAAATACATGTATGCCGAGATCCATATATACCAAAATATACTAATTGATCATACTGATTAGGCCTTGAAACTTGAAAGAGTCATTAGCAGATCATGGAGGCATTATAAATCAGCTTTTCGATCCTTCTTACTCTTAAATTCTGCCAAAATAGCCTCAAAGTCGTACTTCTCAGTAATTTCACGCTCTATGTTAAATACCAAATTATTGGCGAGTTTCTCATCTTCCATCTTATTACGCAGCCTTGTCTTCATGATCTTCAAACTTGAAAATAGACGGAGTAACCTGTTAATCAGATTGTAGATAGTATCTCTTCCTGTCTCAACAAGGCAACGACAAAGATCAGTCAAAGTTGAGATATTTTCTAGCTCTTCATCATTAGAAGCATCTACAAAAAAGGTTCTCAGCTGCTGCTCTAATCCATAGCGATCTTGTTGAGTAAAATCTGCTGGGTAATACTTCTTCACTGAGTCACATATGTCCCTGCCTTTCAAAGATTTAAATCTATTTTAGGTATTAGAGTGGCACTGGTGGATAGAAGATCCATTATCTTCTCACTGAACCTGCGATCCAATTCATGTAGTTGGCAATCAATAGTTGCACGGAATACCTCCACTCGAAAATATTGCTCCTTGGTGAAATCCAGGTTGATGTCGTGAACGACCACCACGCATGATATAAGGTTCCTCCAGGTTTGGAATTTCAGTGCCATGTTCCACACAAAATTCAACAACCGTGAAAAAGAAATCTTCCCAACCATCATCAGATCTCAACATACGAAGGCATTCTTTTGCAGCAAACACTAGACGAACAACATTTGTAATGTCTTGTGATCTCAGTTGTAAAGCTTGACCAAGTCTTTCAGTTATCCCTAGTATCTCCTTCATCATATATAAGACAAAGACAAACTCAAACGAGGACACATAGCTGTAAGTTGCAATCTGTGAGCATAACAATGAACATAGTATGCATAATGAACATAGTATGCATATGGGCATACCTTAAGAAAAAGTGATGCAATGTTCCGGTTCAAGAAGCAGAGGCAAAGGCTGTTCTCGTAGTGGTGGAAGATCCTCCTCAACTGCATCTATTCTTTGTTTTTTTAAGTACGATGCAATGTTACCCTTTTTCCCCATTTTCAGTCCAATCCCAAGTTCTATCAGACTAGCACGGTAGCACCACTGATAATTCTCTTCTTCTCAATTCAATAAACTACTCAACATCATAATCTGCAGCTCAAACAATAACAGAAAATTCCAATTAGAAATATGAGATTGGGCAGAGGAGGATCCGGTTGTGCTCGTACTGGCACAAGAAAAATTCCAATTTAAATTACAGCTTACCAATCAAAGGATTCAAGGAGAGGTTCAGCTGGAGGGATTGGCCGGTGGAGCCGCTGGGTCTCTGCTTCTCAGCTGCTAGTTGCCGGCCGACGACCACTAGGTCGGGGCCGACGCCGCTTGGACAGGTCGCTGGCTCCGTGGCTCGCTGCTCCTGGTCGCCGGCTGCCAAGTCGGAGGTCTCCGGCTGCCGGGTGCGGGGGCGGTGGAGGAGGACGGAGGGGGCGGTGCGGGGTGGCCGGCGGCTGGCGAGGGTGGAGCAGCGGAGGCGTGGAGGTCGATGGAGGCGGAGCTGCGGAGAGAGGCAGAGGTTGCGGTGTTGCCCACGACTAGATGGGCGTGTGGGGTGGGGGGGGGGGGGGGGGGGCAGAGTGCTCACATTTGTCCAATTCCTAGCTAGCCACTAGGAACTAGCTCTCCTTGAACATTTTTGCAGCAACCATCATCATCTTGTGGATGGTATTAGCTAGCTAATATATTTCTCTATTACACCTAACATAATTGACTATATGATGTTAGAATTAACATTTATTTATGTATTTTAGCATCTTTCTGACCTACATAATAACTAGATTCCAGGAATGACCGGGGCTTTTATCTGACATTCGTTGGGCTTTCTTCTGCGGGACCCCACGTCCCGGGCGATCACAATGTCATTGTTTCACTGCGCTGTAACATTTTCGGCGCTACAAAAGTCCATAAACCTCCTAATTGGCACCAACTAGCTGTAAAATCTCCTTGGGTTTCTCGATATCGGTCATGAAGTCTCCTTTTTTTATTTATTGAAATTTATTTTTTGCAACAATAATTATGCAAAAAAATAAAACACTAATCTTCCAGTTACTTTAGTGTATCTGGCTGTAAGAAAAACAGTAAATTAAAAGATAAAATTGTACGGAACTAAGATTAATTTATGGTGCACAATTGAATAATAGGATGAGACTGTATTATCCATTTGAATATCATTAAATAAGTTAGCATGGAGCAATAAAGCACGTCATCTAATAAATATTTTGATAGATGTTTCTAGAGTGTATGAATATCCATTCTAATTTTTTGCCTCATATGATTGTCGATCTTAGGTTTAAGTAAATTATATGTTTTGGATTGCACAAAGTTTCTATGTATCTCATCTTTGGCATTGCTTATCTATTGGTTTTTCTTATCAAATATTTATTTCAGGCCGTGTGTGGTTTAAGAATTCACCTGGTAACAATGACTGCTCTCTACTATCAAAATTGCATCGTCTTGCTCGCTATCGTAATATATAACATTGATCGATAAAAATTCAAAACACAACATATGCTTTTAGTAGTATGCATCGGTATATTATTCTTAGTTTGGCATAATGGCATGCGTTTGGAATAATATGCAACTCAAACCAAAAACATTTGTCTTCTTTGCAATACACACGATCACTGTAAACCGATCGAGAGAATCAGCTACGGGGCAACTGGTGGTGACTCGTGAAGATTGTGAAGCAAGCGGGGCGCGGTCATCCATCCGTAGACCGTAGTCCACGCCGAGAGGAGCTCCCGGAATCGTGGACCAACAAACATCATCTGCAGGCTGCAGGAGCCATTCACGTTTTTTTTTTTTGTAGTGTTGTCACCGTTTCTTTTTGGAAACGATGTTGTCACATTTCACCCAGAGAAATTGAGTGAAATTACCCAGGCTGCCATCCACACCGCACCGCCGCTGCTGTAGACATGCTGCTACCTCTGTTATTATTTCAGTGGAGAAACTGAAACCCATCATTCAGCCATTCAGGTTAACAAAAAAATGGTTACTGCCTGGCTCCTCCTACAAGTTTTGTTTCAGCGCATGTCAGTCAGTGGATATATACTTCGTTCATGTGATCAAGTCAATCCATCGACTGCCGATCCGTGGATGTCTAACCGCTACTAGTATTTGGTCTTTTGGGTGGATTTCAGAAGACTGCACTTCAAAATTACGGAACAATCCAGTCCACAGAATCTAATTTTCCATCGGATCTGCACATAATCACGAGTTTTTGTGGACACAAACAATCAAAATGCACCACCTTCAGCTTGCAACATTTCAACAGGTAGCCAAAACCCAAGGGCATTTTTTTTTGTGATCGATCCATGGTCAAATGTTGAGGTTGTCCCCGTCCAGGAAACTAAATTCACCGCAATGGAGCCCACAATTCCCCAAACGCAAAGCGAGTTAAGTTTGTACAGGGAGAGGTAAGCCTCAATCCGAGGTTAGTAACTCAGAGAACAGTGTAAGTGTTGAGTGTTCTTCATTCGAAAACAGATATTGCTATCATGTAGTAGTTAACTTGGCTGACCATGTTGATGGCTTTCATACTTTGTTATAATTTGCCCTAAATGGGCACATAGCTTCATATTGGCATGTCAAACAACATTGCCAACTAGAGTTTCCAACTTTTTGTCACAAAATATTTATGTTCTATTTCATTAGCGTGAAAATGGTTTTCTTATAATTAATGTACAAATAGTCAATGGAAAAATTGCACCACGACAACTTTCAAAAATTACAACTAGTGGGAAAGCCAATTCGGAGATATTACCATTTACCTCGCCTTGTAGATAAATTTAGTTTGTGTTCTGGCCGATAATCGAAAAGCAACTGGTGCCACGACCTGCTGAGTGCTGACGACGGTCAAGCGGGCGTGGCCATTCCAGCTGGGAGCTAGACCACACCGAGATGATCTCCCGGGAGAGCGGACCACACATCATCTGTAGCCAGCCATTCACAGTTTTCTTTTGAATTTTTGACACATTGGACCACCTGCGCGAATGAATTGGCAAAAAGGACCACCTGTGAGTGAAAATGCCAAAAGTACCGTGGCGGCGTCTGCGCCAGGCGACACGTGTCCGATGCCGCCGTGGGCGACGGCGGCCTTGGTGTGGCCGCCACCGGCGGCGGCGGCACGTCGCTGTGTACATGTCGCCGTTAACCGTGCTGATCGTGCTCGTGTGAGGGCAGGCATCTGCTTCCGGCGCATGTACTAGCCCGTTTTGAATTTTTTAAAACATCTCAAAAAATTCAAAAAATACCTGGATGTAGCTAACCCTATGCACTACGATCGTGCAAAAGTTCACTGCAAAAAACTTCATATTTTGGGCTCAGCAAAGAAGACAAATTCAACAAAATTTCATAGCTAACTCAATGCATTACAAAACGATGCACTGTTCATCGATCAGGACACTGTTCATTGATCAGAGATGCATGGAGAGGGAGATGCCGCCGTGGCCGGTGGCGGCCTTCCGGCCTGACACACGCACCGTTGTCCGTCCAACGTGCCGCCGTCGCCGGTGGCGGCTGGCCGCCGTCGCCCATGACGGACTCGGATACGTGTCGCCTGGCGCAGACGCCGCCACGGTACTTTTGACATTTTCACTCACATGTGGTCCTTTTTGCCAATTCATTCGCGCAGGTGGTCCAATGTGTAAAAATTCTTTTCTTTTCACCATTCCTTCTGGATACGAACGATGTTGTCACATTTTACCCAGAGAAGCTGTGTAAAATTACCCACGCTGCCATTAATTACTACTAAGGGCACCTACAATGGTCGGTAAGACATTCTTTTTTTTTTTTTTGAGAAACACAGTACAAACGCAGACGCTCACATACACGCGCACACACTCACCCCTATGAACGCACGCACGCACACCCTACCCCTATGAGCACCTCCGAAATACTGAGCCGGCGGATCGAGTCTTGAGATTGACGAAGTCACCACGGGCGCCTCGCTGTCGACGGGAACGTCGCCTCCCACTGAAAGAATATTCCGCCTAAATGCAACACACAGATGTCAAACCTGGGGTTTGAACTCTGGTGGGCTGAGGGTACAACCACCCTGCTAACCATCCAACCACAGGTTGGTTGGTCGGTAAGACATTCTTATCATACACTCACCATGTAATCTAGATATGATAGAAAAATATGATGTACAATGATTATTTTTTAGTCGTATCTATAATATCTAGTTATCCCTAAATTTATGGTGAGACATATTATGATAAGAGATGATCTCTTAGCTAAGATAAGACAAGCCTCTTTTTTTCGTTTCTCTCTGCTCCAACTCAGCAATCATCCTACGTGGTGGATATTAATTTATGAGATGATATATATGACATGCTCTTCCTATTATGTTGAGATATTCATAGATACATTTTTTCATTTGCGTACATGGAATGATTGCACTATAGCTCATTAAAGTAAATGCGGTTTGGTCGGAGATGACAGAAAAGGTGAGCCAGTTCCATGCATGCTATGTTCTCATCTTTATGAGATGATGCTTGTTACCGGTGAATTATGAAGAGCTTAAATTTTTATGCCGTGGTTGGACTTTTAGTATCACAGCCAGCCACACCAGCCCAAACAGCACCACAACCAGCCCAAACAAAAGGGCCCTTAATATCTCCTGCTTACACCTTGGGATATATTAATAGGGGTTTAGCTGCACTTATTTGTGGATGTCAAGGGTTTTTATGACCAGCTGACGTGGCTTGCCCACGGCAATCCCAGGTTCGATTACCCCAGGTAGATTTTGAGAGAGAAGATGTGCGCGCTGGTAGTATCGGACGGTCACCAGCAATAAATTAGTAGGTTAGTATGAGGTCAAAACCGGGAAATCCACTTCGGGTAGTAGGTGCAGATGCACCCACTACCCAAAAAACAATTTTGAAAATGTCAAAAAATTCAAAGTAAAAATTTCGCATATACGTCAAGACATTTCATGTTAGCACACGAAGTTACGTGAAGAAAAAATATTTTTTGTGGCATGTGCAAAAAAGACAAATCTGGACGCACCAAAAGGTTTTTATACGAGTCATTTTTTTGTCTTTTTTCCACAGGTCACAGAAAATGTTTTTTCACCACGCCATTTTTTGTGCTAACACATAATGTTCTAATGTACATCCGAATTTTTTCCTGTAATTTTTTGATATTTTGAGAAAAAAATAAAAAAAAATTACTTAATAGGTGCAGATGCACTTATGAGCCAAATCACCGCTTCCGTCAAAACCCCACTACTATTAAATTGTCCATAAACTACACGAGTCAGAGTGTTAAATAAATGGAATATTCCAGCAGGAGCAACCAAACCATCTTCTAGATCTTGGTTTCTCGATAGAAATTCTTGTAATTGGGTCGATGAGCCCTCTAACTTTATTCTTGACAAACTTATAAATGATGTAACTACTGTTTGAAATTAATGAAGTCATGCTGCCGAGTGAAGATTTATTGTTCTCGAGCACTAGTTTTTATTTGAAACTTCAGAAAATGAAAAAAAAAAGGCACAGATATTCTCAATGATGTATTCTATATGTGCGCAAAATTAAAATGCGAAATACTTTATATTCTGATCTACACAAGAAATGAGAAATATACTTATATGAGTATAGTTGTTTCAAATTTCTAAATATTGTTATTTTTGTATAGCCCATGATATAGAGAATTTCAAATTCTGATTTTGCACGCTTGTAGTATACGTCATAGGAAACTTGTCTGATTTTTTTAGATTTGTTTGAAACTTTAAAAATATTTTTTGAAATTATCAAACAGAGTATAGACAGACCGACAGATGTGCTACTATGCCAAAGTGACTTTTCGCTTGTTCCTTCCTAAAAGCATGATGTTTTACTATTCGTATGAACAGACCGACCGATTGGATTCAGAATTAAATGCAGTAAGCATACATTCTTTTTCTTCAAGAATACAGTAAGCTGTAACAGTTTCAGCATACATGGAAGCGCAATATCAAAGCTAGAGCAACAACAATGTGTCCACGAGTCTTTCTCCCTCTGGATTGCCGAGGTTTCTCTCTTGAAGCAGAATTACGAAAAGGCCAAAAGGACCGATTGCTAGGGCAAGACACAAAATCATTAGGCACTTCGCGACGCGTGGCGGCAACCTGGGGTCTGGGGGATGATGATGATCACCCACGCCTATGACGTAGCAAAGCAGCGCGATCATCACCGCAAATAGACCGATACCGACGAAACCCAGTAGACATATGAGTACACACTTCTACACTCGGCGGGCTTGGCCGCCACCCTGACGAGGTCCGGCTGTTGCCCGTCGGCCATCGTCGACTTACCGAGATGGCTACTTTTGCTAGGGTATGATTTGTTTGACGCCCAAATTGTTAGCAATGGCGAAGGACGGCCTAAAATCTAGGTGTGGCGGAGTAAAAACATATGTCTTCATTTAATTAGAACCATGGGAGTTGGGCCGCGGGGGAGGGGGGGGGGGGGGGGCAGTTGCCCCCCTCTGCATGGTATGATGTAAAATTTGTTTAACAAAATTTTGGTACATGAATATGCATGTACAAAACAGTTAATGTATAAATATCATCTAAATTCACTCCAAGTGGTTTCAAGCACAAGTTTCATTAAGTTAGCCTGAACTCTCCTTCCGATTTCCTGGATAACATGAATTCATCATCAATGAGTTGGATTGAGTTCTCGCATTTAGAACATGTTGTATCTAAAAATTATGAGAAAAGTATAATAAAAATCCAAACATTTGATTGATCTTATGATAGCACTTTGCTTATGTTCATTGATATAATAGAGTTACTCGTTCGACATCTATTTCGACTGCAGCAAAGAAAACACTTTGGCATTTTTCAAGAAAATATTCGTTTGAACTTTTTTTGTTATATGCAAGATAAGTTTCAAAAGAAAAATCCAACATAAATAACAAACAGAAGATAAATTCGGAAACAATTCTAAAGATAAGAGATGGTCAAATCGATGTTAATATAGTCTATTGCAACATAATAGTTGTCCACAATATAAAATAATCAGTAACAACAATGACTTGATGTCTTCCCGTTTTCATGATTTGCCCCATTTCGTTACCATTTCATTAAAACGTAGAATTGTGATGTCGTACTATGTCAAAGTGACTTTTCGCTTGTTCCTTCCCTAAAAACAAGATGTTTTACTATTCGTATGAACAGACCGACCGATTGGGTTCAGAATTAAATACAGTAAGCATACATTCTTTTTCTTCAAGAATACAGTAAGTTGTATCAGTTTCAACATACATGGAAGTACAATATCAAAGCTAGAGCAACAACAATGTGTCCACAAGTCTTCCTCCCTCTGGATTGTCGAGGTTCCTCTCTTGAAGCAGAATTACGAAAAGGCCAAAAGGACCAATTGCTAGGGCAAGACACAAAATCATTAGGCACTTCGCGACGCGTGGCGGCAACCTGGGGTCTGGGGGATGATGATGATCACCCACGCCTATGACGTAGCAAAGCAGCGTGATCATCACCGCGAACAGACCGATACCGATGAAACCCAGTAGACATATGAGTACACACCTGCTACACTCGGCGGGCTCGACCACCACCCTGACGAGGTCCGGCTGTTGCCCGTCGGCCATCGTCGGCTTACCGAGATGGCTACTTTTTCTAGGGTATGATTTGTTTGACGCCCAACGTGTTAGCAATGTCGAAGGACGGCCTAAAATCTAGGTGTGGCGGAGTAAAAACATATGGGGAAGGCCGTTTTGGCTCCCGGGTGTAGATGCACCCGGTATTTTCAAAAAAAATTCAAAATTTGAAAACTCATCAAAAAAATCTGAAAAAAATCATGCACGTACCTGACCATGGTACGCACCACCGTATTTTTTTTCGCGCCGAAATGACATCGTACGCGACCTGTACAAAAATGACAAATTTCCTGTCAGAAAATGAGATTCAAATTTTGAATTTCTGACAGGAAATTTGTCATTTTTGTACAGGTCGCGTACGATGTCATTTCGGCACGAAAAAACATACAGTGGTGCGTACCATAGTCAGGTACGTGCATGATTTTTTTCAGATTTTTTTGATGAGTTTTCAAAATTTTTTGATGAGTTTTCAAATTTTGAATTTTTTTTGAACATACCGGGTGCATCTGTGCCCGGGAGCCAATATGAATTTCCGAAACATATGTCTTTATTTAATTAGAACCATGGGAGTTGTGGGGGGGGGGGGGGGGGGGGGGGGGGGAGTTGCCCCCCTCCGCATGGTAAGATGTAAAATTTGTTTAACAAAATTTTGGGACATGAATATGCATGTATAAAACAGTTAATGTATAAATATCATCTAAATTCACTCCAAGGTGTTGCATGTTTGTTAGGATCGAGTGCCGGCTGAAGTCGTATCCGACTTCTTCTCACATCGAGTTACCAACAATGCGAGCGTACGGGTTATGTACGAGAGAATCACGGGCGCATGCTTGCATGCCATAAAGAGATCCTAAAGGGGGTTTGTTACGGGCAGCTAATTAAGTGCATAGAACTTTCCAGCTGAGGTAGAACCGTCGCCCAATCTCCCGCCCTGTTGGGCGGTGGCTCGACGATGGCGCGCCGCAGTGTCGAAAACCTGAAGGTGCTTCATAAAAATTTCGCGAGCCTTAGGACTAGTGCGCTGGTCCGGGCAGCAGGTATTACTCTCCTTTTTAAAGGTGTTGCTTGGGACTCGATGGTTCGCTGCTAGGAGTGTGGTGGTACTTCGTGGAGAGGGCGCAGCGGTTATGGGTCTCCGTCGTTTAGTCAATCCGCCTATGTTTCCATTTTGTTTTTCTTGTTTTTTCTCTTCCCCTTGCTTTGGGTGTATGTTTGCTGCCGCCCCAGCATTTCAGAACTGACGGTTGTATCGGGTGGTTGCTATATTTATATAGCGGGGCTACGACCTATTTCATCAAAAAAAGTCACGAGCGCCTGTACCCTCTGAAGTGTGGAACCGCGAGCATCTGAACTCTGAATCGCGAGCGACGCAAGACGCCTACCAGGCCACGACCGAATCCACGCGCGGCGAAACCTAAACGACGCATGTTGCATCGATAAATCCAGCCAACAATGAGACTAGGCGGAGGCCTAGTGGTTAGAAGCATGAGTTTGCTCGCTAGCCTGGAGACCCGGGTTCGAGTCTCGTCCCGGCCGTTTCCACTCTGCAGCTCCTTCCTTCTATAAAAATATGCCCTGGGTGCTAGAGCCCATGGGTCTCGTTTTTGAGAACGGAGCATAGCTCAGTTGGCAAGGCGCGGGAGTTCGCAGCCAGCCCACCAGTGTTCGAGTCTCGGCTCGAGCGCTTGGTGCTCACGGAGTTTTCTTCTATAAAAATGCCAACAGGCTAGTCTAGCCCGGGTTGGTCGCGTTTTTTTTTTATAAATCCAGCCAACGCATACCGTCCAGTACTTTTTTATTGTACGTGGGCCAGCCGAGTAACTCCGGTTTAGTTCGGTTTGTGGGATGCCTAGAAACTTCTGCACTGGTTCTTCTGGTTAACCGTTTTCTGTTTTCTACCGCGTTATTCAGTTTTTTTCAGTTTTCTTTCTGGTTTTTTGTTCCATTTTTGGATGAGGCTGTCTAGATTAAATCTCTCTACCTCTCTCTTATGTGTTAGGATTCTTTCCGCCTCTTGTACAACAGTAGCTACTTGTTCTGGCACGGAGAAGCGCTGCTGGACTATGACGGACGGGCGTGTGCAGACTCTCGGAGGGTGAGACGTTCTAGACGTTTGACCCTCGCTCTGCTGGATCTAGAAAACTCAGCGAGGAATCGACAACATTCTCACCGCCAGGCTTGGCCGTGAGAATCTTCACCAGGCTACATCGACATCGTCATCGACACCCATTCCACATCTTCGTGTCGGTAACGATTCAGATCTATCTCTGCTTGTATCTTCATAGATGATCTTGGCTATTATGTAGGTCACACATAACCCTACACTTATCTCTATGGGTTTGTCTAAGATAACGCCGTATGAAAGCCGGCGTACTGTTCATGTGTTGGTGGCCTATTAGTATGCCGGGTTTGTCTAAGATAACGGCGTATGTAAGCCGGTGTATTGTTCATGTGTCGGTGGCCATTAGTATGCCGGGTTTAGAACTATACGGTGAAATAATCAAATTATACATGTCAAAACTAGACTTTAACCCATCAGATTTTTTTAGGGCCATTCGAAATTTTGAATACGCAGTCTCAAATTTCTAGGCCCGCCAATGCCGGTATTAGAGGCCGAGTCATGGAGGAGGTCGATCACCGCCACCAGCAAACATGGAGTAGGCGCATGGGGGTTGCATTCGTGTCAAATCATCATTTTGTGAATTGATCGAACGGTAGTCCTGAATTTGCATGTCCAGATAAATTCAGCTGCGTTATAGTTGCCTCATCTCAGAACTTGTATCTCTCGGTGGTCACCATCATCAACGGCCTTCTGTGGATCCGAAGGGGTGAGCTCATATGGGATATACCAATGGCGTTAAGGTTTCCGAGACTGTCTTGCTTTCTACAGGGACACCAGTTGACTAATGCACTAATTTGTTTAATGTTCGATCGATGCGCATAATTGCCAAGGTAGGGTCGTACCAACTAAATTTTATACGCGGAGCAAGTTAAAGTAAATATAATTATACTGAACTTTAACACTTTCTTAATTTTTTATTATATTGTGGTTCTAATAAATACATGTTGTATATTATTTAGTTAGCATTGTTAAGGATACAATAATTTTCTAAATTGTTTTCCATTATAAAGTTTGAGTGTGTATCATTGAAACATTATCTGAGTTGGGTTTTTTTTCTTTTCTTTCTGAGATATTACCCTTGTCAAGATGCAAAAACAACTTATATTTGGAAACAAAATAAGGAAAAACATACACCTCCTTGATTTGTTTTTAGAATTAAAGAATTATGTAATGTATGTATGTTACTGTGTGAATGTTGTTCTCTATTTTCAATATTATAAATATATTGGTAGAGACTCTAAAGTCTATAGTCTAAGAACTATCTTAATAGAGAGATATAGTGTATGGTTATGTAAGCAAATATGCCGAAATTTTAGAATATAAATTGAATGGTTGGCACTATTATTTTCCATAATCAAATGTGTGTCTTACGGGTTACAATGGATTGGTAATAAGATGAATATATGTTGAAGATGTACACTTGTTGTTGAGGTAGCATTGCATATATCAATGACAAACATAAACTAATATGAGTTAATTTTGAACATAAAATTCAATTATTGCATATGCTCGCCAGTCGCCACAAATGCTCATGTTAGTTTTAAATAGGAAGTTATGCATGAAATTAAAAAATGGAAATGTATCCATGAAACATTTAATATGACATGTGTAAGGCATCCATAAGACATATTTGCAGAAAAATTATACTGGTCACAACCTAATTGGTTGGTTCTTACGTGCTACATTATATTGGTCCGTGGTGTGTAATGATTTATGCGAACTAATGTCAATTTTTATATTATTTATAAGTAATCAATATTCTATTATACGTGACAAATAATAGTATCTGAGTTAGAAAATTGTTTAGTATTTTAGGCCAGCCTCCTCTTGGGGCTCGAGGCAGTCGTCCAGTTTGCCTAACCAAGGGATCTAACCAAACCAGCGACATGGACAACGAGAATGCAGACCGGAGATTCTCTGCATAAGTCCTCCAACGACGCCTCGGCCTCTGCTCTCAAGGATGACGGCGAGAAGGAGGCATGTGGCAGAGGTGATGAGCCCAATGAAACATCGCTGGTGCAGCACCTGAGGCCACTCCATCAGCATCAGAGGCCCCAGCAACACCTAAGGCCACTCCACCGGCATTGGTTGTCGAGATCATGGAGGAGGACGCTCCACCGGCGCTAGCAGCACCTGACGCCACTCCACCTACATCCAGGGGCAGGCCCACTTCAATTTAAGGGTATTCAGTCGAGTACCCAGATTTTCTTACAAATGTAACCCTCTGTCCAATGTTATTGGCAAAAATAGCCCCTCTGAAAATCATTGTCAAAACTAGCCTGGCGGGAGGCAGAAAAAGCAACACGTGGCTCTTTCCACCACACAGGCTGGCGGCAAGTTCTTCCAGTCATTGCGGACTGGCGGAATGCCCTTCCCACCATTCGCAATGGCTGTATGTGGTGTGACTGGGAGAGGAACGGATTACCGCTGCTGCTAGTGCTGGTCTCATATGCATGCATCAGATTAGCAGAGAAAAATTGATGCATGCATGTCCATCTACTCCCTCTCTGTAGAAAAAAATCCTAAACAAATGTGTATGCATGCACTGGTATGTGGCCTTTTTTATTTAGACTAGCCATAGTGGTGGTATCATAGAGGTATCATGCAATACATGCATGCAAAATGCTCATGTGTCACTGCAATTAATGATGAGAGATATGATAGTGGTATCATAGGTAGATACCGTAACATAACAAATTTCGAGGCAAAATGAGTCTACAATCTAACTATAGAGATAATAATATAGACTAGTATCATATGCATGATACTACTCTATGTTACTTCCCACTATGAGTAGTCTAAGCATGCAACCGTACTCTCTCATCAACTGGGCCCCACAGAGTGAGTGCATGCATGATTAGCAGCAGCAGCTTCATACAGCTTAAATAGGCCCCCTCCACATCCCGCCATTCCCAAAGGAGGAAAAGACATTCCGCCGGTCCGCATGGCCAGAAAAACCTCCCGCCATCCTATATTGCGGGATGAGCCACGTGTCACTTTTTCAGCATCTCGCCAGACTAGTTTTGGCAATGATTTTCAGGGTGGGTCATTTTTGCCATTAACACTGGGCAGAGGGTCACATTTGTAAAAAAATCTTACCCAGAATTTCTGACCAAAAATATACAGTACATAATACACATATAGTGAAAAAATACGAATATATGAGAGGAGGCGGAGTATACAGCCCAAAATGCCACCTCCTTGCTACTCTAGTTGATCCAGTTAGATAATGTAGCACAACTAGTTCTATCGCTCAGACCATGTTCTTTTTGCCAAAAATGGCCCTTCGCCTGAACTAAAGCTAAGTGTGCCCCCGTACGAAACTATTTTCAGATCTGACCCCTGAGTTCGCCGCCAAGGAGGTCGCATCGACATTGTGCAGCTGGACGCCAAGCAAATTTGGCATGCCAAGGCTTCGGCGCCATTGTCCCTGGCACCGACCTAACTTTGGCGCCGCACTCATCTCCCGTTGTCTTGCACAACATCGGCGCCGACCTCCTTGGCATGGAGATGAGGGGTCAGATCTAAAAATGGTTCAGCACGGGCCAAATTTAGCATTAGTGCCGGTGTCCTTTTTTGGCAAAAAAAAAATACTCACACCAGACACCATCTAAAACTTCTTTGTATATTCGCATTGCTCCGTGCTCATCATATCATCCTCCCGAATTCCTGAGTTTCCTAGGCCCCAATTTTCTATAACTGCAAGCTTTCCTATCGTTTTGACATTTTCCTAATTCGTAATTATTATTATTTTTTATTTAGATAAAAGGAAATAGATTGCCCATCTTTGAATTAACAAATCCCCGAGTTTTAGCTACAAGCACATCATGCTGACAAAAACATTACAGGCAACAGTAAACACAAGCAAACATAGGATAAACAATAAAAATTACAGCATGAGCCGCCTATGCCACATACTAACATTGGTAATTATTAGATGTCGAACAATTTCAAGTTATGATATGTTCTACAAATCTATGTTACTATGTAAATTTGCGTCATATATTGTATATAGTATACATTTATAACTATACGATGCAATAATCGATTACACGTGTGCCGGCATCAGAGGCCTGAGTCGTGGAGGAGGCCGTTCGCCGCCACCATCAAACATGGAGTAGGCGCATGGGGGTCGCATTCGTGTCAAATCATCATTTTGTCATGTCGAAATTGTGCTTCATTGTCGGGGGGCTACCCGAGGTAGGGTCATGTTAAGGTATAAACAGTGTCCAAGAGTGGACCGAGATACAGAGTAACCGAGACAGCAAGGTTCAGAGGGACCCGAGGTATGGTTTTAACCATGTCACTTACCTCATTGAGCAGAGCAAGGCTCAGCTTGTTATCATACCGAGGTGTGGTGTGGGCGCAAACCGAGATAAGGCTAGGCCAGAAGGGGCCGAGATATGCTTACCGACATGTGAGTGTCGACGTCTTCCTGTCTTCTCTCTTGTGCAGGGCAGAACATTCCAGGAAAGGAGATCAGACATATCCGTGCCGAGTTAAGGTGAAGAGGCGCTATAACTCGGTACAGAAGTCAATGGTGATGTCACTTCCCCTCTGACACGGAAGCGTGGCAGAGGGACGGCGCAGAGTTGAAGTAAAGGCATGCTTATCTCTGACACAAGAGATAAGAGGGAACAGACAGCGAGGTAACGCTGGGCTCGAGGCAGTGCGGGACTCGAGGCAGGGCATGTCCCGTCCTGTCTTGGCAGAGTTGACATTGGTGACCAAGAAGCTGACACAACAGTACGTGAGCATGGCAGAGGCCATCATGAGGATGTCTCTGACATAATGATATGCCGGCTACAGTGTACTGTGAGGGCATTTCGGTAACCCGGGTCAGGGGTGTTTCGGTAACTCGGTACAGGGACACCTGTAACTCGGTACAGCCTATATATAGGGCTGCACCCCCTCCTGCGTGAGGGACGGCTGAGAGGGAGAGAGAGACATTTCCCCCCACTGCTAAGCTTCCTCTTCCTTAAGAGCTAAGCAAGAGCTGAGAGCATACAGCTCGAGGAGCACCTCTGTATTTGTGAGATACCTGTGATATATTTGAGAGATACAGGCAGGAGTAGGGGCTTTACCTCCTCACGAGGGCCCTGAACCTGGGTAGATCGTGCGTGTGTTCTTTGTTTTCTGTGTGCGCTCCTTAGCGCGCTAGCCCTCCCCGGTATCACCAGCGTCCATCGGCCCCAACTCATGCCATCCTATGGCATCTGCCGTGTTACCACCACGACAGTTGGCGCCCACCGTGGGGCCAGCAGCGGCGCGCTGGTGTGTTCATCCGGACGGGTTCCATCATCAACTCCGGCGAGCGCGTCATCTCCGGGCTCATCTGCAAGCTCGGTTCGCTGAGCTTCATCAGCGACAACGCTGGCTGCCTCGGCAGCAGGCCGCTCCCGAGGAACGGCTGCCTCGTCACCTTTGGCGCGTTCGAGGTCTACGTCGCCACCGAGGTTGTCTGCAAGTACCCCGCGGAGGTGCTTGTGGCAGAAGATCCCCTTGCTGTCAGCGCGGCTCACAGCCGAGGTTTCGCTAGCCTCGGGAGCTGCGCCGAGGTAATGATGACCGGGCCCGTGGGTGGTGCTGGCAGAGGCAATGCCGGCGATCCAGCCGACAGAACCGCCAGGTCGACAAAGGTGCCGCTGGAGAGGGATGAGAACCTCCGAGACCAGGCCGGTGCATCCTATGTGTCGGTCAGACCAGCTCCGTTGGAAGATATCATAGAGCAGCTGGCTGTGCCGGTAGATGCTGTTCTGACAGCTGCCGAGTTAGAGGCGCAGCGTCAGAAGCTGCATCAAGAGGCCCTTGAGATGTCCGAGATAAGGAGAGAGTTCCAGATGACACTTCGTGAGTATAACAAAGCTCATGGTTTTACTCCTGTAGCTGCTCGTCCTAGTCGCATAGAGGAGGTGCGCCAAGAAGCAAGGGCCTCAATGCCGAGATTGATAGAGATGGTAGATCGAGTTCTGGTAAAACTCCTAGCCATGTGTCGGCTAAAAAGCCCATGTATAGTTCTCCTGCTAAGACTCTTAGAGCTGCCGAGGCAGCAAGAGCCGAGTTGTCAGGCCTATCCGGAGAAGCTCTCCGTAGGCAACAGGACCGAGTTAATGAGCTGGTAGCTGTGGCAACGCGGCAAAATGAGACCTATCTCAAGGGCAACACAGCTGCAGGTGGGTCCGGGGTAGTTCACTCGGCTAGAGGGGCGACCAAGGGACAAGCTTCATCACCGCATGTCGGTGGAAGTCGTGATCGGAGTGTAAACTCTGGCAGAGATAAGCAGATGCAGACATACAATCCGGAGTATGCCGGAAAACAGTTGGCTGGGCAGGCCAATGCTGGTCGAGGTAGAAGTAATCTGGGCCCGGGTAACCAGAGTGCTGGGAGAGGTAACTCGGCAGGCCGAGGTTATCCACCTCAGTATCCTGTGCAAAGCCAGCCTCGGCAGCAGCAGAGTGTTGGGCGCTTGCAGCAGCCGCAAGGTGTTGGCCATGTGGCCAATCATTATGATGATGGTTACTCGGCTATAGAGAGAGCCGGGTATCCGAGATATGAGAATGCACTTGGATCTCGGCTGGGACCTCGCCAGTTATCACCCAATGACGCACGCTACAAGTTGGACAGGATTTATATGTCCGAGATGCTGGAAGAGCAAGGCCCACCTGGCCCTGCATGCTTTGGACCTCGGATCATGAAGGAGCCACCGGTGCCCCCACTTTCAGTTGAACCGAGGCGCGAAGAAGTATGACGGTAGCACTAAGCCAGAGGATTGTCTGACAGATTATCTGTCGGCAGTGCATATCGCAGGTGGAAACCGACGTTGGGCGGTGAGGTACATCCCGCAAATGTTGGAAGGGCCAGCTCGGATCTGGCTGAACAACTTGCGGGAGAACAGCGTGGATTGTTGGCTTGACTTTGAAGAAGCTTTTGTTAGCAACTTCTCCAGCACGTACAAGAGGCCGAACCATCCTCAGCAGCTTGCCATGTGCAAGCAGAGGAATGATGAGAATGACCGAGATTACTTGACTTGGTGGACTACTATTCGCAATTCCTGTGAAGGAGTTGTTGAAGCGCAGGCTATTTCGTGGTTTGCACAGGGATGCCGACATGGCTCCATGCTCTGGTAGAAGTTGCAGAGAGAAATGCCGGCCACTTTGGCAGAAACAATCCGGATTGCGGATAGCTATGCATTGGAAGATCCGATGCAGCCCATGTTGAACCCGGTGGAACCGAGTAGAAGGCACCCCGGTAACAATGCTCCTGGACCATCCAGGCGTGGTGATCATCAAGATTTTGGGCACAAGAGAAGAGAGGATCGACCGGATCACCGGTACGGTTCGAACCAAGTTGCGGCTGTGAACCAAGATCTGCCAGATGCCGGTCACAGTCAGCGTCAGAAGAGTAGTGGTCCCGCATGGGGCCAAAACTCGGATGGGAAGAGGAAGTCTTGGGAGGAAAAGCCAAGGTTAACTTATGAGACCATGTTGGATGGGCCTTGCAGCTACCATACAAATGATCCACGCAGGCCAGCTAATCATTCAACTCGGCAGTGCAGCTGGTATCAGCGCACACTGAAAGAAGGTTGAAATCAAATGGGAGCACCTCATAGAGCTCCAGCACCGAGGCCTGTACCACTTACCGGGGCAAACACTATCCCGGTGAATGCGGCTCCTCCGAGGCCTGCAGCTTGAAAACCTGTTAACCAGGTAGATGTTGGAGGCAATAATGGCAATGCTGGTGCCAATCGCCAGGCAGAGTATCGCCAGAGTGACTACAGAGAAGCTCATCAGAGCTATGTGATCTTTGTCACCGAACCAACTGATAAGCAGAGCTTGCATCGACGTGCGATGGAAGTAAATGCCGTTATGCCGGCTGTGACAAAATATATGAACTGGGCAGATCAGAATATCAGTTGGAGCATAGATGACCATCCCCGGATCATGCCAAGCCCTGGAGGTTATGCTCTAGTGGTGGATACGACATTCATTGGGCCCACCATCAATGTCAGGTTCACCCGAGTTCTCATTGACAATGGGAGCAGTATCAACATCATGTACCGAGACACCATGGTGAAATGGGTATCTCGGCAAACATGCTGCAACCGAGTCACACAACCTTTCATGGTATAGTGCCCGGGGTCTCCTGTGCACCCATGAGCAAGATTTGGGTTGATGTGTTGCTGGGCACCAAGGATAACTATAGAACAGAGAGCCTAGAATTTGAGGTAGTGGACCTTGAAAGTCCATACCATGCTTTGCTCGGTAGGCCAGCGTTGGCCAAGTTCATGATATCCACTCATGTGGGTTACCTCAAGATGAAATTGCCGGGTCCTAATGGCATTATCACAATCTCGGGGAATTACAAGCGCTCCATGGAGTGTGCCTCGGCGGGCTCTTCTCTGGCCGAGTCATTAATCATTGCTGCTGAGAAGAAGAGGATCCACGAGGTGGTTGCATTGGCTCAGTCCGCGCAACTCGGTATGCCGGGTATGGCTAACCCGGATCAAAGCGCGGCATTTCAGGTGCCAAAAGAAACAAAGAAGATCAATGTTGACCCGGCATTCCCAGACCACAATGCCATCATTGGGACCGGGTTAACTGAGAAATAGGAAGTCGAGCTCAGTCACTTCCTCCGTGAGAATCGGGATATCTTTGCATGGTCGAATCATGATCTGCCTGGTGTTCCGAGGGAGTTGGCTGAGCACACTTTGTTTGTTAGACCGGATATGAAACCGGTGAAGCAACCAATGCGACGTTGGGGGGATGAAAGGAGAAAGGTGATAGGCGATGAACTGGCCAAGTTACTCGCATGGTTTTATCATGGAAGTGCTGCACCCGGACTGGTTGTCTAACCCGGTCCTGGTAGAGAAGAAAAAGGATGAACCTTTAGTGGTCAAGGTGTGGCGCATGTGTATTGACTTCACAAATCTGAACAAGGCATGTCCTAAGGATCCATTCCGCTGCCTCGGATTGATCAGGTGATCGATTCCACAGCCGGGTGTGAGCTGTTATCTTTTCTAGATGCTTATTCTGGTTTTCACCAGATACCTCTGAATCCTGTGGATCAATTGAAAACTGCTTTTATTACCCCGTACGGGGCTTATTGCTTTCGTGTCATGACCTTTGGTTTGAGAAATGCCGGTGCTACTTACCAGCGTTGTATGCAAAAATGCTTGCATGAGCAGATGGCAAAAATGCACAGGTATATGTCGATGACATCGTCATCAAGACTAAAGAAAAAGCCACGCTAATTGATGATCTTAGCGAAACATTTGCGAATCTGAGGAAATTCCGGATGAAACTTAACCCGGATAAATGTACCTTTGGTGTGCCGTCAGGCAAACTACTCGGTTTCCTCGTATCAAGCCGAGGTATTGAGGTAAATCCGACAAAGATCCGTGCTATTGAAAGCATGAGATTGCCGAGATGTCTCAAGATGTGCAGAAGTTCACTGGCTGCTTGGCATCTTAAGTCGGTTTGTTAGCAGGCTGGGAGAAAGGCATTGCCTTTATACCAGTTAATGAAGAAAACTGATAGCTTCACGTGGACCCCGCAAGCGGATGCGGCGTTCACCGAGTTAAAAAAGATGTTGGCAACTGCACCGATACTGGCCTCACCTTTACCCCAAGAGCCAATGTTGCTCTACATTGCAGCCACAAACCGGTTGTTAGTGCTGTAATAGTGGTGGAGAGAGAGGAAGATGGCAAAACCGTGCAGAGGCCGGTATATTATCTGAGCGAGGTGATCTCGCTGTCCAAGAAAATTATCCTCACTACCAGAAAATGACTTATGGTGTTATATGGCGGCCAAGAAGTTGAAGCATTATTTTCAAGAGCATTCATCACAGTGGTGTGTGAGGCTCCTATCTCGGAAATCATCAATGCAAGGATGCAGGTGGCCGAGTAGCCAAATGGGCCATAGAGGTGTCCCTTATGCACCACATTATGAGAGAAGAGATGCCATCAAGTCTCAGGCACTGCCGGATTTCTGGTAGATTGGGCCGAGATGCAATATGAACCACCACTGCCTGACTCCAATTATTGGAGGATGCATTTTGATGGCTCCAAGACCAAGATTGGTTTGGGTGCGGAGTGGTTCTTACCTCGCCAAAGCGAGACCAGCTGAGATATGTATTGCAAATTCATTTTGCGGCATCTAACAATGTGGCCGAGTATGAGGCACTTGTTCATGGGCTCAATGTGGCCAAGGAAATTGGCATTCGCCGGATAGAGTGTTTCGGAGACTCGGATCTGGTGGTACAGCAAGCCTCGGGAAATTGGGATGCTTTGGACGCTAATATGGCGTTATATCGGTTTCATGTACAAAGATCTCGGGTTTCTTTTGGGTTGTGAGTTCAAGCATGTACCTCGGACAGAAAATGAAGCTGCCGACATACTGTCCAAGCTAGGTTCATCTCGGGATCCAATTCCACCCGGAGTATCCTTGGAGCATCTCAGGAAGCCATCAATCAAACCCTCCTGAGTCCGAGTCAATCTTTATCCCGGCAAAACCGGAATCTGGCGTTGTCCCATGGACATTGATGTCGGGTGCATCTGGGAAAACCCGGGGACTGATTGGCAGTCTGGGGACTGGTTGCATAATGTCGGAGGAGGCAATGTCGGTTTGTTTCATGGATGTGGATGATCCGTTATTTCCTGTGCATCCTGTGCCGGAATGGGCGCAGCCTATAATGACCTATATGACGGATGGAAGTTTACCGAGTAATGAAGTTGAGGCCAGGCAAATACAA
The DNA here is from genome assembly GCA_947311845.1 of Poa pratensis. NCBI lineage: Eukaryota > Viridiplantae > Streptophyta > Magnoliopsida > Poales > Poaceae > Poa > Poa pratensis. The sequence continues at coordinate 30,614,132 of CAMZMU010000091.1, read as the reverse complement.
AGAAGATCCAAGGCATATACCATCATCAACCATGAGTTATACAAGAGAAGTGTGACCGGGGTGCTGCAACGCTGTGTTGAGCTGCAGGAAGGGCAAGAAATGCTCCTGGAAATTCATCAAGGAGAGTGTGGCATCATGCTTCATCAGGCCTTGGTGGCTAAAGTATTCCGGCATGGGTTCTATTGGCCCAATGCTTTGAATCAGGCAGAAGATATTGTCGAAAATGTGAGGGATGTCAGAGATTTGCTAAGAAGATCCACCTACCTGCTCGGCACTCAAGACAATCCCAATTACTTGGCCCTTTGCTGTTTGGTGTCTAGATATGGTGGGGGAATTCAGGCCAGCCCGAGGTAACATGACTCATATGCTGGTAATGGTGGACAAGTTCACCAAGTGGATCGAGGTGAAGCCAATCCGGAAATGTGATGGCCACACGCTGTGACCTTTTTGAAGGACATCATTTTGAGATATGGTTATCCCCATAGCATTATCTCGGATAATGGCACAAACTTTGCTGTGGGAGAGTTTGCTCGGTTCTGTGCTGATAAAGGAATTCGGTTGGACATAGCCTCGGTGGCGCACCCAGAGGCAAATGGCAGTGGAAAGAGCAAATGCTGGTCTTGGCCGCATAAAAGCTCGGTTAATTGAACCACTGCTGCGAACTCCGGGATGCTGGATAGAGGAGATACCAGCAGTATTGTGGGGTCTAAGGACCACACCGAATCGTTCAACTGGCTATACGCCATTTTTCTGGTATATGGAGCAGAAGCGGTCTGCCAACCGACATAGATATGATGCGCCGAGAGTGGCGTTGTACACTGAAACCGAGGCAAAAGAAGCTCGGGAAAATGGTGTTGATTTGCTCGAAGAAGAAGAGAGCTGACCTTGTCTCGGTCAGCAATATATCAGCAAAATCTCCGACGCTATCATAGCCGGAAGATCAGCCCTCGGTGTTCCAAGAAGGGACATGGTGCTCAGGCTGGTGCAGCGTTCTGCAGGCCGACATAAATTGTCACCTCCATGGGAGGGACCGTTCATTGTGAGCAAGGCTGCACAATGATTCATACTATCTTATAGATGCGCAGAAACCCATGAAGCACAGGAGGGACAAATCCGGAGAGGAAACCAAACGTCCCTGGAATGTAGCTCTACTACGACCCTTTTACTCAAAGGGCGCAATGTATGTATCTCGGTTTCCTTTGAATAAATGTGGCACTCCGAAATAACTCGGGGACTGCCTTGTCCATATGCTTGTGTTTTATCTCTGTTTTATCTGTGTTGTTTATATGTCGGATGATTTTTTGACTCTGTTTCAAAGCTCAAGTAATGTATGCTATCTTGTTGTGATCTTGTGACTCGACTGACGAACGCCAAAATGGCAGTCAAGAGCAGAGGTTATGGTATGTGGTAAACATGAAAACGAACTCGGGGACTTGGTTCAAAAATGATTCGACATATGTTGTTTACTAACCCGGTTTTTATGTCGGATGACTCTGATCACCTCAAAATTTACAAGTACTGTATGCTATAATTTTGATCTTGTGACTCGACTGTCGAACGCCAAAATGGTAGACAAGAGCAAAGATTACTAAGTATAGTAAACGAGAAAGTAAACTCGGGGACTTGATGCAAAGTGATCCGGCATCAAGCCATTTTTCATAAGAGTAGCAAAGCAAGTGTAGCACTGCAAATTACTTAAAGTGTATTTACATCTGCTCCCGGCATTCCGGGGATTTACCGTTTCAAGTTTTTAATGAGCTCAAGCAGCAGCATGGGAAGAGCTCGGAGCAGTCTCGGTGGTGGGGAAGGAGGCCGAGGTGTCGATGATGTCGGTTGCTGGCTGCTGGGTTGGGCCGGCCGCTTCGAAATTGGCTGTGTTGGGAGGTTCCACCTCGGTCTCCTCGTCAGATTCCGTTGCTTCGTCATCATCCTCTTCATCTTCACCGTCGGAGTAGAGGGGCCAGCGGTGATTTTCGGGTTTGGGCGTAAGTGTCCATGAAAGAGGCTACTTCTTTGCGACTCTGGACCAATGTCGGATCCGACGTCCACTTCGAGTCGGAGCGCAAAGATTTCAGTGCTTAAGTCAATGGATTCATACCAGACAGCACAAATGTCAGAGCTTGATCTGCTCCGGCACGGGCTGAGGAGGATCTCCATTCTCGGAGCCTTGCCTCGGCTGTCAGCAGGCACTTGGACAACTCTGCCACGGAGATTGGAGCCACGGAGTCTGGCCATAGAGAGTTGTAAACCCGAATTCCAGCGGTGAGGAGCTATGTTCAATGGTCTTCAGTGGAGATATGCGAGCTTCCAGGGCTGTCAGATGGTCCTCCATGTCCCATTCATCCGAGATTGGGCCAGACTCTGCTCTCCTGGCTCGTGCCCTGCGGACAGTATTTGCGGCCGCGGCCTGGGAGTGGGGAGAATTGCTCTGAAGAAAGAAAAGCTGTTACCGAGTAAAAACTATGTATCGGCATATTTCTAATGTCGGCAGAAACAAAGCAAGTGAGGAGAAAGGATGCAGGAAACTCACTCTCCGTCTCATGGTTAATCCGGGTGACCGTCGCCAGCCACTGTCGCACTTAGCCTTAAGGGCATCCAATTCTTGTTGAACCGAGCTAGCGCGAGCCTCGGTCTGGTCCAGGAGCTCTTTTTGCTTCGAAGCTGTTTCTTCCCGCTGCTTCAGAGTATTCTCCAGCTCGGATTTCTCATTCTGGACCGCTCAAGTTCTTGCTGCAGCCGAGATACCTCGGTTTTCTCCTTCTGAAGGGCAGCGTTGTGCGAGTCCTCCTTCTTCTTCAGCTTGTCCTGCAATTGCTTGTAGGAGCTTCTGAGCTTCTTGTGGTCCAAGAGCAGACTCCGGAACACCCTGGTTCGGGTATTGGTGCATTGCTGAAAAAAGGAGAAAAATGTTAATGTTATTAACAGGTACAAACCGAGTAAACTCAACTTGAATCTCGGGGACTGAATGTCGGAGTTCGTGAAGATTCACGCCGAGTGATTTTTACTCGGTCAAGCATCAATCACTCAACCCGAATCTCGGGGACTGGGGATATTATATATCTATTGTTTGTTGTAAAAAAAAAAGGGTTAAGCCAAGGAAGGCTTACCTCGGCAACCGTGTTGGCTTTGAGCACAGCAACTTGCAGCGTGTGCATAGTTTGTGCGATTTGGCTTGGGCCAGCAGGATGTCGGTCGGCCGGGTTTACAGAGGAGACCTCGCCAGTGTCGGCGGCATTCCAGTCCATGTTGTAGTGTTCCACCGAGCCCAAGCTATGTCCGCTTTGAGTTCGAAGCGGGGAAAGTCCTAGCTGCCAGAGAAAGCTCGGGAGGCAGAGGCCGTGAGGGCTTGGTGGGCCGGTGTAGTTGTTGGGGTCAACACCACTTGTTTTTCTGAGGTAACAAGTGTTTTCCCAGTGGACACTTCGCCCTTTGCCGCCTTACTCGGTGAAGTGGTTTTCCGAGTTGACAACTCGGTGGATTTCGCTGGTGGCTTGGTGGTCTGTTTGTGCTTCGGCTGCTGTTGTTGTTGCTGTTGTTGTTTCTGCTGAGGCTGCTGCTTCGGCTGCTGGGGTTGCTGTTGCTGCTGTCGCTGTTGTTGCTGTTATTGCTGCTGTCGTTGCTGCGGTGGTTTCTGTTGTTGTGGCGGTGGAGGTGGCTGCTGAGCCGGTGCTGGCGGAGTCTCGGTCCGTGCAGCCTCGGAGGGCGCTCTCTGGCCACCCAGATCAATATCTCGGTCGAGGGCCGAGGTGTCTGGGACTTCTTGGCCTTCTCCAGTTGCGGTCTCAGAATCCTGCAGTATTATGACGGGAGGAGTGGTGTGTGCTGGAGCTGGGCTGGCAGCTCCAGTGTCGGTTTGCAGAGGAAGGGGTGAGCGCATGTTGGATGCGCTCTGGTTGACTTCAAGAGGTGCGCTGCATCGAGACAGAAAAAGGTGTTATCTCGGGAAAAAGTTATCTCGGTTAAAGGGAGAAAGGAAAGTGGATTATGTCGGTAAAGAGTATCTTACCCTTCAGTGACTGGGGGCATCTTTTTGCTCCGGGGCTTGACTCCCGGCTTCCGCATCTTCTTCGTGACAGGGGCCGGGGGTGTGGACGTCTCGGTGTCCGAGGTACCAGAGCTTGCGTGTTTGCGGGACGCGGCGGGGTTGCCCGTGGTAGCAGGATCCGAGCTTGGAGCTTGGCCTGCCGGGTTAACTGTTGCCGAGGGCATTGGGTAAGCGTATTTGAGAGGACGAGCTTCAAGTACCTCAAGAATTTCACAATCAGTGTCGTCATCATCATTACCCGAGGCCGTAGCAGCCGGAATTGGCATGTGGTCTTCATTATCCGGGTCTTCAACCTCGGTGACGGCCGGGGCAGGTAGATCTGGGCCCCATTTGGCGGAGGGATCCGCTCCGTCTTCCTTGGTTTGCCGGGCAAACCTCTGCAATAAAGATACGGTAAAACCAAGTTATTCTATGAACTAATGCTAGTGCCGACATAAGTGCAATCTCGGCAGGCAAATTGTGTCGGATCAAAGTGCGAGTTACTTACTTGCTCCGGGAGCCGAGATCGGTTATGGGGCTCTACTCCCCATACCCATTTCACCGGCATCTGTGTCCGGGCAATAGCCTTGACACGCCTCCGAATTTCGGCATGGCTCAGCTCATAAGTACTATGCAAAGTGGGATCATATCGGCCACTCATGTGGCAAATCTTGTGAACTCGGCGCTGGAGCGGAGAAACTCGGCGACTGATGAACGTCCTCAGGAGATCATCGGCCGTCATTCCGTCCCCCTGGAAGCGGACCACAAACTCATGGATCGAGTTGATCTCGGGGTTGCTGTCCTTCGGGTTGAAGCTCCAGTTGTGCTGATCTGTGGGGGTGCCGAGGATGAATGTCGGCAGGTTGAGGAGATCGACGTTATCCGGGCTCTTCACGTAGAAGAATGTGCGCTGCCATTTCTGGCAGGACTCCAAGCCCTGGATCCGAGGGAAGATTGAACTTCTTCGAGGTATAATGGTGGCAGCCCCGCACGAGGTCATCCTCTTGGGGAGGTGCTTATGTTCCGGATCCGGGATACTCTGCTGCCGGAATTGGAAGTATTTGGCCCAAAGATCTACGGTGGGCCAGAGACCGAGGTAACCCTCGGAGAAAGAAATGAGTGCAGAGAGTGTGGTGATGGCGTTGGCCGGAAGGTGGTGAGGTTGGAGATGAAATTTGTTGAGGAAAGCTCGAAAAAAGGGGCTCGCCGGGAGTCCGAAGCCACGCTCGAAGTGTGCGACAAAAACGACGCGCTCGCCGGGTTGTAAACTCGGCTCGGCTTCTTTGCCCAGAACCCGCCATATCACCCCTTCCGGGATGCGCCGAGTTTTGACCAGCCAATCTATCTCCCCTTGGGAGACATCAGAGCCCTCCCACCCGGCGCGCTCAACGTCATCCATGGCGATGTCGGCAGGGTCCGAGGTGTTGCTGGAAGACATCTCGGAAGATTTCTGAAAAAGAAGCAGAGGTTCAACCGAGTTAGTTATCTCGGAGCAGTCGAGTAACAGAGGGAAAAAAGAAGTTTTGGCGGGAAACACAAATCCGCATCTAAGTACTTTGCGGGAAGATCTACGGAGGAAGGAAAACAGAGGATAAATAGAAGATCTATGCGACTTGAAACTGCAAGGGCAAGCTGAGGAACTAGTGCAAAGATATAAAGTTGCATTGCGAAGAAGATCTAGAAAAGATCTAAAGGGGAGAAATCAATAGTAACCGCTAAGGCGGTAAGCAAATTTCATCAAGAGGATGAACAAGTTCGTCGGAAGGGATGAACGCGTTCATCGCGGAGGATGAACGCATTCATGGGCAATGCTAGGGGAACGGATCATACCAGAGAAGGGCGCGGTGCGTCGTTGAAGAGTTGAAGTTCGGCGGCGGCGCTGCAGCAGCTCGGGGAACTCCGGTGAGTTGGCGCGGATCACCGTGCTCTGAGCGCAGTGCGGTGGCGGCAATGGTGCGGAGCAGTGCGAGGTGGAGGAAGAAGAAGAAGTGGAAAGGGGAAAGAGGAGAAGGGGTCCCCCGCTCCCCTATTTATAGGCAGGGGAAGGTGTGCGGTTTGCGCATTAACCGCGCACGTTCACCGGAGAAATCGCGTGGATTTACTGCGCGTAATAACCGCATGGTGCGGTGAAAACGGCCACATCGTGGGCCACGTGGCAGTAACTGCGCAGGCGTGGTTAGTGGAGCAGTAATTGGCGCGAGAATCCAGGAACCGCTCCGTATTACGTGCGCTGACGTGGTCAAAACACTCAAGTGCTCTGTGTGATTGTGACAGCTCAGAGAGCTCGGGTGACGTGGCTGGCATGCGGGCAGAGGCATGTCTGTCCGCGCACAGTTTTCGAAGAGGCGTGCAGAGTTGTGAAGCCACGTGTTGTGGCTAGATCTCGGAGGAGATTGTGGCAAGATCTCGAAGAGGAGTTGGGGGAATCTTCTTGTGTCGGAATGACCGACATAAGATTGAATGTTGAAAATGGTCTGAGGTGAGGTTCTTCGTGTTGAAAGTAGACCGACATGTCTATGTCGGCTAGTAGAACAAGTTGGGTTGTTATTGTTAAACCTGCTGTGGTCCTCCATCCGAGGCTGTAGAACCGCACCAGCTTCGGGGACTAATGTCGGGGGGCTACCCCGAGGTAGGGTCATGTTAAGGTATAAACAGTGTCCAAGAGTGGACCGAGATACAGAGTAACCGAGACAGCAAGGTCCAGAGGGACCCGAGGTATGGTTTTAACCATGTCACTTACCTCATTGAGCAGAGCAAGGCTCAGCTTGTTATCATACCGAGGTGTGGTGTGGGCGCAAACCGAGATAAGGCTAGGCCCAGAAGGGGCCGAGATATTATAACCGAGATATGCTTACCGACATGTGAGTGTCGGCGTCTTCCTGTCTTCTCTCTTGTGCCGGGCAGAACGTTCCAGGAAAGGAGATCTGACATATCCGTGCCGAGTTAAGGTGAAGAGGCGCTATAACTCGGTACAGAAGTCAATGGTGCTGTCACTTCCCCTCTGACACGGAAGCGTGGCAGAGGGACGGCGCAGAGTTGAAGTAAAGGCATGCTTATCTCTGACACAGGAGATAAGAGGGAACAGACAGCGAGGTAACGCTGGGCTCGAGGCAGTGCGGGACTCGAGGCAGGGCATGTCCCGTCCTGTCTTGGCAGAGTTGACATTGGTGACCAAGAAGCTGACACAACAGTACGTGAGCATGGCAGAGGCCATCATGAGGATGTCTCTGACATAATGATATGTCGGCTACAGTGTACTGTGAGGGCATTTCGGTAACCCGGTCAGGGGTGTTTCGGTAACTCGGTACAGGGACACATGTAACTCGGTACAACCTATATATAGGGCTGCACCCCCTCCTGCGTGAGGGACGGCTGAGAGGGAGAGAGAGTGTCGTGGTGGTGTCACGGCAGATGCCATAGGATGGCTTAAGTTGTGGGCTCGCTAGGACGTTGGGGGATCCGGGGAGGGTATGCACGCTCACGAAGCACGCATGAAGAACAACGAAGAACTCGCAAGAACAAGCAAGAACAAGCAAAACCAAGAACAACCAAAGCACACCAAGATGTACCCTGCTTCGGGGCCCTCTTGAGGAGGTAACACCCCTACTGCAGCTCTAGTCCTACTCTCTTTATATCTCAATGGTTACAAGTACAAAGTGCTCCTTGAGCTGTATGAAGCAAGAATGGTGAGAGCTCTAGGAAGAAGATGGAGCTTGGGGAAATGAGGCTCTCTCGTCGTCCCTCGCACTGGAGAAGGTACTGGTCTATTTATTCACTAGCCGGATTACCATATTGCCCTTGGCCGGAGGTAATAATGGCACGGACAAGAGGAATAGGACATGCCCTGGCCACTGTCACTCAGTCCAGCTAATCGTCAGTTCAACGGCAGGTCTATCTTTTCCTCTTTGAGCTTAAGCCAGCGTAGCCCACAGGAGTCTAGGCCACTGCCCTTTCCCGAATTAGCCGAGTCAGCGCTAGGGCCTTGCGACCCGGAAACCCCGTGGCTCGACCTGGCTGTCTTCTGAGCCTCGGGCAGTAGAACTGCAGGACCCGTGAACTTTCTGACATTACTTGGCCCTTGTGCACTATCCGACACTACTTATCCGGATCCTTCCTGACCAACCCGGCTAACTTAACCGGTACTCCTTCCTCTGATCCGGTAAGACTTGGCCGGATCCCCTTTGGTCTCTTCCTGCACTTTAGCATGCTTGAGCGCTAACCGACTCTCCCGAGAGATCCGGCCCAAGGGATCCGGCCCAAGAGATCCGGCCCAAGAGATCCGGCTTGACCTTGATCCGGCCCGCTCTTTACAGCTCTTAACACTACCTCTTTGCCCTACCCGGGGGCAGCCCCCCGACAGAGAGACATTTCCCCCCACTGCTAAGCTTCCTCTTCCTTAAGATAAGTAAGAGCTGAGAGCATACAGTTCGAGGAGCACCTCTGTATTTGTGAGATACCTGTGATATATTTGAGAGATACAGGCAGGAGTAGGGGCTTTACCTCCTCACGAGGGCCCTGAACCTGGGTAGATCGTGCGTGTGCTCTTTGTTTTCTGTGTGCGCTCCTTAGCGCGTTAGCCCTCCCCGGTATCACCAGCGTCCATCGGCCCCAACTCAAGCCATTCTATGGCATCTGCCGTGTTACCACCACGACATTCATGTACTTCATTTTAATCCGTCTGAATCGTGTACGGTAGACTCTGTGCTAAGTCTCTACTTTGAACAAAAAAAAAGAATGGATTAAAAGAAGAAGGAGAAAACCAATGTGCTATTTTGGTCAAAGCAACGTATGTATAAGTCTCCCACCATCCGCGAATAAGTCGTACATCTAGTTTTTATCTTAAGTCAAACTCATTAAAATTTGACCAACTTTATTAGAAAAAGTAGCAGTATTTATGACACCAGATTAGTTTTGAGAAGTTATTTCAAAGTATGCCAATTTGGTGTGATTTATGTTGCTACACTTTTATACTAAGATTGGTCAAAATTTTACAATTTTGACTTAGGATGAAAGCTAGAAGTAAAGGCAGTCCACCAGCGCCGACGCCGTCGTCGGCAGCAGCATGGCGAACGAGGTCGCCGTGTCGGCAGCGTCGCAGGGCGCACGCATTTTGAGGTCCAGCTCCAGGAGACACTTCTCCTTCCCGCAGATCACCCCCGCCGCTCTCACGTCGTCCGCCGGCACGAGCGGCCGGTGCCGGCGCATGTGCCCGCCGAGCGCCTGCCCGGACGCGAACACCGCGCCGCAAACGCCGCACTCGTGCGCCCTCCCCTGCTGCTGGTGGTGCCCCGACGCACCGATCGTGCCGCGGGTCGCTGTGGCTAGTCCTGCGTGCTTGGGCGGTGTCGCCGGCTCTGCCGGGATCGCCAGAACCGTTGGATGGGCGGCTGCGTGCCCCGCCGGCGACGGGGACTGCGAACTCTCGTTGGAAGCCGTCGTGGTAGTGGGTGGGAGGAGGCGGGGCTTCTTGTGGCTGGTGCGGTGGCCTCCGAGCGCCTGAAAGCGGCTGCCGCACGTCCTGCACTCATACACGAACTCCCCGTACGCCGGGCGACGGGCGACGGCTCCGGAACCTGCCCTCCTTCGCCGTAGAACCAGCGTTGTCCGGAGACAACACCATCGCAACCACGATCGACGACGACTCGACAAGGGCGGTCGGCCCGGGTGCTGCAGGCAAGGAGCATGAGGCAGAGCGCCATGTCCTCCTCCGTCTCCTCGGCGACGTACCCCGCGCCACCAATCGTTCCGCCAACGAGGACCGACGACGACAACTCCACCTTCGTGCTGGCCATGATCACCAGGGGCGCTGCGGCGTGTACGCGCTGCCGCTTGCCCTTGCAGACGACGACCAGCGCGTGGGGGCCGCCGCGCCGGCTTCCTCCCCCGTCGATCAGCTGAGTGCGCTTATGCTAGTTGGGGTGGGTTTTTGACTAGGACAATTACTGCGGGTCCCATGTTCCCCCCTGTATGGTTGGGTTACATCCTAGTACACAACAATTTTACTGTCATCCTGCCGACTGAAATATGGCAATGGCACAGCTTAAATGAACATGCATATTATGTACTAGTTCGATGCTGAAATTAGTTACACCAGTTCAGGTCACATCACATCAAAAGCGTCCAATTTTGATTAAGAACCCTAGCTTGTATGCTTGCATTTGCAAAGACATGGAGGGGGGAAATATGTAGACCCCAATTTTTTCGGTAATCAGCAGTCTGCATAAGAATGTGCATCTATGGGAACAGTAATCAGCGCATAACAACTCCACAACTCGGCCAATCCTAAAACAGCGGATTACTGTAATTCTGAAGCCGTCAACGAGGACGCCAGAGATCAAAATGGATCATGTCACACCAGGACAAGCACGAGAAACCTGTTGTCCGATGTTTTCTCCAAATCAAGATTTCTTGGGGTCGGATCTTTCTCCACTACCTTACCTTCTACCTCCTGCCTCCTGGCTGATCTGTGCGTGCCGCGACGACCCGAGTCGACGAAATCGGGGCCGTCTTCCCCGTGGCCGGCTGGCACCGCCGCGCCCAATCCCGACGCTCCCGACCTCCTCTGTTCCATTTTAGCATGCGCATACGACGAGGGTGAGCAGGCGATCCTTCCCGACCCCTTTTATCTCTTCGTCTTCCTCTGTATCGCCCTGTACGCTAAATTCCGCCGTCGGGCCGCTGCTGGATGGTCTCTCTCGATGCTCTAGTGACCATATGGTCGATCCCCCTCGAAACGATGCGCCATGGCGAGTTGCGTCAAACGCGCTAGGTCTCGTCCTCCCGTGCGTGCTCCTTCGATGTGAATCGCCGCCAGCCTTTCCGGTGACATTAGCAGACGTCCTCGCGCACGTCCTCCTCCACACTGCCGCTAACGGTGCCTAACTGGCTTACATGTCACGATTGCAATATTCTCTTTTCACATGGTTGTTTTTGCAAAAATAATAATGTCACGGTGTTCAGTCAACAACCCGGTCGACAGCTCAGTCTGCGTGTCACGTCACGACTGTGACCGGTTTGCTCCTTATCCTTACCAAGTTTTGTGACGTGCCTGCGCACAACATTCTGCAAGTTCGGGACTAAAGTACTCAACATACTCAACATGGACATATTCAGTGACCAATATGGTGCTAAAATTTGATGTTGGACTGTACTTGGGGTACAGCCTAAAAAGCCCAACTACTAAATTCGAAATTCCCATTTGGCCCATCTATTTAAATGGCTTTGTGTGTACGTGACTAAAGTTTAATCTCATACTGCTAGTTGGGAGTGAGATACACCACTTATATAGTGGGCAGTATCACTACTAGTATAGGTGTTGGTTGTGAAGAGAAAGGAGATGCTCCACACGCGCGCTCCTCCTCCTCGCTCGCCTCGCCTCGTCACGACGCGCGCGGGTTGCGGGAATGAGCCGAGCCGATTCCTATATTTTTCCAGTCCGGGAAAAACTTAATGAGTCATTAAATAAAAATTAACGGACACGTTGATTACATTGCCGTTTCCGATTCCTTAATCGTGGGGCAGTTACTTGACTTGATTGTGGGATTGAACGCCCTACCCGAACCGCACTATATACGGACCACATTGGCGATTCCTGCTATACACGCAACACATGGTCTCTCGTCGTTCCACTTCCAGAACATTGCGCCACCGTCTTCCAAGTCTTCTCCATCCCGTCTTCCGGTGTGCACCGGTTGAAGGGACAGTAGGCCTCCGGAACCCCGCCTCTTGTGATCCTGTACGGGAGAGCGGCGATCAGGTTTTTGGGGAGCGCACTTGCGCGACTACTGGCTTCGAGTTCTTCCCCAATGACGACTTCTTCCCGACATCGCCAATCTCTTCATCGACGACATGGGCGACGCCAACGGTTCCGCCGCTGCCGCTGCTGCTCCACCGTATGACTTCATCATCTTTCTGGTTGATATGCTGTTAGAGTTTCTGCTTGTTGTAGTTGCTCTAGATTCGTTCTGCTTATCTGCTGTTTTAGTAGACCGCATTATTAGTTTAATTTCTATTATTCTAGTCATGATTTGTTTACTGCTTTCGTGAATTAAATCATATGCAAAATTGCTTATATTTTCAACAATCCAAAAACCTGATTATAGGCAATTTGTATCGCCAGGCTTTCTTGCGTCAACGAAGCCGTTTCCCTTCAAACGGGTGTTGTACAAACGGTGGCGCATGAGAACAGTTTACTGGTTTCAGAACAGTAATTGCTATGCCGCCACCAAAGGCAAGCCTGAGGGCGAACTTACTTCTGAACAACAGGAGGCATATGAGAGGCTCGATACTATTTTCAAGAGTGCCCTCCTCAGTATTCTTGACGATTCCATTGTGGATTTGTACATGTCGTTTGATAACGGCAAGGACATGTGGGATGCGCTCGAGGCCAAATTTGGGGCCTCGGACGCTGGCAACGAGTTGTATGTCATGGAGCAATTCTATGACAACAACATGACTGATGAGCGCTCTGTTGTACAACAGGCTCATGAGATACAGTCACTCGCTAAGGAACTTGAGCACTTGATGCATGTAAAATGCATACATGAACTTTGCATTATTTTTATTCATATTCGCATCATATTTGCATCATATAAGGGTTATATCATTGATTTATAATGATTTGGGAATAATTCACAAGTTCCCCTATTTTTCTGGAATTAACCCTGCGCAGGCAGAAAACCCTATTTCTTTCCTTTTATATTTCAGGGACCCAAACGACGTCCAAAAATTATGCAAAAATACAGGCGTCAATATTTTGGAAGGAGGAAGACCTGGGAGCGAAGGAAACAAGCAAACGGAGGTCCGAGGACCAAAAGGGGTGGCCCACGCGGCCAAGTACTGTAGCCGCGTGGGACCCACTGACGAGGGGTAGACTCATCAAGACCCATAGTCGAGGTCCCTGGGTTGTGAGTATGGGGGAGAGAACGTGGTAGTGCTGGAAGTATCGTCGGCTGACAAGCGAGGCAAGGATTTTACCCAGGTTCAGGGCCCTCGAGTGGAGGTAACACCCCTACGTCCTGCCTGTCTGTTATTGCTTTGCGAATATGAGGATTACAAGGGTCCCGGCGAGATGTCAATCTCGCTAGGGTTTTGGTGGCTCTGGTGTTTTCGTGGTCTGGTTCGATGCCCTCCCAGTCCTTTAAATAATAGGCTGGGTCTCGGGTGTTCGTAACCGACTCAAATTACATATATGGTAAGACTAAACCGACTATGCTTCTATTAATCTTGGAGGACACTCCTTCGTCTTGGGCCTCCTTCATGGGCTTCTTTGTAGGCTCTGATAGTTGGGCCTAGTCGATACGTGCACCGGGTACCCTCATGGTAGGGTACCCGATAGTCATTCCCATGTCAGTAGCCCCCGAGTACTTGTCTGATTCAAAGAGTCGGGCATGGACTCACACATCTTTTGCACGTTATATTCTTTGCATTTGTGTCATATGATTCTGATTTCCCGTATAAAATAGCACATGATGGCTATGTCGAGTGTTTCATCGACTATGATTTTTGCTTATGATAATCAAGGGATATTAGCTTAGCAGGCCCGGCACACACGACGGATCGGGGCCAGTTAACTACCATTTGTGGCAAAACCTTACTAGCTTTCAATCAAACTCGAGTCCCTGGACACGAATCTGGAACAGACTGGACAGACTCGAAACGGCCGTTGAGGTCTTACTGATTCGAACTGCAGTATATTTTGGAATCAACCCAACGCGTCCGTCGGGGATTATTCATCATGTCTGCTGACACGGAACACTTAAGGATTACACTGCTGGAGCGGTCCCTAGCCCAGCTCGACTGATCGGCGGGTCTTACCTTTGCACTATGCATGCAGCATCCAAGGATCGTCGGATCAACTTGGGAATATTTCGAGTACGATTTTGCTTCTGAGCTGAGTCGAAACTTTGTCGACTGATATTTTGCCATTCATTCTATCGGGTGCGCGACAGCGCTCCCGATGGGAGTAGCCCCCGAGATTGTGCTTTATTGCTTGCAATGGAGGATAATCTCAAAATCTTTTTCATCCTGCACATTTAATCAAAGAAATTTTTGATACGCTCCCGATGGGAGTATGATGTTCCAGTCGAAACTCCTTCGACTGGCGTCTATGATTTTGCTGGATGTCCATTTGAAATCCTTGTGAGAGAACATCCAAAGGTATCGTCGAATGACTTTTATGCCAGTTGTACGAGAAGAAAGAACGTCAGCGATGACGTGTTTTTGCGACTGCCATCTCTGACAAGCGGTGGCGTGCTTGGTAATGTTTGATAAGACGTGACCCTGCTTTTGTGGGCCCGTTTTTGCAGAGCGGAACAGGGATGACGCCGCGTGGACTTGATTTGACCGTTCTGGCGCTATTTTCCCGGGGCGTAATTATGGTCCTGGATTCCCGTGCATCGTGGGCGGAGTGGCCAGCGACGGTTGCCCTCCGTGGCTGCCACGTGTACGGTAGGATTTCGCGCGGAGCGTTTGGATCTGTTTGAACGGCTCTGATTTGTTTTGCGAACTGTGGTAAATAGGGGGGACGGCTCTGGCAGATTTTTTTTACTTGCCATTTGCTCCTTGCGCCGCCCCTGCTCCCTCATCTTCTTCCTCGCGCCGCACCTCCATAGCCTTTTGCCTCCAAGCTTTTTCTTCGCCACGCCATCCACGCAAGCAATGGCGAAGGGTGGTTCCAAGCGCGGCGCCGCCACCGCCGCCACAACTGACGCGGCCAAGGGCAAGAAGGCTATGGCTGGCTCGTCTGCAACCGACAACGCCCTGAAGAAGGGCAGCGGCGACTGGGCGAAATCCACCGTCAAGGACGCCCACCTGATGAAGCTCCGCGAGCAAGGATGCCTGCCACCCGCGGACCAGCTCGCTGTCCGTGCGCCATCGCCTAAGGAGGTACTCCCCGAACCACGCGCCAACGAGCGTGTTTGTTTTGCAGAGTTTGTGTCAAGGGGTTTCTCGCTCCCCCTCCACAACTTTGTGCGCGGATTGCTTTTTGCCTACGGGGTGCAGATCCACGATCTCACCCCAAACGGAGTCCTGCACATAGCGGTGTTCATCACGCTATGTGAGTGCTTTTTGGGAGTTGCGCCAAGCTGGGCGCTGTGGAAGACCATTTTCATGGTGCGGCCCAACAGAGGAGGCGGTCGCACCTACCCCGTGGGCGGCTGCGGCATCCAGGTGCGCAGCGATATCCGCTACTTCCGCCTGAAGACCGTCGACTCCGCCCAAGGCTGGAGGAAGTCATGGTTTTACGCGAAGATGGAGCAAGACGGAGTCGACGACTTCTCGACTGCGGCGTTTGTCAGGACCAAGGCCTGGGATCACCAGCTCTCAGCCGAAGAGGTGAAGGAAGTGAAGCCTTTGCTGAATCGAATTGGCGAAATACTGGACAGCGTCACAGGCATCCACCTGATTGCCACCTTTGTGAAGAGGCGGGTGTGGCCGATCCGTGCTCGAGCGCACCCCATGTGGGAGTATGAAGGTGCGGGTGACATCACCCGAATGAGCCCAGAAGAGCTATCAAGGAGCGAGCTGGTGACGTATGTGCGGCACATCACCAGACTAACGGCAGCTGACGCTTGCAACGTCGACTGCCCCATTGAGCCGTATGGGTCGGAAAACCCTTTGCCTGAGGTATGTGTGCTCTTTGTGATATGTTTGCATTTATGAGGAGTTGCCACTCGTATGTTATGTAATTTTGCGATTCTTGCTTTTGACTTTGCAATGTTTTGATATGTGATGCAGGGCCATTCGACTGCTACCACTTTGCCTCCTCTGCCTGAAAATGGCCAGACCGAGGAAACTCAGGTGCAGGTGGTGGATCCCAAAGGGGATCAATCGTCAATCCCTTCTGCCACCACCTCGCATGGAGAGGAGGGCGATGAGGAAGCAGCAGAAGAAGTCCAGTCTGAGGACAAGGCCACCGCTGACCAGGAAGTCGACGCCCCGCCACTGAAGCGACGTCGATTAGCCAAGAAGGCGCCTTCTGCTGCGAGCGTACCCGCGGAGGGGCAGGGTTTGGAGGATGACGAGGAATCAGGCTCACCACCTGCTTTCCAAGTTGCTCCTTTGCGCGCGTGCTCGACAAGCTCAACTCTTCCTCTGCAGTCGAGTGGTGCCCCAGCTTTGGAGGCCCAATTTTTGGCGACTCCGAAGATGAGGAGGATGAGGAGCACAGGTATGTGGTTTTTGAGTATGATATGAGAAGTTGTGCTTGTTACATATTTTATGCTGAGTTGTCTCTCTTTTTTGTGCCACTCACAGTGCTGAGAACTATCAGCCTGGGACTCCTCCATTCGGGAATGTGCCGATCTTGGAGCATGCGAACACTGCTCCGACTGCAAACGAGGTAGCCCAGTCGACGGCCACAGATGCAGTCACCGAAGCAGCCAAGGTCACCGCTCCAGAGACCGGGCCATCTTTCGCGGCTCCTGAACCGTGGATGAACCACGTAAGTATCTTTTTGCTGACCCGTGTTAGTTGTAGGTCTATGAGAGTTTGAAATTTTGCTGAATTCGTGTGCTTGCAGCCCTTCTACCACACCCTGGCAGAGTCCGCCAAGGCCTATGCCCAGGTGGAGGAGCAAAGGGACACCCTGCTTGCTGACCTAGAGCGTCTCAGTCATGAGTTCTCTTTCTTGTTTTTGAATACTGAAATTCCTTTCGTAATGCCTAACTTTGTCGAGCATGTATGCGATTTTGTTGAACCAGGCGAGAAGAAGGAGCTGGAAAATGCACTCGCCACGCAGCGTGAAGAGTCGAAGAAGGAGCTGAACGCCGCCGCTAACCAGCTTGCCGCACTCGCGCAGGCCGTGGGAGGTAAGTACTCCCTTTTGTTTTTGATATGATGATGAAGCTGTCGAGTGCCATAAAATGACTGTTGTCTTTTTCGAATTATGTAGAAGCTGTTGGCGCACCGGCCTCTGAAGATATGGCGAGTGGCAACCTCTCGCTGGAACAGGCTGTGGGCGCTTAAGCGCCGTGTGCGACCAGGCGAAGGACGCACTCGCTAAATCGACGAGCACGTTTGGCGCCGTGTACGGGGTGGTGTTCCCGACTGGCGTGGTGCCCTCGACTACGGACGGCTTCGCCGACGTGTTCGGCCCTGGGACGTCCACCATGGCAGATTTTGCTCGAGCCAACACGGTACGCGGATCCGAGTCCACCCTCAAGCTTCTTATGGGTCATGGAATAGTCTGTGACTACGACAGCGCACTGTCTGAGTTCCCGCGGAAGCCAGATGGGAAGCCTGTGTCTCTGAAGGGGGTGAGCGGACCTGCAGCGCGACTGCCGGAGGTTTTTATGGCCACGATGGAGCGCCGGGCAGCCGAAGCTGCCGCTCGTTTGCTAAAGAAGTCGAGCTCTTAGGTTTTTAGGGTAGTTGCACCCTTATGTCTTTTTATGATTTTGTAATGATACATCTGAACTGCGCGAGTATGCGCTTTGCTGGTGCTACCTTATTTATGCAAATAGTCTTTTGCAAGTATGCCTTATGCTCGAAGAGCTGTATGCTTACGATTTCGAGTATTTGCATCTGACACAAATTTTTTGTGTTTGCGATTATGCCTTTTGAACAGTCGCGAGAAACTGCTGCTGCGACTGGTTCCTCACAGGGTCCAGCCATCACCAAATCACAAGGTCAAGTGATAAACGATGCCAAGGTGATGGAATATATGAAAACCAAGTATGCTGAAATGAAGCAGGAGCTAAAAAGCGCCCAGGATGAGCTAAATCGACTGCGGATGAGGCCCGTGTTGGCCACCCAACGCGAGGGTTATGTGCTTGGAGAGATGGACCTTGTAAACAGGCAACTCGAATGTGAGTTCGAGTCTTGCACTGATTACAAACTTCTTGAATAGCTTTTGCCTTTTTGCTCGACTGATGTGCCTATTTTGCAGGCTTTGTTGACAACTTTGAAGCGGAGAAGGCTCGCGTAGAGAGCGGTTGGATAATGTGACAGACGACCCCACAACTGGGCGTCAACACTTTTGGCTTGACAGGTATCATGCTCGCATTCTTGCCACTCTAAAGGATCGCGCCTGGCGAAGTGCAGAATTGCTCGAGTTATGCCGGATGGCTTTCATCCGTTTGAATGAGACTATCTTCCCTGCCGGGCCGCAACCACAAGGAATCCGTGCTTTGCTGAATATTTTCCGTCACACGAATCCCGTCCGAGATTTGCTAACTCGAAGACTTGTGCTTGGAGCCAACGCAGCGATGGCGTATGTGCGCGGTCGGAGACCAAGATTTGTGCTGCCGCCACCCGAGCCTGGGGAAGCCCTTGCTCAAGGAGATCTGAGTGACACTATTCGTGCTGCGGAGACGCTGATCGAGTGCACTCGCGAACAGCTTTGTGGTCCTGAGCTGCCCATAAAGGACGAGCCTGAGGACTAGTGTAGCCGGCGAGTACAAGTTTTCGTAGAGGGGCAGCCCCCGAGTGTAAATTTCGATTCTTTGTGATTTGATCATTGTTGTCTTTGCTCAGCCCCCGAGTCAATCGAGTGGGGTTTATGGAATATATATGCATTATGAATAACTGACGATACAGCTCCCGAGTATTCGAGTGCGGCTGCAAAGTTTTTTGTGTTCTTTGTTTGGATCCTTGTAACGCAGCCCCCGAGGGTTCGAGTGCTGCTAAGGTTTTGTATTTTTGCAGGAACAAAAGCTCTTATGATTGATAACGCAGCCCCCGAGTGTCTCGGGTGCGGTTAAGTTATGACTTATGCGAGTAATAGACACTGAGAAGTAGGAGGAACATTGACTTTATTCCACTTTTGAATATTAGGCTGCAGGCCGCCTCATTAAAAACCTTCCAGTCCCCTTAGGTACCCCGTTAAGGAAAAGAGCGCGTCTGAAACCTGCAGTCATCCGACATATCGCCTATTACATTATACGACTGAGAGCACTTCTAAGCATAAAAACGGCGCAGGTGCGCAACGTTCCATGGATTATGTGAAAGTTCGCCTGTCTTCGCGTGCTTCAATCGATATGCGCCACCACCAAGGACCTCAGTGATGATGAAGGGTCCCTCCCATGGGGAGGCGAGCTTGTGCACCTTTTTCTGCTTCAGTCGAAGAACCAAGTCGCCCACATCGAAAGACCTGGTGCGCAGTCGACGGCTATGATAGTTGCGTAGATCCTGCTGGTAGACAGCTGTGCGGGCCAAAGCCGTATCGCGTGCTTCGTCAAGTAAGTCGACTGCGTCTTCGAGTGCCTCTTCTGCGTCGTCCTCGTTGTATGATTCGACTCGTGGTGCATTGAACCGCACGTCTGATGGCAGTATTGCCTCCGCACCGTAGACCATGAAAAATGATGTGAACTGGGTCGAAGCGTTGGGGGTTGTGCGTAAGCTCCATAGCACAGATGGGAGTTCTTCGACCCAAGCCCCCGCGGCCCTTTTGAGTGGCACCAAGAGGCGCTTCTTGATCCCGCTTGTCACGAGTCCATTGGCCTTTTCGACTTGGCCATTGGATTGCGGGTGCGCCACGGACGCGTAGTTGAGCGTAATATCTTGCTCTTTGCAGAAGTTCTTGAACTCTTCAGCCGTGAAGTTTGTGCCGTTATCAGTGATGATACTGTTTGGAACGCCGAAGCGGTAGATTATGCTCTTTATGAAGTTAACTGCTGTAGTGGCAGTCGAACTCGTGATGGGGACCGCCTCGATCCACTTGGTGAATTTGTCGACTGCCACCAGGAGGTGAGTATGCCCGCCATGCGATGATTTTTTGAGTGGCCCAACCATGTCGAGTCCCCATTGGGCGAAAGGCCAGGCCAATGGGATGGTCTTCAACGCCGATGCGGGTGCGTGCGGCTTTGATGCGAATTTTTGACAGCCGATGCACCTTTTGACTATGTCCTCTGCGTCCTTGAGCGCTGTGGGCCAGTAAAATCCTGCTCGAAAGGCTTTGGCTACGAGTGATCGACTGCTGGCATGATGCCCGCAGGTACCTGCATGAATATCTCGAATATAGCTTGGCCATCCTCGAATGCAATGCACCTTTGGAACATACCTGATATGCTGCACTTGTATAACTCACCGTTGATAACGGTGTATGCCTTTGATCGCCGAGTGACGCGTCGGGACTCGGTTATGTTATCTGGTAGCTCGTTGCGGAGTATGTACGCCAGGAAAGGTTGAGTCCAAGTTGGCTCGATGAGGAGTACCTCTACTGGAGGATCCTCTGTGCTAGGTGCCTTTTTCTCGACTGGTACAGTCGATGTAGGATGTGGTCGTTTCTCCTTTATGGACCTGTGCTCGATACGCTCGAGGAAGACGCCGGGTGGAACTTGCGCGCCAGTCGAGCCAAGATTGGCTAGCATGTCTGCTTCTTCGTTACTCTCCCTTCCTATGTGCCGCAACTCGCAGCCATCGAAGCTGCCCTCAAGTGTGTTATATAGGTCCCGATAGGCGATCATATTGTCTGCTATGGCATCGCAGGCCTTCATTGTTTGCTGCACCACCAGGTTCGAGTCGCCGTAGATCATCAATCGAGTGCACCCGAGTGCTTTTGCCATCTTCATGCCATGATCAAGGCCTCGTACTCAGCCTCGTTGTTGGAGGGTAGCTTGAATCCCATTTGCAGAACATAGCGGAGCTTGTCGCCTTTTGGTGATATGAGGATGACGCCTGCTCCCGCACCTTCGTGTTTCTTGGACCCGTCAAAGTACATGGTCCAAGAATTAGACAGATCTGGTACCCCAGGAAGTTGAGCTTCGATCCATTCGGTTGTGAAGTCGGGTAGGACCTGTGCCTTGATAGCCTTCGGGTGCTCGTACTTGATGTCCCTTGGTGCTAGCTCGATGAGCCATTTTGCGACTCGGCCCGTTGCATTGGGGTTTGTGAGAATATCACCGATTGCGGAGTTACTTACCACGGTGATCGGGTGCTCTGAGAAGTAGTGCGTCAACTTCCTTGAAGACATGAACACGGCATAGGCCAGCTTCTGATAGTGCGGGTACCGCTGTTTTGATATAGAAAGAACCTCGCTGAGGTAGTAGACTGGACGTTGTATGCTGTTGGTGTGCCCCTCCTCCCTTCTTTCGACTACCAGCATGGTACTCACCACCCTGTTTGTTGCAGAGACATACAGGTATAGTGGCTCCCGTTCCCTGGGTGCGACAAGGATCGGAGGGCTTGTGAGGATCCGCTTGAGATCTGTGAAGGCTTCTTCAGCTTCTGGCGTCCACTCGAACTTGTCCGCCTTTTCATCAATCGATAGAACGGCAGCGCCTTTTCGCCAAGTTTGCTGATGAATCGACTGAGTGCTGCTACTCGACCTGCTAGCTTCTGCACGTCGTGAAGTTTTGAAGGCCTTTGCATTGTGAGGATGGCCTGTATCTTCTCCGGGTCTGCTTCGATTCCGCGGGCAGAGACTAGGTACCCAAGAGCCGTCGGCTGGGGACGCCGAACGTGCACTTCTTGGGATTGAGCTTGATGTGAAAACGCTTGAGGTTGTCGAATGTCTCCTTAAGGTCATCGAGTAGTGTGCTCTCTTCCCTTGTGGTAATGACAATGTCATCCACATAGACTTGGACGTTGCGTCCAATTTGCTTTTTGAGGCAGTCTTGCATCATGCGCTGGTACGTTGCACCAGCGTTCTTGAGCCCAAAGGGCATGGTTGTATAGCAGTAGACCCCGAGTGGGGTTATGAACGCCGTTTTTTCTTCGTCTTCTTGCTTCATCCTTATCTGGTGATAGCCGAGTAGGCATCCAGAAAGGAGAGTCGAGCGCATCCGGCAGTGGAGTCGACGATCTGGTCGATTCGAGGTAACGGGAAGTGATCCTTTGGGCAGCACTTATTCAGTGCCGTGAAATCCACGCACATCCGAAGGATGTCTGAATTCTTCTTCTCCACGAGTACGGGGTTGGCCACCCAATGTGATTTTTTGATTCTCTAATGAATCCTGCTGCGAGTAACCGGTCGACTTCAGATTCGACTGCGGTTCGCTTTGGGCCGGAGATGCGACGCATCGTTTGCTTGACTGGCTTTGCATCTGGAAATAATTGGAGAGAGTGCTCGGCGAATTCCCTGGGAATACCTGGCATGTCGGCTGGACACCACGCAAATATTTCCCAGTTCTCATGGAGGAACTCGACGAGCGCGCTTTCCTATGCGATAGGCAGACTCGAAGATACATTGACTGTCTTGGACGGGTCGGTCGGGTGCACCTGATGGGACCTTGTGTCATTTGTGGCATTGAAGGATCTGTCGACTGCCAACTTTTTGTGCTCTAGAAGGAGCGTGCGATCGTTGGAGATCGCCAGCTCGGCGAGTGTCTGCTCTACAACGATTCGTCTGATCGTTGTTTGCATGCTCTTAGCTCTTCGAATGTCTTCGGGCGCTCACAAAGAGGCTCGAAGTTTTTGATGAAATCTCGGCGGAAATCGTCCCACGAGTCGTATGATGATGGAGGGTGCGCCTTGAGCCAGTCGCGGTCTGTGCCTTCGAGCATCAGCCGTATGTACTGCATTGCGGTTGTGTTCGTGCCGCGCTGGCATGCCACGGCCAGTCTGTAATCTTCTAGCCACCCGGAGGGTTCCTGGCGGCCATTATACTTGGGTTGTTCACTTGTGAGCTTGAATCCTTTGGGCATCCGTGTCTCGCGAATGCGTCGGGTGAAGCATAAAGCTCCGCATGGCTCTGGCTCACGATCAGAGTATGAGTCGCTGCTGTAGGACCTTCGAGACCTGCTTCTGCTGGACCTGTGATGGTGTTTGCTTCTTCCGTCTCCTGAATGTCGACTGCGACTGCTATGATCATGCGTTGCGTGTCGCGGAGTCGCTACCTGGCGATCTCGACTCCCTCCTGGAGTTTTGTCTGCTGGCTGTAAAGCCTTTGCTGCTAAGGCCAATGATTTTAATTGCTGACGATGTAGGGCCGCACCAGGACCGTCCGCCGGGGGTTGTATTGCCTTGAGATAAGCGCCTACAGAGAATAGTGCACCCTCGGCTGTCTTGGGTACTGGGATTCCGTCAGTGTCCTCTGTCATGAACGACAGGGTGCGGGTGATTTGTGCTCTCTTGTGCTCTGGAAGGCTCGCCATACGCGACCTGGGTCGTGGAGTTGGTTGCCCTGTGGAGCCGAGCGATTGCTCCCTCTTCGTGCACTCGAAATGCTAGCCTGTTTCCTGCGTTCTTCGAGTGTCGCTCGGTAGTTCTTCAGTCGAATTGACTCTTGCCAGTTGAAGTACTGGTAGGTCAACATCTCCTCCGGAGTTGAGTTTGCTGGCATCAGTGTGCACTCCTTGATTACTTTATCTGCTTTTGCTGCCATCTCTTCCGTGATTGTCAAGGTTGTGACCCCATCCGGCATGGTCACCGTGCATGGGAATTGTGTAGGTCCGCGAACGGCTGCGGCTGCGGATGATTCTGCGGAGAAGGCCACGTAGACCTGATGGGGCGTGACCCGTGGGCACGTGTATGCATCATCGACTACAGTCATGGACTCGACGTCGTCGTCTAGGCTCATGTCAGAGCCAACATGCTCGTCGAGTAGATCTTCTAGGCGAATCTCGTTCTCGACGTACTCATCGCCTATGCTCATCATAGTGTTGGCGAAGCCATTATGGATCTCTGAGTCGAGGTTGATGCTGGTGCAGATCTCGGAGTCGACGTTACTGTCGTTGTGAATCGCGGGCTCGCAGAAGTCGTCGAGGGAGATCCCGCAGTCAAAGCTATCATCGAGTGGGTGGTCGAAGTCGACGTTGTTCGCGTGATATGCTGACTCAGCCTCCTCGCCTTGGAGTTCTGTCATCATGAACTGTCGATCTCGCCAGTCGACATGGTTGTTGCAGGTGAGCAGGCTTCAGGAATTGATAACGGGGGGAGCGCAGTCGACGGAGCTTCGGGTGCGCCTCCCGCGAGTTGTTGCGGATCTGTCAAGTCCTGCGTGCCAACATTGTTTACGAAAAAACTGAATTTTCCAACCGTTAAATCCAAATATGACTCAAGACCGGAAAACGCCTCCTGAAGATCTGGCGAGTGCGGATTGAAGTTCATCACAGGCGCAGATGCGCTTTTTGCAGGTGAAGCGGGCTGGCTGCCGCTTTCCGAGTGGATCGGCGAACTGCCGTATGTCGCCTGGATCGGCGAGTTGCTATTTGCTGTCATGATCAGCGAGTTGCCATTTGCTGAAGAGATCGGCGCGTTGCCGTTTGCGGATGAGATCGGCGAGTTGCCGTGCGCAGATGAAATCGGCGAGTTGCCGTTTGCAGATGGGACCGGCGAAACTTCGAGTCCAGCGCTACTCGTTCCCACAGACGGCGCCACTTGACGAGGGGTAGACTCATCAAGACCCATAGTCGAGGTCCCTGGGTTGTGAGTATGGGGGAGAGAACGTGGTAGTGCTGGAAGTATCGTCGGCTGACAAGCGAGGCAAGGATTTTACCCAGGTTCAGGGCCCTCGAGTGGAGGTAACACCCTACGTCCTGCCTGTCTGTTATTGCTTTGCGAATATGAGGATTACAAGGGTCCCGGCGAGATGTCAATCTCGCTAGGGTTTTGGTGGCTCTGGTGTTTTCGTGGTCTGGTTCGATGCCCTCCCAGTCCTTTAAATAATAGGCTGGGTCTCGGGTGTTCGTAACCGACTCAAATTACATATATGGTAAGCCTAAACCGACTATGCTTCTATTAATCTTGGAGGACACTCCTTCGTCTTGGGCCTCCTTTCATGGGCTTCTTTGTAGGCTCTGATAGTTGGGCCTAGTCGATACGTGCACCGGGTACCCTCATGGTAGGGTACCCGATAGTCATTCCCATGTCACCCACCAACTTGGCCCTCGAGGCTCCGTTGTCGTCGATCTTTTCGCCCACGACTCCGTCTTGACCTAAAACCATCTATAAAAATAGTCCCCGAGGCTCTTCGGAGGGGAGCGCCGCAGAAACACAGAAACCACGAAACAGAGAGGAGTTGCAGATTGGAGGGGGAAAACTCCGGCGGGGCGATGCCGAAGAGGTCTCCACCTCCTCGAACGACATCTCCATCGACTCATGATGAAGAGGGAGTAGTCCACCCCTGGACTATGGGTTTGTGGAAGTAACTTATGTATCTCTATCTCTTGTGCTTCACTAATTAGAACCGTATGAGCTGCCGAACATGATTACGGTCATCTATGTAATACCTTTGTGGTGGATCTTTATGAGTTAATATATGTGTGAGATTGCAATTGTTTTACTTCAGTTATGAAAGTAGATGCATATTATGTACCCCGTTCTTGTTTACTTGTTTGATGATCAAGCATGTTTATGAGAGCGTGTGAGGGGGAACGTGTGCATTAGATGGAGTAACGGGGGGTGGCTAGTGCAGTGAACGTGAGAGAAAGTTCCGCGATCCACTTGGGTATTTTACCTTACTTTGTTGCCTCACTAGGGATAAAAAGAAATACCTTGCTACCGGAGATGTGGGTGTGACCATGCCACTACTCCATGACTAGATCTAGCATGTTCTTATTTCAACTTCATGTCATGAAACTTATTGCTATGCTCTGATTTATCTTAATACTAAGGTGTTATGATTTAGTTCGCATCTTAGTGGAGTATAAGAGAGATTAATAACCAAAAGATCTCTATGTTAGGACGTGATGCCCATATGATTATAACTTGTCATGAAACTTTGTTGCAATCTCATATGTTAACTTTTGTGTTCCATTGTCCACCACATCATTAAAGAGAGAGTGCATTTGTGAAACCATGAACCCCGGTCCATTTTTAATCATAAGAAACAACTTTCCAACAACTTTCATCCACTTTTCATTTTCAGCCATAATTAAATCCGAAAATACAAAAATACTTTTGCATCTTTCATTCATCATATAAAACCCAAAAATATCATTTATCATTGTTTCCATCATCCTTGCATATTTATTATCATCATTGTATTTTTATTTATTGTTTTGTATTCATAACTTACTCACACCTTGTGCTTGACAACCACTTGGTGAGGTTGAGGGCACAAAACAATTTATCTTTGTTTGCAGGTTTCCAAGGGAAGGATAAGGAGGTAAAGCTTCCACTACTGATTCCCCGAGAGTTCGATATAAACCCTCGAGTCACCTTCGTGGGGAAAATTGTCTTGCCCGTACTACACACTCTGCTATTGGGGTCTCAACCTACGCCTTTGAGGGCTATCAAGACATATTTTCTGGCGCCGTTGCCGGGGAATCATTGCTGAAAGTTTTATCCAAGGGTATCTCACAACAAGTCAACTTCATCATCAACTTGTGCAAACACCTAAGCTTGGGGAGGTTGCACCTACGTGAGCACCATCTTATCCATCTTTACTTGCAAACCATTTTATTTTGTTTTGTTATTGTCTTGCATTTTGTGTTGCATATTTTATTTTCAGTTTTGCATAAAAAATTAAAAAACATAAAAACTTGGAAAATGGGAGACAGAACTAAGTTGTGTGATTACACAAACACTCCAAATGATCAATTTATTGCTAGGCCCATTGCCACACCTGAGATACAAGCTGATAGTTATGAAGTAAGTCCTAGTTTGTTGAACTTGATAACTAGGGAACAATTTGGCGGTAGTGCTATGGAGGATGCCTCTATGCATCTTCATGATTTTGTTGAAATATGTGACATGCAAAAATTTAAAAATGTGGAAAGTGATGTTCTAAAACTGAAGTTATTTCCTTTCTCACTTAGAGGAAAAGCTAAAGATGGTTGCATTCATTACCTATTGATAGCATTAAAACTTGGATGATCTAAAAGAAGCTTTCATTAAGAAATACTATCCTCCTGTTAAAATTTTGCAAAATAGAAACAATATTCTTTCTTTTAGGCAAAATGAAAATGAACATGTTGCATGGCTTGGGATAGGATTAAACTTATGCTTAGAACTTGTCCATCACATGGGGTTAATGAATGGACCATATTACACTCTTTTACAATGGTCTAAATTACATGTCTAGAAATATTCTTGATTCTGCTGCTGGAGGTGCGTTTATGGGAAAAACTGTAGAAGCTAAAACATATTGGAGAGCATTTTGCAAAACTATAGTCAATGGCACACTGATAGAGCACCTACTTCATCTAAGAAAGTAAACTCCATAGAAGAAACAAATGATTTGTCATCTAAAATGGACACTATTCTTGCTTTCATTAATAAACAAAATATGAAAATGTGCCTTTGCAAGAACTAGTTGGTAATAATCCTGAAAATATTGATGTCAACTTCATTAGGAACTATGGTAATAATGGGTATGGTAATAACAATTATAATCTTATAATAAACCCCCATATGTCCAAACAAATATGCTACTAGTGGTAATGTTTCTAGTGATTTGGAAAACACCATTAGATCATTTATATCTACTCAAAAGGAGCTTAATAAGGAATTTATATCTAAGTTTGAAAAACAAACTCTTTGTTTGAAAGGGTAGATCAGCTCACTAAGGAAGTTTCCTCATTAAAGAACACCATTATAGCTCAAAAACATGAGGAAACAATTAAATATTGCCAAGAGGTTATAAATAAATCTTGGGAACATATTCATGAGCAAGAGAGAATTGCTAAGGAAACTATTATGGTAATGAAGAAAAGAAGTTGAGAAGTTAAAATGCTTAGTGAAGTCAAGGAACCATTGCTTGACTTAGAAATTGTAGCTTGCATGAATTAATATCTATCTTACAAAAATTTGCAAGTGATCCTTCTATTAATGCTAACCAAGCTGGTTTTGGTTCTTATATTGCTAATCATGTCTTAAAAGAAAAGATTGCTAGGTACAACAAGAGCTATGATACCACCTAAGCTTGGGGATGTATGGATTCCCAAAGTACTGTAACCATTGGAAAAGAGACACACCATGCTATATTGATCTAGGATCTAGTGTCTCTTTTATCTAAAGAACTATATGAAGTACTTGAATTAAAGAATCTTGAAAAATGCTCTATTGAACTTGCACTTGCTGATGATTCCATTAAACATGCTTAGGAAAGTAAGTGATGTTATGGTAGAGTTACATATGATTTGTGCCTGTTGATTTTCTAATCATGGATATGGGGAATAAAACCTCTAGTCCAATTATTCTTGGAAGACCTTTTCTTCGTACCACAGGTGCTATCATTGATTCAAAAGAAGGGAATGTGAAGTTTCAGTTTCCACACAAGAATGCATGGAACACTTCCCAAGGAAGAGGGACACACCAAAGTTCAAGCTCCCTCATGAGCTTCGTCCACTATAAACTATCAAGTAAGAAGCCTAGCTATATGGCTATAAAGAAAGCGCTTTACGGGAGGCAACCCGGTTGTTTTTATTTTGATTTTCTTTGTGTCCTCTTGCTGTAACAAGAGACTTTGTTTTAGTTTAGTTTCTGGAATTTTTAATAAAGTGCCAAGTTTTACCATTTTGGTTTGAAAAAGTTGCTTATAGCATTCGGAGATATTATTCCAGCACGAATCTGTGCACGGTTGATTTTTAATTCTATTCTGTAACTCCGAATGAGCTCATATTTAAACTGTAGAAGCAACTTTTCATCCTCTGTATGCATGAATTTTTCAGAATTTTTGACAAATTTAAGTAGGGTAGAAAAATACGTTTTGCTGCTGCTGTTTTTCTGGACAGATTCTGTCCCATTTTGTTTGATGCATGCTTAGAACTTTTAACTTGAATCTTTTTGATCCAATTGAGTTTATGAGTAGGCATACAACATAATACACTTACTGGACATTCATAAATTTTTGTCTAAGGATTATATGCAGCAAGAAATCTATTTGTTTATCACTACTAATGTCACCCCACAGAAAAGAAATGGGAGAAACGGTGTTTTGAAGTTTTTTCACAGGGATTAGAGGAGATGCACCAAGAGCTATCCAAGGATGGTGAAACCATAAGCTTGGGGATGTGAAGACAACCCACTGGACCAACACACTCTCGGTTTGCACACGTCTAACTTCTGTTTTTCGATCAATGCACTTTATCGCATAAACTTGGAGCGTCTTTTTGTTTGTTTGTTTGTTTTGATTTTTATTTTTGAGAGACCACCACATTATCATTTATATATGAGAGAGCTACTGGAAATTGGGTTGAAATATGTTGGATGCATTATAAGATTGGGAAAAGGGATGTTTGAGTTGATTTTAAAAGATACATATAGTTGCATGATTCATGAGCTTGTTAATGAGTAATAATTTGCAAGTGTTTTATCAAGAGCTATCTTTTATTCATGTTTTGATGCTGAATGTTATTTACTTTGTTTAACATGGATTAGTTAGTTCTATGGACACTCATGCATGCATTTAGACGGTCAACTTTCTCCCTCTTGCTAGCCCAAAAATTCCAACAAGCAAAAACTTGTTTCCAACACCTTCAACCAAAGTTTTTCCAGTGAGTCCACCATATCTACCTATTAGCTTTATGCTATTCCGAGTATGTTTCATGTTATTTTGTATCATTTATACCTCTGAATTAAAATGCTTATGTTGTTGATTGTTATGGGAAAAGTTGGTTATATAGCTCTCACGAACTTGATGCACACTTTATTTTATTGCACTTAATAAACATGACCCATTGTGATTAAAATTATGATGTTATGAGCTTGACAAATGTCTTTGGTTGAGAGTTAGCAGAAATGTGCTGTCACATGGAACGCTTTCAACATTGCACTTCATTATATTAGTTGATGTCATGTACTTTTGTTTATGGATGCTTACCATGGTGAAATAAATGTGGAAATGGAGTAGGTTTAAATGAGTTTGTATAATGGTTAGAGAGACGCCTGGGCCGCTAATCTAAGCCATGCATCATGGTGGAAATTTACTTACATGCTATGGTGAACCTTCTGTGATACACCTTACAATAAAAAGCTATCCAATGGTAAATAAAAAGGGTGTTGAGATTGTTCATTGTTTGTTTGTCTTGTCATTTTGATATGGGCTTGTTCCATATCCTGGGACAAGAGGTACCCCAGTTGACGCTCTTGATGATACTATTTTACTTACAATGATATTTAAATTGAACTTGCTTTGTTTCCGAGTTGAGTAACACATGGAGTAGGTACTCGTATTCAAGGGGCATGAGACTTTCAACCATACTTTGTCAAGCACATTACTCATATTTGCTTTCACTTTAAACTTAATCATTCAAGATGCTATGATAGGGGCAATGAGAGCTTGACACCAAGGATTACCACATTACAATCATTAACTTAAGTAGAGAAGTTCAGAAGTTAGATGAAACTTATTCATTTTACCTCTACTCATATATATCTTTCCAAAGTGTCCACCTTTTATATTCAGATTTCATCTACACTCTATGACCATTGTAGGATGTTCTTACTTATCATTATGCATACTTGGTCCATAGTACTTTTTCATTTATGTTACACTTTGTGAATTATCATTGAACATCCTTACATTGAATATTTGATATCACTTCATAAACTATCTTGCATATTGTTACATCTTATTAAGAATGAACCATTTGACTCTATGTAGCAATAGTAATCATCTTTGATATCCATTGATAGTATTGAAATGCAAAGTCCATGTTAGTTTTATCACCTTCATACTCGAGGACGAGCATGGGTTAAGCTTGGGGATGTTGATGCATGTAAAATGCATACATGAACTTTGCATTATTTTATTCATATTCCATCATATTTGCATCATATAAGGGTTATATCATTGATTTATAATGATTTTGGGAATAATTCACAAGTTCCCTATTTTTCTGGAATTAACCCTGCGCAGGCAGAAAACCCTATTTCTTCCTTTTATGTTTCAGGGACCCAAACGACGTCCAAAAATATAAAAATACAGGCGTCAATATTTTGGAAGGAAGAAGACCTGGGAGCGAAGGAAGCAAACAAACGGAGGTCCGGGCCAAAAGGGGTGGCCCACGCGGCCAGTACTGTAGCCGCGTGGGACCCACCACTTGGCCTCGAGGCTCCGTTGCCGTCGATCTTTCGCCCACGACTCCGTCTTGACCTAAAACCCTATAAAAATAGTCCCCGAGGCTCTTCGGAGGAGCGCCGCAGAAACACAGAAACACGAAACAGAGATCAGGAGCTGCAGATTGGAGGGGAAAACTCCGGCGGGGCGCTGCCGGAGAGGTCTCCACCTCCTCCAACGACATCTCCATCGACTCCATGATGAAGAGGGAGTAGTCCACCCCTGGACTATGGGTTTGTGGAAGTAACTTATGTATCTCTCTCTTGTGCTTCACTAATTAGCACCGTATGAGCTGCCGAACATGATTACGGTCATCTATGTAATACCTTTGTGGTGGATCTTTATGAGTTAATATATGTGTGAGATTGCAATTGTTTTACTTCAGTTATGAAAGTAGATGCATATTATGTACCCCGTTCTTGTTTACTTGTTATGATCAAGCATGTTTATGAGAGCGTGTGAGGGGGAACGTGTGCATTAGATGGAGTAACGGGGGGTGGCTAGTGCGGTGAACGTGAGAGAAAGTTCCGCGATCCACTTGGGTATTTTACCTTACTTTGTTGCCTCACTAGGGATAAAAAGAAATACCTTGCTACCGGAGATGTGGGTGTGACCATGCCACTACTCCATGACTAGATCTAGCATGTTCTTATTTCAACTTCATGTCATGAAACTTATTGCTATGCTCTGATTTATCTTAATACTAAGGTGTTATGATTTAGTTCGCATCTTAGTGGAGTATAAGAGAGATTAATAACCAAAAGATCTCTATGTTAGGACGTGATGCCCATATGATTATAACTTGTCATGAAACTTTGTTGCAATCTCATATGTTAACTTTTGTGTTCCATTGTCCACCACATCATTAAAGAGAGAGTGCATTTGTGAAACCATGAACCCCGGTCCATTTTTAATCATAAGAAACACTTTCCAACAACTTTCATCCACTTTTCATTTTCAGCCATAATTAAATCCGAAAATACAAAAATACTTTTGCATCTTTCATTCATCATATAAAACCCAAAAATATCATTTATCATTGTTTCCATCATCCTTGCATATTTATTTATCATCATTGCATTTTTTATTTATTGTTTTGTATTCATAACTTACTCACACCTTGTGCTTGACAACCACTTGGTGAGGTTGAGGGCACAAAACAATTTATCTTTGTTTGCAGGTTTCCAAGGGAAGGATAAGGAGGTAAAGCTTCCACTACTGATTCCCCGAGAGTTCGATATAAACCCTCGAGTCACCTTCGTGGGGAAAATTGTCTTGCCCGTATACACACTCTGCTATTGGGGTCTCAACCTACGCCTTTGAGGGCTATCAGCACTTTAAGTGTATTTTACCGGACAAGTTTGTTGTCGGTGGCATTATTGCCAAGCTTCCACCTTCGTGGAGCAACTTTGCTACTTCTCTGAAACACAAGAGACAAGAGTTTTCCGTTTCGGATCTCATTGGGTCGCTTGATGTTGAAGAGAAGGCGAGAGCAAAGGATACACGTGCTCGAGTTGTCGAGGCTGGTTCTAGTGCTCATGTGGTACAAAAGAAAAACTACCAGCAGCCCCACAAGCCCAAATTTAACAAGAACAAATCTGGGGGTAGATGCAAGTCTGACGGTAGGCACAAGCCATCACAGTCTACCAACTTCAAGAAGAACAATAATAAGCCGAGGAAGGGATCATGCCATGTTTGCGGTGATCCGAATCACTGGGCACCACGCTATCCTAACCGCCATGAACTGCACACATCTGAGAACAGCGGCAGGACTACCAATGTTGTCATTGGCGACACTGAGATAAAGGAATCTGGGTACGGTATATTTCCTACCATTCTTTCAGTTTGTCATTCCCCTGAATGGTTGATTGACACTGGTGCCAATGTACATGTTTGTGCTGATGCCTCCATGTTTTCTTCTTACCAGGTCACAGGGACTTCTCCCGTGCTGATGGGGAACAATTCACATGCTTCTGTTCGTGGTGTTGGTACGGTCGATCTGAAGTTTACTTCGGGGAAGACCGTGCGCCTGAAGAACGTTCATCATGTGCCCTCCATCAATAAGAATCTCGTCAGCGGATCACTTCTGTGTCGAGATGGTTATAAGTTGGTTTTCGAGTCCAATAAAGTTGTAATATCTAAGTATGGACAATTTGTTGGTAAAGGCTATGAGTGCGGAGGCTTGTTCCGCCTATCTTTGTCAGATGTTTGCACCAAAGTTATTAATCATATTTGTCACGAATTTGAGTATAATGATTGGCATTCACGACTTTGTCATATTAACTTTGGTTGCATGACGCGGCTAGCTAATTTGGATTTAATTCCGAAATTCACTGCTATTAAAGGTTCCAAGTGTCAAGTGTGTGTGCAAGATAAGCAACCTCGCAAGTCTCATACGGCTGCGTAGGCAAGAGACTTGGCACCACTAGAACTTATACATTCAGATCTTTATGAGATGAATGGTGTGTTGACAAAAGGCGGAAAGAAATATTTTATGAAGCTTATTGATGACTCCACTAGATATTGTTATGTGTATTTTCTGAAAACAAAAGATAAGGCTTTAAACTACTTCAAAAACTATAAAACTGAAGCAGAGAACCAACTTGATTGAAAAATTAAAAGGCTAAGGTCTGATCGTGGTGGAGAGTATTTTTCCAATGAGTTTGATTCATTTTGTGCGGAACATGGTATAATCCATGAGAGGACGCCTCCCTACTCGCCTCAGTCAAATGGAGTGGCTGAAAGAAAGAACCGAACTCTAACTGATTTGGTTAACGCCATGTTAGACACTTCGGGTCTGTCTCAGGCATGAAGGGGGGAGGCTCTATTGACAGCTTGTCATGTCCTAAACCGAGTTCCCATAAAAGATAAAACTGTTTCTCCATTTGAGGAATGGGAAAGGAAAAAGTTGAAACTCTCTTACTTACGTGCTTGGGGTTGTTTGGCGAAAGTCAATATTCCAATTCCCAAGAAGCGCAAGCTTGGACCAAAAACGTGGATTGTGTTCTTCTGGGCTACGCTTTTCATAGCGTTGGTTATAGATTTTTGGTAGTAAAATCTGAAGTATCCGACGTTCAAGTTGGTATGATTATGGAGTCGAAGGATGCGGCTTTCTTTGAGAATATCTTTCCCATGAAGGGTATGCCTAGCTCATCAAATCAGGAGATACCTAGCACATCTAGTCAAGAATTAGCTGTTATTCCTGAACCTACCATTTTGATAGAACACATTGATAATCCTGTGAAGGATGACAATGAAGTTCCTGTTAGGAGCAAGAGACGGAGGACTGCCAAGTCCTTTGGTGATGATTTCATTGTGTACCTTGTGGATGACACACCCAGTACCATTTCAGAAGCTTATGCATCTCTTGATGCTGACTACTGCAAGGAAGCTATCCGTAGCGAGATGGATTCCATCTTGGCTAACGAAACCTGGGAAATCACTGATCGTCCTTATGGGTGTAAACCTGTAGGATGTAAGTGGGTGTTCAAGAAAAATCTTAGGCCCGATGGTACTATTGAGAAGTACAAGGCGCGGCTTGTGGCCAAGGGTTATACCCAGAAAGAAGGTGAAGACTTCTTTGACACTTACTCACCTGTGGCTAGACTGACGACGATTCGTGTGCTACTTTCGTTGGCTGCCTCACATGGTCTTCTCGTTCATCAAATGGACGTTAAGACAGCTTTCCTAAATGGAGAGTTAGACGAGAAAATTTACATGGATCAGCCAGATGGATTTGTAGTACCTGGTCAGGAAGCAAAGGTGTGCAAGCTGTTGAAGTCCTTATATGGTCTTAACCAAGCTCCTAAGCAATGGTACAAAAAGTTTGAAAGAACTTTAACTGCTGCAGGTTTCGTTGTAAATGAATCTGATAAGTGTGTGTACTATCGCCATGGTGGGGGCGAGGGAGTTATTCTCTGTCTATATGTCGATGACATACTGATCTTCGGGACCAACCTTGATTTAATCAAGGAGGTTAAGGATTTATTGTCTCGTTGCTTTGCGATGAAGGATCTAGGAGTAGCTGATGTTATCTTGAACATCAAGCTGTTGAGAGATGGTGATGGTGGGATTACACTGCTTCAGTCTCACTATGTGGAAAAGATCTTGAGTCGTTTCGGGTATGACGACTGCAAGCCTTCTCCGACACCATATGATCCTAGTGTGTTGCTTCGAAAGAATCAACAGATTGCTAGAGATCAACTGAGATATTCTCAGATAATTGGCTCGCTTATGTATTTGGCTTGTGCCACGAGGCCTGACATCTCCTTTGCTGTTAGCAAGTTGAGCCGGTTTGTTTCTAATCTGGGAGATGATCATTGGCATGCTCTTGAGAGAGTTATGCGTTATTTAAAAGGCAATGCGAGCTATAGAATTCACTACTCTGGGTATCCGAGGGTACTGGAGGGTTATAGTGATTCAAACTGGATATCTGATACTGATGAGATTAAGGCCACGAGTGGTTATGTGTTTACACTCGGTGGTGGAGCTGTTTCCTGGAAGTCTTGCAAGCAGACCATCTTAACGAGGTCAACTATGGAAGCAGAACTCACAGCGTTGGACACAGCCACTGTTGAAGCAGAGTGGCTTCGAGAGCTTTTGATGGACTAGCCTGTGGTTGAAAAACCAATACCCACTATTCTTATGAACTGTGATAATCAAACTGTGATACACAAGATTAACAGTTCTAAGGATAATATGAAGTTATCAAGGCATGTGAAGAGGTGATTGAAATATGTCCGAAAATTAAAGAACTCCGGAGTTATTGCGTTGGATTATATCCAAACATCTAAGAATTTGGCAGATCCCTTCATAAAGGGTCTATCACGTAATGTGATAGATAATGCATCGAGGGAGATGGGTTTGAGACCCACGGTATGAGTTGCCCACAGTGGTAAACCACTCTATGTGATCGGAGATCCCGTGAAGTAGAAGTGGGTGACAAGTTGTTGGACAGCTGAGAGGAGAGTATCCTTATATTTTACTATCCCACTTCGTGAAGATGCAATACTCTCCTGATCTGCATGGCAGGTTGATATTTATCTTAATTTGTTCCAAGCGGCTCACTTATGTAAGCGGAGATGTTGTCATGCAGAGCATCTCTTGAGGAATACACCTATATGAGTCTGACTGTTAAACGTCGCAGTGTATGAGAATTGGGTGTTCTCTAGTAAACTCATGAAAGGTATTGGAGTATGACGCATAAGCTCCACCCGCGGGGAAGCCTTGCGGTAGCCCAGTATCGGTTAAGTATTTGTGTGAAACTAGATTTGTAGCAAACTTGTAGTTCAAGGCCTAGTCCACTATTCAAGTTGCGGTCTAACGTAGCATAAGTTCTAAGTGGTGTTCAACTTAACAGTCTCCACTACACCGGTATATAAAACAATGTTTTGCAACAAAAGTGGTATAATGTGCCAATGAGACTTTGTGGGAGATTGCTGAAATTTGGTGTTGGACTATACTTGGGCCACAGCCTAAAAGCCCAACTACTAAATTCGAAATTCCCATTTGGCCCATCTATTTAAATGGCTGTGTGTGTACGTGAGTAAAGTTTAGTCCCATACTGCTAGTTGGGAGTGAGCTACACCACTTTATATAGTGGGATGTTTCACTACTAGTATGAGATGTTAGTTGTGAAGAGAAAGGAGGTGCTCCACACGCACGCTCCTCCTCCTCGCTCGCCTCGCCACGCCTCGCCTCGTCACGACGCGTCGCGGGTTGCGGCAATGAGCCGAGCCGATGCCTATATTTTTGCAGTCCGGAAAAAACTTAATGAGTCATTAAATAAAAATTAACGGACACGTTGATTACATTGCCGTTTCTGATTCCTTAATCGTGGGGCAGTTACCTGACTTGATTGTGGGATTGAACGCCCTACCTGAACCGCACTATATACGGACCACCTTGGCGATTCCTGCTATACACGCAACACATGGTCTCTCGCCGTTCCACTTCCAGAACATTGCGCCACCGTCTTCCAAGTCTTCTCCATCCCGTCTTCCGGCGTGCACCGGTTGAAGGGACAGTAGGCCTCCGGAACCTCGCCTCTTGTGATCCTGTACGGGAGAGGGGCGATCAGGTTTTTGGGGAGCGCACTTGCGCGACTACTGGCTTCGAGTTCTTCCCCAACGACGACTTTTTCCCCGACATCGCCAATCTCTACATCGACGACATGGGCGACGCCAACGGTTCCGCCGCTGCCGCTGCTGCTCCACCGTATGACTTCATCATCTTTCTGTTTGATATGCTGTTAGAGTTTCTGCTTGTTATAGTTGATCTAGATTCATTCTGCTTATCTGCTGTTTTAGTAGACCGCATGATTAGTTTAATTTCTATTATTCTAGTCATGATTTGTTTACTGTTTTCGCGAATTAAATCATATGCAAAATTGCTTATATTTTCAACATATGGCATATATCTCAAAGAGAAATGCTACCTGCAATTGGAAAGTTACGAGATAGGGAGCAGGCGAAAAAATGGGAATAGCCGGTCTGTAGCTAGCTATGCGGATGATATTGCCATTTGCACGAAAGAAGCAGTAATTGGTTTAGTCCGGTGTCACGTAGGTCATGCGCTACGTACATTCATTAGTAGTGGAGACGCAAGAAGGAGGGGTGTTTGTGTTTGAGACCAAAGCGCATGATTTGAGGCAATTAATAATCTCTAAAGACTCGACCCGCCGACTCAGTCTATCGAAGGTGTTCATAGGGGTAGGGTGTGCGTGCGTGCTTTCATAGGGTGAGTGTGTGCACGTGTATATGAACGCTTGCGTTGTACTGTGTTTAGAAAAAAAACTCTAAAAACATTGTCCGTCTCACATTTAATCGATCAATCACACACTTGGCTGTCACCTATAATGCGACGGCCACATGCATGCTGCACGTTACGTATTATGTCAGTATACATACTATCACAAACAAATATTGCAAATCTGCAATTGAGAAGATAATAAACCAAAAACAACAGACGGGTCGCGCCCGTCTCCCCTCCTTCGTCCCTAAGAGGAGAGGCGATTTTCTGAAACCCGCCGGGTCAACCCACCTCGCCGCCGCGGATCCGGCCGTTTCCTCCCCTCCGCCGGCTGCTTCGGCAGCGGGAGGGTGGGGGAACGCCGGATCTCGGTGTGTACATAGTGTAGGGTTAGCTGGGCTCGTTGCCGGCGGCGCTCTGGAGGCGGGGGTGCGGCTGGTGGTGGTGGTTTTGGTGGCGGTGCTCCTCCCCTTCGCCGGCGGTGTTCTTCGGAGCCTCGTCGTGGAGCGGCCGTCTCCTTCGTGCTCGCAGCCCCTGGGGGCTGCCGTGCGCGTCTTCCCCGACCCCCGGCTGGATCCGAGGCGACGGATCTGGTGGCTGGGGTCGCGGGCGGATCCTTGGGCTCGTCAAGTTCTTCATCTTCTTCCGGCAACGGCGACGATGGCGGCCGAGGCAGGGTGGTTCGGAGGGGCGCGGGGGGCGCTCGCCGGGTCGTTCATCGACAACAGCTCCGCCGCGGCGCGGCGGACGGTCACGGCGGCGTCCTTCATAGGGCAAAGTCTTCCCTGGCAGCGGCAAGACGGCGGCTGGTCATCCTCGTCTCCGGCGACGGCGGCGGTGAAGTTCTCGAAGCTTCTGGATCCTTTTCCCCTTCGTGTTGTTCTTACTTCGTTTCTTGTCTGTGTACTGTGTATGTGGACGGCTGTTGAATATACGGAGGTTTGGATGTGTCAAAAAAAATTGAGAAGATAATTACTCTGCAATGGGGTTTGTTCAAAATAATCTGTAAAAGGCAAGGAAGGAGTGCATGCAACGTTGGTGGTGCTACATGCATGACGTAGCTGAGAATCTCTTTAGCGCAGTGACTCGATTTGTTTCTCACGCCAAAATGAACTAACCCATGAGACTGATGTGTAGGCCAGCCAGTACGGTGGGACAAGATGTCAGCGGTATAGCCATCACACGAACCGTACCAGTGTGTTGATTTGCCTCGAAGGCGTCGCCGCGCTTGCTTTATTAAGACTAACCACCCCGGTTGGCTGCGTTCATCGCCTCCGATCTCCGTGCCGCGGCACACCGCATGCACCGCACTGAGTGGCAGCAGAGGTGAGCCCGTAGAAGTCGCACCTTCTTTCTTGCCAAAAATATCTCGGTCATGTCCAGTCTTATGTCCTGGTTTCCTTCGGTTCGAATCGATCGGCCGGTTGTTCAAGCTGCGTTAGATGATTGCTTATACTTGCTGAAATATGGTTCCGTATACTCGTGCGAATCGGCGTGAGATTGGGCTTCTACTCCTTGCAAAAGTTACGGGAGAAGGTGCATGTATATCCTCGTTGCATCCGTCTGCGTATACTCTGCTTGTGGTAGGGTCGTTCCAACTAAATTTTATACGCGAAGCAATTTAAAGTAAATATAGTTATACTAAACTTTAATACTTTCTTAATTTTTTCATCATATTGTGGTTCTAACAAATACATGCTGTATATTATTTAGTTAGCATCGTTAAGGATACAATAATTTTGTTTTCCGTTATAAACTTTGAATGTGTATCATTGAAACTTTACCTGAGTTGCATATTTTTATTTTCTTTCTGAGATATTACCCTTGTCAAGATGAAAAACAACTTACATTTGGAAACGAAATAAGGAAAAACACACACCTCCTTGATTTTTTTTTACAATTAAAGAATTATGTAAAGTATGTATGTTATTGTGTGAATGTTGTTCTCTATTTTTAATATTATTAATATATTGGTAGAGACTCCAAAATATATAGCCTAAGAACTATCTTAATAGAGAGGTGTAGTGTATGGTTATGTAAGCAAATATGCAGAAATTTTGGAGTATAAATTGAATGGTTGGCACTACTATTTTCCATAATCAAATGTGTGCCTTACGGTTTGCAATGGATTGGTAATAAAATGATCATATGTTGAAGATTTACACTTGTTGTTGAGGTAGCATTGGATATATCAACGACAAACATAAATTAATATGAGTTAACTTTGAAGACAAAAAATTTAATTATTGTCTATGCTCGCCACAAATGCCCATGTTAGTTTTTCATAGGAAGTTATGCATGAAATTAAAAAATGCAAATGTATCCACGAAACATTTAATATGACATGTGTAAGGCATCCATAAGACATATTCGCAGAAAAATTAAACTTGTCACAACCTAATTGGTTGTTCTTACGTGCTACATTATATTGGTCTGGTGTGTAATGATTTATGCGAACTAAGGTCAAATTTATATTATATATAAGTAATCAATATTGTTTATATGTGACAAATAATAGTATCAGAGTTAGAAAAATAGTTCAGTATTTTAGGCCCGCCTCCTTTTGGGGCACGGGGCACTCGCCCAGTTTGCCTGACCAAGGGCTCTGACCACACCAGCGACATGGACAATGAGAATGGGCAGACCGGAGATTCTCTGCAGAAGTCCTCCAACGACGCCTCAACCTCAGCTCACAAGGACGACCGCGAGAAGGAGGCTGTTGGCAGCGGTGATGCGCCCAACGAAACATTGTCGGTGCTAGCAGCACCTGAGGCCACTCCATCGGCATCAGAGGCCGCTCCACCAGCCCCAGCAACACCTAAGGCCACTCCACCGGCATTAGAGGCCGAGATCATGGAGGAGGACGCTCCACCGGCGCTAGCAGCACCTGACGCCACTCCACCGGCATCCAGTGGTGGGCCCACTTCAATTCAAGGGTATTCAATAGGGTACCCAGAATTTTTGACCAAAAATTATGTATATAAAGTACATAATACACATATAATGAAAAAAATACGAATATAGGAGAGGAGGCAGAGTATACAGCCCAAAATGCCACCTCCTTGCTACTCTAGATGATCTAGTTAGATATTGTGGCCCAACTAGTTCTATCGCTCAGATCAGGTTCTTTTTGCCAAAAATGGCCCCTGGCCTGAACTAAAGCCAAGTGTGCCCCCCTACGAAACTATTTTCAGACCTGGCCCCTGAGCTCGGCGCCAACGTTGTGCAGCTGGGCGCCATTGTCCCTGGCGCCGACCTAACTTTGGCGCTACACTCATCTGGCGCCGTCCTGCACAACATCGGCGCCGACCTCCTTGGCATGGAGATGAGGGATCAGATCTGAAAATGGTTTCGCATGGGGCCAAATTTAGCATTAGTGCCGGTGTCCTTTCTTGGCAAAAAAAAAAATACTCACAACAGACAGCATCTAAAACTTCTTTGTCTATCCGCATTGCTCCGTCGCTCATCATATCATCCTCCCGAATTCCTGAATCTCCTAGGCCCCAATTTCCTATAAATTGTAAGCTTTCCAATCGTTTTGACATTTTTCTTATGTGATACAATTCGTAATTATTATTTTTTAGATAATAGGAAATAGATTGCCCATCTTTGAATTAACAAAGCCCCAGAGTTTTAGCGGCAAGTACATCATGTGGACAAATACATTACAGGCAACAGTAAACACAAGCAAACATAAGATAAACAATAAAAATTACAGCATGAGCCGCCTATGCCACAGACTAACATTGGTAATTATTAGATGTCGAACAATTTCAAGTTATGATATGTTCTATGAATATATGTTACTATGCTGAATTTGTGTCATATCTTGTATATAGTATACATTTAGAACTATACGATGCAATAATCAATTATACATGTCAAAACTAGATTTAATTTTTTTAGGGCCATTCAATTTTTTGAATAAACTGTCTCAAAATTCTGGGCCGACCGCTGCCGGCATCAGAGGCCTGAGTCGTGGAGGAGGCCGTTCGCCGCCACCATCAAACATGGAGTAGGCACATTGGGGTCGCATTCGTGTCAAATCATCATTTTGTCGTGTCGAAATTGTGCTTCATGTACTTCATTTCAATCCGTCTGAAAATCATGTACGGTAGACTCTGTGCTAAGTCTCTGCTTTGAACAAAAAAAGAATGGATTAAAAGAAGAAGGAGAAAACGAATGTCCATCCGCCGATAAGTGTACATCTAGTTTTTATTTAAGTCAAACTCATTAAAATTTGACCAACTTTATTGGAAAAAGTAACAGTATTTACGGGACGTTGTTTCAAATTATGCCAATTTGGTGTGATTTATGTTGCTTCCATTTTATACTAAGATTGGTCAAAATTTTACAATTTTGACTTAGGATGAAAGCTAGAAGTAAAGGCAGTCCACCAGCGCCGACGCCGTCGTCGGCAGCATCATGGCGAACGAGGTCGCCGTGTCGGCGGCGTCACAGGGTGCACGCATTTTGAGGTCCAGCTCCAGGAGACACTTCTCCTTCCCGCAGATCACCGCCGCCGCCCTCACGTCGTCCACCGGCACGAGCGGCCGGCGCCGGCGCATGTGCCCGCCGAGCGCCTGCCCGGACGCGAACTCCGCGCCGCAAACGCCGCACTCGTGCGCCCTCCCCTGCTGCTGGTGGTGCCCCGACGCCGACGCACCGATCGTGCCGCGGGTCGCTGTGGCTAGTCCTGCGTGCTTGGGCGGTGTCGCCGGGATCGCCAGAACCGCTGGATCGGTGGCTGCGTGCGCCGCCGGCGAACGGGACTGCGAACGCTCGTTGGAGGCCGTCGTGGTCGTGGGTGGGAGGAGGCGGGGCTTCTTGTGGCTGGTGCGTGGCATCCGAGCGCCTGAAGGCGGCTGCCGCACGTCCTGCACTCATACACGAACTTCCCGTACGCCGGGCGACGGCTCTGGAACCTGCCCTCCTTCGCCGTAGAACCAGCGTTGTCCGGAGACACCACCATCGCAACCACGATCGACGACGACTCGACAAGGGCGGTCGGCCCGGGTGCTGCTGGCAAGGAGCATGAGGCAGAGCGCCATGTCCTCCTCCTCCTCCTCGGCGACGCACTCCGCGCCACCAATCGTTCCGCCAACGAGGACCGACGACGACAACTCCACCTCCGTGCCGGCCATGATCACCAGGGACGCTGCGGCGTGTACGCGCTGCCGCTTGCCCTTGCAGACGACGACCAGCGCGTGGGGGCCGCCGCGCCGGCTTCCTGCCCCGTCGATCAGCTGAGTGCGCTTATAGTTGGGGTGGGTTTTTGACTTGGGCAATTACTGCGGGTTGTGCATTAGCACTAGTCCCATGTTCCCCCCTGTATGGTTGGGTTACATCCTACTCCCTCCGACTTTCATTTGTGCAAATGTAGATATATCTATACATGTAACATGTATAGATATATCCACTTTTAGACAAATATGATTCATCTAATTTAGAACGGAGGGAGTAGTACACAACAATTTTAATCCTGCCGACTGAAAAATGGCACAGCTTAAATGAACATGCATATTATGCACTAGCTCGATGCTGAAATTAGTAACACTAGTTCAGGTCACATCACATCAAAAGCGTCCAATTTTGATTAAGAACGCTAGCTTGTATGCTTGCAGTAGACATGGAGGGGGGAAATATGTAGACCCCAATTTTTTCGGTAATCAGCAGTCTGCACAAGAATGTGCATCTATGGAAATAGTAATCAGCGCATACAGCTCCACAACTCGGCCAATCCCAAAAGAACGGATTACTGTAATTCCGAAGCCGTCAACGAGGACGCCAGAGATCAAAATGCATCATGTCGCACCACCACAAGCACGAGAAACCTGTTGTCCGATGTTTTCTCC
This sequence comes from Poa pratensis, assembly GCA_947311845.1. Lineage (NCBI taxonomy): Eukaryota > Viridiplantae > Streptophyta > Magnoliopsida > Poales > Poaceae > Poa > Poa pratensis. The sequence goes on along the minus strand of CAMZMU010000091.1, from coordinate 30,570,616 downwards.
GAATCAAGCTTTCTTGGGGTCAGAGCTTTCGCTTGCCAAGTCGTCGAGAAACTTGTTGCACGTATTCATGGCGCGGGCATTGAGCAGGCTGTGGTTCCAGAGCTTGATCATGACAAGTCGCCAGCACCTGTTCATCGAGCGTAAAAATTTATAAATCAACACCCACGGGCATGTGGTGTGAGCTGTTCATAGGAAAAAAAATTAAAGCAGACGTTTACCATCGTAGAGCAGGGTTGTGCACGAGTTCCTGTCCGTGCTGCCGAGAGAACGCGTCGCAAGCCCAGGGTATGTGACCATCAGCTAGTACCCTGCAATTGACCTTTACAGGATGAAAACCGGAATATGTATTTCCAAAATTCAAGACAACAGACTGTAGCACGACTAGTAGTTCACTGGCTCCAGGATACTTCAATGTACCACATAACATCCAGGACAATGATTGAATACCATAGCTACGTATATAGCAAAATAAAGCAGAATGGAGCATGACTATAAGTTCCAGTGGCTGTTAGCTACAAAAAGAATGCAACGAAAATCATAATTTAAATTTTCAAGTGAAGTATCCATCATTTGGACAATTTGGGGCTTTCTGTGCCGTCCATTTCGGTAAGATTCGAGGAGTTACTTCAAAGTTTATGATTTTACATGGAGCAGCCTAACGCTCTATGACTTCTATCCAGTCACAGAAGGATACAGCTGTGACTATATATCAGCATTCAGTAATCCAAATTGACTTGGCAAAACTCAGCAAAAATTTGGTTAATCTGTCGATACCTACCAGGAAACTACCTAGTCCTTGTATATATTTTTTCATTTGAGCAAGAGTTGCTTTATAGGAATAAAAAATTGCTAAAACACGACTAGTCAGTAAAAACTATCAGAGTTGGTTCACCAAAGCCCATGCTGTGTACCACCGACAATAATAGATAGTTGCAGCAGGTCAATCTCTCCTATGTACCGTATCGCGACAGGCAGAACTAAGAAGGAAATGTCGGGGATAGGCCTGACCTTTGTTTTCGAACAAATGAATTCCACATATGCATAATACGCTTCTCGTCCTTTGTAACATCAGAAAAACCATCAAGCATCTGCCATTTATTCAGCATATTTAGATAACCAGGATCAATTATTTATACAGGTGAATGTGGAAGCCTGCAAACTATTCCAAGTTTGAGCACAGCACAAAGATAGTCGCATCTTACCGTCATATCTTCCAGGTCAGCGATGTCATCATCAATTTCGTCTTCACTGTCATGATCTGCCAAAACGTCTTTTAGTTCCATTCTCTAGAAAATGTAAAACCCCAGTCAAGCTAAATTTCAGTTGCAGGGCGTAAAATCACACAATACAAATGAGTATATTATTATGATCTTACAAAATAAAACATCAGTGGAGATGGTCGAATCATAAATAAATAAATAAATAAAAAGCAGATGAAAGAAATATAGCAAGACAATTGGAATGTCTAGTGAAGAACAATGTCAAATAACAAAACTACCACTAACAATACCATAAATATTATTATTAACAAGTGAAAAAATGACTAAATTTCATCCTGAAGATAAACTGACGTCAGCAAGCTTACATACATCTTGAGTCTTCACATGCTTCATCTAGAAATATCATTGTTGGCCATTAAACTTGTAGATATATAAGTCAAAATCTGATAATGTAGGCAAATGATAGCATACTAGTAAGATTGCCACCTAGTATGTACTACAGTACTAGTAGATGTAAAGGATATAGCCCACCCCTAATGCACACTGTACAGCTACAATGCTATCACGTAGTCACTATGCTAGGTGAACTTTCTTGGAGGATATTCTTTTCAAATGATTGTTTTGTCTTTTACTTATTTCACTTAAGTATAGCAGTAAAGGGAACAAAGACTACCACTTTCCACCTCAATACTTCAGATCTCTACTAAAAATCAGCGATGAAATAATAGAAACAAAGGTTCAACTTTCCCACAAGTAATATACACCTGAAATAGCATCAGGTAGTCATCAAATGAAGTGTAAATCTAATATTTAAATATCCTCCACGTTTGCAGGAAATATGTTGCAGGCATAAATGTGTGTTTCAACAGGTACATGCGAACACAGAAATGACTTAGTTTGCAACAAGCATACACAAGCATGCTCAATCGCATACACAAAAGATAGCTGGGTCTCATCCCAGTCTAGCTATCAGCGGTTTCACGAGTAGCGAACGGTTCCACTTCTATAAATACGGGCCTTTACTTCGGAGCGCCCGCTCACGCTTCGCTGACCTGTCATGGGCTTCTATCAAGTACTGGAGGCAAGCTCGTCAACTAGTACATAGCCATAGCATAGCTATGATGAGTCCAAGGTTTACGCATCCTATTTTCGCCTGCATATCTTCTCAATCAGCTTCCGAACAAGACGACCCAGCGCAACACTACGCCCTATTGCAAGCGTTGTAAACAATATATTAGGAAAGTGAGGCAAGCAAGCTCACGTAACTACATTCACATTTGCATGATTGTAATCACCTGCGCCTTCTGAGAATGGTAGAACTCATGTGTTTGCAGCAGTACACGACTGCCAGATGATATAAGCACAGCAAACAAGTTAGTTGTACAACTTCTATCAAAAGAGCCTCAAAATACAATTAAATGGAAAGTAACAGGACATGAAGAACATAAACAGAATGGACTACTTTCTGGGGTCAGCACGATCAACAGAGAGCTTCCTTGTCTTCCCAAACTGTTGAACTGCTGGTGTAGAATGATTGCTACTATGTAATGTGGGATGAGAACCAATTGAAGCTTGTGGCGCAGGAAGCCCTGAAAATATAGGCAACGTCAGGAAAATCCCTGAAAATTCCAGGTAACATCAGGAAGAAAATATGCAACAGATTTCAGGCAAAATACGAATCAGTTGTCCCCCCGAATAAGGAAAAGAAGGCGGAAATGGGGACAGGACATCCTGACACTGAGAGTAGCAGAGCATAAGAAAACAGAAATCCAGGCAATACTGTACGTTTTCCTCTGCATTGCTAGCAGAATTATAATGACAAATCAACAAAAAACTAGTTTACCCAACAGTAGCTAGTCAGGTTACCATATTATCAAATCAACACTGAGGTAACCTAGCATGCAGTGTATTGAGTGATTATAAAGTTACTTATGCATAACGTAGTCCAAGAAAAAATATCAACTAAAGTTGAAAACTCAAAGGAGACAAATGTCCAATTGAAGGATGCAAGCTGTTCCATCAGTTTAACAAGCTGACATTAGTTCATCATGGTGACATGGAATACAAAATAAATAAAAAATATGCCACCGACTATTGAGTGTAATCCCAATCTGCCAGAGAAGTTCTCTTCAGTGCTACCCATTTCCAAAACCTTGAACAAATTCCCCACAACCATCCGTGCCCCATCCAACTTCTGTTAAGTGGATCGCTAAGCGAACATACTGCCCTTCTGTGGCCAACTCACTAGCACAAGGAAAAAAAGGTGCCATGCCTCGTCGCTGCACACCATTAGCACAAGTGAAAACACGGCAAGCACTGGCTCCATTGAGCCGCCATGAATTCATCGTCACACGCCTAGACCTTGCTACTGTGTGCTTCCGTCCTCACGCTTCCATGATGGGGGACGCAGATGCTGCCATGTAGTAAGTTGTTCGGAGGTTGATGTGGGATTCGAAACGGGTGAGGGAAGAAGAACAAACATTTGGGTCCGTAATCTGACAGGATTCTCGAGGGGCAGATAGCCATTTCAGCAAAAAAACACTTAGGGGGAGTTGGCGACAACGGGGCTGACGACAGTGGAAAATAAGGGTAAAGTTTTAGACATGTATTGGCACTGAAAGATAGATTTTATTTTTGAGAAACTGAGGATCCTGTAAAAATTCGATGGCATATAATTTCTTTTCTCTGAGGAAAACACATCAAACATGATAAGAAATGTGAAACATTTCAACCCACTAATAAAGGATGAAGGATCAGAGATACTATGTTTTCTTTTGAGTAGTTTGTTTAATATGCCAAGAGCCCATAAGATGTGAAATGTACCATCTCAGATCCTTTATGGGCATCTTTATATGATCCTGATTCTGTAGTATGTGAGTATGTGCATGTACATTACCCATATTTCCAGGCGATCTTGATTCCACATTATCTTTGTCCACAGGAACAGTCTTTAGATGTGCTTGTACATGTTTGGTCTTCACGATTGTTGATTCTAATCTTCTACACCTCTTCTTAAACCTTGATCTGATAGAACACAGTTAGGCAAATCGAGGGGAGAATTTGGCATTGTTAAAAGTAATGGAGTATGAGCACACCGGTAGAAAAATACTCTCCCGCTTCGTTCATCTCCTGCAGTAGTTAGAAGCTGAAAATTGAACAGAAAATTAGTGTTCCCAAATTAAAGTAGTATTTTGATGAAAATGCAGCCCAGATCATGTAGGGCTGGATTCCGTCCAATCTAGCAAGACCCTTGCTTTTTGAATTCAGAGGAAACAAAACAAAGCAAGGATCAACAATGAGATTGCATTAGTGTAATATCCATAGACATGTTATACTTGAAAGTTGAAACACTAGTAAAGTACTGGATTCAGTGACAACATCTCCAAATATACTAACATTTTATTTATCAGTACGTTTGACATCCTTCACCACAACTTACCTCTGCTCTCCTGGCATCACTCTTCAGACTAACAATAACAGCTTGGTAGTCTTCAGATACCTGTATCGACAAGAAAATATAACTAATTATCAAACATGTGTGATTGAATTAGATTTTGCAATTGAGATTTCAGAGGATAACAAACCCAGAACTCAAAGTGGAATAGGTCATGTGATGAGGTTAAATGACATTCCAGACCCTAGTACCACAAAAAAGAATCACAATATGAGATATGGCTTGATTAAACAAAAACAAAAGGCTATTGGTTTAAACAAAAGGGTTTAGTGCACCTGAGGAGAAAGAAAACAAAAACTAAATTTCCCCACTAGAAAAGAGAAACATCAATGTTACAGTGCAAATAAATAAATAAAAATCCTTAATAATAAATTTAGGCAGGTGAGATGATCTTTAGAAACAACGCTTAGCAGCAAACAGAAATATATAACGACAGATAAAATAAGACATTTTGCTTCATATTTTACCTTGAAGCTTCCACACTGTACCAAGCAGAAGGAGCAAGAAAAATCTTCCGTAACTGGTAAGAAGGAATAAACATATCAATAAGAAACAGGATCCCGTATCCCGTGATAGTGAAGAATAATAAAACTATCTAGGCTAAAATATATCCGTTATAGTGATGCATAGCTGAAGTAAAATAGGTAACTCCTCGCGACAAAAGAAGTAAAACAGGAAACTAAACTCTGGACCTTGACCATGACCATGAACAGCAGTCAAAGAAAGTAGCAACATATGTCAATGCAGATCTAGCCTGATGTCAGAAAGATGAACAATACACAAGAGATGACACCTGGAAAAAAAATGAAACTAGGCTTGTAGTGAGCAAACCTTCGGTTCGTAGCAACTTTTTGCAGTGCTTGTAGTTAAAGAGCACATTGCCTGTTCTTAACCTGTAGAATCAATATTCGCAGTAAAATTGGTTACATCCAATATGAAATGTCTTTGACAAAAATTGGAACTCAGCTACTCAAGCAAGTTGCAAACATGCAATAAGTAGAGGCCTCTTGTAACCCATGGCCAGGTCCAACCAGGTTCAGGATAGATCGACTTCTGCCTGGCTGCATGCACTCAATGCTATATAAGAGCCCCCTTCCCGAGTACCAAGTACCAGTCTGAAAGCGTAAAATATGAAATTGGTGTTTGTAACTCGCATACTTCCGGTAGATAAGATTCACGTTGACACCCTTGCAAGCCATCCAATCGCCACATAAAATTGTTAGCCATCAGTGAGGCCAGATCACAACGACCATGGAAAATGTGAGAATATATCATTCCTGCAAAATGGTGATAGCCTGCGTGGTTTTCCACCTGTCTTACAATTTTAGCTTGTTTTCATGCCCAAATTTGGTGCATGAGATAGGTAAGAAATTAGCTAATTCAATGTAGTAAATTGTATTCCAGGTCTTTTGTCACTGATATTTCCACGTGGAAGTGAATTTTTCTCAATATGGTTCATTTATTCAAGTGTTACATCATTTATTGTAAGATGGTATCTTCTCATCATTTATCAGATTTTCAGTAGAAAGTTGGTCCATGTGTGAGTACAGATCATAAAATGTGCATCATCAATTGGCTAGATGAAAATTAGCATGGAAACTGAAAGAATAGATTGTTCGTGCAAAACATGATAGCCTGCTTGCTTAGCTATTTTGCACATTTTTTAATTTCAGATCAGTGCATTGACAGTACACACAGAAGAACTGGTAGCCCTTTTACCAGGAAGGAAAAAACAAAAGAGACCGGAGATTAACAAAGCAGATTTGGGCGGACTTCTGCAGTCAGGAAAGGTAAACTCGCTGTAGCTGCTACAGTACCCGAATCACTATGGAAGAGTAAATGTCACACGCTTTTCAAAATGTCAACAAATTCCGACAAAAAAAATCAAGCGTACATCTCAACATTCTATGTTCTCGCGAAGTGTTTCACGAAAAATTGACATTTTTTGTGTCGTGTGTAAAAAAGACAAAATTCGGTGCTAAAGAAGGCTTTTCACGAGGCATTTTTTGTGTTTTTTACATAGGCCATAACAAATGTCGGTTTTCTGTGAAACTTGGTGTGCACACATAAATGTTGAGATGTAGGCGCCAAATTTTTTGTCAGAAATTTTGGACATTTCGAAATGTTTTTTTCCAGTGGCAGGGGCATATGATCCCATGTGCCAAAGTGGATTTCACGTATCACTAGTTACTATCAAATGCAACCCAAGCCAGAAAAAAACATCTTATAAGCTGTCTGTTGGCACGATTTTTCAAAGCAAAACACTTGCAATCTATTCAACCTAGTCAATACGGATACTTTCAGGCCAGGCCACCTAAGGACAGCATCTAATGATTTGCAGCTCCTTCTCATGATAGTCCGAAGAGCAAATAAAATCTCACGTTTGAGATATAAAGCAAATAAGCATTAACAAGAACATGCATTTTCTATAATGACAGATAATAAAGAGAATTAAGGAATAAACCTTCATTGAATTTCAGAAATGAGCTGTGGACGCTGAGTTACTGTTACCTAATGATATGTGGTAATGCCGAAAGTGGGACATCATCATATGAGTAAGAATTATAAGGAGATGAATGCATGTCTCTAGCACCAGCCTCTTGTGCATTTATGCTTGCTCGTAGTGCATATGAACCCTGTAAAACAAAAAGGTCAAGGATTTAAGCAAAAGCTACTGGAAATAGCTCGCATTTTTGGGCGAACTAAGGTGTTGCTATACTCAAAACATTATTTACCCGGCAAATTTGGAAGCAATAAAAAGTATATTACACAAACAAACAGAGAAGAGCTTACGGTAGCATCTGCCTTTCGAGAACAAAATGTCAAGCAACTGCCATGCTCAAGAAATGTTGGCTGTGTGCGTACCAAAAGAAGAAAAGCAGAGTCAAACAATTTGTATAGAAAGCAAAGACGATAGAAAAATCTGAGGGACCTGGTAATGAAAACAAGGAGAAAAGTTCAAGAGACATATATAGCTGTCAATTTTGATATTTTATCACGTGCACCTATAAGTTAATGCAAAATATACTTTTTATGGTGGGATTGCCACTGTCATTGGGTACCAATTTACCACAAGCGGTTAGGTCTTGTACTGTTTTAGAAGCATAACCCTCCAATTTATTATAAAGGTATAATTATTATTTTCACCAAATGCTGAAGCTTGGACAGATTGTGTTAAATATAAAAGCAAAGGCAGTCAAATACTCCCAATTGTTGAAAGTACAGGTAGAAATATGCATAACAAATCGTTAAAACTCAAAACAGGTGGCAAAGTGCAAGTGGATTTGATAAGGTGATTTCTTTTCCTAAAACAAGTGTCATATAACAATGGTGGCTCATCATTTGCCATGATTTTGAATCGAGGAAGATAAAATACTCAGAAAAAATGTCAGAATATGCAACGCATTCTTTAATAACTTTGCAGCATACCTCTATGAAGCCTGGGCTCATACATACTTCTGAAGTCAATTCCACAGTACGACCCAAACTTAAAGTTACACTATTATCCAGAGATGAGGAAAATAAATCAATTGGTATTTCACCCCAGGAACATTGGCCTCCAAGCTCTGATAAAATGTACCAGATGTAAAAGAATTAGCCCATCAATACAGCCACAAATGTATTGTTGGTTCCTGAGATGTAAAACCAGTATTTATGTTTAATAAATTTCAAAAGGAACAAGTTGGAGACTGTATTTTCTAAGAGTGGAAGCTACAACAAAGAGAATCCCCTGAACAGGATGAAAGATGAATTTATATTGCTCACAACGGCAAGGGCCTATTGACATGCCTACCCTTGTCGAAAACTAACAAAATGTCTTTTAGGATAGTTTATTGCTTTGATCATCTTAACTACTCTACAAGAAAGGCAAACATAGCCAATTATTGTTCAATTAACACAATATACAACTTTTTAGTTTCAAATGGATGAACGGCATGTTACCGGTTTTCAAGTTCAGAGTAAATGCTATAAAGCTTTCATCGTCCCCAAGAAGGCTCGGCAAGTTGCCGTCCACAGTATACCACCTCGGTCTGTTGGTGGTTTTAAAGGTTTGATTGGTCGCCATTAATACAGGGTTTGTGTTGGATAAAGAACATTGTTAGGTTTAAGGCATAATACTATAATAGCATGGTTGCCCCCTTCCATCTTTTGAATGCAGAGGTTGAGCAGAGGCTTCTAACATCTAGTTCGATCAACAATTTGGTGTTTGAGACAAATAAATAGATCAACCCAATATAACGAACAAATAAATTATATAAACTGTTGAATGTCTGCCACACAATGTCAACCATAACTTACTTTGAAGAGAAGAATAATCCATACGGTTCTGTGAGAAGTTTTCACCAAGATTTTGCCCATGTTGGCCTTTTGAAATGAAGAGAAAAGTGGAATCAAATTGATGACAGCAAAGAAATGTTATCCACAAATGTTATGATAGGATGCATACTATACCGCAGCTAATAAGGATAATTTTAAGGTTGCAAACTTGGGAGGTTTCTAAACTCCTCAAATCGGGGATGGTGAATGTGGCTTTAGTGTGATCACTATCTCCAGATTCAGTAAAAGAAGTCAGGAGACAAGCCCGGCTGAACCGATACACTGGAGAATGCTGCAATATGAAGCTACAAATTAGAAAAGGGACCATCTGATAGACACATACTACTATCTTCCATGAACTAAAATAAGTGCTTACCCCATCAAACGAATCATTACTAGTAGCCCTAGCAAACAGAACATGGAGAGGGAAAATACCATGTGCTGGCAATTCAGTATTTCCGCTTCCAGAAATTGATATTGATATCTGTATCCTACAGTTATTAGCACAAACACATGTCAGTGTTTGCCCGAAAACAAGTTTCAACTTTCAATCTGTTAGTGCTATATCACGAAGTTTACTCTTTCAAAACAACTTAACTTGGTAGGATTTGTTCAACCAATCTACCATTCAGGTCAAGTACGAAAGTAATTCATGAAAATTACTAAGAGCACCAAATTCCATTCTCAGGATGCTCAGCCAAATATATAAAATTTAATGCATCCGAATGATAAATACTTCAATTTTGAATTATTTAATAAACTTACCTTTTTTTCCGCCTTGCGTCTATCTTATAACTAAGGCATCTTTGAAGCGAAGGGGCCTGCAAAATTCAACTGAGTCACTGGTATCAAAAAATAAAGTTAACACAGAACATGTAAGAATATGGGATAAAACTTTACACTTTTGATGGCTCTTAGTCGAATAATATTGTACAGCTCAACTGGTTTGCAGTATAATGCCAAACATTCCTCAGGGGTAAGTTCCTCATCCGGAGATAACTGAGCTCTTGACTGGTGACCGCACGTCTGGTCTGCAGACCTGGGGTAACTGAATCCACATCCATTGTTTCTACACACAAAAGCAGTTGCATCAAAGGAAAGAAGAATCCATCCAAGGAACCCATCCACTATACATACAAAACAACTTGAGTAGTTCCCATTACTAGCCAAGGTACCACACAGATTCCAGTGAGTAATCATTGACTGACAAAGATAGCCATTTACTGTCAAAACTCCCATGGAAACATCGGACCTAACATACGTCACAGTGCAATACACAGTTATTCAGACATTGTCTGAAATCACCCACTGGTTGATCAAAAGATCATGGGATTTGGATCCCAAACCTATCTACCGAACATTGACAGACCCTTGCAGATTGCGAAAAGCTATAAGAGATTCTCAAAGCAACAAACAAACAAACATAACAGTAAAATCCGCAAAGCGGGTAGAGGATTACACTGAATCATGGTTAGGTAAAGCTAGACCAGGCATCCTCGCTGTGAAGCACTTCGATTCCCTTCGCGTCACCGCAAACCAATGAAATCAGCACGCACGAGCACATACAACAAGTCTCTGCACAAAGGACCCATGCACATATCAGTAAAATGGCACAAAAGATTCCAACTAAGTATCCATAAACTACTCCCTCCATTCCTGAAAGTAAGGCGTAATTTTTTTCCAAAAGTCAAACAACTTAAAGTTTGACCAAGTTTTTAGAAAACATGATAGGATCCTGCGGGTAGATCCGACGGCCTGAGAGAGGCTCATAATGAAATAAGATCAAGTTGCAACTGATCAAATCAAAGACTTGCCAAGAAAAGAATAGTTACTTGGGCTAGATATCTGGTAGCGGTCAGAGGTTGTGGGCTCTGATGGAAGAACGGCGGTGGCAAGGTGGTTGAGATATGGGGGGCTTGGGGACTCGACTTGCTTCCAAATGGAGAGTGCAACAGAACCCCAGTGGGGAAAGGGATGTGGATCCAGCAGGGCTGCATGTATTTTCCGGTCATCCAATTGAGGAAACAACAATCGAAATAAAGGTTCCGTATGAAAACAGGGATGTGCTCAATTTGGAGTGCTGCCAGCTGTACTGGATGTGAATGTACTGCTGCCGCGTATCCGTGTTCGCACATACACGTAAATCCAGGGACGGGGTTGATTGTCATATGGGTAGTTTTTAAATCGGTTAGGGGTTGATTTTTGCTTTTTTATATATAATGTGCCATTTGATGACTCCGATTTTTGTCAGCATCCATATATATGCTCTTGGCAGTTGGCAGGCACTATTTTAGCAGCATAATATAGCCTCTTTGGGCCAAGATGGCCTCGGACACGTTGAAAGGCGTAAATGGGACAAGATCCTAAGGCATACCAGCCCACTTAAACCAGGCCTAAGCGAGCCTAGCTTGCTGCCAGACTCGAGCTCAGCTCGACAAAGCTCGGAGTACACAAAAACGATGTACTCCTATGAAAATAGAATGAGATCTTTTGAAATATAAAAACTGCAGTGAGAACTTTCCTCACTGTTTCGCTTAAAAAAACCGGGAGTATGCTCAACGTGGCTCGAGAAAGTGAGTGTAGGCTGTCAAAATTATAGGGGTATGGATCCAACCGGTCCTTGTTGAGCTATTCGATCCCGAGCTCGTTGCCCGCAAACTTTGCTCCATAACGGAGCTCGAGTTGAGCTCTGCTCGAATAGCCTACGTCGTCTTAATTAAAAAAGCTCCACAGCATTTGATACATAGTGGTCGCTGCCCCTTGTTAGGATGTGAGACCACAACATAAAACCTCGCATCTCCAAAAGGAGCATCTCGAAGCTAAACTTCTTTGCAAAAAGCAATCGGTTGCTTGCGCATAACTCCACCCATGAAGGTAGGCAGCATCTGTTATATTCAATCACAGGGTTCAGCTCATGTTTTGTGTTCTATAATTTCAACCGAGACAAGATACTGGGTCCTGAATAAACGCGCAGCAGAGGCTCGACTCTGTCCAAGGTACTTCCTTAACATTCGACAGATGCTCTGTACTAAGCAGTCAGTTAGTTCATTTATGGGGCAAAAGCGTGGCAATTAATTAAGGATGGCCATCTAGTTCACATCATAAACTCGTGCAACAATTAAGGACGGATAATGAGGGAAAATTCACTACCGTCCAACAACTATATCAGTGATGGCCGGATTTCCAAATGAAATCGCAACAAAAAAAAGGTAACTGTTTCAAGCTGCGTTTTGTTTAAGCTGAAATTCAAGTGTGTCGATGAAGTGGCAAGATCCTCCCTAGCAACATGAGAGCCGCGGTAGAAATCAGAAGCCACACCTAGAGCGATTTCTACGCCTGTCCCGGGCCCTAGCGGTTCTGCGTGCCTAGAGCTTGAAAAAACTGAAGAGGGGAGTTCGGAGTACCATACCTAGTAGGCGTCGCAGGACCGCCGACGCGGGCTCCCGCTCGCGGTCGCCGGCCGCTGGCGGGATGAGGCGCCGGCAAGGACGCGGCACGTGAGGGGGGTAGGGTACGGGAGGTGGGGAGGCTGGGAGAAAGGCGCCGCTTGAGGGAGGCGTGTGGGAGGCAGCGGCGGTTTGAGGGAGGTGGGGCGGGAGAAGCGCGCCGCCGGAGGAAGGCGCGAGGGAGGCGGCGGCGGCGGCGGCGACGGCGACGGAGGAAGCGAGGTCCTACTGTGCGTTTCCGGGGGAGATTTGATTTTGAGGTGCGAGCGAGACGAAGTCTACTGTGCGGGCGCCCTCCAGTGAGCGAGACGGGGAGCGCATCCCCGCACGACGCGTGTCCCTGTCTTTGAGTAGAGGTATAGCTGGCCAAACGGGCCGGGCCAAATGGGCCGGCCCGAAGCACGCCTTTTTTGGCCCGACACGAGCACGGCACGGCACGATCTAAATGGGCCGCGGCACGGCACGAGCCCGTTAGTGCCCGGGCCGCTCTTCGATTTGAAGCACGCGAGCCGGCACGGCACGGCACGATTAGTTATTATATATATTTTTTAGATTTTATAGCTATTTTTACCTATTTTTTTTAATTTTATAGCTATTTTTACTTTTTTTGAATTTTATACCTATTTTTTCGTGGGTCGAACGTGCCGTGCCGGGCTATCGTGCCGCTCGCGTGCCGGCGTGCCCGTACCTGACCTCGCGCTCAGGCTCGTGTGACGGCCCGGCACGGCACGATTGCATTCGTGCCTTATATGGGCCGTGCCTTTCGTGGGCCGTGCCGTCGCCGGGCGTGCCGTGCCGTGCCGTGCCGGCACGTTTGGCCAGCTATAAGTAGAGGGCGCCCCGGGTTTAGTTCTCTCGCACGTGGTAACTTATTTTTCACCTTCTTTTATCGTGCAATTAGTTTTTCTGTTCATTCTACATTTTGTTTTCACAATTTCTATTTATAACCACTACTATTCTGGCCTAGGTCTCCAACGAGTTTATCCTCTACGTATGAACTGAGCGCCGCTAGAAGAAGCGCTATGGCTCCCATCGCCACCTCGGCTTCGACCCACCTCCTCCCGTGAAGGTACTCTCATGGGGAGCTTGGTCATGGAGGTGCTTCCATGGGCTGCGAGCAGAGCCGCCCCGCCTCGCTCGGGCCTTTGGCTGGCTCTCCTAGCGCTGGAATCCCTCACCTCTACCCGCCTCCTCCCATGGAGGTGTTTGGCCATGGAGATGCTTTCATGGAGGTACTCAAGTACGCCACAATATCACATGAAATCGGTCGGAATCGAACCTCATGACGAATTAAAGATTAATGATGGAATCGAGTCGGGAAGTCGTCGTCGTCGATGCGAACGGGAGCGCTGACTCGTTTCCCATTCACCCAAAAAAATTGACTGAATCCGGTTGTTTAGGTTATGTAGGTGATAATATCCGAGGAGCTGGAAAATATTTTTCGGTTAATCCCGTTTTACGTGATTTATTCTGTGCGTCTTTTTTTAGTGAAACTACAAATATTCGGGTTTGACTAATGTTTAGGTATCTGTTAGAGATACTCTTAAAATTCTCAAATACTGCTACCTTTCGACCAGGGCTGCCAAATCCCATCGCCTCAATCTCCAGTTTCTCATGAGACCGAAACTTGAATCACCAGCGGATCGACCTCCTAATCTCGGGGAGGCCTTATCAAGACACCGAACATTTTCACACATTGAACAACATCAGCTCCATCAATTTACTCCAAGGTAGAAATGTATTACTCCCTTTGTCCCATAGTATAGTACATTTTGGCAAGTTGTTTTAATTTGCCAAAACATATTATATTGCATGACAAAGGGGTAGTTGCTAGCTATAAACAACATCAGTGTCGTATGTTTTATTCCAATGTTGGTAATAATCCGGAAAAACAAAGTTGTTTAAACAGTAGCTATGTTTGAGACGTATTAGATGTCTACCCTGGTTGGAATTAGGACCGCCATCGCAACAGGAAAGACGATGCTCACACGATCTGAAACAGTACCCACGACTACACTAGGGCATGAACTCGGGCATGATCTGAGTTAGCCACCCGCCACCGACAGGACGTCGCCAGATCTGCACATGAGAGCCTAGAGCTAAGGATGGACCATCGAAGAAGAAGACGTTTGTTGGGCAGGGCAGCAAGTCCCGATGGTGAAACGAGGAAAACCCATGAGATATAGAAACCAACATAGAAAAGGCTCGCCAGCTCCTCCGGGCATGACAACGACATCGGCGAGGGATGGGAGGAGCCATCACTAGGACCTGCAGCGTTAGGGTTTGGAGCCTGCCGGGCATGGGATTTGAGTTCCCTTTCACCCACTAGTTGCCAAGGCTTTTATTGAGCAACAAAAAAAGGCCCCTTGTTTTAAAGGGAAAAAAAATACCCCATCTTATCCGCATGGTTTTATATCGATGTTTTTAGTGTTATAATCGCATTAAATAACAGTTAAAATCTCTCCCCAATGGACCAAACTGCCCCTGCTCGGTTAAACCGGTGATACGGACACAACCACCAACGAGCCGCGCGTCCCTCTCCCACAACGGCGGCGGCGTGACGGCGGCGGTGACCATCCAAGGAGGCGCGCATAGCAGGATCCGGCTTCAATCAATCGAGGTCAGGTTCCTCCACTGATCTCCCACTCCTCTTCGTCCATTAGCCCGAGACATCGCTTCTCGCCGCCTGCCGCCGGTCCGATCCCACCGCTACAGTTAGGTCAGGGGGAAGGGGAAATACGTGACGGAGTGGTAGAGGTCTCACTTTGCTTGCAGCGCCTCCTCGGCCGGGTAGCTTCGGGCAGAGAGACTGCTCTCTGTTCGACCCCACTTCGATTGGAGCAGCTGAGGGATTCAGATTAAGATTAATCATAGTAGAATTGTTGAAGTCCAAATTTTCGTCGGTTGGAGGAGGGGCAGTTCAGTGGTTGTGGGCTGCAGGATTACAGAAAGACTGGTTTTATTGCAATGCTGAAACCGCTGTTGTCTACAATGATCACGTTCTCTTCTTCTTTGGTTGTGTTGCGTGGATTTGGATGTTATGGGACGTGCTGATAAGATAGATTTGTGCGTACAGCCTACACGCCCGTGTGTTGGCCTACTTGTGCTAGGTCGTCGTCCTTGGTGGCTCTAGCCCTCATGCTTGTGCCCTCACCTGGTACTAATTTGTAACTTAAATCACTACACTTGGTCCGTAATTATGCATTTTTTTTTCACCTGTCCCCTTTACTTATCGATTCTTCGTACTTGGATGAGTGAATTCTAGTCCCTTTGCTTCACAGTAATGGATTTATGTTATGTAATTGATCATGCGATTTTTATACCATGCACCAACTATCTGCGAGTCTGATACACTGGAATTGGTTTTATGTAAATGATCAGGTTCTGCGGCCATGTCTGACAACGAGAAGGAGACGGCTGAGGGCGCCACCACCCGGGGCACGGAATGGGAGGTGGTTACTCTCACAGCGTCAGCCTATGCGGCGGCACCAGGGACCAACAGGGGTCCTGTGGCAGAGGAAGAGGGAAAGCGCCTGGATGCCGGTCAGGAGGACGGGCGGGGCTCATCGCTGCTCATGTCTGACCACTTCGTGTTCCCCCCGAACGAGCACGAGAATCTGCCCATAGAGACCGCCCTCGAGGAGCCAGAGAAGGACGTGCAGGAGGAGAGTACCAGCGTGGTGGAGGGCACTGGTTTCGAGAGTGTGGGTGCTGGGTCCGAGAGGGTCCAGTACTATGACGAGGGGAAGAACATAACGGCTGACGAGGCAGAGATGTTGGGTGATGCGGCTGAGCATGGTTTGTTCGACACCGAAGATGACGGGTATGGCTCTGCCGATCGTGACAGTGGCCATGGTGATGGTGAGGACTCCAAGGACAAGTCTGATGTGCCACAGGACAGCAAGAACCGCGACTCTGGTGCCCCTTGCCAGTTCTGGCTGAAGAAGCATATGGCGTGTCTGTATGACCAAGCCAAGGGGACAAACGCTCTCTGGTCTGTGGTGGTCGCGGCTGCCTTCGTCGGCCTTGTGATCTTGTGGCGTAAAGACAAGGTGCACATTGGCTCTTTCAAATGGCGCTCTAGCTCAGCAGTGAGGTATGTTCAGCTGTTGTTTATTTTAAATGGAATGTGTGTTTCTTTGGCTTGAGTAGGTATCCTATTGCACGTTTTGGAAGAACGTGCACAGTTTAGCTATTTCTCTCTTTTCTAGTCTACAGTTGTTATGCATGTATGCTCACTTATTTCCATGTAGAGTTGTTATCATGTATGGTCAGTAATTTGCATGTTAGTCACTTATTTTGTTCGGACTAGCACCTGTACTCTCTCCCCAGTATGTGTGCAGTTTGGCCTAGGATTTTCTTTGCCATGTAGGGTAGTGTTGCTTCGAGCAGTGGTACTAGCAAAATCCATTTTGTGCAGTAAGCCATTACTTTTATTATTCCTTGCTCGAATTTGGGCACTCCCTGATACATCTCCTGAGCAGTTTAACCCTTTATCATGGCCTTGCACCTGCATGCATATGCACTAAAGACATGGTTAAGTATGTACGTCGATATCTTTCCTTTGTTAAGAAGTTAGTGTGGCGTAGTTTTTATTGAAGATTTTAGAGATATAGCGGGGCATGGTTAAAATGGGCAGTAGAGCTGTTGGGAGAGTACATTGCTTATAAAATTGTGAGATATCAATATGGTTCAGAATGACCTATGAAATAGTGATAGTTATGGAAATATAGTGATGACTATAAATAGTTAATATCCAAATCTATGCAGTATACTTGTTACATAAAGTGGGAATGCCTTTCAAAAAAAAAGGGGCCATGTTTACCCATATCTTATCACGTGAATGATTTGTTTGCCTAAAAGTGATGGATGCTATTTCAGCACTTCAGATATCGTGTTAGTTTACACCGGCAATGTGCCTAGCTTTTCTCTGTTGTGACTTGCGAGATTAAAGATACCCACTTGTCATCTTGATTCAACATGTTTTCTGCCCATTTTACATAACTTACATGAAGTCACTAGATTTTTCTTCCTAGTGTCATATGGGAACCTTCTTGTCTCAACATTTTTACATCTCATCATTTGATTTTCTTTCAAATCATCTGCCCTGGAAAGATACATTTCACCTAGGTCCTTAACCTGCAAGAGTGATTGTTAGATTGTTTGCTTTGATGCGATGATGTTTTATCTACTCAAAAGCAGCATGATAGGTATATTATCTCGTTTCTTATGTTTTCATTATAGTGGTCCTCACTGATACTGAGAAAGAGTATATGAAATGATAATAGGTTAACAATATTCATTTGCACCTGTAATCTTTGAGTTGACCCAGTGTCTTTTATTCTGTTGTTAATTAAGTATTTGTTCTGGCAGATGATGATCCCCTGGGCTGTCGTATTTTTCCGGGCCAGTCTTGGTTGGTACACCCTCTGATGAATCCTGGAGATATATCCAAGAAGATGGCCGTGGCAATATAACTGTGACAACGAGGAAGAGGGGATAAATCTAGTGTAATAATATGAAGATTGATAGGGATTTGCTTGTGGCCACCATTGAGTGGTCTTGCGGGCTTCTTGGATGCCGAAAGTTTCTTGCCCTATATACCTTTGCACTTTTTTGATACGGCGCGTACTTTTAAGTTTTTTTTTTTGCATTTTGACAAATGACTGCTGGGATGTGCAACTGCTTGCTGTGAAATCCATGATAACCTTTATGTTCGCCTGAGAAATGAAACCTGTGAATCTTATTTGGTCTTGTGCTCGTATTATTATTCAGATAACCAGAATATTTTGTTGAGCAGATACTGTCGCTATGCATTCAGACACTGCCAAGTGTCAGGAATCCTGCATAATTAATTAATTTATTACTCAGACAGCTTTTGTGAGC
The DNA here is from genome assembly GCA_947311845.1 of Poa pratensis. Classification (NCBI taxonomy): domain Eukaryota; kingdom Viridiplantae; phylum Streptophyta; class Magnoliopsida; order Poales; family Poaceae; genus Poa; species Poa pratensis. The sequence continues at coordinate 30,552,293 of CAMZMU010000091.1, read as the reverse complement.
ATAAATTCATATGTTAATCCAGAAAATCAGTCTGTAAACTGTTCCAACAAACATACTACAGGAGTGAGTAACCTGCAAATTCATAACTTTACATAGCCCAATCCCAGTTCCCAAACCATGTCAATAAACATACATTTTCTAGCGACAAAATACACGCAGAATGGAAACTACGCTGCTATGCTGCCAAGCCAGAAGAATAGGGGAACTAACTGCACGATGGCCATGAAGAGCAGGAAGTAGTGCTGCACAATTTTGAACTGCAAGTACTCCTAGTCAGTCTTGAGTGCGGTCTAAACAAGACCAAACTTGTAAGGATAACAGAGACTTCTTGGAGGTTCCTTGCGAACAGGAGCTGGCAGATAAAACACTCGTGAGCTGAATTTGCGAAATATTTTCTACACTCTGCACCTTTCATCACAGGGGGTCACCTAGAATATTTCCTATACTCTGAGCATTGCAGTCCATTGCACACTTGCCTGATATTTTTTCAGCTGAGTTCCAGTCAATTGTATGGACCACTGGTACCTTTCGAGACTGATTACGTAAACAGAACACATCACAATATATGCATGATCAGTCGCAAGAAATTTGACTGGAAGTACAGACGATTTAAGACAATGCATCACATCGTAAAGTCATTGTCCTCAACCCAAGAGCCCTACAGGCACTTCCCTCAACTCTCGCACGCCGTTCCCCTCTCTCTGTCTACAGTGAGAAAAAGGCGATTTTTGAGCTCAGCCCCGTTGACCCACCTCGCACGCCGGCGAGCCGCGGGTTCCCTCCTCCTCCGCCGGCCGCTCCGGCGGCGGGAGGACGGGGAACCCCGGATCTCGGCTGTACATAGTGTAGGGCTCTGTGGGTGCCCGCCGGCGGCGTTGTGGTGGTGGTGACGCTGTCGGTGTGGTTGTTTGCGGCGGCGCGCTTCCCCTCCTGCGGCGGAGTCCTTCGGGCCTCCTCCGTGGCGTGCGCGTCTTCTGGAGGTCGGGGATCTACGGATCCGCCGGCCTCGTTCGTCCCCGGGTATCGCGAGTGGTGGTGGCGGTTGTGGAGGTGCGGAGGGCTGCGGTGGAGGTGGGTGGTGTGCAGGCGGCTGATCTGTGCGCTGGCCACGGATCTGGAGCAAAAGCTGCGCGGGGAAGGTCCCCGGCCGATGGTGGACAACCGTCCTCAGATCCAGCTCCCCGGAGCTGGTGGTCTCTGCGGCTCTTCAAAACCCCTGGGGTTGGTGCTCTTCTGTTCCTGGGCAAAGGTCGCCGGCTGGTCGCCTCTTCTGTCGTCTCCGGCGGCGGTGGTGGCGCGCGGTGGGCGACCTCGACGGTGAAGATGGCGAGACACTGCTGTTTCCTCTGTACTCTCCTTTTTTCTTTGCTTGTATGGGCTGTTGTACTGGTTTCGTTTCCGTATGAATACAAGTATGAAAAAGTCAAAAAAAAAAAGTAAAGTCATTGTCCTTGTTGTCATATCCGTCGTCTCAACTAGTAATACCTTGAGACGCGCTTGATAGCGCAGTGGCTGCTTGGTGTCTCACATGGGATTTTTCCTGAGATTTTTCGCAGGCCTGCCTCCCACACGCGTTCGTGCCACAACTGTCAGAACTCAAAACGCGTGTTCCGTGTGTGTAGTTGTAGATCTAGCTTGTGTACTAGGGTGTGCGTGCGTGTGGTGTGAGTGTGGTGTGTGTTAGTACATGAGTTCAGATACTACAACTGTACCACCGATCGAGAGGCATAAAAAAAAAAAAAACTAGTAATACCTTAATAACTTGATTCATAATAACTTCTTTCTTGTACCAAAAAAAGACACCAGAATTACATAGCTTGATAAATAAACACATCAACCACCCACACACTTGCCTCTCTCACACACACGCTGATCCCTCACACTTGTTATTCTAAAGTCCCAAATACTAAGACGGACAACCCATGCGTGCGTGCCATAAACAACATAACAACGTCGATCACTCACTCACTGATCTGAGCACGAGCACATGACATCGATTTTAGTGCTGGGCGGGAGGTGGTAGATAGGGGTGGAGGGGTGTCCACCTCCGCCGCCGTAGGTGGGGGTGGAGGGACGGGTGGTAGTCCGGTGGGGTTGCGGCTTGGGCTCCGGCTTTGGTGGCACCGGCTTCTTGTGGTGGAAGTGTCGAGGAAGTGCTTCTTGATGGGCCTAACTTGGTCGCTGACGGCTCCGCGTGGTAGATCGGGGTGGAGGGGTGTCCACCTCCGCCACCATAGGTGGGGGTGGGAGGGACGGGGTGGTAGTCTGGGTGGGGTTGTGGCTTGGGCTCTGGCTTCGGTGGCACGGGCTTCTTGTGGTGGAAGTGCTCTATGATGTGCTTCTTGATGGGGCCCAACATGGTTGCTGATGGCTCCGCGTGGTAGATAGGGGTGGATGGTGTCCACCTCCGCCGCCGTAGGTGGGGTGGGAGGGACGGGGTGATAGTCTGGGTGGGGTTGCGGCTTCGGCTCGGGCTTCGGTGGCACGGCTTCTTGTGGTGGAAGTGATCAAGGAAATGCTTCTTGATGGGGCCCAACTTGGTCACCGACGGCTCTGCGTGGTATATCGGGTGGAGGGGTGTCCACCACCGCCGCCATAGGTGGGGGTGGGAGGGACGGGGTGGTAGTCTGGATGGGGTTGTGGCTTGGGCTCCGGCTTCGGTGGCACGGGCTTCTTGTGGTGAAGTGGTCGAGGAAGTGCTTCTTGATGGGGCCCAATTCGGTCATGGACGGCTCCGCGTGGTAGATTGGGGTGGAGGGGTGTCCACCTCCACCGCCGTAGGTAGGGGTGGGAGGAACGGGGTGGTAGTCTGGGTGCGGCTGTGGTTTGGGCTCCGGCTTCGGTGGCACGGGCTTCTTGTGGTGGAAGTGATCTATGATGTGTTTCTTGAGCGAGCCCAACGCAGTCATCGACGGCTCCGCATGGTAGATCGGGGCGGAGGGATGTCCACCTCCGCCGCCGTAGGTAGGGGGGTGGGAGGAACGGGTGGTAGTCTGGGTGGGCTGCGGCTTGGGTTCTGGCTTAGGCGGCACAGGCTTCTTATGGTGGAAGTGGTCGAGGATTTTCTTCTTGATCGGCCCGCACACGGTCACGGACGCGCACTCCAGCGACGGAGTGGTAGTCTTGGCCCCTGCGACGACGCCGTAGGTTGTTCCCCCGGAGAAGGGGACGACCCTGGATGGTTCTTGCCCTGGGCACGGCGCGTTGGAGGCGGTGCTGTGGAGCTGGGCGACGCAGTCGGCGCCTTGTAGGTCGGCGGCGAGGGGAACGCTGAAGGCGCCGGTGCCGTCGAGACCGCCCACGGCCTTGCTCTCATAGTCGCCCTGGAGGTTCTTGCACTTGATCGCCACTTTAAGACCTGCGGGCGTACGTTCATGGCAGCAGAGATAACGACAGTGAGCTGCATGTATATATAGAGAAATGCGCGCGCGGCGCCATTGAAACGGAGCGAGCTTATCTTCATTTACCTTTGAAAGCTTCCTCGGCCTTCATGTTCTTCCTGGCGCAGTCCGCGCACTTGGCCAGGCCGACGACGACGGACGCCACCTCGGCATTGGCGACGGCGATCGCCAGCAGGACGGCGCAGACGCCGAGAGAAGCGCTCTCGGAGCTGCCATGCCTGAACCTCTGAATCAGTCGAGCAGCTCGATGGTGGATGAATGGAACCATGGCGACGCATGGATTATATAGGCGTCGGCATTGATCGACACAGCTCGATGGATGATCTGGCGTCGAAAAAAGGTGGTCGGCGGCGCAGTGATGCCTGACAACGAGAGATCGGCTAATTCGTGTTTGGCGCGCCGAACTTTCAGATGGCGAATCACTTATTATTGTGTCCACTGCACTGCATGCATGCATGGATGGTCGATTTGATTCACGTCATTACTCGAGTTGGTGAACGCGGCACATGGACATGCATGCAGCGTAATACGACCTCGATTGCAGGACGAGGAGAGCTTAGGGGGTACCTTCCTTCGTCCTCAGAGTAGGGTGGAGAGGCGACACGCTGCCGCCGGTGCCTACAAAAGTCAGAGTTTGTAGCTAGTTCTCTCTTGATTTCATTTCGACGATTTCGTTGCTGCGTCTGCGGTGCGCCTACCGGGCATTTATATGGCAACAACGAAGTGTATAATAGTGGTTAGGAAGCTATTGAATCTTAGTATCCTATTCCTATGTACAACCAAATATAGCGCTTTCCCCGTCGAGAATGTATAGCGCTTTCATAGAGGCTTGATAGTGGATGGTCGGATCAATGTAACGATCCCACTAATGGCAGCACACCAAATAGTTGGAATTCATCACGATACACCCAGATTTGTGGATCTGGTACATGAGAATCTAGAGTTCTGGAGAGGAAGGAGAGCAGAGTAGCAGAAGAAGGAGATACACGTTTCGTGTTTGTTCATCGATACCCATCTCCTACACACACACGCCAGTTACATGGGCAAAACCTATACGTCGCCCCGCGCGACGCGTTAGGCGCGCGTCGCCTGAAGCGCATGCGGGGATGGCGCGCTATTGGGCCGGCCCGTTCGGCTTTTTTTTCGTTTTCCTTTTTTTCTTAGTTTCTTTTTCTGTTTTCTCTGTTTTCTTTCATTTATTTTTTATTTATAAATTTTTCATATTTTCGAAAAAGTGAATATGTTCGGTTTTGAAATTTATTTTGTTCGGATTTGAATTTTTCGTTCAGATTTTGAAATTTGTTCAGATTTTGTTTTTTGTTTGGATTTGCTTTTTGTTCGGATTTGATTTTTGTTCAATTTTTGAAATTTGTTCGATTTGAATTTTTGTTTAGATTTTGAAATATGCTCATATTTTGTTTTTCGTTCGGATTTGATTTTTGTTCGAATTTGAATTTTTGTTTAGATTTGAAATTTGTTCGGATTTGAATTTTCGTTCAAATTTTGAAATTTGTTCAGATTTTGTTTTTTGTTCAGATTTGATTTTTGTTCGAATTTGTATTTTTGTTCAATTTTGAAATTTGTTCGGTTTTGAATTATGTTCGGATTTAATTTTTGTTCGGATTTGATTTTTGTTCGGTTTTTCATTTTTGAAATTTTTTCGGTTTTGAAATTTGTTCGGATTTGATTTTTGTTCGGATTTAAATTTTTTTCAAATTGGAAATGAGTTCAGATTTTAAAAATTGTTCGATTTGAAATTTGTTCAAATTCGAATTCTATACAATTTTATAATAATTCAGATTTGAAAACAAAAAAAATAAAGACAAAAAAAAAAAAAAAAACGACCTTTTTGTACTGGGCCGCTCCAAATGCGGCCCATGAAGAAGCTTCCTTGAGGCGACGCTGCCGTTCCGCGTCGCCTTCAGGTGATGTACAGGAGCGCCCGTTACATGGGCGTTGCCCGATCAGCTGTCACAGCAGCGAGGTAATCGTGGGCTTCGCTTTGGCTTCTCTTCCATGGCCAGAGATGGGTCACGGCCCAGTAGTAGTCGTGACATTCCCCTCCGCTTGAGTTCTGATGCAAGACGTACTTGCTCGTTGGGAGACCCCAAGAGAAAGGTTTGATGTAGCCTAGCAGCAAGTTTTCCCTCAGTATGAAACCAAGGTTTATCGAACCAGTAGGAGCAACGATTCTTCAGAAGGTTGTTGGCGGATCGCACGGCGCAATGCAATCTCCAACGTGGACCTGCACACAAACAATCACAGTACTTTGCCCCAACGAAACAGTGAGGTTGTCAATCTCACCGGCTTGCTGAAAACAAAGGATTAAACGTCTCGTGTGGAAAATGAGTATTAAATTGCAGAGAATGAAAAAGGAACAGTTTGCAGTTTGTGGTTTAATCAGTGTAAAAGAATGGACCGGGGTCCACAGTTCACTAGTGGTGTCTCTCCATAAAGATAACTAACATGTTGGGTAAACAAATTACAGCTGGGCAATTGACAAATAGTGAGCGCATGACAATGCATATACATGACATGATGATTACTATGATATTTAATTGGGCATTACGACATATACATAGACCGTTATCCAACAGCGTCTATGACTAATAATCCACCGCCGGGTTGTCATCCGAGTTCCCCGTTGGTATTAAGTTGCAAGCAACGGATAATCGCATTAAGTAAAGCGCGTAATGTAAACAAACACATATGCCCGTGGACATAGCATCGTTAGGTTTCCCTAGTGGCAACAGCACATCCACAACCTTAGAACTTTCTGTCACTGTCCCAGATTAAACGGAGGCATGAACCCACTATCTAGCATAAATACTCCCTCTTGGAGTTACAAGCATCTACTTGGCCAAAGCATCTACGAGTAACGGAGAGCATGCAAGATCATAAATAACATAGATAGATTGATAATCAACTTGACATAATATTCAATATTCATCGGATCCCAGCAAACACAACATGTAGCATTACAATAATATGATCTTGATCATGTAGGGCAGCTCACAAGATCTAAACATGATGGCACAAATGGAGAGACAACCATCTAGCTACTGCTATGGACCCGTAGTCCAAGGATGAACTACTCACGCATCACTCCGGAGGCAGGCATGGCGATGTAGAAGCCTCCGGTGACGATTCCCCTCTCCGGCAGGGTGCCGGGAAGAGGTTCTGAACCCTCCCGAGCTAGGGTTGACGACGGCGGCGTCTCTGGAACTTTTCGTGGATATTTGCTCAGGTACTTAGGGTTTTCGCGTCGGGGGAATAAGTAGGCGAAAGGGCGGCGGCTGGACCCCCGAGGGGCCCACACCACCCCAGGGCGCGGCAGAGGGGGGCCCGCGCCCTGGTGCGTGTGGCCCTGGCTCTCCTCCTTGCTCTTTGCTCCAGTGTGTTCTGGAAAATAGGACCCCCGTGAAGTTTCGTCCAATTCCGAGAATATTTCCAGACTAGCTTTTCTGGAATACAAAAACAGCAGAAAACAGGAACTGGCACTTCGGCATCTTGTTAATAGGTTAGTCCCAAAAAATGTATAAAAGTGATATAAAGTAGATGCAAAACATGTAGCAATTGGTATAAAACAAGCATGGAACATCAAAAATTATAGATACGTTTGAGACGTATCAGCATCCCCAAGCTTAGTTCCTACTCGTCCTCGAGTAGGTAAACGATAAAAACAAAATAATTTTTGAGGTGACATGCTACTATCATAATCTTGATCATATAATATTGCAAGGCACATGTAAATGAATGAAGTGATCCAAGTCAATGGTCTATAATTTGCTACAAATAGATAATGAGTAAACAATGAATCACACAAGCTAAACGTTTTCATGAATAGTACTTTCGAGACAAGCATCAAAGTTTTGCATAAGTGTTAACTCATAAAGCAATAGTTTCTAAAAAGGTATTCAATCAACACAAAGGAAGAATTAGTTTCAGCATTTGCTTCAACTTTCAACATATTTATCTCATGGATATTGTCAACACAAAGTAGTATAACAAGTCCAATACATTGCATATAACGCATGTTGTAACAAAGTTGACACTAGTGTTTGCTTGTGGAAGACAGAAAGAATAGGAAAACTGACTCAACATAAAAGTAAAAGAAAGGCCCTTCGCAGAGGGAAGCAGGGATTAAATCATGTGCTAGAGCTTTTAGGTTTTTGAAAGCATATAGAGATTGCATAAAATATTTGATACTCCTCCCAACCTTGCTAACACAAGCCATGGCTAACCGAATCCTCGGGTGCCTTCCATCAATCACATACCATGGAGGAGTATCTATTTTTGAGAGGTGTTTGTTAATTGTCAACGAATGGTAGCGGGTGAGAACAGTATTCTACCTGTCAAACGGACTTTTAAGAGCGGCTCCCATGAAGGACGTTATTTCTACCAGCAAGGCAGATCATCCCTCTTTCTCTTTGGTTTACACACATTCAGGTATTTCACTGTTTGTCATTGCTTACTGATGAATCAGGGCAAAAGTGTGAAGAGAATTAATTGGTTAAAGTTGTAATTAATTGGGACTGGGCACCCCGTTGCCAGCTCTTTTTGCAAATTGGATAAGCGGATGTATATGCCACTAGTCCAGGTGTAAAAGTCCATTGACAAAGAATAAAGAATAACCACACTAATTCCTCATGAGCTAGTAAACATTGACACAAAAAGGGAATAATAACATTTTGAATAATTTAAAGGTAGCACATGAAAAATTTACTTGGAGTGGCAAGGAAATACCACATATAGGTAGTTATGGTGGACACAAATGGCATGGATTTTGGCTCAAGGATTTGGATGCACGAGAAGCATTCCCTCTCAGTACAGAGTTTAGGCTAGCAAGGTTATGTAAGCAAACAAGAATATCAACCCGTACACCAAGTTTTATATGACAAACATATTGCAAACGTTATAAGACTTCATACCGTCTTCCTTGTTAACCAAACCCTGTTATTAGAAAATATCTAGACCTTAGAGATACCACCGATGCAAACCAAATTTTCAACAAGCTTTACGGTAGTTCTTCACTAATAGGCTTAACTCATGTGATGCACAATTTAATCATGATCTACTTGTTAACTCAAAACAATTGACAAGCATCAAGTTATCCATTAGTGATCTACAAGATTAAGCAAGTTTTTCCTTATACCAATTACCACATGCAACATTTTCTGAACCAACCAAACACCAATCAATTTATTTAATCAACTCTCCAAACAAATATAAGTGAAGCAAGAGAGTACTTTCTACAAAAGAAAGCTAATAGCTCTGACAAGAGATACATGAAAACAAGAGCTAAAAGCTGAACAGCGCTAGATATGAATACTCAACAAATATAAGTGAAGAATAGGAGTATTCTCATGAAAAAGCGGAGCGTGTCTCTCTCCCAATCAAGAATGCTAGGGTCCAGTCAAGCTTTATTGAAAATAAAAGCAATACTGAAAATAAAAGCACACAGACGCTCCAAGAAAAGCACATATGATGTGAAAGAATTAAAATATAGTTTCACTAGAGATGACCTGATAATTTTGACGATGAAGAAGGGGATGCCTTGGGCATCCCCAAGCTTAGACGCTTGAGTCTTCTTGAAATATGCTGGGGAGATCCATGGGAGCCTCCCCAAGCTTAAGCTCTTCACTCTTCTTGATCCTATTATCATCCTTCTCTCTTGACCCTTGAAAACTTCCGTCACACCAAACTCAAAGTAGATCTCATTAGAGGGTTAGTGCATAATCAAAAACTCACATGTTCTATAAAGACGCAATATGATTTTACTTTAAACATTAGCTACAGCCACTGATGTTATGTGAAGCTCTTCCACCCAAAAAAGAATTTCACTCAACACTAGTAAAAGAGAGAATGCAAAATAAAAAGGCATAATCTGTCTAAAACAGAACAGTCCGCAAAGACGAATTTTTTCGAGGCACTTACGACGCTCAGATCGAAAACTTAACTAATGAAAGATTCAGACATTCATAAAGATTACGCACAAAAATTTCAGATTTTTAACAATCTGGTGATTTTAGGAATTTCGTACAGTGAACAGCAAAAATCTGTTTCTGCGCAGCAATCAAAATTAAGCATCTTAACATTAGAGGCTACTCTTGGCACAACAATGCGAGAAAATAAAGATACAAAGGAGTTGCTACAGAAGTAAACAAACCCTTGACTCAATAAAAGAAAAATTGCAGAAAAATAAAATGGGTTGCCTCCCATAAGCGCTTTTCTTTAACGCCTTTTAGCTAGGCACAAAGCATGCATCAAGTATTACCAAGTGAAGAAGCATCAACATTGTAATTTGTTCGAACAATAGAATCATAAGGTGGCTTAATCTTCTTCCTAGGAAAGTGTTCCATACCTTTCTTGAGAGGAAATTGATATTTTATATTCCCTTCTTTCATATCAATAATAGCACCTACAGTTCTAAGAAAAGGTCTTCCCAGCACAATAGGGCATGATGGATTGCATCAATATCCAAGACAATAAAATCAACGGGACATAATTGTTGTTAACCATGATAAGAACATCATCAATTCTTCCCAAAGGTTTTTTAATAGTAGAATCAGCAAGGTGAACATCCAAGTAACAATTTTCCAAAGGTGCTAAATCAAGCATATCATATAATCTTTTAGGCATAACAGAAATACTAGCACCAAGGTCACACAAAGCATTGCAATCAAAGTCATTCAATTTCATTTAATGATGGGCTCCCAACCATCTTCTAACTTCCTAGGGATAGAAGCTTCATGTTTAATTTTTCCTCCCTAACTTGTATGAGAGCATTAGTAATATGTTTAGTAAAAGCCATGTTTATCACTAGCATTAGGACTTCTAGCTAGCTTTTGCAAGAACTTAATTACTTCAGAAATTGCAACCATCAAAATCAAAGTCATTATCATCAAAAGTAATGGAGTTATCTCTTCCTTATTGCTAGAAATTTCAGCATCTTTATCAAGGACAGTTTCAGAGTTATCAGGCAATTTAGGACATTTTGCAATAGAAGTGGAAACATTACCAACACCAATATCTTGCCATTAATGGTAGGAGGTTTGCTAACACTTGAGTTTGAAGCATTTTCAGAAGTAGTAATAGTATAAACTCTAGCAATATTATTCTTTCTAGCAATTTCATCCTCTCTTTCCCATCTAGCATGCAATTCAGCTAACATCCTCACATTGTTATCAATTTTAACTTGTATAGCATTGAGAGTTTTGCTCTCTTTATCATGAGGCATGTTCTTTAGTTTCAACAAGTCAACATCAAGAGCAAGACTATCAACTTTAGAGCAAGACATCAATTTTCCCAAATTTCTCCTCAACAGTTTTATTGAAAGCAGTTTGTGTACTAATAAAATCCTTAAGCATAACTTCAAGATCAGAGGGTACACTCTTATTGTTGTAGGAGTTACTATAGGAATTTCCATAACCATTGCCACTATTAGAAGGATAGGGCCTATAATTGCTATTACCAAAATTATTCCTATAAGCATTGTTGTTGAAATTATTTTTAATGAAGTTCACATCAACATGCTCTTCTTGAGCAACCAAAGAAGCTAAAGGAACATTATTTGGATCAACATGTGTTTGACCATTTGCAAGCATAGACATAATAGTATCAATTTTGGCACTCAAGGAGAGGTTTCCTCAACAGAATTTACCTTCTTACCTGTTGGAGCTCTCTCGGTGTGCCACTCAGAATAATTAATCATCATATCATCAAGAAGCTTTGTTGCAGCACCCAAAGTGATGGACATAAAGGTACCTCCAGCGGCCGAATCCAATAAATTCCTTGAAGAAAAATTTAATCCTGCATAGAAGGTTTGGATGATCATCCAAGTAGTCAGTCCATGAGTGGGACAATTTTTAACCAATGATTTCATTCTCTCCCATGCTTGAGCAACATGTTCATTATCAAATTGCTTAAAATTCATTATGCTACTTCTCAAAGAAATAATCTTAGCAGGAGGATAATATTTTCCAATAAAAGCATCTTTGCATTTAGTCCATGAATCAATACTATTTCTAGGCAAAGATAGCAACCATTCTTTAGCACGTCCTCTCAAGGAGAAAGGAAAAAGTTTCAGTTTAATAATATCACCATCTACTTCCTTGAGCTTTTGCATTTCACAAAGTTCAACAAAGTTATTAAGGTGAACAGCAGCATCATCAGTACTAACACCAGAAAATTGCTCTTTCATAACAAGATTTAAAAGTGCAGGTTTAATTTCATAAAATTCTGCTGAAGCAGCAGGTGGAGCAATAGGTGTGCATATGAAATCATTGTTGTTCGTGCTAGTGAAATCACACAACTTAGTGTTCTCAGGAGTACTCATTTTAGCAGAATAAAAACAGACAGAAAATAACTTGAAAGTAAACTAAAGCAAGTAACTAATTTTTTTGTGTTTTTGATAATTGAAAGCAAACAAGATAAAATAAAATAAACTAAGCAAGACAAAAACAAAGTAAAGAGATTGGAAGCGTGAAACTCCCCTTGCAGAAGACTGCTGTCTCCCCGGCAACGGCGCCAGAAAAAGCTTGATGCGTGACACTTGCTCGTTGGGAGACCCCAAGAGGAAGGTATGATGTAGCAGCAGCAAGTTTTCCCTCAGAAAGAAACCAAGGTTATCGAACCAGTAGGAGCAACTCTTCAGAAGGTTGTTGCGGATCGCACGGCGCAAACATCTCCAACGTGGACCTGCACACAACACAATCACTACTTTGCCCCAACGAAACAGTGAGGTTGTCAATCTCACCGGCTTGCTGAAAACAAAGGATTAAACGTATGGTGTGGAAAATGAGTATTAAATTGCAGAGAATGAAAAAGGAACAGTTTGCAGTTTGTGGTTTAATCAGTGTAAAAGAATGGACCGGGGTCCACAGTTCACTAGTGGTGTCTCTCCATAAAAGATAACTAACATGTTGGGTGAACAAATTACAGCTGGGCAATTGACAAATAGTGAGCGCATGACAATGCATATACATGACATGATGATACTATGATATTTAATTGGGCATTACGACATAATACATAGACCGTTATCCAACAGCATCTATGACTAATAATCCACCGCCGGGTTGTCATCCGAGTCCCCGTTGGTATTAAGTTGCAAGCAACGGATAATCGCATTAAGTAAAGCGCGTAATGTAAACAAACACATATGCCCGTGGACATAGCATCGTTAGGTTATCCCTAGTGGCAACAGCACATCCACAACCTTAGAACTTTCTGTCACTGTCCCAGATTAACGGAGGCATGAACCCACTATCTAGCATAAATACTCTCTCTTGGAGTTACAAGCATCTACTTGGCCAAAGCATCTACTAGTAACGGAGAGCATGCAAGATCATAAATAACATAGGGCATAGATTGATAATCAACTTGACATAATATTCAATATTCATCGGATCCCAGCAAACACAACATGTAGCATTACAATAATATGATCTTGATCATGTAGGGCAGCTCACAAGATCTAAACATGATGGCACAAATAGGAGAGACAACCATCTAGCTACTGCTATGGACCCGTAGTCCAAGGATGAACTACTCACGCATCACCGGAGGCAGGCATGGCGATGTAGAAGCCTCCGGTGACGATTCCCCTCTCCGGCAGGGTGCCGGGAAGAGGTTCTGGACCCTCCCGAGCTAGGGTTGACGACGGCGGCGTCTCTGGAACTTTTCGTGGATTTTGGCTCAGGTACTTAGGGTTTTTCCATCGGGGGAATAAGTAGGCGAAAGGGCGGCGGCTGGAGGCCCCCGTGGGGCCCACACCACCCCAGGGCGCGGCAGAGGGGGGCCCGCGCCCTGGTGGCGTGTGGCTCCCTGGTGCATCTCCTCCGTTGCTTCTTTGGTCCATCGTGTGTGTTCTGGCAAAATAGCACCTCCCGTGAAGTTTCGTCCAATTCCGAGAATATTTCCAGACTAGCTTTTCTGGAATACAAAAACAGCAGAAAACAGGAACTGGCGCTTCGGCATCTTGTTAATAGGTTAGTCCCGGAAAATGTATAAAAGTGACATAAAGGATACAAAACATGTAACAATTGGTATAAAACAAGCATGGAACATCAAAAATTATGGATACGTTGGAGACGTATCAAGTTCCTGCTTGACCCCAAGCAGCGCATCAAGGTAGTCGAGCTTCAGGCGATTCTCATTCTCCCAGGTGCACCAAGAAGACGGAAGGCCAGTCCACTGCACCTGCACCAGAGAAACAACATGTTTACCTGAAGAAACAGTCCGGTGAGCCAGAATCTGCAGTGGCTCTTGTGTCTCCTGGAGCAGAACACATTGTGAAGGCATGTCAGGTTGCGCCACTGTATGGCCGGAAGAGCTTGCTTGAGCAAAGAGACATGCAGCACTGGATGAATATGACTCCCAGGGGGAAGTTTTAGTTTGTATGCAACAGCACCAACACGCTGTAACACTTCATAAGGCCCAAAGTACTTGTAGCTCAATTTCTGATTTGTACGACGAGCAACTGACACTAGTACAGAACGACACATCGGATACCCTCTATGGAAACAGCAGGTGTTAGGCGACGGAGAATCGCGCTTTCCGCGCGGCCGGTGCGTACAAACCTGACCAGGCCCGCCTACAATGGCAATGGACCGTTTCCAATCTCCGTCACCTATTATATTGGCAACGGTTAATAAAATTGTCCGTTTCCAATATTTGCCTCTATGGTAACGGATAGAATTTTCTAACCGTTGAAAATGTTGATACGTGGAGGCTAGCGAATGGGCAGATGGGGAGGTGGGCGGAGCAGACCCGCGAGTATAAATTGCGAGAGGTACCAGCAGCGGTCTCTTTGAAGCCCCAGTCCATCGCCTCCAGTTATTCAAACTTCGCCAGATCCCCTCCGTCCAAATCCATGGCGAGAGGTACCAGCAGCGGTCGCAGCCGTGGAGGGCGAGGCCGTGGTAGGGGGCGCAGCGGCAATGCCATGCCGTCGGTGTCGCCCTCACCGTCCTCTGAAGACATGTCCCCGGCGAGAGGTACCATCAGCGGTCGCGGCCGTGGACGTGGGCGCGGGCGCGGCCGTGGACGAGGGCGCGGCCGTGGTAGGGGCGCAGCCGCAATGCCACGCCGTCGGTGTCGCCCTCACCGTCCTCTGAAGACATGACCCCGGAGCTGCGCGGCTTCGAGTTCTTGGTTATCCTGTACAAGGGCATCGAGAGCCGCCTGAGGCTCCCGAGGGCGTTCGCACAGAAGCTCCAAGGCATGGTGGCAGGTACCATGCATCTGAAGATGGAGGACTGCGAGAACGGCATCTGGGCGGTGAAGACGGCTGATACGTCTCCAACGTATCCATAATTTTTGATGTTCCATGCTTGTTTTATACCAATTGTTACATGTTTTGTATCTACTTTATGTCACTTTTATGCATTTTCCGGGACTAACCTATTAACAAGATGCCGAAGCGCCAGTTCCTGTTTTCTGCTGTTTTTGTATTCCAGAAAAGCTAGTCTGGAAATATTTTCGGAATTGGACGAAACTTCACGGGAGATGCTATTTTGCCAGAACACACACGATGGAGCGAAGAAGCAACAGAGGAGGGCCACGTGGGCTCCACACGCACCCAGGGCGCGGGTCCCCCCTGGCGCGCCCTGGGGTGGTGTGGGCCCCACGGGTGCCTCCAGCCGCCGCCCTTTCGCTTACTTATTCCTCCTGACGCGAAAACCCTAAGTACCTGAGCCAAAACACACGAAAAGTTCCAGAGACGCCGCCGTCGTCAACCCTAGATCGGGAGGGTCCAGTACCTCTTCCCGGCACCCTGCCGGAGAGGGGAATCATCACCGGAGGCTTCTTCATCGTCATGCCTGCCTCCGAGGTGATGCGTGAGTAGTTCACCTTTGGACTACGGGTTCATAGCAGTAGCTAGATGGTTGTCTCTCCTATTTGTGCCATCATGTTTCGATCTTGTAAGCTGCCCTACATGATCAAGGTCATATTATTGTAATGCTGCATGTTGTGTTTGCTGGGATCCGATGAATATTGAATATTATGTCAAGTTGATTATCAATCTATGCCCTATGTTATTTATGATCTTGCATGCTCTCCGTTGCTAGTAGATGCTTTGGCCAAGTAGATGCTTGTGACTCCAAGAGGGAGTATTTATGCTAGATAGTGGGTTCATGCCTCCGTTGAATCTGGGACAGTGACAGAAAGTTCTAAGGTTATGGATGTGCTGTTGCCACTAGGGACAACCTAACGATGCTATGTCCACGGGCATATGTGTTTGTTTACATTACGTGCTTTACTTAATGCGATTATCCGTTGCTTGCAACTTAATACCAACGGGAACTCGGATGACAACCCGGCGGTGGATTATTAGTCATAGACGCTGTTGGATAACGGTCTATGTATCATGTCGTAATGCCCAATTAAATATCATAGTAATCATCATGCCATGTATTTGCATTGTCATGCGCTCACTATTTGTCAATTGCCCAGCTGTAATTTGTTTACCCAACATGTTAGATATCTTTATGGAGAGACACCACTAGTGAACTGTGGACCCGGTCCAATTCCTTTAACCTGATTAAACCACAAACTGCAAACTGTTACTTTTCCATTCGCTGCAATTCAATACTCATTTTCCACACGAGACGTTTAATCCTTTGTTTTCAGCAAGCCGGTGAGATTGACGACCTCACTGTTTCGTTGGGGCAAAGTACTGTGATTGTGTTGTGTGCAGGTCCACGTTGGTGATCGAGTAATGGCGCCGCCAACAACCTTCTGAAGAATCGTTGCTCCTACTGGTTCGATAAACCTTGGTTTCATTCTGAGGGAAACTTGCTGCTAGATTGCATCATACCTTCCTCTTGGGTCTCCCAGCGAACGTGTGAATCACGCAATCATCAAGCTCTTTTCTGGCGCCGTTGCCGGGGAGTAGCAGTTCTTCTGCAAGGGGAGTTTCACACTTCCAATCTCTTTACTTTGTTTTTGTCTTGCTTAGTTTATTTTATTTTATCTTGTTTGCTTTCAATTATCAAAAACACAAAAAAATTAGTTACTTGCATTTAGTTTATTTCCAGTTTTGTTTTCAGTTATTTATCATGTCTGGCTCGGCTCATTATGTTTCGGTTCCTGAAGTTGAGGTTCGATCTTTTAAGCAACATAGTGGAGAAAGTTTGAAAGATGCTTGGTATAGGATCAGCGATGCTCATCGTAGGTGCACTAAGAAATATTCTACCATGATCCTGCTTAGAAATTTTTATGTTGGCATAACTAGCTGGTATAGGTATGTCTTGGACACTTTGACAGGAGGTAACTTTCTTGGTACCCCTGCGTTGGAAGCTAGTTATATTATTGAGAGTCTAGTAGGAACACCACCTATTAGTAACGTTAAAAATGAGATCACCTTGGAAAATGTTATGAAGAAGTTGGAGTCTATAGAGAAAAATTTGCCAAATCTCCTTGACGGTACTAGCAAAGTTGATGAATCACTAAGAACCATTAATGAAAGAATTGCTGTTTTAGAAACTAGTACTATTCAAGATAATCAAAATCTTAGGATTGGTGAATTAGAGGAGGCTATGGATGTGATAAGTTCTACTTTTACCTCTGTTAAAGCTAAAAGGCAAAAGGCTTTTGGGGGGAAAGAGCAAAAATTTATGTATGTGCCAAAAATTTCTAAACCAAAACCTACGGGTGTGTTCAATGAACTTGAGGGAAAGTCGCATAGTGGTCTATTTAAATTTTCTTCCCAGGAATTACATAAAACAAACCCTGTTCTTGAGGAAGCTTTTGATGAATTAGACCTTTCTTCACTTGGTAATACTTGATGCATGCTTTGTGCCTAGCTAAAAGGCGTTAAAGAAAAGCGCTTATGGGAGGCAACCCATTTTATTTTTCTGCAATTTTTCTTTATTTGAGTCAAGGAGATTGTTTACTTCTGTAGCAACTCCTTTGTATCTTTATTTTCTCGCATTGTTGTGCCAAGAGTAGCCTCTAGTGTTAAGGTTTTCCTTGATTTTGATTGCTGCGCAGAAACAGATTTTTCTGTCCACTGTACGAAAATTAGAAAATCACCAGATTATCGAAAAAATCTGAAATTTTTTGTGCGTAATCTTTATGAATGTCTGAATCTTTCATTAGTTTAAGGTTTTTCGATTTGAGTGCTGTAGGTGCCTCGAAAAAATTCCTCTTTGCGGACTGTTCTGTTTTAGACAGATTATGCCTTTTTATTTTGCATTCTCTCTTTTACTAGTGTTGAGTGAAATTCTTTTTTGGGTGGAAGAGCTTCACACAACATCAGTGGTTGTAGCTAATGTTTAAAGTAATCAATCATATTGTGTCTTTATAGAACATGAGAGTTTTTGATTATGCACTAACCCTCTAATGAGATTTACTTTGAGTTTGGTGTGACGGAAGTTTTCAAGGGTAAAGAGAGAAGGGGATGATAGGATCAAGAAGAGTGAAGAGCTTAAGCTTGGGGAGGCTCCCAAGGATCTTCTCAGCATATTTCAAGAAGACTCAAGCGTCTAAGCTTGGGGATGACCAAGGCATCCCCTTCTTCATCGCCAAATTATCAGGTCATCTCTAGTGAAACTATATTTTAATTCTTTCACATCATATGTGCTTTTCTTGGAGCGTCTGTGTGCTTTTATTTTCAGTATTGTCTTTTATTTTCAATAAAGCTTGACTGGACCCTAGCATTCTTGATTGGGAGAGAGACACGCTCCGCTTTTTCATGAAAATACTCCTATTCTTCACTTATACTTGTTGATTATACTTGTTGAGTATTCATATCTAGCGCTGTTCAGCTTTTAGCTCTTGTTTTCATGTATCTCTTTTCAGAGCTATTAGCTTTTCTTTTATAGAAAGTACTCTCTTGCTTCACTTATATTTGTTTGGAGAGTTGATTAAATAAATTGATTGGTGTTTGGTTGGTTCCGAAGATGTTGCATGTGGTAATTGGTATAAGGAAAAACTTGCCTAGTCTTGTAGATCACTATTATGGATAATTTGATACTTGTCAATCGTTTTGAGTTAACAAGTAGGTCATGATTAAATTGGTGCATCATATGAGTTAAGCCTAGTAGTGAAGAACTACCGTTAACCTTGTTGAAAATTTGGTTTGCATCGGTGGTATCTTTAAGGTCTAGATATTTTCTAGTAAGCGGGTTCGGTTAACAAGGAAGACAGTATGAGGTTTTATAACACTTGCACTATGTTCGTCATGTAAAACTTGGTGTATGGGTTGATACTCGTGTTTGCTTACATAAAACCTTGCTAGCCTAAACTCTGTACTGAGAGGGAATGCTTCTCGTGCATCCAAATCCTTGAGCCAAATTCCATGCCATCCGTGTCCACCATAACTACCTATATGTCGTATTTCTTTGCCATTCCAAGTAAATTTTTCATGTGCTACCTTTAAATTATTCAAAATGTTATTATTCCCTTTTTGTGTCAATGTTTACCAGCTCATGAGGAATTAGTGTGGTTATTCTTTATTCTGGTTGTCAAATGGACTTTCACACCTGGACTAGCGGCATATACATCCGCTTATCCTCTAATTTTGCAAAAAGAGCTGGCAACGGGGTGCCCAGTCCCAATTAATTACAACTTTAACCAAATAATTCTCTTCACACTTTTGCCCTGATTCATCAGTAAGCAATGACAAAACAGTGAAATATCTGCATGTGTGTAAACAAAAGAGAAAGAGGGATGATCTGTCTTGCTGGTAGAAATAACGTCCTTCATGGGAGCCGCTCTTGAAAGTCCGTTTGGCAGGTAGAATACTGTTATCACCCACTACCATTCGTTGACAATTAACATACACCTCTCAAAAATAGATACTCCTCCATGGTATGAGATTGATGGAAGGCACCCGAGGATTCGGTTAGCCATGGCTTGTGTAAGCAAGGTGGGGAGGAGTGTCAATTATTTTATGCAATCTCTATATGTTTTCAAAAACCTAAAAGCTCTAGCACATGATTTAATCCCTGCTTCCCTCGGCGAAGGGCCTTTCTTTTACTTTTATGTTGAGTCAGTTTTCCTATTCTTTCTGTCTTCCACAAGCAAACATTAGTGTCAATTTTGTGCAACATGAGTTATATGCAACGTATTGGACTTGTTATACTACTTTGTGTTGACGATATCCATGAGATAAATATGTTGAAAGTTGAAGCAAATGCTGAAGCTTAATTCTTCCTTTGTGTTGATTGAATACCTTTTGCTAGAAACTATTGCTTTATGAGTTAACACTTATGCAAAACGCTTTGATGCTTGTCTTGAAGGTACTATCCATGAAAACGTTTGGCTTGTGTGATTCATTGTTTACTTATTATCTACTTGATAGCAAACTATAGACCATTGACTTGGATCACTTCATTCATTCACATGTGCCTTGCAATATTATTGATCAAGATTATGATAGTAGCATGTCACCTCAAAAATTATTTTTGTTTTTATCGTTTACCTACTCGAGGACGAGCAGGAACTAAGCTTGGGGATGCTGATACGTCTCCAACGTATCCATAATTTTTGATGTTCCATGCTTGTTTTATACCAATTGTTACATGTTTTGTATCTACTTTATGTCACTTTTATGCATTTTCCGGGACTAACTATTAACTAGATGCCGAAGCGCCAGTTCCTGTTTTCTGCTGTTTTTGTATTCCAGAAAAGCTAGTCTGGAAATATTCTCGGAATTGGACGAAACTTCACGGGAGATGCTATTTTGCCAGAACACACACGATGGAGCGAAGAAGCAACAGAGGAGGGCCACGTGGGCCCCACACGCACCCAGGGCGCGGGTCCCCCCCCCGGCGCGCCCTGGGGTGGTGTGGGCCCCACGGGTGCCTCCAGCCGCCGCCCTTTCGCCTACTTATTCCTTCCGACGTGAAACCCTAAGTACCTGAGCCAAAATACACGAAAAGTTCCAGAGACGCCGCCGTCGTCAACCCTAGCTCGGGAGGGTCCAGTACCTCTTCCCGGCACCCTGCCGGAGAGGGGAATCGTCACCGGAGGCTTCTTCATCGCCATGCCTGCCTCCGAGTTGATGCGTGAGTAGTTCACCTTTGGACTACGGGTCCATAGCAGTAGCTAGATGGTTGTCTCTCCTATTTGTGCCATCATGTTTAGATCTTGTGAGCTGCCCTACATGATCAAGGTCATATTATTGTAATGCTGCATGTTGTGTTTGCTGGGATCCGATGAATATTGAATATTATGTCAAGTTGATTATCAATCTATGCCCTATGTTATTTATGATCTTGCATGCTCTCCGTTGCTAGTAGATGCTTTGGCCAAGTAGATGCTTGTGACTCCAAGAGGGAGTATTTATGCTAGATAGTGGGTTCATGCCTCCGTTGAATCTGGGACAGTGACAGAAAGTTCTAAGGTTATGGATGTGCTGTTGCCACTAGGGACAACCTAACGATGCTATGTCCACGGGCATATGTGTTTGTTTACATTACGCGCTTTACTTAATGCGATTATCCGTTGCTTGCAACTTAATACCAACGGGGAACTCGGATGACAACCCGGTGGTGGATTATTAGTCATAGACGCTGTTGGATAACGGTCTATGTATCATGTCGTAATGCCCAATTAAATATCATAGTAATCATCATGCCATGTATTTGCATTGTCATGCGCTCACTATTTGTCAATTGCCCAGCTGTAATTTGTTTACCCAACATGTTAGATATCTTTATGGAGAGACACCACTAGTGAACTGTGGACCCCGGTCCAATTCCTTTAACCTGATTAAACCACAAACTGCAAACTGTTCCTTTTCCATTCGCTGCAATTTAATACTCATTTTCCACACGAGACGTTTAATCCTTTGTTTTCAGCAAGCCGGTGAGATTGACAACCTCACTGTTTCGTTGGGGCAAAGTACTATGATTGTGTTGTGTGCAGGTCCACGTTGGTGATCGAGTAACGGCGCCGCCAACAACCTTCTGAAGAATCGTTGCTCCTACTGGTTCGATAAACCTTGGTTTCATTCTGAGGGAAACTTGCTGCTAGATTGCATCATACCTTCCTCTTGGGGTCTCCCAGCGAACGTGTGAATCACGCAATCATCAACGGCCGTGAGTGCCGGGGGGAATTTGTACCTCGGTCAGGGATGGAAGTCATTCTCCCAAGCGTACAAGCTTGAGCAAGACCACTTTTTGTGCTTCGAGTTCGACGGCGACAACGGGTTCTTCATCAAGATCTTCGACGGTACCTTATGCCGGAGGGACGCACTCGTGTACAGTGACGACGAGCCGAGTCTTCATCAGCAGCTGCTAGTAGTAGCATATATGTAATCGTTTACTTCATTATCAAGTCCGTATGTAGTTTAGTCATCTTTATTATTAATATATATATGTATCCTATGTGTAAAAGCAATGGAAACGGTTATATAAAATGTCCGTTGCCAATGTGGTGCTTATATATACTGCCGGCTCTAGCAAACTATCGGTCTCATTATCACTCTCTCACTTTCTCTCTTCCAACCCTAGCCGCCGCACACTGTGGCTTTCAACTCTCCTCACTCTCTCTAATGGCTTCCTCTGTCGGCGCTTCTAGATCCGGCCATCGCGGCCGCGGCTCTAGCCGCCGCGGCAGCCCTTCGTGAGTGGAAGGTCGATCAGGAGGCGGCCATGCGTCCGCTAATGATGCGGTAGCGCCATCATCTGACGCCCTCCTCCTCCGGTGATGCCCGGCTTCTTCTGAGCCAGGCCGATGTGGAGGAGGTCATTCATGAGGTGGTGGTTCAGCACCTACGGCGGATCTACCAGCAGAAACCCATCTGGAGGAGGAAGTGGCCGATCTGGAGGAGGAAGTGGCTGATCTGGAGGTGGTGGAGGATCTGTAGGTGGTGTCTGATCTGGAGAAGGAAGTGGCGCGCCAGTAGCATCTCAGCGCATCTAGCAGAGGCCTGCACCTCCTCTCCCGCCGGGTGAAAGGTATAAATCTTTCTGTGACCGGCTGTGATGCCGATGAACTAGGTTCTACGTATGAGCATTTCATCACATTAACAAATTCCTAGTGCAAATTCACATATACATGTTCTGATAATTACAAACACTTATTGTTAAAGCAGCAACTGTACAAACTAGTTAAACACCGACATCCAAAGCCTATTGCAATTCACCTAGGGCATTCTTGCACCTAGGGCAGAGCATTTCCTGCCATGTTGGACGTAGCCTGTCCTTCAAGGTTAGGATCCTGCGATACAACTCGTAGGTCACGTACCCATCTATTGCTGCGTAGTCGAGGTTAACTTTGTGCAGCGCCATCCACTCCCAAAAATTGCGCTGGTTGGATGGGAACTCCTTCTTCATGTTGGCGTATGATTTGTCGATGAGGTCTGCCGCTAGATCACCCATTCCGTCCCTCCCGTCTCCACCCTTGATTTTGTATACGAGTTGGATGTCCACGTAGTACTCCAGTGGAATGTGGATGCCGGCAGAAGAAAGCACCTTGCTGTCGTTGGTGATGTCCACGCTTGCGAAGGTGATATTCTTGCGTTCAAAGAATTTGCCCAACTCTGGACAATTCTTCTTGGACTTGCACCAGTGGAACACGAGGACATGCTGGCGCATGGCGAGTTGCAGGACAGCCATGTGCCGATGATCACGGGTGTACTCGATGTCAAGGCCGATGAACCGATGCTTCTCCTCTGCTAGCCATTCCTCGTACTTGTTGAGGATCCGATCCACGGTATGCTCCTCGTTCGTATACACCACCTCCAGAACGGTGCCGTGGGTACGGACGGTAGTTGTCTCTGTTATTCTGTTGCGGTCGTCCATGGCGGGTGGGGGATTGGGGTGGAACGAGGAAGAAGAGAAGGAAGGAATGCGAACTGTCTGCCACCAAACAGAGCAGTTCCAGGATATTTGCCGTTGATCTTAGCAGTTTCTCGAAAATGGCAACCGAACAAAGCAGTTGATGAAAAATAGTCACCGATTTTTTTAATATCCAGATGTATTTTGTACATTTCGCTAATAGTTTTTTTTCTTTCACGCAGGAGTTTATTTCGGCAACACTGCATAAAAGTACCAATGTATCATTCCGAGAATCAGAAACCTTAAGGCAAGGAAATTTCGTGTATACTGGTCTTGGAGTTGGTACAGCGACGACCGAGAGCTCATAGAAGGTGAGCTCCAAGTCAAAGATGGAAGGCTGGCTTAATTAAGCCAGCCTTCCATCTTGTTAGGTTAGTTGCTTATAGGTTTAGAGTTCATGATTGTAGTCAAAGTGTAATAGGTGATATTACATTATGCCAATGTGTGATGGATATGATTGTAGCCAAATTGTAAAAAACGGTGATATTATTGTATGCCAATGTAATGATGGCATTTGTTCTATGTTATGAATTGAATAATGTTTTATTGCATTGTGCAATCAGCCTTTCATGTATTATGGCATATAACCGAAATATGAGAAAAGCTCAGTGCAAACGGGTAGATGGAAAACTCTGTATCTGATGTAGGAAAACTAAAGCAACGGAGGTCTGCGCACAACCGTTGCCAAATGGAGACCTCATCGGAAACGGTTTTGTGCCTCCATTACCGATGAAGGCCTTCACATCAGTGACAGGGTCGGGGACACAGACCCTTTCTCCGTTGCCGAAGGGGTTTTTGGCCCTTTTCCGATGTGTCGTTCTGTACTAGTGTGACATTTGTACATACGACTGCAATTTCAAATAAACCTGATCACCCACTTCAAATGATCTCTCCACTCTGTGTTTATCTGCCTGTGATTTCATTCTTTGTTGTGCTCTCAACAAGTTCTGTTGAATCAATCGATGCATGTCATCTCTTTCTTGCAGCCAAGTCGCTAGGTCAGGCACCGTATCTGGCTTAGGATCCTGTAGCCCGAAATGCTTCGGTTTGTAGCCATACAGCACCTCAAAAGGTGATCGTCCAAGTGTCGAGTGATAAGTTGTATTATACCAGAATTCCGCCAGAGCTAACCATTTGGACCATTTAGTAGGACATGCTTGGGTCATACATCTCAAGTATGTTTCCATACATTGATTGAGCCGCTCAGTCTGTCCATCAGTTTGTGGATGGTAGCTAGAACTCATGTTTAATGTGGTATCGGTGAGTTTAAACAACTGTTGCCACAAGGAGCTGGTGAAAACTCTGTCTCTGTCAGAAATTATAACCGATGGCAAACCATGGAGCTTGTAGACATGATCAACATAGAGTTGGGCCACAGTCAGAGCAGAAAAGGGATGTACCAATGGTATGAAATGCCCATACTTAGTATATTTGTCAATGATCACCAAGATGGTATCAAACCTTGATGATTTCGGCAACCCTCCACAAAATCCAAACTGACAATCTCCCAGGCCCGAGTTGGAATAGGTAATGGCTGAAGTAGGCCAGGTTTACCTATGTGTTCTGATTTAGCTTGCTGACAAACACCACAATGAGCAACATACTTTTTAACATCTTGTTTCATATTTGGCCAAGCAAAGAGTGCCTTGATCTTGTTATACGTGGCAGTAAAACCACTATGACCTCCAATGCCACTGTCATGAAGTGCGAGAAGAATTGCTTCTTTAGCTTCAGTCTGGTTGCCGAGCCACACCCTATCCTTGAACTTAATAACCCCATCATGAAGGGAATACCCTTGTGCATCAGGACTGGAAAGACTAAGCTGGGTCAACAATTCTTTTGCTTGCGGTCCTTAGTATAGCTTTCCACCACTATTTCCAACCACTTAGGTTTGCCAACAGATATAGCATGTACTTCTTGTTGAGGAGGACATCTAGATAAAGCATCAGCTGCTGTATTAGCACTGCCCTTATGATATTTCACTTGATATTGGAGTCCCAACAATTTACAAAAGGCCTTGTGTTGCATAGAATTGGTCAATTGCTGGCCTTCCAAATGTATCAGACTCTTGTGGTCTGTGTAAATGGTGAACTGTTGGTGCTGTAGATATGGCTTCCACTTCTCCACAGCCATAATCAATGCGAGACATTCCTTTTCATAAGTGGACAATGCCTGGTTCCTGGGACACAAAGCTTTACTAAGGTAGGAAACAGGATGTCCCCCTTGTGAAAGGACTACACCCACTCCTAATCCAGACGCATCTGTGTAAATATCAAATGGCATTTGGAAGTTAGGTAAAGCCAAAACTGGAGCATTCACTAGTGCCTTCTCAACGCTTGAAAAGCTGCTTCTGTTGTTGATGTCCAAATAAACTGAACATGTTTCTTGAGTAATTCCGTAAGAGGCTTACTGATTAAACCATACAGCTCAATGAACTTACGATAGTAACCAGCAAGTCCCAGAAACGCTCGCAACTCCTTCAGATTCACGGGTACCGGCCAATCAATGATTGCTTGAATTTTAGAAGGTTCTGTAACAACTCCTTTCGCACTTATGATATGTCCCAAATACTCCAGTGCAGTTTGAGCAAACGAGCACTTCGACGGTTTGACAAAGAATTGCTGCTTCGCTAGAATCTCGAACACCTGTTGGAGCAATTCCTTGTGTTCCAACAATGTCTTGGAATACAGTAAGATATCATCCATGAATATCAACACACCTTTACGGAGCAAGGGAGCAAATATCACATTCATTGCCATTTGAAATGTAGCTGGAGCATTTGTTAGACCAAACGGCATTACTTTAAATTCCCAGTGGCCGTGATGTGTCTTGAAAGCCGTTTTGAATTCTTCCCCGGCTGCTACACGTATTTGATGGTAACCACTTCGGAGATCAAGCTTGGTGAAAAATTTAGATCCATGTAACTCGTCAAGCAACTCATCAATCACCGGAAGAGGGTACTTATTTTTCACTGTGAGAGCATTGAGGTAGCGGTAATCCACACACATTCTCCAACTACCATCTTTCTTTTTCACCAAAATGACCGGAGAAGCATAAGGGCTTTGGCTCGGTTGAATCACTCCACTCTTGATCATCTCTGCTATCTGCTGCTCTAATTCATCTTTTTGTGTGGGAGCATAACGATAAGGCTTTTTCTGCACTGGCACTACACCCGGAATCAAGGGTATTTGATGATCAAAGGGCCTTCTCGGTGGTAGTTGTTCTGGTTCTTTAAACAACTGCTCATGCTGATCAATTACTTGTTGTATAATGGCTGGGACAGTAGCTGTTGCTGTCTGAAGTTGGGAAGGCTGCAGAATGATTAATTGCGCCACTGCATCCTCTTGTATCAACTGGTTAACCACTGCTTCAGTAACTGTGGGGCAGTACTTATTATTTGAAGATAACCCTCTCAATGTTATTCTCTTGCCTTCATGAATGAATCTCATCTTCTTGCGTTTCCAATCCACATACATCTTTCCGCCATTGCAAGATTCAAGCCAGTCCATGCCCAGAATAATATCATAACACTTGATGGGCAGTACTCTCATATCAGTGGCAAACTTATTGTCTTGAACACCCCACTGCAGCTGAGAAATACCTTCTTGGCTCGGCATTTTACTGCCATCCGCAATAGTCACTTGGACTAGAGGTAGTTGCTTTACAGGTATCTGCAACTTTGAAACTAAAGCAGCATTGATAAAATTTCCAGAACTGCCAGAATCAATGAGAATCAACACTTGAGTCTTGCCGATATACCCCAACAGGCGCATTGTTTTCTTGCTAACAGTGCCTTCCGCTGCCGCCAAAGAAATGCAATTAGCTTGTTCAGTTTCTGACTCACTGCTCTCAGAGCTGGCAACATTATCTTCTTCACTTGAGCTACTTTCCTTGTCTATTTCCAAGGCATCACAGATTTCATATATCACAGATAACTGAACTTGAGCAGGGCATTTATGTGTCGGCCCATACTTGCCCCCACATTTGAAGCATTCCCCACGGGCACGCCTCTGAGCTCGTAATGACTCCAATTTACCAGCCATGACTGGGGCATTTGGCTTAGCAACATCTGCAGCTTGCTCCACAGGATGTACTCCCAACTTTCCAGGACCTGCTTGATTATGCCAGCGTTTATATTCATAACGCTTCTGTTTTCCATCTTGCAATTGAGCTTCCTGTAAGAGAGCCAAGGATATCGCAGCATCAACTGTTCTAGGTTTGTGAAGAATTATAGCGGTACGAATTTCCTTCTTCAGGCCTTTAATGAACTTTGCCACGAAAAACGTATCATCTAAAGCATGATTATGTGCTAGCAATTGATGCATCAACGTCTCAAATTCTTTCTGGTAACTATCTACATCTCCAATTTGTCTAATGTTCAAAGTTTTACTCATGTTAGTGTAGTACAAGTCTTTTGCAAATTTTTGACACACTGCCACACACAACTGAACCCAACTATCCACTGAATGTTGAGCTTCATAGGTTTGCAACCACAAGGCAGCAGACCCAACAAAATGCAAAGTGGCATAATCTACTTTGTACTCCTCAGGAACATGAAACATGGTAAAGTACTTTTCTGCCTTTACTTTCCACAACTTTGGATGCGAACCATCAAATTTGGGAAAGTTGGTTTTAGGCATACGAAACTCCACTACAACAGGACAGAGCTTTGGTAACACAATCATGTAACACATTGTAATATATGTTACATTCAAATTTGGAGTAACACATCTTTGGTGTTGCAACTCCTGACAGTAACACATGCTTTATATGGTCCGAAATTGTGTTACAGAGATATCAACCAAGTAACATATAAATATGTGTCGGAGGTAATGTGTTACCGAGAAATTGACATAGTCACATATAAATATGAGTTGCTGGAATGTGTTACGAACTCAGGTGAGAACCCCCCGCAAAACAAATACACTTAGGTGAGAGTAGCACATAATCGTGAATTGATCCATAGTGTTACAAACTCTATTATACGGGGAAATAGAAAAATAAATCAACTTCTTTTAGTACAAAAAAAAAAGCAACTGCATGTTTATCAGCGGTCTAAGAATATGCCCAGCAAATATCGGCGTACGGCCTGAAATCTGAAGCCCATCAGCAGTAGAGAGACACGGCCTGAAATCTCAAGCCCATCAGGTAGAGAGACACGTTGGCCCGCTGGAGCGCTCCTGAGAATCAGGGCCTCGGCGAGCACTGATCTGTACGCATCCTCTGTGCTAGCAGTATAGAATCCCAGTTAGCCCGCCTCTTGCTTCTTACTTTTATTTTCAGTCCCCTCCAAAAATAATTAGGGAAGACAGCACACAGCAGCCGCAAGCAAACAAGCAGCCCAGCCGACTGACAGGGAAGCAAGCTAACACCTAGCTGATATGAAGCGATGGCATATTTGCCAGAACAGCTTGAGAGCAAATATAACTATACTATTCTGTAGATCGCCCAGCTGATAGGGAAGCAAGCGAACAGCCAGCTGCAAGTGCAGGACACATAAGTTGCACACGAAACAACTAACAGCAACGACCATCGGCCAGCTGCAAGTTCAATGCACAGAAGTCAGACACGCACACAGGCTAGTTCACAAGAAGATAGAAGAAAACATTGCAGCCGATGTCCAGGATTTGACACCAAACAAACATCATTTTGAAATGAGAACGTCCCTTTCAAAAAGGAGTAGGTTCAGTTTACAAGTGGCAAATCTGACATAATACTTATTTGACACATAGTCGATATATTCCCAACGAAAATCTGTCATACATGAAAGCTTTACTTAGCACAAATTTTCTGAAACATTCCAAGCTTCAGGTTCCAAGAGCAAAAACTTTGCAAACATATAAAAGTTCACGCATATAACACATTGCTTCATCCGTCGGTTCAGAACAATCCTTCTAATCTCCACCCGTAAATTTCCTGCAAATTAAGATTCAATACAAATCAGAACGGTCAAGTTAAATTCAATACATATATGGACTGTATTTGTAATATATTGGTAACTTACACTATAGAGATTTTGTACTATGATTCACTACATGTTCTTAACCCAACAAAGTGGACGGAAATACAAGAGGGCCATTGGGCCAGCATCATACATTAACGGAGTGAAATATAGCAGGATAAGCGTCCATCACTCATCTCATTATCTTGGTAAAAGATTCAGAACATGAACAAGTAGCAGTAGAAGCATGTACTCACAGTTCAATGGCAGCACATATCAGACCTTCATAGTTCGGCATGCTGAAAACCAAAGACACAAAGATAATCACATTAAAGTTCAGTAACTTACTCCAACTAATGGGCACAATTTCCATGTAGAGAAATTACCAATACAATGCGGGAAACAGTATGAGTGTTTGAAACTTCTGAAAATGCATAGGCTGCACCAAGACAGAACTTGTTACAATATTTTAAATTAAAATGAACTTGCAGTATATATAATCATGAAAATGTTTGTCAAAGATTGAAATACCCTTGTATGATTTCCCTGCACTATTCTTCGTTGATCAAAGCATTATTATTAGCATCCACCATTGTTCCCTCAATGTCGGATCTAACCCAATGTTTATCTTTCCTTTTCTTTTTAAACATATTCGTAAGGTGAGAGACATGGAATGGCTCAGCTTCTATGTCTCCTGTGCATTCTTTACTTCCTGTGTCGCATATATCTCTAGGTAGTTTATTCTGCATCACCACTGACCAACCTGGGTTCAGTTCATCTTCCACGTAAAACACTTGATCAGCTTGGTTAGGAAAAATAAAAGGCTCATGGTCAATCTTGTCTCCTTTGTGCATCAAACGTGAGAAGTTAACAAGCGTGTAGCCATATTATCCTTTTTAATTCCTTTATCAGAAACATCAACCCATTCACACTTAAACAAATCCACCGAATATTGTCCAGAGTAGTTCAATTGGATAATATCAATTATCCTGCCATAGTAAGTCACATCACCTAATACAGGGGTAGCATCACCTGATGCAGCATATGTAGATGTTTTGGCACGTACCACCACACCACTATTTTGAGTCACCCTGTCCAAGCGTTTAGGCCTAAACCGGTATCCCCTAGAGTTGTAAGCGCGGTACCTTTTTGCTGCATCGACCGGGCCACATGCTAGCCATCGAATATCATTGTTAACACTATCAATACCATTTTCCTTCTCCAATTTAATTATCTGGAGATTAAGAATTAGTTTAGTGAATGGCTTCAGTTGTACCTATAAAAGATATGAAATATCGACTTGCATGAGCTTTGAACCAGTCGTGGAACTTCTCATGTTGCATGGCCTCGATTGTGTCTGGGGAGACATCACGCTGGCTAGTGATCTCATCAACGTGAGCTCTGCAAAGCAATTTCCTAATTAGTTTTCAAGTCATAGGAAGAGTTATCAAAAGAAGTAAAAAAAAGGATAACTGTAATTGTTTAGAGGACTGAGATATTACCGAAGGAATGGGTTGACATCCGAACAGTTGAACAACACATATCTATGTGCCTGCAATTTAGCCAGCCCTCTAAGAACATAATTGCCAGGCTTTCCAAGTGGTTTTCCTACACGAGAAAAGAGAGTTGGTCCTTGTTCAACATCAACCACCTCATCGTCATCGTCATTCCTTGAAGGCTGGTTATGCTTTGGTGGCGAAACCATCAATATATCTTGAGCAAAATGTCATGCACTCGTCTGCAAGATATGATTCTGCGATAGATCCTTCTGGATGTGCTCTATTACGCACATATGACTTCTGGACACAGAGATACCTGCAGAAATAAAAAAAGGAAAAAGAACACAAAAATTATTAACAAATGTAGTACTACAATAATTAGGAAATATAGCAGTCGCATTCTTCAAATCATACCTTTCCAAAAACCACATTGAACGGTAGGCCACAGGACCACCTATTTTCGCCTCGGTTGCTAGATGAAGAACCAAATGCACCATAACAGTAAAAAATCCGGGCGGAAATATCATCTCCATACGGCATAATGTTATCTTTATTCTTTGCTCTAACTTCTCAAGCTCTTTCACATGGAGAACCTTAGCACTAACTTCTCTAAAATATGCAAATAGATCAAATAAGACGGATGTGACATTATCTGGAAGTAAACCTCTCAATGCAACAGGCATTAGTTGCTGCATCAGAATATGACAATCATGGCTTTTAAGTCCAGAAATTCTCCCTTGAGGAACATTTACACATCTAGAGATGTTCCCCGAAAACCCATCTGAAACTTTTATATTGTGAAGTACTTTGCAAAACTGTTGCGCCTGTTTTTTTGACATGGTATAAGAAGCAGCAGGAAGAAAATACTTGTCATTAGATTTTTTTTGAGGATGTAACTCTGGTCTGATTTTCATTTCCTGCAGGTCTTGTCATGCCTTTAAATTATCCTTTGACTTGCCCTCTATTCCTAGAAGTGTCCCATATATTTTCACATACATTTTTTTCAATGTGCATGATATCTAGATTGTGCCGGAGCAAATTGAAGTCCCAATAAGGCAAATAGGAGAAGAACCCGTTAACAAACTTCCATGTTTTGGAATCATCAAAGTCCTTAATTGATTTTATCTTATCTAAAACTCTAACTCTAACTTTAGAATAAGGAATCGGCTCTGTTCCGTGTTCCTCAAATCCATCAAATATGTCAGATTCATAACGGAACTCATGATCTGGGTGCAAAAACCGGCGATGTCCCATGAAACAGAATTTCCCCCATTTTTCAAGCGGAAAGACCAAGTTTCATCACTACAAGGGAAACAACCGGACTCAGAACTGGTGCTATGTCCTGAAGCAATTGCAAGGCCGGGGTAGCCACTCACAGTATACAACAAAACAGCATAAAGTTGAAACGTCTCATTTCGAGATGCATCATATGTTAATGTTCCAACTTCAAACAACTCAGCTAGCTCTTCCAAAACTGGCTCCATGAATACATGGAAGTTCTTTCCAGGGTAACCAGGAATAATCAAAGTAAGCAAAAGAGAGGAGGCTTTCAGACATAACCATGGAGGAAGATTATAGGGCACCAAGACCACGGGCCAACAGCTGTGTTTGGAACTCATCATCCCAAATGGATTAAACCCATCAGTTCCCATTGCAAACCTAATGTTCCGGAGTCTGATGCGATGTGTTCATACTTAGAATCAATGGCCATCCAAGCCTCTGAATCAGCTGGATGACGCAATGCTCCATCCTTTGTGCGTTCTTCATCATGCCATCTTAAAGCTGTAGCTGTATCTTTGTGCATGAAAAGCCTCTTAAGCCTTGGCTTAATTGGAAAGTACCGTAACACCTTCCGTGGGATTGCCTTCCTCCTTTCCTTTTTAGTCAAAGTAGATTTATCTGGTACATTCTTCCACCTAGAAGTTCCACACTTTGAACAGAAATCATCACCTGCCTTCTCTTTCCGATAAAGCTGGCAGTTATTTTCACAAGCATGAATTTTCACATAATTAAGCCCAAGCTTTCCAATGATCTTTTTAGCCTCAGAAAATGTACTAGGTAAATTCTTCTTACCATTTGGAATTGCTTTCTGTAGAACTGCTAGCAAATCATTTAAAGATTTATTGCTCCACTTATTAGTGGATTTTATATGGAAGAGAATAACAACAAAAGAAAGTATGGATAGTTCACACGCTGGCCATAAGGGTAGGTCTGCATCTCTCAAAAGGTCATAGAAAGCTTGGGATTCAGGGTCTGGTCCTGGTTCAGATGGATTTTGGGTTTCAGGTTCGCTTGTTGGAGGTCCGCTAAAAACATCTTCCACTAGTTGGCGCATATTGGATTTTGTTCCGTCAAACTGTGACCGTGACCTTTTGTTGGTTCTCATGTGAGTTCGAGTTTCAACTTGTTTATTAGCAAATATGAATGATGCTGTTTCACCATGGCAACCCCAAACAGTATATCCCGGTGAAATTCCACTACAAACCAAATGACCATACACATCCTCCCTCTTCAGTAACAATGCATTGACACATTTGACACATGGGCAACGGATCTTGGCATCAACACTTTTTCCCATGTAGGCAAAGTCAAGAAAACCATCTACTCCAGCCAAGTATTCATCACTTGGTCTAGGAGAAAGCAATAGCTCTTTTATAGATTCTAAATCCATCGATAAACTGTGTAACAAAAGGAAACATAGTTACTGCGCTGAGTGGTAAGGGACGAAACTAACATGTTTGCAAGGAACTGTAGTGCTATGTGAACAAACAAAAAGAAGATAACTGAAAACCTGATTCCTTAAAACATGAAATGTGCACCTATAATGTATAAAGATAGCATCCAACATACGCAGTACTTCCGCAACAGCAAAATTATTTGGACGACAACCCATGCTCACCAAGAACCGAATCTAACCACTCAATAACATCTAGATCAGATGGTTACGAAACTCTAAATTCTTGTATTCAGGCATGTACAGTTACGATTATTTTTTTTGGGTCCAGATCTCCAACATAACATCTAGATCAGATGGTTTCTATCAAATCAATCTAGAACAGAACATAAGCAATCATAGCACCATAACAGGGATAAATATGAACTTGGAGGGGGCAAAGTGACCTTCGATAGAAGCACCCACGGCCGCGAGGTCCTACGAGCCGGCGAGCTGCTGCTGCTTCCTGCCTTCGAGCCGCTGCTGTAGTGGAGGATGAGAGCGTGAGAGAGGGGAGGAGGCGGCCGGGAGGAGTAGAAGCCGCAGCTGGATGGGGGCGCCGCCCAAGAGTCGGCCGGCGAGGACGAAAGCCAGCGACCTTGGGGCACCGGGGGAATCTCGCCTGACGGCGGTGAATCAAGCAGGGGAGATGGACTGCGGGAGGCGGCTGGGTGGGCACGGGCCAATCTTTTTCCTAAGTCCAAAACAGAGCTTGGTCCAAAACAGAGCATGGGCCGCGCCTCCCCCCATCGCAGAGCCACCCAGCGCCGCCCCTCCCACATCGCAGAGCCACCACCGCGCCGCCCCTCCCCCACTGCCCACCACCACCGCGCCGCCCCTCCCCCACCACCGAGCCGGCCACCACCCAGCGATCCTCCCCCTCGATCGACATTTCTTCACCTCCCTCCATCACCCAGGCATCGACGTCGTGTGGAGCCAAGAAATTTCTTCAGGTCGAGGTAATTCGCCAACCACCTAGTCCTTTCTCTGTCGGCCTCCACACCTTGCGCGGTTTGATTTTCCTGTCGTAGACTACATAGTTGATCTGCTCCCCTTGTTTATCTGCTAAGAATTTGATGTATTGGCAATTTAAATTGTGTCATTATGTTCCGTGGAGTGTACCTAAGAGCACCAAGTTCACTAATTTTTTGTTGGCTGCATTCACAATTATTAGTTCGAAAAATCATCGTGTTTCCAACCAGTTGTTTTTCACAGTTCAATCCATCACTGTAGACATAGAATTCATGTGTATATTCAACTATTTTATCTGAAATCCCGAGAAATCTTATATTTAATTACCCTAGTCAATGCTGTAGCAGATTTGATTGGTGAACTTGTAATGGTTTGATTGAATTTTTTTTTTGTATCTAGGATGGCGCTGGACATGCTGACCATATATCTGCATTATGAAGATAGAAATCAAGAAGCCAAAATTCTACAGAGATCCATGATGAGGCGTCATGTCACGTATTATGATTTAATGGTGATGATCGAGGAGGTCGGCTTTCATGGAATTGACTACCTATACTATGAGAAAAAAGATCCACAAGGCAACGCCTATTTAGTTCACATTGATCATGACGGTCATGTGATGAAAATGTTATCTGACCCTGAGATTGTGAAAACTGTCCATATGTATGTGTCTAAGGAGAAGGCTAGCAATGATATTGCTCCGCCTGACAATCAAAATGATATTGCCCCATCTAACCATCCAGATGAGAGTGTTCTCTTAGAGGACATTGGTGTCTCTACTGAGCGGGCGAAGCAACTTAATATGAGAAGGCCACAAAGTATCTACCTCTTCAAACATGCTTATTACATATCTGTATCTATTGTTGTTGGTCTTCGAATATAATGTGTGTTGTTCTTTTGTAGGACAATTGCGTCGATCAAAAAGGTTGAATGTGATTCAGGTCACTGATCAACCTGATGATGAGGACGGAGACTGCAACGGTGAGCAATATATCGCACCAGTTGATGATTCAGAAGCATTGGACGATGAAGGGGACCAAGTTCACAATCTAGGTAACAAACCTAGCAAAAATTTGTACTTCTCTAAATTACCTTTGTATATCCAAACTATGAAAAGAATAAATGGTGGGTTTAATTTGATTATCATTTTTCCTAATTAATCCTGTAGTGCACACAGAAGAAGGAAAGCGCAAGAGAACAAGCTTGCCAATTGTTTGGAACATGCCAAAGGGGCAAAGAATAGTTGTAAAATGCAATGAAGATAACCAGCCTATAGGAGATGAAGGTGCAATCTTGGGGAAGTTTCTAGGCACGATAGCTAGAAACGGAGGATTTTGCCCTCTAAATATAAATGATTGGCGTGCTGTCAAGAAGAATAGTGGTGAGGAAACAATATTGCAGTGCGTACAGGTACTTCACAATTAAGAAAGAAACAATTCTGTTTTCTGCCCTTATTTGTAATGTCTCTAGTTTAGATATAATGTGGTGTACATATTTATTTACATTTCTTCTTTATTTCATGCTTTCAGTCAAAGTTTGTGTATCCTAGATCATGTGAAAAATGGATACTCAAATCAACTGGAAGAGATTGGAGGAAATTTAAGTGTAGTTTGAAGAAAGCTATATTCATACCAGCCATTAAAAAAAATCCAAACATCAAGAGGAAGGCTTTGTATAAGCTCTGTCCAGAAGATGTGGACAACGATCAATGGCGTGGACTTATCAAATTTTGGAAATCGAAAAAAGGAAGGGTAATGAATGAGATACCTTACTTTCATTTTTTGACATTTAAATCTAAGCTCTTGGGCTGATCTTAAAAGTTGCACTTCTGCTATGATTTTGTCATTACAGGCTGTAAGTGAGAAGAACGTAATTAGTCGCTCCCTTGTGAAGAATTCACATAATGCTGGGACAAAGAGTTATGCTCGTTGGGGTGAAGATATTGTGAGTAATTTTCATTCCTAGAAGATTTTGTTTGTCTTTTTTTGTCATGTCAGTGTTCGTTTTGTTTTGTAGAGACAAGCTGATCCAGAAAAGAAACGACCACACAGAACAAAGGTTTTCTTAGCAACTCACAAGAAGAAGGATAATGCTACACATAAAGATAGAAATGAGCTCCTGGTAGGCAGTCAATATACATCTACTGTTTTTTTGTTCATCACCGTACAATTCAGTTCACTCGTACAATATGCATGTTTCTTTTCTTATAGGCTCGATTGGAGGGTCTAATAGCTGAACAACCAGAGTTGGCACAAAATGTCAATGGAAGAGTGGCATGGGAAGGTGATGCCCTGCTGCAAGTGTTAGGTACAGAAAAGACTGGACAAGTGCATGGCATGGGACTGCTTTCAACTCCTAAGCAAGCATACGGTCGAACACCACGGTATCTCAAGAACATCAACATGACCAGTACTGATGGATCACCATGTGAAGTTGAAGCTGATGTTTGGGAGGAAATAGCAAAGCTTAAGGAACATATAAGAAGGCAAGACCAGATTATTGAAGATAGGAATAAGAAAGACAAAGAAGGCTATGGGAATATTGGAATAGAAGAAGAGGTGAAGGAATTCCTTTTCTCTTGCTTTTGTATGCATTTACTTTTGATATTAAACTCATACTTGTTAGTTCTGTAGGAAAATCTCCAGTCAAACGATAATGGTATTTCTCGATTACCAGTACTGCATGGTAAAAGAAAGGTAATGTCAATACATGGCTATATCATTGCTGGTCACTTCAAACCTCTGTACTAATATTTCAAAATCCAGAGAGTTCAATGCAATGGACCTGCTGAAGAACGCTCGTCTACGCAACATGACATGATTGATGATAATAATTTACTGATTTCACGTGAAAAGGTTGTTACTGCACTCTTACTCATGTCACAAATATACAATGTGAAATAATTATTTGCTCATCATTGTTGTGTCACAAAACCAGAATGGCGAGCATGATAATGTCAATCAGCTACAGATTCAACACAATTCATCATCACCAAAAGACCTTGTTATTGATTCTGTGCCAGGGGTAATATTTGTGTGGTTTTGAGTTTTCAAGTTACAGCTTTTGGTAGCTCCTGGATATGAATATCATTCGATGTACTTTTATTGTCTCTTTGTAGGTGAGGAAAAAGAGAGATCAGACGGGTCAACTTTCTTCAAGACTAGAGCAGCAAGGGACTAGAAATCAACTTCCACGCCCAACTTCCTCAAAAAGAAGGCGCACTTCTTCACTCGAGGTAAAGATCCACCAGAGGCATGAGTGTTTCTACAACCGGTTTTTTTGGCTACTACTTTCTATATTCTGCATACTAAGTACATGTGTAAGCTGTGTTGTAGTCTGAGCAATAAACTACACCTAAATTTGTATAAGCTATCTTGAAACTTTCAGCCCAACTAGCATCCCATTCCGATACTATCTATGGCACGACCCTAGTGGCCCCAGCAGCAGCTTGCTTCCCTCTTACTAACTGGTATATGCAAAATGATTTTTCTTAAAATTTCTGTGCAATCTGTTATAGATTGTTTGATTCTGTTGTATATAAATGTGTGTTCATGCACATCAGCACATTATAGCATTATTGTCGTTGAATACTAATACTGATCCTAATATAGGTTGGTTCCGAAGTAGTTCTAAAGACTTCAACATATCCCAACAAGCGGAATGTTGCATATGCTACTATCCGAAGTACTGATCCTGCAACTAAGGCTGATGGGATCGAGTTAGGTGCTGAATTCACACTTGTGCGCATCGATGAATCTATTCTGGATAATGAAGAGTTAGTGAGAGAAGTAGGTGGTTGCATGACAGTTGGTGATGCCTTTTCTTCAGGATTCTTAATTGCTTGGCCTTCAGCTTTTGTAAGTTAATTAAAGATCATTTTCAATTTCTAGAATCATATTTCTGTATATTTAATCGTAGCTATATGTCCAATTTGTTTTTGGCAGATTCGAAAGAAAGATGGTCGAGTTCCAGTTTCCGGCTAGATTCGAAAGAAGGATGGTCGAGTTCCAGTTTCCGGCTAGATGAAGAAGAAGCAAATAAATTCCACTCATCAATAATTATAGTTTTTCATGGATAGATTGAAGAATGTAGCATTTATTCACAGTGTCTTCTTTGGTGGAACGGATACATATGCTATGGTGTAATATTCTTTGAGATTGTGTTTTCTGTAGTCAAATTGATATGAATTATAGTGTTGCACCGGTGTAATCTTGATATTTATTTATTGAAGTGAAATATTTATCCTACCGTGTTGTGTCTTTGAGATATCTTTGATATTTTAAAATTTGTGAATGTGTCATGCTTAATTTTATTTTACATTTTCAAAGTGCTAAGAATCAAATAAATTAATTCGTTGAACATGTGCAATTATTTTATATTAACGAACGTATAGACATAAATGTAATATACATAATTTTGTGGTTATTAATTAAAAAATAAATACGTTAATTCTTTAATTCTCTTCCAATGTGTAGGTGTTACTCATGGCGTTACTATAAGTAAACAATTGTGTTACTACGGTAGTTGACAACAATGATTATTGTGTTACACCAATTGGATATTATGTTACTAATTGTATTCTGAAGCTATAAAAGATGTTACTAATTGTGTTATTGTACTTAGAAAATATGTTACCACCAATGTTCTACCTCCTTAAATATATGTTACTACTTATGTTACCACAGATAAGAAATGGTGTTACTACTGCAGTTGGTAACACATAATATGCGTGTTACTACGACATAATGGTAACACGATTTCTTAGATGTGGTAACAATTATTATGTGTGACAGTGGACAACTCGTAGTAACACGGCCTAATGGAACACATTTCAAATTGTGTTACTTACTGGCGTAGTAACACTGTTTTGAACCTGTTGTAACACAAGACTGTGTTACCAAAGATCTGTCCTGTTGTAGTGCTCAAGAGTATCTCTAGTGTATCTATCCCTAGCATGATGAGGATCACGAGAGGTACTGGATTCAACATGATTAAGAGGTAATTGAGACGCACCATTGCCCAGAGCATGCTGGTTGGCCATGCCCTGGTTTTCGTGGTCTTCGCGGCGCCCATGAGGGCTTGGGGTTCTTTGCAGAACAGTGGACACCGTCCCTTCCAGTGACTGAACTCGGGTGACGAGCCCCTCCACCTGGGTTTCAATTGAGGTCACTTTGCTGAGCACCACCTCATGATTCTT
This sequence comes from Poa pratensis, assembly GCA_947311845.1. NCBI lineage: Eukaryota > Viridiplantae > Streptophyta > Magnoliopsida > Poales > Poaceae > Poa > Poa pratensis. Next base: position 30,512,774 of record CAMZMU010000091.1, on the reverse strand, counting down.
CAGCAAACGCTCAGTAGTGACCGACAGTGAGTGGCAGGAATCAGAGTTTTTCGCTGCCGTCTCTGCTGCCTTGGTCAGACCCAACAACAGCTGATTGATCTGGTTGTTGATTTCCGCCGTCGCCGCCGTCTGCGCCTCCAATCCTTGTTCTACCAACACCATCCTTGCCGTCAACGTCGGAGGATGCGCCGTCGTGACTAGTTGTGCGATCTACCGCCGCCAAACCTCCTCGATCCAGCCGATCTGCCTCACGTCGCCTCCTGCGCTGCCGTGAAGGAATCAGCCGCACCCCGCCGCCACGAGAACCAACTAGCTTGGGGAATTTACAGGTTAACCCAACCCACGCCTCGTCGAACTCGATTCGCCGCCGGATCTGACACCTCAACCTCAGGATTTTTGTGCGTGTGAATTTTTTGTGGATTTCCCGTGGATCGAATGGCTCTGGATACCAAATGTAACGATCCCACTAATGGCAGCACACCAAATAGTTGGAATTCATCACGATACACCCAGATTTGTGGATCTGGTACATGAGAATCTAGAGTTCTGGGGAGGAAGGAGAGTAGAGTAGCAGGAAGAAGGAGATACACGTTTCGTGTTTGTTCATCGATACCCATCTCCTACACACACACACGCCAGTTACATGGGCGTTGCCCGATCAGCTGTCACAGCAGCGAGGTAATCGTGGGCTTCGCTTTGGGCTTCTCTTCCATGGCCAGAGATGGGTCACGGCCCAGTAGTAGTCGTGACAATCACTCACTCCTCCCAGTGGAGTCAAATATTTTCTCTTTTGACTACTCCCTCCGTTTACAATTATTTTGCATTCTGGATTTTGTCAAAGTCAAACTTTGTGCATTTTGACCGAATATACAAAAAACATATAAACATTTACAACAAATTTTAACATTATTAAAATCTTCATTATATTATCATATTATAGATATTCGATGTTATCAATGTTGATATTTTTCCGTATATACTTGGTCAAACTTTGAAAAGTTTAACATAAAAAACACATAACGCAAATAAATAAAAACGGAGGGAGTACTTGATATATAGACCAAAAATATTAAGACCGGTACTCTAGAAATGGTATCATGAGTTATTGTTATCCAAAATATGTTCATAATGTTGAATTTAATGTTTTCTATAAAAACTATTGTTTGAAGGTGTATAAAACAAACGACAACACTCGATTTGGATAGTTTGAGTGCGAAATATTAAGAATATTCGGAGTGGAGATTTCTGACTGTATCCAGTGATCCTGTTATTTGTTTTTTTTTTCGAAAATAATATTTACAAGTTTCAAAAATATAAAAAATACGGATATAGCCAATTAATGGTGTATCCCACAAACGAACAAAATATCAATTTCAAAAAACTGACAAAAGTGTTATCCACATTTGCATATTTTCAAATCTCTAAATTTTATCAGATTTTGTCATTTTCTGTGTAGACCATAATACAAAAAAATTTGAGTTGTGATTTTCATATTTGAAGGAGAAGATGCTATTCAGTTTGAATGCAAGAGACTCTTTAGAGAAAAAAATTCTGTAGTCATGCACAGAGCCAAACCTAGCTTAAAGGTAGGAATGTCACAATGGGTTTACACCTTGTAATTTTTTGACGCCATGGACTATTTTCTGTAACTTTGTTTATATATAAAATGAAAATGATGCATTATGGGATTTTTCCCTACTGTTTTTGGCGTCAAAAATAGTTGTGATTTTTCATTCTTGTAGAATATATCATTGGCTATGTCGAGAATGTTTTCTGAATTTTTAAAAATCTAGAAATATTATTTTAAAATGGAGGGAGTACTTGAACTCGGGAGTCAACGACACTTTCCGGACTATTCAATATTAGTTTTTTTGTGCGTAAATGGTGGCGGAGATTGCATACTTGATATGATCTTCGGGGTGCCGATACAGAGAAGACCTATGAAGACTCCTCATAATACACCGCGAAAGCCTGTTTATGACGGGGCATGCAAAAATTTCCCATTTGTGAAATGTGGTACATAGCTCACGGTTGTCCACGATAACGAGTGTAAGAACATACTAGTACAGAACGACACATCGGATACCCCTCTATGGAAACGGCACGAGTTAAGCGACGGAGAATCGCGCTTTCCGCGCGGCCGGTGCCTACAAGCATGACCTGGGCCGCGGCTGACCCGCCCACATTGGCAACGGACCCTGTTCAATCTATGTCACTTACTGTATAGGAAACGATTAATCAAATTGTCCGTTTCCAATATTTGCCTCTATGGTAACGGACAAATTTTCCCAACCGTTGAAAATGTTGACACATGGAGGCTAGCGAAGGGGCAGATGGGGAGGTGGGCGGAGCAGACCCGCGAGTATAAATGGCGAGAGGTACCAGCAGCGGTCTCTTTGAAGCCCCAGTCCATCGCCTCCCGTTTTTCAAACTTCGCTAGATCCCCTCCGTCCAAATCCATGGCCAGAGGTACCAGCAGCGGTCGTGGTCGCGGCCGTGGACGAGGGCGCAGCCGTGGCATGGGGCGCAACGGCAATGCCATGCCGTCGGTGTCGCCCTCACCGTCCTCTGAAGACATGTCCCCGGCGAGAGGTACCAGCAGCGGTCGTGGCTGTGGACGAGGGCGCGACCGTGGTAGGGGGCGCAGCGGCAATGCAACGCCGTCGTTGTCGCCCTCACCGTCCTCTGAAGACATGTCCCCGGAGCTGCGCGGCTTCGAGTTCTTGGTTATCCTGTACAAGGGCATCGAGAGGCGCCTGAGGCTCCCGAGGGCGTTCGCGGAGAAGCTCCAAGGCATGGTGGCAAGTACCATGCATCTGAAGATGGAAGACTGCGAGAACGACAGCTGGGCGGTGAAGACGGTCGTGAGTGCCGGGGGGAATTTGTACCTCGGCCAGGGATGGAAGTCATTCGCCCAAGCGTACAAGGTTGAGCAGGGGCACATTTTGTGCTTTGAGTTCGACGGCGACAACGGTTCTTCATCAAGATCTTCGACGGTACCTTATGCCGGGGGGACGCCCTCGTGTACACTGACGACGAGCCCGAGTCTTCATCATCAGCAGCTAGTAGTAGCATTAGCTAGTAGTAGCATATATGTAATCGTTTACTTCATTATTAATATCAAGTCCGTATGTAGTTTAGTCATCTTTATTATTAATCTATGTATCCTATGTGGTTCATTACCGTTTCCTAAGTGCTCTCTGCGTGCATATGTAATTTCGAGTACCTGTTAGTAAGTCTACTCTCTCGCTGGTATAAAAGCAATGGAAATGGTTATATAAAATGTCCCTTGCAAATGTGGTGCTTATATGTACTGTCGGCCCTATCAAGTCATCAGTCTCATTATCACTCTCTCACTGTCTATCTTCCAACCCTAGCCGCTGCACACTGTGGCTTTTAACTCTCCTCACTCTCTCTAATGGCTTCCTCCGTCGGCGCTTCTAGATCCAGCCATCGCGGCCACGGCTCTAGCCGCCGCGGCATCGCCGTTCTAGCGGCAGCCCTTCGTGAGGGCAAGGTCGATCTAGTTTGGTCGTTCTAGCGGCAGCCCTTCGTCCGGACGTGTACACGGACAGTTTGGGGGCCAAATTTGGCAACTCCGGCTGGAGATGCTCAACACCTGGACACTCTGGAAGGTCGTTACCCTGTTAGCTCTCTATGATGTTTAGGCTGGCCTATAGACTAAGACTAGGTTCTACTGCACACTTTGTGCTCACTTTGTGACCCATCTCTCAAATTACCCCGGGCCAAACACGGTTAACCTCTAACATTTTTAAGACGAGTTTCAAGAAAAAAGAAAATTCTTATTATTATATGAGTATTATATCAATCATATTAAGTCCTGAATAGGATGTCACACGAGCCCCCATACTGGACCAACGCCCTCGTCGGTCAACCCCAAACCAGGAACATCATATGTCTGTGCACCTTCAGCGCCAGCCATGTCCCACATGTCCGCACCCGTAACCCTCACACGCCCGCTTAACCGCGAGGACCGACTCTGATACCAAATGTAACATTCTGGTAAGGGCGGCCCCAAGTACAGTGGTGTGGGGGCCTACGTCCCCACTCAAAATTTTGAATTCCAGTAGTGTTTGTTCAGATTTGGAAAGAAATATGTTCAAATGCAGCAAATTTATATAAAGAGTGCCCCCACTCAAATGATGTGCGCCCGGTCTGAACAGTATCTGGTTCCGCCCCTGATTCTGGACACACAGGTCTCTATGATCTTTACACTGGCCCACAAATTAACACTAGTCTCTCCTTTTCACATTATTCTCAATGGTCCACACCCGGGAAGAACTTCCCGATCGGTCACCCACTTTCAAATTACTCAGGGCCAAGCACACTTAACCTCAATGGTTCTTTGAATTAATACACCATGTGGCAAACGCCTATTTCTTCAAGCATGTGTGTGATTTTCCTCATACGACCGCCATTATGCCATTGCATGCACAGTCCATATGTCCCGTTGCTCCACTTTTATTGGAAAAACCACATAAGAGTTTAGTATAAAACTCTATGAACCACATGTATAAAATGAGCAACTCCAGATGTGTTACAGAAAATAACGTCATTACTATAATTTCAAATTGCCCAAATTAGGACACAAACCCCACACGGAGCCTTTGGTTTCTTAGCAGTATCATTTAACAAGCTACCAATATATTACTAATATTGGTTGGAGGTGAATAAGTCAAAAGTAAAGTGCACCAGAAGCCACATCGAACTGGCAAAAGGACACTTTGCTCAACGAACTCATCTGTATCACAAAACACACATTTCTTATTACCAGTCCAATATATCTTAACCAAATTGTCCTTAGTAAACAAGATCTTCCGATGAAGGAACCCAATAAAGATCTTAGGGCATGTTTAATTCGTAGGATAGGAAAGACGTATGAATAGGAAAAAATATAGGATTGCCATGTCATGCACACTCCAATCCTATAGAATTTGGTATGTACCAAAGTTTGTTTGATTCCATCAAAGGAATTGTAAACAGAGCTTGGAGTGGATGTTAGTATTCCTATGGGAAGTAGTACAAATGAAACCTTAGGAAAAATTCCTATGGGATCCAATCCTACAAATCAAACAAGCAAGAAAGAAAAATTTCTTATAGGATTGTATCCTCCAAAAATCCTATGCAATTCCTTTAAATCAAACGACAGTACTTTTAACTTTCAAAGGTATCTGCAATATCTAGTATGACCATTAGGTCCACGTACATAGATTTAACAGTGAATAGACCCGGACTATTTAGGTGCCATTTAAAAATGTCTTGATTCGCAGAGAGAGAAATTCACTTAAATATTTCGACGAAATTAAGCCAGGAGATCCACTTTTCGCAAGTAAGAGCCCTTCTAAATACAATGGTTAGAGGCGCATTGGCTAACACATCCGCCACAAAATATTTTTATGCTGCACTATGTTATACAATGATGGAGACTGCAAAGATACAAGAGTATTGCCTAACCAAACATCAACCGAAAACCTAATGTTTTGGCCATTACCAAGACCAAAGGAAACTCGGTCAAAAAACAAAATCCTGACACTCATAATTCCTTTCCGGAAAGGATAATCGTTGGGCTCAGGTTGAACTTGGAATGAGTTTTACTATACATACCTCTTATAAAGCAAAAACCCCACTAACATGTATTAATGATTTTTCTATCTCAACATGCAAATTATCCACATCATCTATTCTCTTAGCCAATCAATTGTCCATATCATCTCCACTAATATTTGTTAATCACTACGAGCAAGTAACACATTATTCATTCCTTAAACCACATCATCCACTATTTTAGCCATTTATTCATGTCATCCCACATTTATTAATGATATTCTATCCATACTTACAAATTATTCGCATTACAAAAAAATTACCCATACAATTACATCATCGATTTTAGTTGTTAAATATTTGTATATTTTACCTTGCTTAAAATTATATTCTCAACTATTCTGGCCAATCAAACCCGCATATTTCCAAAAAAAAAAAAACGTTGCATGCGTCGTGTGCCCTTCCATTTATACTATTTTTTTAAAGTACCCGCTACGACGCGCGGGGCATTTTTCTAGTTATATTGCAACTCGTGCCACACTCTATCTTCATGAAGTAACTTGAACATCCATTTACTGAGCAAGTATTTATTTTGGAGGACCTTAATTCCTAGCCCCATTGAAGTAACTTGAAAAAACATTTACTGAGCAAGTATTTATTCCAATTTGTAAGTCCGCACACACACAAACCAGCCCTTCCTCAGATCTGGTCCAGGGTCCAGCGAACTAAATCCCAGTAGCCCATCTCCCCATTAGGCCTTGTTTTCCCGGGTTAAAAGTCGCTCTGGACTGGACCTGGCCATACAGATTCAATCGATGGGAGTTAGCAGATCAATCTGCCGCCGGATGCGAGATCTTGGCTGTTCACCATGAAAGAATCCCTCACACATGAGCAGTTCATGAAGGCAATGATCATGACATGATCGATATGGTCGACTTACAGCTTTATACAACATTTTCTGCATGATTTGTAATTGAGAAATGATAAGAAGGAAGAAAGAGTGCAGGTAGGTCGGATCCAGCAGTGGTCACGGAGATTGCTACTAGGAAACAAGCCTTTGGTGAAGTGCTGTCCAAACATGAAGCTTGGCAGCACAACTAGGAAGCCCACAACATAGCGCGAGGTGTGTCCTGGAACTGGGAACTGGTAGGCTGTTTGGTTTGTTGAACCTCCATGTCTGTTACTCACACGTAATATCTATACCTAAGGTATTTTGTGTATTAGTATTGCAATTCAAGCCATGCATATGCCACTAGGTAGTTCTTTTCTTAGATCGAAGAATAGGAATTATATATCTACTTTTATGCTACTAATAAAGTTGAAAGACAAGAGCAAGAGTAAAAGGAGAAAGAATAGTTCGCTTTGTGCTCACCACGCAGCTGCCATATTACCTTCAAAAGAACAAGAGTAGGCTTGAAATTATAATTAAATGTATAATTAAAATTATGCTTGGGAAATGAAGACACTGATAGATTGTCACACTGACATATTTTGATGTTGATGCTATATTTAACATGTCATATATCATGTTGTAATATCTTATATGCCGTTCACTCCTATAAAAAAGAATTATCAATGTCGTTTAGTGGTTGTAATCTTGCTCCCTCCACCATGGTCAAATCCTGGCTCCGCCCGGGAATCTGAGTGTACCTTTGGCATGTGAGTTATTTTTCGTTACAATTTAATAATGTGGGTTTACATGATTATTAGGAATTTCTCATATGTTTAATCAAAACATTAATAGATTAAAAAGCCATAACAGAAATTAGATTAAAAAGCCATAACAGAAATTGGCTCCCAAGAGAGATGTATGACAAAAAATGAGTACATTTTGGACTTCAATAAATTAATTCATTCATAATAGTATATTCCAAAATAATCACACCGATATTACAAAACGTTGGTAAAGGAACACACATCACCGTACACACCCCAATATCCCTTGTAACTGTTATTATCAACCCTGGGTTCTACGGAAACTGAAAAACGAGGCAGAGAATGACAGTTGATATATAGCAACGACGTCGATCACTCACTGATCTGAACACGAAGCCATATAGATTTCAGTGCTGGGCAGGAGGGTGGTAGATGGGCGTCGAGGGGTGTCCACCTCCGCCGCCATAGGTGGGAGTGGGAGTAACAGGGTGGTAGTCTGGGTGGGGTTGTGGCTTGGGTTCCGGCTTGTACGGCGCGGGCTTTTTGTGGTGGAAGTGCTCTAGGATGTGCTTCTTGAACGGGCCCAACACGGTCTTCTTCGGTTACGCGTGGTAGATCGGAGTGGAGGGGTGTCCACCTCCTCCGCCGTAGGTGGGGGTGGGAGGGACAGGGTGGTAGTCTGGGTGGGGTTGTGGCTTGGGCTCTGGCTTGTATGGCACTGGTTTCTTGTGGTGGAAGTGCTCTAGGATGTGCTTCTTGAACGGGCCCAACACGGTCTTCTTCGGCTCCACGTGGTAGATCGGAGTGGAGGGGTGTCCACCTCCTCCGCCGTAGGTGGGGGTGGGAGGGACAGGGTGGTAGTCTTTATGGGGTTGTGGCTTGGGCTCCGGCTTGTATGGCACTGGTTTCTTGTGGTGGAAGTGCTCCAGAATGTGTTTCTTGAACGGGCCCAACACGGTTTTCGATGGCTCTGCGTGGTAGATAGGTGTGGAAGGGTGTCCACCTCCTCCGCCGTAGGTAGGGGTGGGAGGGACAGGGTGGTAGTCTGGGTGGGGCTGCGGCTTGGGCTCTGGCTTGGACGGCTCAGGCTTCTTGTGGTGGAAGTGATCCAGGATGTGCTTCTTGATCGGACCTGATAGTGATACGGTCATGGATGGCTCCGCGTGGTATATCGGAACAGAGGGGTGTCCACCTCCGCCGCCATAGGTGGGAGTGGGAGGAACAGGGTGGTAGTCCGGGTGTGGCTGCGGCTTGGGTTCTGGCTTGGGCGGCACAGGCTTCTTGTGGTGCAAGTGCTCCAAGAACTTTTTGACCGGCCCGCACACGGTCACGGAAGCACACTCCGGCGACGCGGTGGAAGTCTTGGCGCCAGCGATGACACCGTAGGTGGTGCCCTCTGACACGGGGACGACTTTGGAAGGCTCCTGGCCAGGGCACGGCGTGTTGGAGGCGGCGTTGTGGAGCTGGGCGACGCAGTCGGCGCCATGGAGATCGGCGGCGAGAGGCACGCTGAAGGCGCCGGTGCCGTCGAGGGCACCCACTGCCTTGCTCTCGTACTCGCCGTGGATGTTCTTGCACTTGATCGCTACCTGGAGACCTGAGGTGCGTTCATGGCAGCAGAGACGACAACGGTGAGCACCCTTTGTAATGTACGCTACGATCTAAAAACGAGCTAGCTAGCTTGTTTACCTTTGAAGGCTTCCTCGGCCTTCATGTTCTTCCTGGTGCAGTCGGCGCACTTGGCCAAGCCGATGACGACGGACGCCGCGTCGGCACTGGCGAAGGCCACCGCCAGCAGGACGGCGCAGACGCCGAGCACCACAAGTGCTCTCGGAGGAGCTGCCATGGCTTGCGTGTGGCAGTGAAGTGGGAGCTCGATGAATGGATTGATGAATGGAACAGGCAGGAGACTCGTGGCTTATATAGGCCATATGATCCGCATTGATCGGCACAGCTCGATCAATCTGGCTGTGCGAGCGAGGCAGGGTGGCCGATTGGCCGGCGCACTGAAGCTTGACAACGAGAGAGGTTTGGCGCGCCGAAATTTCAGATGCGAAAGTTAATACCGTGCCCTGCATCCGTCGATGATTGGGCGGTTGGTACCACAGACGTACACCGTGTCTCGCGCGCGCGGCACATGCGTTCGCAGCGTAAGTACCCTCTGCTGGATCGACATTCTGAATTGCTGTAAAGTGCCCGACCCTTTGTGGAAGCTCGCGGTACAATGAAAGAGTACTTCACTTTGTTTTCATAAATACGATCAGGGCAGTACTTCCATTCTGCAGCGACCATCCCCTTCTCTTGTCTTCCTTCTTCCTGGGCCATTAGGTCATCATAATCATGAACAACTCCGTTCCGGTAAAAACTCCTGAAAATAAATCACACTTAGGCCCCGCTTAGAATCTAGGTATAATACATGCCGAGACGCTCTCCAAAACCTTTGCCGGTCCTACACATGTGCAACATTCAAGGGACGGATTTCAGACTTCTGCTCTCCCAAACGGCCACACGTACACATGGTCGCCGAGACGAGTAAGCCTCGAAGCAGAACATGAAAATGAACTTGACAATGGAAGACAAATAGTGAGTGGTGTATTCTTGATCGGCATGTTTTGTTCCCTCCTTTATAGCCTAGGGACGGGGAGATAAGAATAGAAGCACTAAGCTGTTAAAAAAAAGAGGGCACGTGTCAAACATGCACAAATATATATGTACACATAAAGTTAGTCCACCAAGCATAAATTTAATCTTTCACCAAAACATGTTATAAATCAAGCTCGATTTATGCGACACGTGGTGTGGGGCGAGGCGGGCAATGGCGGAGGTGTGCGCTTAGATTGCTCCTAATTTCACTCACTTAGTGGAAGTAAAAGAGTTTCCCTTATAAATAAATCCAATTCTCCACACTACCAACGGCAGACTAAACAAGTAAACATGATCCCACTTTCTGTACATGACATGCAACCAAGATAAATTAGATACAAAGATTTCATCATTCGTTAGGCTAAATTGTCCAAGACCCCTCAAATCCAAAATCCCCACTAGATATCAGAGTTATAGCGGAATCCACTATGGTCCATATCATTGTTTAACAGTACACATGCAGTTCTATGGAGATTGTTAAATTGAACTTTCACCTAGACAGTGAGATAAAGTTTTCTACAACTGAACAACGGACCAGGCTTGTCAGTCTTGTGTAGCAAGTTTCATGCTACCCCGCGGGTGGTGCATAAATTCATACTCTTCGGCCTTTCATGGCTATATATCTTATACAATGTGACCAGCAGTGTGGTTCATATAGTTGTGTTCTTGCAACATCGCCATGTAGGACAATGTCTTCGTTCAACAAGAGCCAGATAAGACATATTAGGATATAATCAACCTACTTATAGTATTTTATGAGAGAATTGCATCCACATCAGAGTGAGAGTTCTATTAAGGTTCTCTCAACCCTCTGTTTTGTTTTCACAATTTCTAATTCATGGGATTTCCGATCACATACATTTTGGCTTTGGCTACCCCCTCGTAAACTCACACGGGTCGCCTCACACCCATATTCACATATGCATTGTCTATTATAATTTCGGATATACCTTTTGTGAAAAGATCTACTAGATTCTTAGTCGTTTGAATATAATTCAGTGCATTACCACTGGAGTTCCGCTTGGGAATCATGTCTATACTCTTCAAAAAAAAATTGTAAGTACCTATTTAGAAACATCACCCGGCCCACACTACCGGAAAATACATCGTTGCCACGTATCCATCGGTTTGCCGAGTGTTTTTTCTCAGAACTCGGCATACAACAAAGTTGCAAAGTATCACATATAACACACATGGAAAAAACGGTTGTATGCTGAATATTTTTGGAAAAATAATCGCCAAGCAAAATTCTTATTCATGGTTATGGAAGGCCAAAAGTACCCCAAAACGAAAATTCTTCTGCTGGCTCAATCTCTCTATTAGAGTTAACACCAGAAATATGTTGACAATAAGGGACTTTCATATCTATCCTGGCCATGAATGTCTCCTTTGTGATAACCACCCTAATGAGACTCTTGAATATATGGCCACTATTCTTTTAGAGTTTTAGTTCTTCTTTATGGACTTTACTTGACATATAGTGGCAAGAGAAGGGAGACATGATGGATACTATAACCAAGGGAAGAATGATTGGTCACTAATACATATTAAACTATATGGATTGAGAATGTATAAATGGTATTGTTGGATTTGTGTTGCACATTTTTTCATTTCACATATTTTATATTAATTTCTTGGACTTATAATAAGTACAAATCATTCTCAAATTAGTAAGTCGTCGACCAACGAAAATCAATAGCGGCTTATGTTTTGGGACGGAAGGAGTAGTTACTTTCTAGCTGTGAAAGTCTTTTCTTGTAAATATGTAAGAAATTTTACCTCTTACTAACATATCTAAAGTAGTAGGAGCCTTACCTACTTATCAAGGTTCATAAAATAATAATATATTACTTAAAAGTTGGGAAACTGAATCATTTGAAGGACCATTTTTTTCTCTAAGTAGTAGCAAGTCTCGTTATCAAATTTTATGGCTACATCTTTTTCAGACATAAACTATTGACCCACTTACCTCAGGTAGGAGAAAATCTATTCATCTGGAGAGTGTGCTATCAAAAAGACCATTCGCAAATATTTTCAAGCTGATCTTGAGAGTCCACCATCTTTTTCTAGTGTAACTCGTATGCCGTTTCATGAACCAATGACAACTCAATCAAGAATGTTCTACCTTGCATGAAGACGGGCGCGTCTAGCTTGCGCGCGCTCGACAGGAAGGATTTCGTCGCGTGGTTTTCCGACCAGGTGAGTTTTCCCTTTTTAGGAAAGTTTCGTCGCGCACGTTGCCTTAAAGGGAAAGGATATTTTTTCCCGGTGGGCCAGATCTATTCCCTTTAGTTGGGCTTGCCTGACTGGCTTCGCGAGGCCCAGTTAGGTGTTCTATTCCCTTTTCTTGGGCTTTCCTGGCTCACACAGGCAAAACTATTCCATTTTATTTGGCGCCATAATTTTTTAATTGTGTTGAACAAATTTATTCCCTTTTCTCGCAGAGGCAGAAACTAATTTTGTTGAATCTACACTATTCCCTTTTTTTTTGCAGAAAGGAACATTAGAGGAAACAAAAAAAATTGAATTTCCATCGAAAATCTTGATGCAAAATCAATTCCCTTTTTGGGCCAAGGATATTTTAGGGTAAAACAAATGGGAGGGAGGTAAGAAATTCCACTTCCAACTAGTAGAAAAAAATTTAGTCAAATAAAGAACTCCACTTCCAACTAGTACAAACTACTCCCTTTTATGCTGAGGTTATGAGGAAACAATTTTTTTTAAATGACATAAAAAATCTGGATGCAAAATCAATTCCCTTTTTGGGCAAAGGATATTTTAGGGTAAAAAAAATTGGGAGGGAGGTAATAAATTCCACTTCCAACTAGTACACAAAAATTATTCAAATAAAGAGGTCCACTTCCAGCTAGTACAAAACTATTCACTTTTTAACTAACATTGAAAAAGAAAAATAGTGGGGTGGCTAAACAAAATTGCCACTTCAAACAAATGTTCTCTGAAAATGATAAGAATTACTGTCATTTCCACAAAAATTGCCTAAAAAAACACATCAAGTGTTTGATAAAAACGATAAAAACTTCCCAGCATCATTAACAACTTGATTACTTAAAAAGCACCACACAATTCACACGTTGTAAGCCCATAGAACTGAAGTAGTTCAAAGCAAATAGTATACTTAACATACACCATGGAGTTAACCATGCCCAAGGTTGCTCGAGCCTGTCCGCCCAAGTCGAAGTAGCCACGTCTGCCTTGCGGCTCGCCGCCACCGCAAAGAAACACAATGTAGCACCTCACGCCGCTGTGCTCCCTGCCAAGTCCACCATTATGAGGTCGCCGCTCTGACCTCCATTGCCCGTCGAACACCACCAAAACGCACGGCACCCGAGACACGCCGGAGAGGAGCCCCAATGTCAGATTGACACCACCATTTTTGGTCCTGCCATGCCACCATCCTCGATCCGCAGCACACCTCCCTCGTCATCGTGGATCAACAAGAACCGACTGGAGCTGCCACGCCCCATGCAGTCTGCCGCACGCGGTGGCGCACTGCGGCCTCCACCAAAAACCGCTGGATCTAACGTGGTCACCCCATCAACAGCCTTCAGGCAGTACCCGCGCCAAAGGAACCGCTAGTCCTCCATGGCAGCATCGCCACCGCATGTTTGGGGCTGCCGTCCTGCTTGCCCGCACCGGAGAGCCGCAAGCCAGAGTGTTCTATTGAGTAGAGGCCATCAAAATCGTCGCCATCAACATTACTACCAAATCCACTAGCATACAAGTTATCGATAATAAAAATAACAATTAAATATTATGGATACTCGGAAGAGAACTGGCAAAATAAGACTGATTACACAATGGTCATTAGCCAACAGGTCAAGCAGAGATAGATGGAAAAACAGCAATCTCAGAGCTTTCAATGTGATTGTACATAACCGAGTTTTTTTCAGGTGCGGATACTAAAAACATTATTACCAATACACTAGCATACGAGTTATCAATAAGAAAAAACTAGTCAAATATTATCAATCACATAGCAAAAAAATTATCAGGTGAGGATACTATAAACAATATTACCAATACACTAGCATACAAGTATTCGATAAAAAAAGACTAGTCAAATATTTCCAATCACATGGCAACGGAATTATCAGGTGGGGATACTAAAAACAATATTACCAATACACTAGCATACAAGTTACCGACAAGAAAAAACTAGTGAAATATTACCAATCACATAACAGACAAATTGTCAGGTGACACTATAAGCATTATTACCAATACACTAGCACACAAGTGATCGATAAGAAAAAATAGACAAATATTACCAATCACATAGCAGACAAATTATCAGGTGGGCATGCTAAAAATAGTATTACCAATACACTAGCATACAAGTTACCGACAAGAAAAAACTAGTCAAATATTACCAATCACATAGCAAACAAATTATCAGGTGGATATACTATAAGCATTATTACCAATACACCATACAAGTTATCGATAAGAAAAAATAGCCAAATATTACCAATCACATAGTAGACAAATTATCAGGTGAGATACTATAACATTATTATCAATACACTAGCATACAAGTTATCGATAAGAAAAATTAGTCAAATATTACAAATGACATAGCAGATAAATTATCAGGTGGGGACACAATAAGCATTATTATCAATATACTAGCATACAAGTTATCGACAAGAAAAAAACTAGTCAAATATACCAATCACTTAGCAGACAAATTATCAGGTAGGGGACACTATAAGCATTATTACCAATACACTAACATACAAGTTACCGACAAGAAAAAACAAGTCACATACTACCAATCACATAGCAGACAAATTATCAGGTGGGGAACTATAAGCATTATTTTCAATAAAATAGCATGCAAGTTATCGACAAGAAAAAAACTAGTCAAATATACCAATCACATAACAAACAAATTATCAGGTGGGGATACTATACACATTATTACTAATACACTAGCATACAAGTTACCGATAAGAAAAAACTATTAAATATTATGAATCACATAGCAGACAAATGATCAGGTGGGGGACCTATAAGCATTATTACCAATACACTAGCAAAAAAGTTACCGATAAGAAAAAACTAGTCAAATATTACCAATCAAATAGCAAAAAAATTATCAGGTGGGGATAGTATAAACATTACTTCCAAATACACTAGCACACAAGTTATCGATAAGAAAAACTAGTCAAATATTACCAATCACATAGCAAAAAAATTATCAGCTGGGTATACTAAAAAAAATATTATCAATACTTTAGTATAAAAATTACCGATAAGAAAAAAAATTAAAATATTACCAATAACATAGCAGACAAATTATCAGGTAGGGATACTATAAACATTATTTCCAATACACTAGCATACAAGTTATCGATAAGAAAAAACTAGTCAAATATTACCAATCACATAGCAGAAAAATTATCAGCTCGGGTATACTAAAAAAATATTATCAATGCTTTAGTATAAAAGTTATCGATAAGAAAAAAACGAGTCAAATATTATCAATCACATAGCAGACAAATTATCAGGTGGGGATACTATAAACATTATTTCCAATACCCTAGTATACAAGTTATCGACAAGAAAATAACTAGTCAAATCTACCAATCACATAACAAAAAAATTATCGGTTGGGGATACTATAAACATTATTACCAATACAATAGTATACAAGTTACCGACAAGAAAAACTAGTCAAATATTACCTATCACTTGGCAGACAAATTATCAGGCCGGGGACAGTAAAAATTTATTATCAGGACTACATCATACAAGTTATCGATGGGAGATAATTAGTAAGAGGTTACCCGCATAGAAACATGTTATTATGTGGGGATACTATAATTTTATCAGAACTCTAGCATACAAATCATCGATGAGAAAATGAACTAGCAAGATGTTTGAACTCTAGCATACAAGTTATCGATGCGTTTTAGTCTATCTCACTGTGAAGCAGATATTTTTTGTGAATGATTTCATATTGCACAGTAGACAAAAAAAAGAGAGAAAGACAGAGAAAGAAGGAAGCAAATTACAGAGGAGGTGTACGCATGAGTACATCAAATTGCGGTGCAAACGCCTATGCTACTGGTCCTCCGTGAAGCAGTCTCACGATTCTCTCTCTCCCCATTGGTCCTGACTATAACTGAAGGGAAGGTTTGGGAAAGGATGGGAGGGGAGAGGGAGCGGTACTGAAAGACTGAAAGCAGCGTATAGCCGCGGGCGGTGCTGGCGCTGAAGCACGTCAGCCACCGGCAACTCTGGTCGCCGCCCAACTCCTCCCCAAGTCGGCGCTAAGAGTGAAACCATCGACTGAATATTTGGAACTATATGTAACCGCTGCTGTCTCAGAAACAAAACAGCCAGATGCCAAGAACCTGAATCCCAATACATTAAACTAGAACACAGCAAAACACTAGGATAAGGGGATGAACTACACATACCCAGGAAAAGGGAATAGAGATTTCAAATCTCCATGACACGGCAGTTAACCCTAACCAGACAATTGAACGAGAATACGTGACGAAAGACTCACCGCGAAAGAGAAGACGATTACCCACATATGAATGCCGCCGGTGGTGGGTAAAATTCCGGATATGAGAGAACAGAATATAAGGGAACAAGTTAAACCAAAAGAAAAAAAAACTCTTCCGTCTGTAGACTGAATGCCACCAGTAACTCTGCAGCTCGCTCCCCTAAACTCACCGGAAAATGTGGCGGATGGCGGCGGAGATGGCGGACGGCGCTGGCTCGGAAGACAGAAAGGGGAAGAGGAACAACCGACGGAACGAGAAGGAACAGCGAAGCGTTATTCACATTTTTTTTGAAATAGATAAATGGGAATAGATGAGGAGGGGGTGTGCCAAAAAAGGAAAGCGGTAACTAGACAGAAAATGACATAAAAGGGAAGGGGAACAGAGTCGCGCGTCGCGTGAGTCGCGTCGGACGCGACGAAAGAAGCGAGCGAGCGCTCGCGGGCCACATGACAGACCGAGCGAAGCTTCGCGCGCTCGAAGGATAGACATTTCGCATGAAGACCGACTTTTGGAGGCCGCTCCATCCACGAAACGTGTGGCCCTTCAGCCCACTTGAATGTGCACCTAGGATAGGTGGGCAATTAATTTTTTGACTGTAACCGGCAGGAGCTCTGCCATTGCATTATTAGAAGAAAAAATTGATCTAGTTTAGAAGGGGAAACCGGACCCAAACCCATACAAAGAACGGTTAATTAAGGGAACCGGCGAAAACCACGCAACAGGCTATAAAAGGAGTTAAGGCACATCATCGGAGCCGGAAACAAGACTCCCTAGGCCCAATTCCATCGGGGACACCTTGTAATCGGCAACACCAAGCAACACCACCCGGAGATCACTCACCCGACAAAGGGAGAGCTTGCGCCTAGCCAAATGAGTGCAGCCACTAACCATTAACTTGTACCATCTCATGAATTGCCTGGAGCGCCGTCGGCGAAGCTGGCTGCTTGCACAAACGAAGATAAGGATTCGTCTTGTCTTGCACATCTTACTCGGAGCCTTTCTTCAATACCTGTCCCTTCGAAAGTTCGCCAAAAGACTCTGCCAATCTGAACTCGGCTCGGTTGGCAACAGGAATGACCAGGGCCGGTCCTGAGATTTTTGGGACCCGGGGCGAAACTAAGATTTTGGTCCCCTTAATACAAATAAGTAAACACATATGTGTGTCTGAGAAATAGAGATCAAACGAGAGAAACGCAACATAATTTTTTATGTGGAAAATCCTTACGCGGACGCACGATTCAAAAATAGTCCAATTTGACGGGCCGTAAATATCCACAAGAACCGGTTCCCCATCAATACTAATATATTTTGTAGGTGACGAATAATGCTTGTTCATGATCACTCACATTGTTATCTTCTGTGTTGATGTCAATATTATCTTTGGTACGGATCTCATCTTCTGCAATAACAGTTACTCTTCAAAAATTTCGTGAAGATCTCCTCTTTGTGAATCTATCAATTGTTTTTTTGCCTTTCCTCCTTTTCCATTTTGCAGCACCGGATAGAGGCTTCATCATAGCGCTGAAAGTAAAAAAAAAATTAGTAATCAAGATTAGGGCATAAACCAACTATACTACTTAATCAATCAATTAGAGAAGATCAAACTTAATCAATCAATATACCTCAGTTTGGCGGCGCAACACTTGGGCGTTCAGAAATACGGGAATCAATCACGGAACCAGTCCTGATGCGGACGAGAGAGGAGAGACGAGATTCGAGAGTAGATCGGTGAAACCGTGAAAGGCTGAAGGCAGATCTTGCTGGTTATTTCGATCGGACGAGCGGCGAGCGAACTGTTAAAAAAAACTAGTCTAGCGATCTGTCCATTGCGGTAACACGGACACCAACTTGATGTCCAATTCGCCAGGCCAGTCGATCGAGGGCCTCTTGCTCTTTCCGAAACGAGTGGAGAGTCGAAGACACAAGGCCCAGCTAGCCCAATCGCTAGCATGGACACGGAATAGGCCATTTGCTTTTTTCTACATGCCATATATTATGCCTAGTATACATATACCTATGGGTATGGGGCCCCCAAATTTCTTGGGCCCGGGGCGGCCGCCCCTCTAGACCCCCCTCAGGGCCGGCCCTGGGAATGACACACTGTTTGTTCTTCTTGTCCAACCGGATGCTTCGTCGCTCAGGCAAAGAGGGAACATCCATCCGAAGCTGCTTGGCCTTGGGCATGTCAGTAATCTCACGACAGAGCTCCATCATCGAAGAAGGCAAGGTCTTCTCATGTGGCTCAATCGCTTCATACCGAGCCAACACCTTCGCGATCTTCTCCTCCGGGCTAAGGGTATGAGAACTCTCCAACTCCTCCATTGCCAAAGACATCTCCGCTCCAAGATCTTTCATCGAGGGCCCCTGCATCACAGGGGAAACGTGCTCCAAAGCAACAAAAGGCGTGAAGGTGGAATCCAGGGCAAGCGCCGACGCGGGAAGGCTCACACCCCTGGGAGAGTAGGACCCAAATCGCTCAACCTCGCAGCCAACCAGCTCTACGGGCACCTCACCAACTTGCTCCTCCACGCACCAATTAATTGAGAATTCGGTTTTCTCGAACCTGAGTTTTTTATTTTTGAGCAACGGGGAGCACCAAGGGCGCCTCATCATTCAGCCCAACTGCACCAAGCAGCACGAAGTACAAAGTCCTGAAGGTATACATTTTTCAAAATGGCCATCACAGGACAAGCTTCCTGAGAATGAGCTGAACTAAAACAAGCATAGATAGGTTTATTTAGGCAACGCCTAAGTACATGTGATGCACAGTTATGTGCTACTCCGTTGAGAACTCTCTTGATATGGAATACCTGTGGCAAATTGTTGGAAGTAATCTGAAAAAAACTAGCCAAGGTTCCCCTCACATTCCATTGTAGGAGAGGATGGTCAAGTTTCCTTGCTGCTGCCCTTCTGGCTAGGACCTGGTTGTCGGTAAGGAATGTTGGCTCTTGTACACTGAGGTTTCCTGCTATTATTGTCACAAGAAGGAGTGCTAGCCTCTTCCTGGAACACTGAAGGCTCACACGCAGTCGACGCTTGAATCATAATGTACCCTGCCAATGAATATTCCAATTCCCGTCGCTTGTGTACCTTGAGCACCTGGAATCTTCTTGCATTTCCAAGAGGCATCTGCAAAACTGTCGGATGGTATTGGTAGGCCTTGTTGAGGAACAGCCATCTGGAGAGTGTTCGGCCGCCGCTGGTTGATCCTGCAATCCTGGGAAAAATACAAGAAGCCTAAAAAAGTTCAAGACTACTTTTTTACTGCTTGAATTTAAATTTATTTGATAGGGCTTTCCATCCATCTTCCAAAGAGAATATCATTCCTGGACTTCCAAATGCACCACATGAAAGTAAGAACATTGGAAAGCGAAACATACGGATGATTCATATGCAACATATTCAAAATAATTTGCGTTAAAGAGGTAGTGTTGCTAGTAATGCAGTCAATGCGCATGTACCAAGGAATATAACCAGGCAGATTTGACGAAATGGCAAGAGAAGAACAGGTGTACATCATCTTCATCTAGGCCACAGCTGCAACAAAGCTAACCTTGCACTTCATTGGTCCACATCAACCCTCCCTAGCATCTTCGCAAAGGGACTACAAAGCTATCACATATCAAATCTAGCAACCAGATCAGAAGATTTAAAATGGCAGATCTTTTGCCTAGTTTAAAAAAAAGATTTAAACTTTGAGGACTTAATTTCAGAAACAAAAGTTTCTTGTGCTTTCGTGGATTGCATCAACCTGGCAAGATGACACATTTTGGTACTGCCGAGGCTCTTGCCGATATATACCTTGTTCCAGCCGAGGGCCCTCATGGTGCCCGTGGAGCCTCCTGGGCTGGCGCCAGTGCCCTTCGATACATGTACATGTCCACTATATTAGCGATTCAATTAGAGTTGCTTTTAGTAGTATGTTCATTCAACATAATATTGGTTCACTACTTTTTTGAATTTGCCATCCAGTTCACATGATATTTGGCCCATTTTTAAAGTTAATTGCGCTTTACACTTGCTAATTAGCAAGGTACCTCGTACTTTTTCTCTATTAGTCGTTGTTTTTATATTGTTGTGTGTCGTGGTGGTATCACGGCAGATGCCATGGGATGGCTAAGAGTGGGGCCGATGGACGCTGGTGGATCCGGGAGAGGGCTAGCGCGCTAAGCAGCACACACAGATGAACAAACAAACTCAAGAGCACACCACGATCTACCCAGGTTCGGGGCCCTCGTGAGGAGGTAACACCCCTACTCCTGCCTATCTCTCTCTCTGTATATATCCGAGTTACAAATACAAGCTGCTCCTCGAGCTGTAAGATCCAACAACGGATATGAGCACAAGGCAGAAGATGAAGGCTAAAGGGTGAAATGTCTCCCTGGTTCATCCCTCACGCAGGAGGGGGTGAAGCCCTATTTATAGGCTGAACCGAGTTACGGGAATACCCCGCACGGTACACTGTAGCCATGCTCAACGGTATGTCATGATGTACTCCTGCTCAGAGACAGACGTGGCCTGCCCATCCCCTGCAACACAACAGTACGCCTAGAATGTACCCTCTGTCAGGAGAGGACAGGGCATGCCCATGTCTAGCTTCGTAGCCTTTTCCCCGGATGCCCCGGGTCAGCGGTTCGGTGAGACTTGTCACCTTGCTCCCACTGCACGCTCCCGTGTCAGGCGCTTCCATGCCTTGCGCTCCCGTGCCAGACGGGACGTGACAGGAGCATTGACTGCTCTCCGAGACATCAAGATATCCCGCCTCGCCTGATCCGACATAGACATGTCGGATTCTCCATCGTTGGTTGTCTCTTCCTGCACATAACAAAGGATACGAAGATACCGACATACATGTGTCGGTTGACCTATCTCGGTTAGCCTATGCCGGTTTGCACCAGCATTATACCTCGGTACCTCATGGCCCTCCTTATCTCGGTTCGCTTATGTCGCTCAGCACCGACATTACATCTCGGTCACTTCTGAGGTCTAGGTATGTCGGCTTTTACTATAACTCGACCCACACCTAGGCATAGCTTTTACCATATCATGACCCTACCCGGGGGTAGCCCCCAACATTAGTCCCCGAAGCTGGTGCGGTCCTGCAGGATGAAGGGCCACAGCAGGTTTAAACAACCAAAACAACCACTCCACGCATCCGACATAATTATGTTGGTCCGACCGAAATTCCACTAACGTCCTCTCCAACTGACTCCGACATTGGATGTCATGCCGGCTTGTCCGACATACACAGATCTCTTCCATATCTCTCTAGATCTCAACAGAGCACGTGGCTGCGAGTCTCTGCGTGATGCCTCGGTTCTCACGCGCGGACGGACGTGCCACTGCACGCACGCCTCCCACGTCATGCGGGCCCCATGGGCTATCAAGTCCACAGAGCACTCAAGTGCTTTGACTACCGTGTGCCTCCTCGATTCTTGCGCCCGTAACCGCATGATACGTCTCCAACGTATCTATAATTTTTGATGTTTCATGCTTGTTTTATACCAATTGCTACATGTTTTGTATCTACTTTATGTCACTTTTATACATTTTGGGACTAACCTATTAACAAGATGCCGAAGCGCCAGTTCCTGTTTTCTGCTGTTTTTGTATTCCAGAAAAGCTAGTCTGGAAATATTCTCGAATTGGACGAAACTTCACGGATCCCTATTTTTCCAGAAGACACAGATGGAGCGAAGAAGCAACGAGAGGAGCCACAGGGGCCCCACACGCCACTAGGGCGCGCCCCCCTTGCCGCGCCCTGGTGGTGTGGGCCCCACGGGGGTCTCAGCCGCCGCCCTTTCGCCTACTTATTCCCCCCGAGAAAATAACCCTAAGTACCTGAGCCATATCCACGAAAAGTTCCAGAGACGCCGCCGCCGTCAACCCTAGCTCGGGAGGGTCCAGAACCTCTTCCCGGCACCCTGCCGGAGAGGGGAATCGTCACCGGAGGCTTCTACATCGCCATGCCTGCCTCCGAGTGATGCGTGAGTAGTTCATCCTTGGACTACGGGTCCATAGCAGTAGCTAGATGGTTGTCTCTCCTATTTGTGCCATCATGTTTAGATCTTGTGAGCTGCCCTACATGATCAAGATCATATTATTGTAATGCTACATGTTGTGTTTGCTGGGATCCGATGAATATTGAATATTATGTCAAGTTGATTATCAATCTATGCCCTATGTTATTTATGATCTTGCATGCTCTCCGTTACTAGTAGATGCTTTGGCCAAGTAGATGCTTGTAACTCCAAGAGGAGTATTTATGCTAGATAGTGGGTTCATGCCTCCGTTTAATCTGGGACAGTGACAGAAAGTTCTAAGGTTGTGGATGTGCTGTTGCCACTAGGGAAACCTAACGATGCTATGTCCACGGGCATATGTGTTTGTTTACATTACGCGTTTACTTAATGCGATTATCCGTTGCTTGCAACTTAATACCAACGGGGACTCGGATGACAACCCGGCGGTGGATTATTAGTCATAGACGCTGTTGGATAACGGTCTATGTATTTGTCGTAATGCCCAATTAAATATCATAGTAATCATCATGCCATGTATTTCATTGTCATGCGCTCACTATTTGTCAATTGCCCAGCTGTAATTTGTTTACCCAACATGTTAGTTATCTTTTATGGAGAGACACCACTAGTGAACTGTGGACCCCGGTCCATTCTTTTACATGATTAAACCACAAACTGCAAACTGTTCCTTTTTCATTCTCTGCAATTTAATACTCATTTTCCACACGAGACGTTTAATCCTTTGTTTTCAGCAAGCCGGTGAGATTGACAACCTCACTGTTTCGTTGGGGCAAAGTAGTGATTGTGTTGTGTGCAGGTTCCACGTTGGTGATCGTGTTGCGCCGTGCGAGCCGCCAACAACCTTCTGAAGAATTGTTGCTCCTACTGGTTCGATAAACCTTGGTTTCATACTGAGGGAAAACTTGCTGCTAGCTACATCAAACCTTCCTCTTGGGGTCTCCCAACGAGCAGTACGTCTTGCATCAAGCTTTTTCTGGCGCCGTTGCCGGGGAGTAGCAGTCTTCTGCAAGGGGAGTTTCACGCTTCCAATCTCTTTACTTTGTTTTTGTCTTGCTTAGTTTATTTTATTTTATCTTGTTTGCTTTCAATTATCAAAAACACAAAAAAATTAGTTACTTGCATTTAGTTTATTTTCAGTTTTGTTTCTGTTAGTTATCATGTCTAGCTCTGCTCCTTTTTCCGTAGTGCAACCTGTGGGAGAAATTATTACTTTTAGGCAAAAAGGTGGGGAATCCTTTAGGAATGCCTGGGCGAGAATTTTGGAATGCACAAGAAGGTGCAACCTAAGATGGATTTGGAGTTCTTATTAAATTTTTCTACCATGGTTTATTTTCTGTCTATCAACTTGCTCTAGATACCATGGTAGGGGAAACCTTTTCTGAGATTGATTCAATGAAAGCTCATAATATTTTGAGTGGTTTGTCAATTTTTCCAATGGTGGATGAAACTGGGATATTCACTAAGCTGATAAAATAGAAAAGTCAATTGATGATTTAACTCTGAGCCATAATCTTAAAGAACAACCTTTAGTTGAGTTAAAAAATGATTGGGAACCATTCATTGAGATTAATATTGGTAATGAAAAGTTTCGTGCCTACTGTGATCTTGGTTCTACAATGTCCATCATGCCAAAAATGGTTTATGATTTATTAAAATATGATAATTGGTTAGTTACCCTGTTTTTCATTTTCATGCGGATGGAACAATCATAAAAAGTGTAGGGATTATTAACGATGTTAAGATTACTATCCAGAATAAGACTGTCCCTGTTAATTTTATGATTCTTGCAAAATCTCCTAGTAATATTGTCCTTGGAAGGTCCTTTTTAAAGAACAACGGAGTATTTATTAATGCAAAGTATGGGTTTATGAAATTCAATACTCCTATTAATCGAAGGTTTTTCTTTCCAATTAAGAAGGATGATCCCACTGAAAGGTTGGAGGATTTCAATGTCTTTGGTAATACTTGATGCATGCTTTGTGCCTAGCTAAAAGGCGTTAAAGAAAAGCGCTTATGGGAGGCAACCCATTTTATTTTTCTGCAATTTTTCTTTTATTGAGTCAAGGATTGTTTACTTCTGTAGCAACTCCTTTGTATCTTTATTTTCTCGCATTGTTGTGCCAAGAGTAGCCTCTAGTGTTAAGGTTTGCTTAATTTTGATTGCTGCGCAGAAACAGATTTTTGCTGTCCACTGTACGAAAATCCTAAATCACCAGATTGTTGAAAAAATCTGAATTTTTTTGCGTGATCTTTATGAATGTCTGAATCTTTCATTAGTTCAAAGTTTTTTGATTGAGCGCTGTAAGTGCCTCGAAAAAATTCATCTTTACTGGCTGTTCTGTTTTGACAGATTCTGTCTCTGTTTTTTTTGCATTGTCTCTTGTGGGCTTTAGGCAAGGTTCTCTAATGGAGGGCTGTAGCTAATGTTTTATTGAGTTCTTGCAATGTGTCACAACAGAACCAGTGGATTAAAATTTTTGAGTACTAACCCCCTAATGAGATTTACTTTGAGTTTGGTGTGACGGAAGTTTTCAAGGGTCAAGAGAGAAGGGTGATATAGGATCAAGAAGAGTGAAGAGCTTAAGCTTGGGGAGGCTCCCATGGATCTCCCCAGCATATTTCAAGAAGACTCAAGCGTCTAAGCTTGGGGATGCCCAAGGCATCCCCTTCTTCATCGTCAAATTATCAGGTCATCTCTAGTGAAACTATATTTTAATTCTTTCACATCATATGTGCTTTTCTTGGAGCGTCTGTGTGCTTTTATTTTCAGTATTGTCTTTTATTTTCAATAAAGCTTGACTGGACCCTAGCATTCTTGATTGGGAGAGAGACACGCTCCGCTTTTTCATGAGAATACTCCTATTCTTCACTTATATTTGTTGAGTATTCATATCTAGCGCTGTTCAGCTTTTAGCTCTTGTTTTCATGTATCTCTTTTCAGAGCTATTAGCTTTCTTTTGTAGAAAGTACTCTCTTGCTTCACTTATATTTGTTTGGAGAGTTGATTAAATAAATTGATTGGTGTTTGGTTGGTTCGAAAATGTTGCATGTGGTAATTGGTATAAGGAAAAACTTGCTTAATCTTGTAGATCACTAATATGGATAACTTGATGCTTGTCAATTGTTTTGAGTTAACAAGTAGATCATGATTAAATTTGTGCATCACATGAGTTAAGCCTATTAGTGAAGAACTACCGTAAAGCTTGTTGAAAATTTGGTTTGCATCGGTGGTATCTCTAAGGTCTAGATATTTTCTAATAACGGGTTTGGTTAACAAGGAAGACGGTATGAAGTCTTATAACGTTTGCAATATGTTTGTCATATAAAACTTGGTGTACGGGTTGATATTCTTGTTTGCTTACATAAACCTTGCTAGCCTAAACTCTGTACTGAGAGGGAATGCTTCTCGTGCATCCAAATCCTTGAGCCAAAATCCATGCCATTTGTGTCCACCATAACTACCTATATGTGGTATTTCCTTGCCACTCCAAGTAAATTTTTCATGTGCTACCTTTAAATTATTCAAAATGTTATTATTCCCTTTTGTGTCAATGTTTACTAGCTCATGAGGAATTAGTGTGGTTATTCTTTATTCTTTGTCAAATGGACTTTTACACCTGGACTAGTGGCATATACATCCGCTTATCCAATAATTTGCAAAAAGAGCTGGCAACGGGGTGCCCAGTCCCAATTAATTACAACTTTAACCAAAATTCTCTTCACACTTTTGCCCTGATTCATCAGTAAGCAATGACAAACAGTGAAATATCTGCATGTGTGTAAACCAAAGAGAAAGAGGGATGATCTGCCTTGCTGGTAGAAATAACGTCCTTCATGGGAGCCGCTCTTAAAAGTCCGTTTGACAGGTAGATACTGTTTCACCCGCTACCATTCGTTGACAATTAACAAACACCTCTCAAAAATAGATACTCCTCCATGGTATGTGATTGATGGAAGGCACCCGAGGATTCGGTTAGCCATGGCTTGTGTTAGCAAGGTTGGGAGGAGTATCAAATATTTTATGCAATCTCTATATGCTTTCAAAAACCTAAAAGCTCTAGCACATGATTTAATCCCTGCTTCCCTCTGCGAAGGGCCTTTCTTTTACTTTTATGTTGAGTCAGTTTTCCTATTCTTTCTGTCTTCCACAAGCAAACACTAGTGTCAACTTTGTTACAACATGGTTATATGCAACGTATTGGACTTGTTATACTACTTTGTGTTGACGATATCCATGAGATAAATATGTTGAAAGTTGAAGCAAATGCTGAAACTTAATTCTTCCTTTGTGTTGATTGAATACCTTTTATTAGAAACTATTGCTTTATGAGTTAACACCTATGCAAAACTTTGATGCTTGTCTTGAAAGTACTATTCATGAAAACGTTTAGCTTGTGTGATTCATTGTTTACTCATTATCTATTTGATAGCAAATTATAGACCATTGACTTGGATCACTTCATTCATTTACATGTGCCTTGCAATATTATATGATCAAGATTATGATGTAGCATGTCACCTCAAAAATTATTTTGTTTTTATCGTTTACCTACTCGAGGACGAGCAGGAACTAAGCTTGGGGATGCTGATACGTCTCAACGTATCTATAATTTTTGATGTTCCATGCTTGTTTTATACCAATTGCTACATGTTTTGCATCTACTTTATGTCACTTTTATACATTTTTTGGGACTAACCTATTAACAAGATGCCGAAGTGCCAGTTCCTGTTTTCTGCTGTTTTTGTATTCCAGAAAAGCTAGTCTGGAAATATTCTCGGAATTGGACGAAACTTCACGGGATCCCTATTTTTCCAGAAACACAGATGGAGCAAGAAGCAACGGAGAGGAGCCACAGGGGCCCCACACGCCACAGGGCGCGGGCCCCTTGCCGCGCCCTGGTGGTGTGGGCCCCTCGGGGTCTCAGCCGCCGCCCTTTCGCCTACTTATTCCCCCCGAGAAAACCCTAAGTACCTGAGCCATATCCACGAAAAGTTCCAGAGACGCCGCCGCCGTCAACCCTAGCTCGGGAGGGTCCAGAACCTCTTCCCGGCACCCTGCCGGAGAGGGGAATCGTCACCGGAGGCTTCTACATCGCCATGCCTGCCTCCGAGTGATGCGTGAGTAGTTCATCCTTGGACTACGGGTCCATAGCAGTAGCTAGATGGTTGTCTCTCCATTTGTGCCATCATGTTTAGATCTTGTGAGCTGCCCTACATGATCAAGATCATATTATTGTAATGCTACATGTTGTGTTTGCTGGGATCCGATGAATATTGAATATTATGTCAAGTTGATTATCAATCTATGCCCTATGTTATTTATGATCTTGCATGCTTTCCGTTACTAGTAGATGCTTTGGCCAAGTAGATGCTTGTAACTCCAAGAGGAGTATTTATGCTAGATAGTGGGTTCATGCCTCCGTTTAATCTGGGACAGTGACAGAAAGTTCTAAGGTTGTGGATGTGCTGTTGCCACTAGGGATAACCTAACGATGCTATGTCCACGGGCATATGTGTTTGTTTACATTACGCGCTTTACTTAATGCATTATCCGTTGCTTGCAACTTAATACCAACGGGGACTCGGATGACAACCCGGCGGTGGATTATTAGTCATAGACGCTGTTGGATAACGGTCTATGTATTTGTCGTAATGCCCAATTAAATATCATAGTAATCATCATGTCATGTATTGCATTGTCATGCGCTCACTATTTGTCAATTGCCCAGCTGTAATTTGTTCACCCAACATGTTAGTTATCTTTATGGAGAGACACCACTAGTGAACTGTGGACCCCGGTCCATTCTTTTACATGATTAAACCACAAACTGCAAACTGTTCCTTTTTCATTCTCTGCAATTTAATACTCATTTTCCACACGAGACGTTTAATCCTTTGTTTTCAGCAAGCCGGTGAGATTGACAACCTCACTGTTTCGTTGGGGCAAAGTACTGTGATTGTGTTGTGTGCAGGTTCCACGTTGGTGATCGTGTTGCGCCGTGCGAGCCGCCAACAACCTTTGAAGAATCGTTACTCCTACTGGTTCGATAAACCTTGGTTTCATACTGAGGGAAAACTTGCTGCTAGGCTACATCAAACCTTCCTCTTGGGGTCTCCCAACGAGCAAGTACGTCTTGCATCACCGCACCAAATCACGCGGCTGGCAGTTACCACTTTGTAGCCCACCATGTGGCCCATCGTGCGGCCACCTTTGCCGCAACCGCACGCACCGCGCGTAGTTAATCCCACGATCATTTAGGAGATCGTGCGGGACGGTTTGCAAACCGTGCGCATCCCCTGCCCATAAATAGGGGAGCGGAGGTTCCCACTTCTTCCTCCTCGCATTTCCTGACTTTTCCGAGCTCATCGCCGCCGCGCAGCGCTCTCCACCACCGCGCGACGCCGGAGCACGCACGCCGCCAACGACTGGAGTTTCTTGCGCCACCGTAGCGTCCGCTTCTTCTCCGTCGTCACCGCGACTTCGGTAAGATCCTTGCTTTTGACATTGCCGATGAACACGTTCATCTTCCGTGATGAACTTGTTCATCCTCTCCGATGAAGTTGTTCATCCTCTTCGCCGATCTTGCTCATCCTCTATAGATCTCTTCTAGATCTTCTTCACCGTGCTTTCATTAGCCTTGCATTAGTTTATCCCTATGCCTCTTTAGATTCAACCTATAGATCTTGCACTTATCTTCTATTTTTCCTTCTCCGTAGATCTTTCCGCAAAACACTTAGCCGCAGATTCCTGTTTCCCGCCATTACTCCTTTTCCCTTTGCTGCTCAAATATTCCGAGATACTTATCCTGGTCGAATCTCTGCCTCTTTTCAGAATCCTTCCGAGATGTCAATTGGTCATACCTCAGATACTGCCGACATTGCCATGGAAGAGGGTGAGCGCGCCGGATGGGCGGGCTCCGACGTTACGCAAGAGGAAATTGATTGGCTGATCCGAACTCGGCGCATTCCGGGACAAGTGATATGTCGGGCTCCTGGCGATGAGGCCGAACCGAGTTTACGACCCGGCGAACGAATTGTCTTTGTCGCGCACTTCGAGCGCGGCTTTGGCCTCCCGGTGAGCCCCTTCTTCCGAGCCTTCCAGCCAATGCCATCACCTTCCAGCCAATGCCATCACCACGCTCTCAGCGTATGTCTCTTTCTCCGAGGGATACCTCGGTCTCTGGCCCACTGTTGACCTCTGGGCCAAGTATTTCCAACTCCGGCAGCAGAGTGTTCCAGATCCGGAAAATCAGCACTTCCCCAAGAAGATGACTCCGTGCGGAGCTGCTACAATTATACCTCGGAGAGGTTCCATTTTTCCCCGGATCCAAGGCCTGGAGTCATGCCGAAAGTGGCAGCGGACGTTCTTCTACGTGAAGAACTCGGACAACAACGATCTCCTCAACCTGCCGACATTCAGTCTCGGTGCCCCCACAGAGCAACATAATTGGGACTTCAACCCAAAGTCGACGAATCCCGAGATCAACCTGATTCACCCCTTCGTCATCTCGCTCCAGGGGGAAGGAATGACAGGCGATGATCTCTTGAGAACCTTCATCAGCCGCCGAGTTTCCCCCCTTCAAAACCGAGTTCACAAAATCTTCCACATGAGTGGCCGATACGACCCTACTCGGGTCAGTACTTATGAGCTGAGCAAGCCTGAGGTTCAGAGACGCGTCAAGGCAATTGCCAGGACGAAGATGCCAGAAGAATGGGAATGGGGTAAAGAACCTCATGATAGAAACCGGCTTCCGGAGCACGTAAGTAACTTTGCAACCTCGACCGACACGTTTTGCCTACCGAGACAACTCTTTTGTCGGCATTAAGCTTTGCCTGTAGAATAACCCGGTTTTTACTGCATCTTCATTGCAGAGACTTGCTCGGCAAACCAAGGAGGACGGAGCGAATAATCCCTCCGCCAAATGGGGCCAAGATCTACCTGCCCCGACCATCGCCGAGGTTGAAGACCCGGAC
The DNA here is from genome assembly GCA_947311845.1 of Poa pratensis. Lineage (NCBI taxonomy): Eukaryota > Viridiplantae > Streptophyta > Magnoliopsida > Poales > Poaceae > Poa > Poa pratensis. The sequence continues at coordinate 30,482,353 of CAMZMU010000091.1, read as the reverse complement.
GATGAAGACCACATGCCGATTCCGGCTGCTGGCGCCCCTGCCTCGGGTAACGATGACGATGACGATGATTGTGAAATTTTAGAGGTATTTGATGCTCGTCCCCTCGCATTTGCTCACCCGATACCCTCGGCACCAGTTGATCCGGCAGCCCAAGCTCCGAGTACGCGCCCAGCTGCCACGGACAACCGAGGCGCGTCTCACAAACGTGCAGGGACCGGTATCTCCGCTACCGAGACCTCAGGAGCCCCAGCCCCTGCAGCAAAGAAACCGAAGCTGCAGAAGAAACCGGGATTGAAGCCACGGAGCAGGAAGATGCCTCCAGTTACACAAGGGTAAGATCTCCTTTGCCGATATAGGCTCATTTCCTTTACTTCCTTTAACCGAGATAACATTTCCCCGAGGTAACATCTTTCCCTATCTCGATGCGGTGCCGCCCTTGAAGTTAACCAGAGTGCATCCTCTGTGCGCTCGCCTATCTCGCCTCCAGCTGTACCTCGGTCAGCCGACACGGGAGCTGCTGGCTCAGCCGCGGCACACACAACTCCAGCCGTTATACTGCTGCCGGCTTCTGATGCCGCGTTTGGAGGAGGACAAAGCACTCCCGAGGTCTTGGTCTCTGACCGAGATGTTGGCTCTGGTGCGCACACCGTGGACTCCGACACTCCGCGGGCCGACACTCCGGCAGCACCGAACCAACAGCAACCACCACCACAACAACAACAGCAGCAATCGCAGCAGCAGCAACCGCAGCAACAGCAACAGCAACAACAGCAGCAGCCACCGCCGAAGCCCACTACAAAGTCCACCGAGTTATCAACTCGGAAAGTTACTCCACCGTGCAAGCCGGCACAGAATCCAGTGGCCACCGGGAAACAACTTGTTAACCCGGAGAAACAAGTGGCGCTGACCCCAACCACTACACCGGCCCACCAAGCTCTCACTGCCTCTCTCTCCCTAGCTTCCACTGGCAGCTGGGGTTTTCCTCGGCTTCGCACTCGAAGTGGACATAGCTTGGGCTCGGAGGAGCAGTATCATATGGATTGGAATGCCGCCGACACTAGCGAGGTCTCCTCTGCGAATCCGGCCATCCGACATCCAGCTGGACCCAGCGCACTCGCTCAGTCCATGCACAACTTGCAAGTTGCGGCCCTTCAAGCCAGCAAGCTCGCCGAGGTAAATTTTCCTCGGCCACACCTTTCTTTCCTTTGCAATAGATGATGAACATATACAATCCCTAGTCCCCGAGATTCGGGTGGAATGATCGATGGTCGACCGAGTAAAGATCATTCGACGCGAATCTTCATAAAATTTCAATGCCTAGTCTGCTTCAAAAAATTCCGATATCCAGTCCCCGAGATTCAAGTCGAGCTTACTCGGCGTGAATCTTTAAAAAATTCTGACATTCAGTCCCCGAGATTCAAGTCGAGTTAACTCGGCATGAATTTTCAAAAAGTTATATTAGCTCTTTGCTTTTTTCAGGATTGCACCAATGCTCGAACTGAGGTATTCCAGAGGCTGCTCCTGGATCACAACAAACTCAAGAGCTCCTACAAGCAGCAGCAGGAGATGCTGAAGAACAAGGACGCCGCGCACACCACTGCCCTCCAGAAGGAACGAGACGAAGTGTCTCGGCTCCAGAAGGAACTTGCTTCGGTCTGGGGCGAGAAGGCCGAAATGGAGAAGGCCCTGCTGCAGAAGGAAGAGCATGCTGAAAAGCATAAGGAACTCCTCAGGGCGACCGAGGCTCGTGCTACCTCGGCACAAGAAGAACTGGATGCCTTCAAGGCTAAAAATGGTCGCTGGCTGTCTGAGCTCACCCGGCTCAATCGCGAGATGTGTCGTGGGATTGTCACGTCAGATGTCATAGCTGACTTCGTAGGTGTGGGATTGCGCGAGTCAAGCGTCTCCGAGCTTGGGATCGCAGAAACCAAAGATCGACACAGATTTACCCAGGTTCGGCCCCCTCAATGTGAGGTAAAAGACCTACTTCCTGCCTATCCTAGCTTTGTATTGATATGATAATCAAGGTGTTACAATGGAGGCGATCCAATGTGGAACTCGCCGAGTATGCTAGGGTTTAAGGCTCTGGATCGTGGATATTGATCTCGACCCGCTCTAAGTCCTGCGAGTCCTCTTTATATACACAAAGGCTCGTCAGGTTACAAAGGAAACTTTCCCCACAAGGAACACGTTAACCAAGACCTACTCGGAGACTAACTTGTCTCCGTATCTTCTAGATGCTTCTCCTTGTGGCGGTTCGATATTGGGCTTGATCCCATATGGGCCCCTGTTAGTGCGAGTAAACATAAGTCGCACTGACATGGGCCGCGGGTTAATCCAGAAAGTATTCCCCTGACATTAGCCCCCAAGTTTAGCTTGGACTTCAAGTGAAAGCTTCTTTATCTTGATAAGCCGCCAATCTGCACACTAGAATGTCCTGGCTGAACTCCAAATAATATTTCTTGTAGCTTCATACTTTTTCTTAGCGACTCAAAGGCGCGACTTAAGCTGTTTTGACGGTTGATTTTAGATCTGAATACCTTCCGCGCCTAGGTTATTTATCCTGTCTTCGTCGTTTTCCCTGGCGTCCGTACAGATTCCTAAGTTGTCTTTCCACCACTTCTCCGCGCCGTCTCTGATCCCGCTTTTTGCGCTTGCAATCCTTCGGAGATCTTCATCCATCAGAAATAATGCCTCGCCGCAAGTGCAACTGGGAGGGATCGTGGATCGACGATGACTTCTTAGAATCCTTAACTGCCCGTGGCCTTCTCCCACCAAAGGAACAATGTGAATCGCTAGCGGCCGGCGAGGAGGTAATCCCTGACCCTCAACCAGGCGAAATAGTGATTTTGCGGAGCATATCGAGCGCGGATTCAAGCCCCCAGGTTCTCTCTTCTTCCGCTCCCTGATGCAGCGGTTGGGTCTTCGCTTTCATGATATTGGCCCTAATTCGATGCTGCAAGTGAGCAACTTCCATGTTCTTTGCGAAGATTATCTTGGTATTCCTCCCTCGATAGATTTCTGGCTTGCTCTCTTTAGTTGCAACAGCCAAAGGGAAACCACAGATGGTCCTTTCCTTCAATGCGGCGCTATTTCCTTCCAACGCCGTAAGGGCAGCATTTTCCCGAAACTCGCCCTTGCCAAAAAGATCAAAGACTGGCAAAGGACGTTCTTCTATTGCAAGGATACTTCTCCCGAAAACGAAGTTCATCTCCCTCTTTGGTCGCTACTTCCTTTCGAGGCAACCGACTCTGTCTTCTAAGCCTGATCCTTCTTCGTTGCCGTCCATCGAGATTCTTCTGGACAGAGTTAGGCATTGACGCTCCATGGTCTTACTGGACTGGATCTCATATCTGCTGGACCAAGTGGCGAATTCAACCTGTGAGTCGCCGCCTGCGACTTATAGTGGATTTTACTTGCCAAGCAGATGATGCTGACCGCACTTGTCCTGACGACTGGGATAAAGGAGAATGGATAAACTTCATTCGCCGAGTTACTGACGAGGACATCAGCTCGTATGATAATGTTGGCCTTGCTCCTTTCTGGGCTGAGCACAAGCCTTTCGTGGTAATGTCTGTTTCATAACTTGCTTCTCAGATTTCTCTTTATGGTCATTATTTCTGACTTAAGCTTCTTTTTAGATCGATCCTTATTTCTGGGTTCTCCCTTCAGAGGATGCCGACTCATCAAAAGTATTGCTGAGTCGTCAAGGCGAGCCATGGCTCTGGCGAGGATATAACCATACATGATGCAACTTCTGATCCTGGGATAGTGTATCTGAGGAGGAACAGCAAATGGCCAATGCTCTTTTATCTTCCTCTCCAGGCACATCTTTTCTGCAACTGCCTGAAGTACCTCGCAGATCCTCCAAACGATCTTTATCTGAGAACTCAGAGGATCCTTCGCAACTTGAAAAACGCCGCAAGGCCTTGACATTATTGGTGGAAACAAGAACCGCCAAATCTTTAAAATTTGCTAATCCTGACAAGCCTGCTTTCCTTCTGAGCCTACCACCAAGGACTGCTTTTCAATGAGCTCAGGTACTTATCTGCGACTTCTTCTTTTTGCGTATCTTTTGACAAGGAACTGCTGATTAACACTTCTTTGTAGGTTCAGATTTGCAAGATCTATCCTCTCCTTCTTCTGGATGCCTGATGAAGAGCATCCGCATAGCCTCTGGGTATGGTTTTGCCTTCTTTTCAATATTATGGCTCTGTTAGGTCGGCCTACTAATCCGCTTGGTATTCTGCAGGGCCATGCTCGAAGGAGACACCAAATCTAATTCTGACACTGCTTCCTCTCAACCAGCCATGAGCAAAAATGCTACTGACGAGAACATAGGAGATAGCGATGGTGCGACTCACCCAAAGATATCACTAGAAGGAGATATTGCTGATGCTGCTCCTGCTGCAAATCCAGTCGCAGTTCCATCCACAACTCCTGCTGCTGGTGACTCCAGATCGATCGCAGATGCTATAATCGCTGCTGGAGACAAGCACGCTGCATTGCTGCGCGACTTAGTCGAGCAATTTTCTTCGAGTCGCCAGGTACATATGCTGTAGCCCCCAAGGATCAATACTTTGTGTCACTTCACGGGGTGTTGATTCTTTTCTTGTTTTTCAAACTTCGAGCCCCCAAGTTCCTGGATAATTTACTCATGCTTGTGGCTCTGTTTATTTTCAGCTTGAACTGTCTTTGCTTGGAACTTCCAGCTTAAAAGGTAAAGGTATTTCCATGGATCAACCTGAGATGATGCGGTCTGGTCTGGAGCAGCATAATGTGATCATTAGGGATCAAGCTCAGGAAATAAAATCCCTCAAAGGCCAACTTGATTCTTGTGAGGAGCAATTCAAAGAACTTGAAGCAGGTTCTCAACAGCGACTCATGGAGAAGGATGAAATTATCAAATCTTTGCGAGAGGGATGGCCCTTAAATCTGAATTGATTGATACTGAAAGCAGACCATGCAAAAGAGCTCGCAGTGCGGGATGAAAAGTATAACTCGCTGTTCAAAGCTTTTGAGAGTTTTGGCTCTATTGTCAAGTCATCCGTCCTCCAGCTTGCTGGTCTGTCTCTTATCCTTTGATCATGTATACTGCAGGCAACCATTATAAGTCGCTAACTCATATCTGACCTTCCTTTTCTGATATAGGCTCTGAGCTCCAGTATCTCGCTCCAATTTAAAGGATCAGCTGGAATATCTTTCAAATTTGAACCAGCGCTTTTTAAAGGTCGCAAAGGAAGTCATGACAACAATATCGCCTGCGACTGACGGCCCAAAACCTTGCGAGTATTGGATAAACAAACTGCTCAAGGCTCCACATTATGTCTCTGATTGGAAACGATCCTCTGCTCGCACCGGAGCTGCACATGTCTTGACATTGCTCCGGGCGTATTATCCAGAGATAGATGTTGGCAAGATTGCTCGTCATGCCTGCTGGGTACGCGCTGATGGCACTGAGCTTCCAATAAGTGAATACTTTGACATCTGGAAAGGGATGCGCGGATATGCCACAAAATTTGTTGACAATTTAGACTTGGGCACTTATCTTGATAAATTCAATCTTGATGGGAGCAAGGTGCCAAAGAAAAAGTCCTCAGAAGCTGAGTCATCCCGGGCTACTGCTCCATCATCAGGGTCGGGCGGCCCTTCCCTCGTCTGGCGGTGCCCTTATTATCAAGCCACCTGCGGCTTCAGCCACAAGACAGGCCGCACCAACACTGCTCCTGTAACTAAGAAGCAGAAGAAATAAATAATTTGTGGGACATGCCCGTTAGTCTGTAAGACATTTATGTATGAATATTGCTTTTGCGACTTATAAACAAGTCCTTTTCTCGATACTTCCCTTAAGTAGACGCTCGCGCGGCTCAGAATTTCCCAGGTAAACATGCGTGTTCAGGGTCACTTGGCAGCCATGATAGGCGATCGCACTTTGATTGACACCGCACCCCAGTACTTTGGCCGCATAATGCAAGACGCTTCTAGCTTAAGGGTTGCCACTCGTTTGGCAAATTTGAGGTGCGATTCGCAATGCTCGAGACGAGCCCTCAAAGGTCAGTGATATATGAAATTCTAAAGACTCAGCGACTCAATGATAGTTGAGGCGAAACGACAAAACCCCTGACGCAAGGATAATTGCCGGCTTTATTTCATAATCACTCGATGTTTTACAAGGTATGACAAAGACGATGCAGGCCCTTTAAGTGCGGGTTTCTCTTCCCCGCAGGCCATGCATACTTGATACTCATCGCACTCAGCTGCGAAATAATACCCCTGACGGATCGGGTTGAACACCTCATTGGTTCATATGTGAGTCGCTAGAAGCGACTCAGGTCGAGCATAATAGCTCCGATGTATTTCTCATGTTAAAGCTGGGAACGAGCCCTTCTGAAGGTCGGCCGCACTGAGTTGCGGCGTAGTTTGAGTCGCATCTGTGTTACGGGGTCACAACAACTGGACCTCCTGATTTTGATTGTTGATTGAGATTGGATCTACGCATATGCGCCACCTTCCATCTCTTCCGTAGAAGTGCGACTCTTGATCATGTGCGGTTTCTTGATTGTAATTCACCATCCTGTGAGTGCACCCAACTGGTCGCCTCTGCGGCACCCCTAGCGCGACTCGTTTTGGACTGCGTAGGTTCTTTTCTGACCTGTGTCCATGTAAGGAATTAGCGATGCAAGCCTCTTCTGCTATTGCTGAACCCAAATTCTCGCATTCAAGTGCTATCTGCCTGTCTCCATATACTGTGATCACACCATTTGGTCCTGGTATTTTTAGCTGCAGGTAGATGTAGCAGGGACGAGCAGTGAACTTGACATAGGCTTCTCCCAAAGATTGCATGCTATGAGCTCTTATCAGCCACAACTTCAAAGTCTAGGAGCTCTGTGCAAAGTTGCGCTCGTACCCAAAACTGACTTCAAGGGTTATTTTTCCTATAGGTCGCGTAACAGCTCCCGGAATTATACCTTGGATTTCCCTTCTGGTCGGTCGCAGCCGCGACTCTGGTATGTTCATCCTTCGGAGCGTGTCTTGATATAAGATATTTACTCTCCCTCCTCCATCCATGAGGACTTTGTGCAACCTGTATCCTGCGACTTGTGGCGCGACCACAAGAGCTGGCTGTCCAGGATTCTTTACTTCTAGGGGATGATCACCGCGACTCCAAATGACTGACTGCTCTGTCCAGCGTCGGCACTTTTCTGGTGTCGGGTCATGACTACGCTTCCGGTCCCTGCATGCTGCTTGCACTTCTATGTGTGAAATTGCATTATATTCCTTCTCTGTAAGGATTCTGGATTTTATGAGAACTTTCTCTGTCCTTCTGTGTAGGGTCCCATGTAAGTTGCTCCTGGCGCGTGACCTTCTTTCCATCTCCTATAGTAATGGCACTGTGCCTTGGTATGACTCGTCGGTCTACCATCCCTTCTGCGATGTAAGTCGCAGGGATGTCCAAGATCCCTTTGATGCTGCTGGGAGGTTGTTCCTTAGTCCTTCCTTGCTTTTCTGGCTGACTCGCATGGCGTTCAGTCTACGCTGCTGGCTGTTTTTCCTTCAGAACTTGCGGTAAGCCGCTTACCAGCTTCTCGGTTTCGCGTACTTGTTGACTGTTGCCCATAACTTGTCAAAGCTGTCTATCTTGTGTGCAGCGCGACTCAACTTATGTACCAATGGTCAAACCTACAATTCTTTTCCATGAGCTGTATCGTGGACTGCACTGTTAGGTTTTCGGAGGAATCAAGGATTTCTGCGATTCTTTTTGCCCAATCGCGAGTTGTTTCGCTCTCTCTCTGGACACACTGCTTGAGCTTCTTCATATCCTCAGTTTGAACCTCTTGATGAACTTATCTTTTAGATCTTCCCATGAATTTATTGATCTTGGTGGCAGCTTTATAAGCCAATCCCTGGCCTTTCCTTGTATTACCAAGTGAAAATACTTTGCACGTACTTCTGGAGTTATGTCAGGTCCTGCCATGTTTGCTTCATAGTTCTCTATCCACAAAGCAGGGTCTTGATCCTCGCAATAGGTGGTTACCCGCTGCGACTCACCAAGGTTTGGAGGGCGTAAGTCGTATTTCCTCCCCAAAGCATGCTGGCCCCTTTAGCAGCGAGTATGAGCTTGCTGATGTTGTATCCTTATCTGAATCAATCTCGTCCTGAGCTGGCTGAGCCGCTGTGTGCGCCGGTGACTCGCCTTTCATCTCTTTTCTTCTCCTAATGATACTTGTAAACCTGCGAGCTGGTTAACCACTTCTTCGACGCTATACTTTTCTTCACCCCATGAAACCTCATGCTGCGGCTCATTGGGCGTAACTCCATACATGTTTGTTTGTTGTAAGGCGGCGGTTTGCAGTAGCTCAATCGCATAGCGAGCTTCCTTATCAGCTTGCGTATTTCCAACTGGTACTATCCTTGATAATATTCCTATTGCGGCATGCACATTGCTCTCCGGGTCGCCGTGGAACTTTGTTTTTGTCTCCCCTTTGTCTGTATTGACCTGGTGCTTTGCTGCCAGCGGCGAAGTCGCCAGTCTTCCTCTTGGAGTTTCTTTCGTTCAGGCGTCGTCTTGGTCCAAACAGCCCGACGTTTTTGCTGCTGACGACGCAGTCGCTGATATTCTTCTTGGAGCCTTCTGCGCTCAGTTGCGAGCCTGTGCGCCTCCTCACAAAGTTCTGTCCTGATAGCTTCAATCTCTTCGATCTTGAGGTCTCCTTCCTGGTTTGGTAGAGATCCCCAAATAGGTTTTGACGGGGAGGAGACAGGTGCTTCTGTTGTAGCCTGATGTAGTTCTTCCAACACGCGGACCCTGACTGGCCGCAACTCTTCTGCTGACGTGATTCCTTGAGTCGCACCAATGGGTTTGCGACTGACGGAACCAATGAAAACTTTCACTGATCCAATGGGAACTATGTATCCAAACTCGACATGATCTGCTTCGGGTCCCCATCTGAATCGTCGATGAAGGGGACTCCATTGATGTCTTCAATTTGGCCGATGGCGATATCCTTGAATCTCGATCTCGATCCTGCGCGGAACGTGACGCTTTTGACCACAGGCCCCACGGTGGGCGCCAACTGTCGTGGGATTGTCACGTCAGATGTCATAGCTGACTTCGTAGGTGTGGGATTGCGCGAGTCAAGCGTCTCCGAGCTTGGGATCGCAGGAACCAAAGATCGACACAGATTTACCCAGGTTCGGCCCCCTCAATGTGAGGTAAAAGACCTACTTCCTGCCTATCCTAGCTTTGTATTGATATGATAATCAAGGTGTTACAATGGAGGCGATCCAATGTGGAACTCGCCGAGTATGCTAGGGTTTAAGGCTCTGGATCGTGGATATTGATCTCGACCCGCTCTAAGTCCTGCGAGTCCTCTTTATATACACAAAGGCTCGTCAGGTTACAAAGGAAACTTTCCCCACAAGGAACACGTTAACCAAGACCTACTCGGAGACTAACTTGTCTCCGTATCTTCTAGATGCTTCTCCTTGTGGCGGTTCGATATTGGGCTTGATCCATATGGGCCCCTGTTAGTGCGAGTAAACATAAGTCGCACTGACATGGGCCGCGGGTTAATCCAGAAAGTATTCCCCCGACAAGATGGATAGTAAGTTTCCCTTACTCTTTTTCTCATTTCCTTTCCTTCTACCGAAATTAGCCATATGTCGACGTACGACTTAACTCGGTGACAGTTTTCCTTTCTTCAGAACAATTTGCCCACTCCCAGATCGCTGCAGCCAACACCACCAGAAAGGCACGAGAGAAAAGAGCCGAGGCTGGCCCAATCTCGGATGTCTGGGACATCGAGGATCATTTGACGGCCCTAAATGTCCACATCTCTCCTCTGAAGGCCATCGGCACTGAACTTCTTGATGCCGGCATTCGAGTTTACCGAGCATTATGGCCAGAATCTGAGCCCCCAGCTTCCGTCGCCGAGTTATCGAAGTGCCAGCTGACCGCCGAGATAAGGCTCGGAGATCCTCCTTAGCTCGTGCCGGCGTAGACCAAGCCTTGACATTTGTGCTGTCTTGGTATGAGGCCATCGATCTCAATGCACTGAGATCTCTGCGCGCCCACTCACAATGGACTGAAGATCCGGTGTTGATCGAGCGCCGCAAGGAGGCAGCTTCCTTCATGGCTGGTTACGCTCAAACCCGGTATTTCGTTCCGGGGCCAGCATATTCCGACGCTGAAGAAGATGCCACGTATAATGAAGATGATGCCTCGGATGAAGAAGATGCCTCGGATGACGAAGCTGCCGACACTGCCATCGATGCAGCGGCCGACACAACCAAATCAGCAGCAGCCGATATTCCTCCATCAGCAGCTTCCGATACTACTGATATCTCGGCAGCCACTCCAACACTCGAGGTTGTTCCAACAACCGAAGCTTCTCCTGCTGCCGAGACTGCGTCCGCTGCCCCCAGCTCTTCCACTGCAGCTGCCTGAACTTATTACCAAATGAACTATTAAATCCCCGGAATGCCGGGTGCAGATGTATATATAACCTTAAGTATTTCACAGTGCTACTCTTATTGAAAACGGCATAATGCCGGATCACTTTGCATCAAGTCCCCGAGTTTACTTTCTCGTTTACTATACTTAGTAACCTTTGCTCTTGTCTACCATTTCGGCGTTCGACAGTCGAGTCACAAGATCAAAATTATAGCATACAGTACTTGTAAATTTTGAGGTACGATTCAGAGTCATCCGACATGAAAAAACCGGGTGAGTAAACAACATATGTCGGATCATTTTTGAACCAAGTCCCCGAGTTCATTTTCATGTTTACCGCATATCCTATAGTCGAGTCACAAGATCACAACAAGATAGCATACATTACTTGTACTTTGAAACGAGGTTAAAAATCATCCGACATATAAACAACATAAACAAAACTGAGATAAAACACATGCATATGGACAAGGCAGTCCCCGAGTTTCTTTTCGGAGTGCCGACATTTTATTCAAAGGAAATCGAGATACATACATTGCGCCCTTTAAGAGTAAAAGGGGCGGAGTAGAGCTACATTCCATGGTAGTTTGGTTTCCTCTCCGGATTTGTCCATCATGTGCTTCATTGGTTTATGGGCATCTATAAGATAGTATGAATCATTGTGCAGAGCCTTGCTCACGATGAATGGTCCCTCCCACGGAGGTGACAATTTGTGTCGGCCTGCAGAACGCTGCACCAGCCTAACCACCAAGTCTCCTTCTCGGAATACCTGAGGGCTAATCTTCCGGCTATGATAGCGTCAGAGATTTTGCTGATATATCGCTAACCGAGACAAGGTCAGCTCTCTTGCTTCTTCGAGCAAATCAACACCGTTTTCCCAAGCTTCTTTTGCCTCGGTCTCAGTGTACAACGCAACTCTCGGCGCGTCATATTCCATGTCGGTCGGCAAGACTGCTTCTGCCCCATATACCAGAAAGAATGGTGTATAGCCAGTTGAACGTTTCGGTGTGGTCCTTAGACCCCACAATACTGCTGGTATCACCTCTATCCAGCATCCCGGAGTTCACAACAGTGGTTCAATCAACCGAGCTTTGATGCCAGCCAACACCAACGCATTTTCTCTTTCCACTTGCCCATTTGCCTCTGGGTGCGCCACCGAGGCTATGTCCAACCGAATTCTCTTTTCAGCACAGAACCGAGCAAATTCTCCCACAGCAAAGTTTGTGCCATTATCCGAGATAATGCTATGCGGGTAACCATATCTCAAAATGATGTCCTTCAAAAAGGACACAGCTGTGTGGCCATCACACTTCCTGATTGGCTTCACCTCGATCCACTTGGTGAACTTGTCCACCATCACCAGCATATGAGTCATGTTACCTCGGGCTGGCTTGAATTCCCCCACCATATCCAGACACCAAACTGCAAAGGGCCAAGTGATTGGAATTGTCTTGAGTGCCGAAGCTGGCAGGTGGATCCTTTTAGCAAATCTCTGACATCCCTCGCATTTTCGGACGATATCTTCTGCCTGATTCAAAGCACTGGGTCAATAAAATCCATGCCGGAATACTTTAGCCACCAAGGCTCTTGATGAAGCATGATGACCACACTCTCCTTGATGAATTTCCAGGAGTATCTCTTGCCCTTCCTGCGGCTCAACACAGCGCTGCAGTACCTCGGTCACACTTCTCTTGTATAACTCCTGGTTGATGATGGTGTATGCCTTGGATCTTCTTTGCACTTGCCTGGCCTCAACTTCATTACATGGCAAACTTCCATCCATCATATACGCCATTATAGGCTGTGCCCATCCCGGCACAAGACGCACAGGAAATACCGGATCATCCACCTCCATGAGATCAACCGACATTGCTTCCTCCGATACTATCTGGCCAGTCCCCGAGATCTGCCAATCAGTCCCTGGGTTCTCCCAAATGCACCCGACATCAACGTCCATGGGAACAGCATCAGATTCCGGTTTCGCCGGGATAAAGATTGACTCGGACTCAGGCGATGGTTTGATTGATGGCTTCCTGAGATGCTCCAAGGATATGCCGGGTGGGATTGGATCCCGAGATGAACCTAGCTTGGACAATACATCGGCAGCATTATTTTCTAACCGAGGTATATGCTTGAACTCGCAACCCTCGAAAAATCCCGAGATTTTCTGAACATGGAACCGATACAACGCCATGTTGGCATCTAAAGCATCCCAATTTCCCGAGGATTGCTGCACCACCAGATCCGAGTCTCCGAAACACTCTATCCGGCGGATCCTAATTTCTTTGGCCACATTGAGCACATGGACTAGTGCCTCATACTCGGCCACATTGTTAGATGCTGCAAAATGAATCTGCAGTACATATCTCAGCTGGTCTCGCTTCGGTGAGGTAAGAACTACCCCGGCACCCAAACCAATTTTGGTCTTGGAGCCATCAAAGTGCATCCTCCAATAATTGGATTCAGTTAGTGGTGGTTCATATTGCATCTCGGCCCAATCTACCAAGAAATCCGGCAGTGCCTGAGATTGATGGCATCTCTTCTTTCATAATGTGGTGTGTAAGGGGACACCTCTATGGCCCATTTGGCTACTCGGCCACTTGCATCTTCGCAACCCATGATCTCCGAGATCGGAGCCTCACATACCACTGTGATTGAATGCTCATGGAAGTAATGTTTCAACTTCTTAGCAGCCAGATAGACACCATATGTCATCTTCTGGTAGTGAGGATAATTCTGCTTGGATAACAAGATCACCTCGCTTAGATAATATACCGGCCTCTGCACGGTTTTCCCATTTTCTTCTCGCTCCACCACCACTACAATACTCACAACTCGGTAATTGTGGCTGCAATGTAGAGCAACATCGGCTCCTTGGGCAAAGGTGAGGCTAGTATTGGTGCAGTTGCCAACATCTTTTTTAACTTGGTGAACGCCGCATCTGCTTGCGGAGTCCACACAAAATTGTTAGTCTTTTTCATTAATTGGTATAAAGGCAAAGCCTTTTCTCCCAACCTGCTAACAAATCTACTCAAAGATGCCAAGCATCCAGTGAATTTCTGCACGTCCTTGAGACATGTCGGTAACCTCATGCTTTCGATAGCACGTATCTTTGTGGGGTTTACCTCGATACCTCGGCTTGACACAAGGAAACCGAGTAACTTGCCTGCCGGCACACCAAATGTACATTTATCCGGATTAAGTTTCATTCGGTATTTCCTCAAGTTTATGAATGTTTCCCTGAGATCATCAATCAGAGTGGATTTATCTTTAGTTTTTATGACGACATCGTCGACATACACCTGCACATTTTTGCCTATTTGCTCATGCAAACATTTCTGCATACATCTCTGATATGTGGCACCAACATTTCTCAAGCCAAAGGTCATGACACGATAGCAGTAAGCCCCATACGGGGTAATAAAGAAGTTTTCAATTGATCAGCAGGGTTCAACGGTATCTGCTGAAAACCAGAATACGCATCTACGAAGGATAACAGCTCACACCCAGCTGTGGAATCGATCACTTGATCGATCCGAGGCAGCGGGAATGGATCCTTAGGAAATGCCTTGTTCAAGTTCGTAAAATCGATACACATGCGCCACACCTTGGCCACCAAAGGTTCATCCTTTTTCTTCTCTACCAGGACCAGGTTAGACAACCAGTCCGGGTGCAGCACCTCCATGATGAAACCATCCGCAAGCAACTTGGCCAGCTCATCACCTACTACTTTCCTCCTTTCATCCGAGAGACGTCGTGTCGGTTGCTTCACCGGCTTCATGTCCGGTCTGGCGAACAAAGAGTGCTCAGCCAACTCCCACTGCTAGGAAACTAGCCATAGGTGGATGATCATTCTGTGGCGCACCTTTTTGCGGTGCGCCACAAAAGTTTATCAGTGGCGCATCCCTCTGGTGCGCCACAAATTTCAGTGGTGCATAAAATATACATGCGCCACAGAAATGCATGTTTCTGTGGCGCATTCAGTACCATGCGCCACAGAAATATCGTGGGCCCCACCACCCACGTTTGTTTTCGAGGCCCACCACACATTTCTGTGGCGCATGGTTCTGGATGCGCCACAGAAACATGCATTTCTGTGGCGCATATGTCCCCATGCGCCACAGAAATATTAGCTTACTGTGGCGCATGGGCCTGTGTGCGCCACAGAAATGCATGTTTCTGTGGCGCACCTAGTCTTATGCGCCACAGAATTGTCTCACTTAGCCGTTTCAAACACCTGGCCACGCAGCACACCTTCCTCACTCCCCTCAAACCAAATCGACCACCACACTCCCGCGCGCGCGCCGTCGCCGCCGTCAGACCCACACACCGCCGTCGCCGCCGGCCGCCCCAGCCCGACCCTGTGCCGACCTCGGACCCGTCCGCGTCTACCTCCGCCGCCGGCCGCCCCAGCCCAACTCGCCACCGCGGTCCTCTCTCTCTCACCCGAAGCTAGGGCTTGGCCGGCCGCCGCAGCCCAACTCACCAAGCCGCGCAGGTGAGCACCACCGCGTCCTCTCCCTCCTCCTCCCTCCTCTCCCTCCTCCTCCCCCCTCTCGCTCCTCCCACGGCTACCTCCTCCTCCTCCTCTCCATGAAACTATGCACTGTAGGTGCTTGTCGAAATGCCCAAACCAGCTTGCTTGCTTGCCGTGCTTGCTTGCTTGCAGCAGTAGAGTACCCCATATTGTTAGTTGTGGAACTTGTATATTTTAGTTTGGTGCTAGTTTTTGATTATTCCACTAATGGTCACTGGTTTGATTAGCTCCCAAAACCATCATGGATAATTAAGCAAACTATTTCAAATCCTTTCAAACTTGATTTGATAAGGAAGATGAGATGGAGTAGATGAGATCTATAAAGGTGCATTTTCCAAATTTTCAAGATTTAATCAAATGGGAAAGGCCTAGAAATGCTATCTGTTAACATGAGTGAAGATAGGTTTTACTTGACAGTTTTGGAGTTAGAGAATTTTTAGATAGGGTAGATCAAGTTTTATTAATTTCGCTGGTTTTATCTAACAGCTCACATGCTACTCTTTGATTGCAGGAAAGCGAAGAGAGATACACAGTCTTTGCAGAAAAGGTAGGTGAGATGGTTCTGTGGTGGTCTTCTGGCCACCACAATCTTGTGGTGGTTTTGTGGTCTTGGTTTTGTGTGGTGGTGGTTTGGATCAGTGGTGGTGGTCTTCTGGCCACCACATTCTTGTGGATGAAATGTTTGCAGGTACCCCGAGAGGCCCTTGAGTTTGCCGGAACATCGATTAACTTCCGTTCCGGCAAATTCGGGTACTCCATATGCCCCTTTTTTAGCAAAGGTCATGCCGAAATTTTTCGTGAATTTTGGCATGACTTTGCTAAAAATAGGACATATGATTTGTGAAATGTCTGCAGGTACCCATGAGGCCCTTGAGTTTGCCGGAACGTCGATTAACTTCCGTTCCGGCAAATTCGGGTACTCCATATGTCCCTTTTTTAGCAAAGGTCATGCCAAATTTTTTCGTGAATTTTGGCATGACTTTGCTAAAAATAGGACATATAGTTGTGTAGCTTAGATTGTAGATAATTTTAGTTGTGTTCATTGTTGGTTTATATTGTGTAATTTCCACATTGCTAAAAATGAGTTTAAAAATTGTGTTTTTAGTTTATTGTTCTCGGCGACGATGTCACTGTTGGACCAGAGTGGCGACGTCCGCGACTGGACTCCGCCGGGCTGGCACTGGGAGGTGCAACCTTCTGGGACGCGTATCTTGGTGAGGGATCCGGGTGACGTCGTCGACCCGGATCTTCTTTGGTGGCGGTCGCGTGGGCCATGCTCGATGCAGAGGGAGCCGGCCCCCGAGGAGGTGGTACGTCGCCGTATCAGGGAGGAGGACGAGCACGTCCGTCGCTACATGGTTTGGTTGGATAGGCGGTACAACAATGGATGGTCGTTTCTTCAGAGGGTTCCTTATCACGTGAGCTATGTCCCTGTGAGGGTTCCTTATCTTTGGATGTGCAGCGCCCGCGGCTCAGCACCCCGCGGCTCAGGACCGGTCGAAGTTAGTTTGAGAGTTTCATGCATGGGAGAGATATATGTATTAGTGATATTATTCGCGATGTATTAGGGTTAAATAAACATGGACCAAATTATTCATGTGATCAAGATGTATTAGTTATACTTTTGCATATTTGATCAATGTCCCTACATGCATGAATATAATTTTGGCATGACTTTGCTAAAAATAATTTTAGTTCTGTTCATTGGTTTATATTATGTAATTTCCACATTGTGTAGTTTGTAGTATATAGTTGTGTAGTTTTTTGATTCTAATGAATTTGTTTTTAATATGTTTTAGTTTCACGGAATGGCCGGGTTTAAGGGTGTGAGGGAGTCCTATAGGAAGAAGCTTGGTCGGTACGTGTATGGATGTCAGATCCATATCAACAAGAGGAAGCACTGGGCTGGGCAGTTTGATACACCGGAGGAGGCGGCGCGCGCCTATGATTATTTCGCCGTACACGAGTACGGTGATAAGAAGAAAGATAAGGATCTGAACTACCCAGCGGATCGCCACCGTGTGGATGAGTTCAAACCGGAGGGGATCAGAGAGGTAGAAATGGCCATGGAGAAGGAGCACCGGCAGGCTGAAGCGCAGATCGCACGTCGCAACGCACGCCCCCAGGACGACCCGTATGTGAGGCATCTCCTGCAGAACGAGCCAAACTTGATGTCCTACCAGCAGTTCGGCGCTAGTCCTTTTGACGGTGCTGGTCCTTCGTACGGCACCGGTCCTTCCCAAGGCGCCGGTCCTGCTGACGACGACATCACTTCTGTTGGGATCTGGGCGGAGGAGGAGGAGCAGCAGGAGGAGGAGGACTGGGAGAAGGACTGGGATTCCGACTCTGAGCAGCGGCGGCAGAAGCGGCAGCAGGAGCGGCACCAGGAGTGAGGAGCAGCAGCGGCGGCACCAGGAGTGGCTGGAGTCGGAGCAGCAGCTACGGCGGATGTTCGGGCCGCCGAACCCCGATGCTTATCACCACAGCGACCCTAGGCACTGGGTCGAGGTGAATAGGCGGGACGGCGTACCTCCGTTCCGCACTTCTTCGGGTCAGCCGTGGGGGAGCAAGGACACTGATGACCCCGCAGATCCGATGTTCTGGGCCAAGATGAATATCCTAGACGACGACCCATAGATCCGATGTAGACTGATGTTTCCACTGTACTTGGTTAAGACTAATGTTTTATTTTCATGCATCACATGGTTGACTTGTCCACTTATCTATGTAGACTGATGTTTCCACTGTACTTGGTTAAGACTAATGTTTTATTTTCATGCATCACATGGTTGACTTGTCCACTTATGTTGACTTTCATGTGGTTGTTTGTGCTCCGACCATCGTGTCGTGGAGATGATTTTTTTTCTTATATTTGGTGTACTAACTTCGACGTTTTGTTTTTATAGTTGGGAACATGGCTGACAATAACGAGGCCGGGGGTTCTCGAACAGGAGGCGAGGAACCGATAGAGGAAAATAGTATGATTCAGACGGTCATCGCAGAGGCAGTGACAAAGACGTTCACGTCGCTCTTTCCTACCGTCTGTGAGGGTGTCAAGGTTTGGATTGAGGGAGGGAAAAAAGGGCCTCCCCCAGTGATCAGCTTCGGCTCCAACAGGTACTCAATCGATGTGGGTACAGAAGATGCACCCCCAGCATCCCCAGAGGTAAAGAAGAAGAAGCACAGGAAGAGAAGTAAGCCAGCTTCTAAGACGACTATCCGGGGGTATGAAGACATGGTACCACCCCGTGCGGATGGCATGACCCGAGTTCATCAAGCTGGTCAACCGATCCTGTCTCGGGACCTGCTCCGCCTCGCAGACGGATGCATGCTTCCTTTGCAAAATGCTATCTTGAAGCTAGAGGAACCTTCTTAAAGAAGAGGATCCAAATTACCCGGTGTTCACTGTCAAGGTGCCAAACGACTTGGCCGACTTCGTCCATGAAGCCCCCGCGGATCTGTTCTTCATATCGTACGAGGACGTCTTCAATCTGTTTCACTACAAACGGCTGGACTATAACTTGGTCCGCCTATACGCGCTCAACCAGGCGATGAGGATCAGGAGAGATAATATCCCGTACGTCAAGGTAGTGGATCCCTACTACATGCGCGACAGCCAGCTGGTGCAAGGATCAACGACACGGGCCATGGCCACGGAGTTCCTCCAGAGAATCATGCTGAACAACCAGGATAAGAACAGCCTTCTTCTGCCTTTCTTTTCCGAGTAAGTACACATCCGGTCGCCGCCGTCATATCTTATGCTTTCTTATAGATTTCTTCGTTGTTGATCCTTTCCAACATTCCGTTTCAATTGTGTTGAGCAGGGACAGTACTGCATACTCATCGTCGTAAGCCCGAGGTGGTCCATTGCCTTTATTTCGACTCGGGGAGTCTTAAAGACTACACCAGAATAAAGGGTGTTCTCGATGAGGCTCTCGAGGGCTATGCCCAAATGGGAGGCCACTTCCACAAAGATAAGAATGGGAACATTTCACGAAGGACAACAAACACAGTTTCCGGCATGGGACCGGGTTCCATTGCATCAAGCATGCGCCTGGCAGCGTGAAGGATGCCTTCTACGTCCTCCATCACATTAAAGGGTTTGTCCGGGATGCAGAGCAAACGAGGTGGCCAACGAGTCTCCAAGAATGGAGCAAACTTAGTGGGGATATCACCGACGCTGACCTTAGAGAAGACTTCCATCGCATCCAGATGCAGTTATCGCAAATCATCTTGGAAGATGTCATGACAGAATGGGGGTCCTTACACAACGCCAGAGGTAGGATGTATTATAAAAGAAAGCCTTGCCTCACTCGATAGAAGTGCTTCTTTATTTTATTTATTATAGACTTATCCACTTAATTAGATGAATAAATCATACTCTATTTATATTATTAACCAAATATATATCCCAATCCATCTCCAGGGTTGTCTAAGTGGGAGATCGAAGAACGCCTAGACAGGCAAAATGACACGAGGACGTGGATGACGAAAGACTGCTATAAACCGTTCCCGGAGCCGAGCAAGAAGAAGGCTCAATCCTACCCGTGGAGCTAGACGTGTTCTCCATCATCGCCGATGTACTCGATTTGATCCTAGTGTAGGCGGTGAACACTTCATTTTGTAACGTGTGACATGATCGATGAACTTTTGTATCATAACTTGTGTAAATATTCGGCACTTGTCACTATATTTATGTATCTCGGGCTCCAAGTAATGTGATGACATAGTAATGTGTCTGTTTTTATATACCGTGTCAAATATATTATTGTTTCTATTATATCTGTATAAATCCTGTATATATACCTGTATTTCCTGTAATATACCTGTATTTATACAGCAGGCAGCAGCAATTTCAGAATACCTGTAAATTATTCTGTGGCGCATGTATTTGTTTCTGTGGCGCATGCATTTCTGTGGCGCACGCCAGGGCAATGCGCCACTGAAATATTTCTGTGGCGCACCCTGTGAGTGCGCCACAGAAACCTGGGCTTTCTGTGGCGCACCCATGCGCCACAGAAAACACATTTTAGTGGCGAGCTAACTGTGGCGCATCCTCCATGCGCCACAGAAAGCATTTTCCGTGCGCCACTAATGGCCTATTTCCTAGTAGTGTCCCTCGGAACACCTGGCAGGTCCTGATTCGACCATGCAAAGATATCCCGATTCTCACGGAGGAAGTGACTGAGCTCGCTTTCCTATTTCTCAGTTAACCCGGAGCCGATGATGACGTTGTGCTGGGAATGCTGGGTCAACATTGATCCTCTTGGTCTCCTTTGGCACCTCGAAAGTTGCAACCTGCTCCGGGTTAGCCATACCCGGCATGCCGAGTTGCACGGACTGAGCCAACGCCACCACTTCATGGATCCTCTTCTTCTCTGCAGCAATAATCAGTGACTCGGCCAAGCATGATCCCACCGAGGCACACTCCAATGCACGCTTGTAATCACCCGAGATGGTGATGATGCCATTAGGACCCAACATTTTCATCTTGAGGTAACCCACATGGGTTGATATCATGAACTTGGACAGCGCATGCCTGCCGAGTAAAGCGTGGTATGGACTTTCGAGGTCCACCACCTCGAACTGGATGCTTTCAGTTCTGCAATTGTCCTTGGTGCCAAACAAGACATCCACCCAGATCTTGCCCATGGGTGCACATGAAACACCCGGCACTATGCCATGGAAGGTTGTGCTACACGGCAGCAGCATGTTCATCGAGATACCCATCTTCACCATGGTGTCTCGGTACATGATATTGATAGCACTCCCATTATCAATGAGAACTCGGGTGAACCTGACATTGATGGTGGGTCCAATGAATGTCGGATCTACCACCAGAGCATAATCTCCCGGAGTTGGCATAACTCGGGGATGATCTTTCCTGCTCCAACTGATTTCTTGCTCGGACCAGTGCATATATTTTGGCACTGCCGTCATAACTGCGTTCACCTCCAGTGCACGCCGATGTAAGCTCCTCCTGTCAGTTGGCTCGGTCACAAAAACCACATAGCTTTGATGAGCTTCTCTGTAATCTCCCTGGGGATACTCTCCCTGCCTGCTGGGACTAGCATTGTTGCTGTTCCCTCCGACATTCACCTGATTCACAGGTTTCGGAGCTGCTTGCCTCGGAGCAGGTGGATTCACCGGGATAGCATTTGCCCCGGTAAGCGGCAAGTTTTGCCTCGGTGGAATTCTCTTAGGTGCACCCGCCTGGTTTGCTCTGGATGCTCCTCCTTCCCTCGACGCGCGCTGATACCAGCTGCACTACCGAGTTGTATGATTCGCCGGCCTGCGGATGTCTTGGGTGTGGAAGCTGCAAGGTCCATCCAACATAGCCTCATAAGTGATGGCTTCCTCTGGTCATTCCATGGCTTCTTCCCCTCTTGATTCTGGACCCAAGCTGGGCCATTGTTCTTCGGACGCTGGCTACTGCCAGCATCTGGCGGATCCTGGTCCACCGCAGCAACTTGGTTTGAGCCATACCGATAATCCAGCTCTCTCCTCTTGTTGCCGAAGTCCTGGCGATCATTCTGCCTGACTGGCCCGGGTCTGTTATTCACCAGGTATCTTCTACTCGGCTCGACCGAATTCAGCAAGGGCTGTGTCGAATCACCAAGTGCATAGCTATCCGCGATCCGGATTGTCTCGGCCAAAGTCGCCGGCATTTCCCTCTGCAGCTTCTGCCAGAGCATGGAGCCATGTCGGCATCCTTGCGCAAACCATGAAATGGCATGCGCCTCCACAACTCCTTCGCAGGAATTGCGGATGTTGCTCCACCGAGTTAACTAATCTCGGTCTGTCTCATCATCCCTCTGCCTGCACATGGCAAGCCGCTGAGGACGGTTGGGTCTCTTGTAAGAGCTGGAGAAGTTGCTAACTTCAAAGTCCAGCCAGCAGTCGACACTGCCCTCTCTCAAGTTGTTCAGCCAAATTCGGGCTGGCCCTTCCAACATCTGCGGGATATATCTCACCGCCCATCGGCGGTTACCTCCCGCAATGTGCACTGCCGACACATAATCTATCAGCCAGTCCTCTAGCTTGGTACTGCCATCATATGTCTTCGTACCTCGGCTCAGTTGAAAGTTCGGCACCGGTGGTTCCCTCATGATCCGAGGTCCAAAGCATGCAGGGCCAGGTGGACCTTGCTCTTCCAGCATCTCGGACAGATAAATTATGTCCAACTTGTAACGTGCATCACTTCGGTCTAACAGGCGAGGTCCCAACCGGGATCCCAGTACATTCTCATATCTCTGATACCCAGCTCTCTCCATAGCCGAGTTTCCATCGTCATATCGGTTGGCCGCATGGCCAACGCCTTGTGGCTGCTGTAGATGCTAAACATTTTGCTGCTGCCGAGGCTAGTTCTGCACCAGATACCGAGGTGGGTGACCTCGGCCAGCCGAGTTAACATTCCCGACAGCTGGGTTGCTTGGGCCGAGATTACTCTTACCTCGGCCAGAATTGGCCTACCCAGCTAACTGCTTTCCGGCATACTCCGGATCATATGTCTGCATCTGCTTATTCTTACCGGAGTTTACACTCCGGTCACGACCTCCACCATCATGCGGAGATGAAGCTTGACCCCTAGACTTTTCGCTAGCTGCCCTAGCCGAATGAACAACCTGTGAGCCACCAGCACCCGGGTTAGCCTTGCGAAAGGCCTCGTTCTGCCGGTTAGCAACACCGATTAACTCATTAACTCAGTCCTGCTGCTTACGGCGAGCTTCTCCGGATAAACCAGATAACTCGGCTCTTGCTGCCTCGGCAGCTCTAAGAGTCTTAGCAGGGGAGCTATACTTCGGTTTTTCAACCGTCATATGGCTAGGAGTCTTACTAGAAGTAGATCTACCATCTCTAGCAATCTCAGCATTGAGGCCTTTGCCTCTCTTACGCACATCCTCTATACGGCTAGGGCGTTCAGCTACCGGGGTTAACCCATGAGCTTTGTTATACTCACGGAGGGTTATTCCGAACTCCCCCCTTATCTCGGCCATCTCAACGGCCTCCTGATGCAGCTTCTGACGCTGCACCTCTAACTCGGCTGCCGTTTGGGCAGCATCTGCCCCGGTAACTACCGGCACAGCCAGCTTCTCGATTAGATCTTCCAGAGGAGCTGGTCTGACCGGC
The DNA here is from genome assembly GCA_947311845.1 of Poa pratensis. Lineage (NCBI taxonomy): Eukaryota > Viridiplantae > Streptophyta > Magnoliopsida > Poales > Poaceae > Poa > Poa pratensis. The sequence goes on along the minus strand of CAMZMU010000091.1, from coordinate 30,459,233 downwards.
ACATGGGATGTGCCAGCCTGGTCAACGAGGTTCTCCGTCCTCTCCAGCGGCAATTTCGCCGATCTGGTGACTTTGGCGGCAGGTTTACCGGCATCTCCTTTGCCAGCATCACCCACAGGCCCGGTCATCATTACCTCGGCGCAGCTCTCAGGGCGATCGAAACCTCGGCCGCGAGCCGCGCAGACAGCAGGAGGATCCTCGGCCACAAGCACCTGCTCGGGGTACTTGCAGACAACCTCGGTGGCCACGTAGGTCACGAAGGTGCCGAAGCTGATGAGGCAGCCGTTCGTCGGGAACGGTTTGCTGCCGAAGCATCCCGCGTTGTTGCTGATGAAGTTCAGCGAGCCGAGCTTGCAGATGAGCCCGGAGACGACGCGCTCGCCGGAGTCGATGATGGAACCCGTGCGGATGTTCACACCAGCCAGCGCCGCTGCTGGCCCCACGGTGGGCGCCAACTGTCGTGGTGGTATCACGGCAAATGCCATGGGATGGCTAAGAGTGGGGCCGATGGACGCTGGTGGATCCGGGAGAGGGCTAGCGCGCTAAGCAGCACACACAGATGAACAAACAAACTCAAGAACACACCGCGATCTACCCAGGTTCGGGGCCCTCGTGAGGAGGTAACACCCCTACTCCTGCCTATCTCTCTCTCTGTATATATCTGAGTTACAAATACAAGCTGCTCCTCGAGCTGTAAGATCCAACAACGGATATGAGCACAAGGCAGAAGATGAAGGCTAAAGGTTGAAATGTCTCTCTCTGGTTCGTCCCTCACGCAGGAGGGGTGAAGCCCTATTTATAGGCTGAACCGAGTTACGGGAATACCCCGCACGGTACACTGTAGCCATGCTCAACGGTATGTCATGATGTACTCCTGCTCAGAGACAGGACGTGGCCTGCCCATCTCCTACAACACAACAGTACGCCTAGAATGTACCCTCTGCCAGGGACAGGACAGGGCATGCCCATGTCTAACTTCATAGCCTTTTCCCCGGATGCCCCGGGTCAGCGGTTCGGTGAGGCTTGTCACCTCGCTCCCACTGCACGCTCCCGTGTCAGGCGCTTCCGTGCCTGGCGCTCCCGTGCCAGACGAGACGTGACAGGAGCATTGACTGCTCTCCGAGGCATCAAGATATCCCGCCTCGCCTGATCCGACATAGACATGTCGGATTCTCCATCGTTGGTTGTCTCTTCCTGCACATAACAAAGGATACGAAGATATCGACATACATGTGTCGGTTGACCTATCTCGGTTAGCCTATGCCGGTTTGCACCAGCATTATACCTCGGTACCTCATGGCCCTGCTTATCTCGGTTCGCTTATGTCACTCAGCACCGACATTACATCTCGGTCACTTCTGAGGTCTAGGTATGTCGGCTTTTACTATAACTGGACCCGCACCTGGGCATAGTTTTTACCATATCATGACCCTACCAGGGGTAGCCCCCGACATTGTGCATTGGGTACATGAATTTGAATTGCACAAGAGTACAAGACGACGTAAAGTCAATTTAGCTTAGCGACGAACCTAGCTAGCTACCCTCCATTTTCGTTATAATCGCCACCGGTTTCAGTTTCGTCCAAGGAGATCGTGCTGTGCTCCGGACATCCAAAACACCACCCTTGTTGCCGATCCTTGGTTGAAGAACACGAGGGCACATCTTTCAGGCTGGCCGGAAGCACCACCTCCTAGGTCTCAGACCATCCGCATTTAATCACCTTAATTAGCAGCATATCTTTGTTAATTGGATATATAGATTAGTATAGGATTGGAGTCTCTTTGTTTTCTTCTGGCGACTTGGTGCTTTGTTGTCGTTCTTTGATGGGCGGCTGATTAGTCTAGCGAATCGATGTTTCTTCGTGATTCGGTTTGCATGCTCCCCCGGTCATGCTCGTTAATGATGCTAGATTGATTGCTCCATTATTTGCTGCTACTAAAAATATTTTCGTCAGAAATCTCGTCAAGATTTTGTTCGTAGAGCTGCTATCAGCAGAAGCCGCACGTTGTTACTGACTATTTTTTGTTGGAGTTCTTGAGCTCAGCAGCATGCCGGGAGGAGCGGTGGTCGACAGCAGCAATGGCAAAGATAGCTACGCGACGGCGAGGAGCCTCCCGGTGAAGCTCGTCAGGCCGATGCTCCTCTTCGCGGTGCTCGCCACCGGCGTCCTCGTCGCCGCGTTCTTCCTCTTCCTCGGCGGGGCCGCCTCCAGCTACTACCGCCTCCCGAGTCTCGCCGTCCCCGGCGTCCTCCTCGCGGCCGGGAGCGGGAGATCGGCGCCGTGCGCGGAGGAGAAGGAGGTGGAGCGGTGGTGGGCGCGACCGCCGTCCAAGAGCGCGTGGCACAACATGAGCGACGAGGAGCTTCTGTGAGCGGCGTCCTTCGAGCCCCACGCCGCGCCGCCGCCATCGATGCCCAGCCGTCCCAGGAAGGTGGCGTTCCTATTCATGACGCGGGGCCCGTTGCCGCTGGCGCCGCTCTGGGAGAGGTTCTTCGACGGCACCGGCGGAAGCGGCAGGGAGCTCTTCTCCGTGTACGTCCACACCACCCCGGGGTACCGCCTCGACTTCCCGCCGTCGTCGCCGTTCCACCGTCGCCAGGTCCCCAGCAAGGTACGCCACCTAGGCCTTTCTTTCCAAAATACTGTAAGGAAGGGCATGCAGCCATAGGTGTCAATGTGTCATGCAACATGGAGAATGAAAAATAAGTAACATGGAGAATGAAAAATAAGTAAAATTCTTAACATAACTGTTGGCACATTAGGTGTTACTGATTTGTGAATACAAAAAAATTGTGTAAGATTTGTGTTTTATGTCGCAGACCACGGAGTGGGGGATGCCGAGCGTGGTAGACGCGGAGAGGCGGCTGCTGGCGAACGCGCTGCTCGACCTCGACAACGAGCGCTTCGTCCTCGTCTCCGAGTCGTGCGTCCCTCTCCACCCTCTAACCACCGTCCACGCCTACTTAACCAGCTTCGTCCACAGCTTCGTCGCCGTCTTCGACGACCCGGGCAAGGATGGCCTTGGCCGGTATCCCGCCGGCCTGGCCCCCGATGTGCCCGTCTCGCGCTGGCGCAAGGGCACGCAGTGGTTCGAGCTCCACCGCTCCCTTGCCGTGTTCGTGGTCGCCGACGGCCACTACTACCCGAGGTTCCGGGAGGTGTGCCTGCCGAATTGCTACGTGGACGAGCACTACCTCCCCACGGTGCTCACCATCGAGGCGCCTGGGAGCGTCGCGAACCGCAGCGTGACCTGGGTCGACTGGAGCCGCGGCGGCGCGCACCCGGCGAGTTTTGGTGCCAGGGATGTGGGGGAGGAGTTCCTGGAGAGGCTGGTGGGGAAGGAGGAGAGGTGTATGTACAATGGGCAGCCGGGGACATATGTTTTCTTTTCGCGAGGAAATTCACACCTGGCGCGCTGCAACCGCTGTTCAAGTTTTCCACCAAAATCCTCGGGTATTAGCCATAGAAAGTACACCTAAAAGACAATTCTTTTTAATGTAACCAGGACATGCAGATTTTATATTGATATAAACAGAGACTTTGTTAACTCAAACGCAACATCAAGGTGAAACACGCAAAGGGTTTACACCTGGTACCTGGTGTCTGCGACAAGGACACGAAGATGATCTATTGTCTACTAAGAGACAAAAAAAGAAGCCTTTGTGTATGGAACTATACATACATTGATACATATATCTAGGATGGATGATATGTTGCTTTTCCAGTTGAGCAATGCTATTCGTTCTAACAGAATTTGAACGATGATGAGCATCAGCTTGTGTAGTCTGTGAGACACGATGTGAAAGCCCAGTCGTACATTGAGAATATTTATGCGAGGTATTTTTACTTTCCAGTTTAGTCAAATGCATGTCACTTGTATAGATCGGGCAATTAAATCCTCGCGATCACACCGTGAGCATCCTTCTGTGTGTGTTATCCTCTATCGCATTCGCTTCAAAATTATAGCCATGTGCTAGGCTTCGAACGGTGTCCGCGGGTGAAAAGTTCGCACAGGGTAGCGTTTCTAAAACGTATCGCACATGGTTATAAATAACTACGCGTTTGCATTCTTGTGCGGTTTCAGAAACGAGTTAACCGACTCGTATCGTATGTGAAACGTGGTATGTACACCTCGGCCCTTTTATATGTGAACAACGTCTGACCCGTCACATCTTCCTTCAAGTTCAGGCAAACCATTTCCCCTCACACATTCCTTCCTCTCTCCCGTGCTCTCTCTAACCCGGCCGGAACAACATAAGAGCCGACCTTTTTGAGCCCACCGTGATCATGATGCGACCATGTCTTTGATGACCGGGCGTAAACTTCCGATAGTGTGTTATTCATAAGAACAACTACTTATGTGCGATATGTGTGCCTTTAGTGAACATATATGCCTTGGGTGAACAAATTCATTTGTGTTTTCCTTTATAGTAAAGATTTAATACAATTATACACACTGAATTATTTATTATCGGCCAAATTAACGTTGCACCTGCAATTGACTTACAAACAGACAATAAGAGCAGTGTCTATATCTCAGAGGTATTTTCGACATTTCCTCGGTCCATAGCCTGTCAACAGCCCTATTGTAGTCAAACAACCTACCTTCATTGCAACGGCTTCCACACACATCAGCTTTGCACCACATCCAGCCCACAATCGTTCTAGCCATAGCCGCAACTCAACCAAACAAAGCCTTCACCATGTGATCCACAAAAGCCTTCACCATGTGATCCACAACCCAATTAGGATGATAAATAATCACACATCATAGAGAATGGAAGATATGAAATAATCACAACATGTGGAAATCCACTCTACAAATTATACATTAGCAAATAGCTTGGTCTACATCAGCTGCAAGACGTTATGATATTACGGTAATCATGTATGCAAGATATTATAGAAGATATTTAAGGGAAATTTTATTTCAAGCATGAAAAGTATGCTATATCCATGAAATTACATAACGTGATTGGCCCCACCAAGCTTAGTGATTGTGAGCTACACTGAGCTTGGACAGGAACCTGAGCTCCATTAATATTAACCGTCTGTCACGACTTGGTTGTCCCCGGACACAACATGATTGCTCCCAGATACGGTATTGTTGCTTCCGGATACAGTATTGTGGCTACCTGTTACAGTGTTGCCATTTCCCGTTACGACAGTATTGTTGCTCCCAGACACATTGTTGTTGTTCCCAGATATGACGGTGTTGTCGTTCCCACGAAGAACATTGTTGCTCCCAGATCTGACCGTGTTGTTGCTCCCGGTTATTGAATTTGGTTGCTCCTGGAGTGTTCTTCTATTACGCTCCACATACAATGGCATGTTAGTGCGAGGCATACCCATTGAATGGCCAGCAGTGGTGAGGCCCTTGAGCAGTATCAACCTCTTGGGTACCTCACCAACCAATGAATTACCTGAGAGATCAAAGTAGCAAAGGTGCTCAAGCTCACCAATCCACGATGGGATGGTACCGACCAGCCTGTTGTTGGCAAGGTTAAGCGACTTGAGCTCACGGCAATCTGCCAAGGATCCTAGGATGGGGCTTGCGAGGCCGCGCCCGGGAAGCCACAACGTCGTGACGCGGCCGCTGGTGGTGTCACAGCCCACACCTTCCCAGCCGCAGCACGAGGTGTCAGACCACGCGGCGCGGAGGAGGACAGCCCCACCACCACGGAGATTCGCGGCAAAGCCCCGCAGAGCGCGCAGGTCATCGAGGTGGCACGACATCGCGTCGATCGCTGCCGGCAGGAGGAACGCCAAGCAGAGGAGCAGCAGGCCGCATTTCGCCATGGATTATCGAGCTGTGGTATGCTATGTATAAACTAAGACAGTCGCAAGTGTTGTTCTTGGCTAAGACTGCATGCGTGGTGCATGCTATCTTATAGTGTGGATGTGTGTTTGTATGCAGCGTTCTAAGTGTACTAGCCCGTTCCCTCAAGAAAAAAATGTACTAGTCCGTGGCCACCAGGCCCACAACCGCCTCCCATTTCAAACTAGGTTTGTTTTTTCCCTGTGTATCGACTAAAATTTGTGGTTGGCATGGACTCAATTCTGGTCTATTCAAACTTCTTCTAGTGACTGCCAGACTTTAAAAGGAAAAAAAGGGGAATGGCTGAAGAGACGACGCACTGTGACCGGCATAATACAAGGACACTGTGCCGACTTTTCTTAAGTTGGCTAGTTCTACCCAATTATGAAAAAATTGTACACCTTCGTTAATTACCAAATATTCCCTCCGTCCAAAAATAAGTGTCTCAAGTTTGTCCAAAAGTGGATGTATCTATACATGAAACATGTCTAGATACATTCACTTTTGTGCAAACTTAAGACACTTATTTTAGGACATAGGGAGTAATATATATGTGGTGTCTGACTGAGTGTGAAATAAAAATCTAAGAAGCCTTCTATTTTCTAGAAACCGAGCTGGAGTACCAAACAACACAAAGAAGTGTTGAACTGTATACGCTAGTATTTTCTTCAGGGTACTTACAGCGCACGAAAAAAAGATCATTTTGCAAGTGTCTATGTATAAACGTAGAGTAGTGCAGACTGCAGAGGATGAATTCTGAAATCAATTAAGCGGTGACCGCATCTCAATGGCTATGGTCGAGTGTTGTCTGAACCTGCATTGAAGTGCTGGTTGTTCAGTTACCTGTAGCGTCTCCGGCTGCTTCATTTGTACAGAAAAATAACCGAAAAGTTTCGCTACTACTCCATTTATTTAGCTGCCAAAAAAACTGAGTTAGTTAGTCTGTAGCACCTTTGGCCTCCGGTCCATGGAGCTTCCTGATGGGAAACCTGAGTAACAAGCTGCCTGATCAGCTTGACCTGAAGATGCTTCATGATAAAAATTGTCTGAAAGGCCCGGTACAAAGCTAGCTACAGCCTACGGCTAGTGTTTGGCTGGCCGGCCACGGGAGATTAGCAACTAGCTCCAGCAGAACAATAACATGATATGGAGCAGACAGCAAACCCAGAAGAAATTCCACACGTACAACATACAACAACACAAACATTTTACACGTACAACATACAATACAATGATACATACAAGAGATGCTACAACAAAAAAACAAAACACCGAAGCGCCTGCCTGACGTTATATTCGCCAGCACTGCCAGACATTGCTACAGGAGGAATGCCATCTATGGCAACTCAACATCAAGCAAACTGCCAAGAGTTTATTTGCACCCACATCATCACAGCGGCAACTAGCCGAGCTTGCAGTTTGGCTTTCACATTTCGAGCTAAAGGCCACGAATCTCATCCTTGGCTCTATGCCCGAATCATCTTCCTCTGTTTGACTTTCATAAACACTCTGAATGGAAAGTGCGATTCTTCTGTTTGCATGGCGTAATTAGCAAGCTCCGGTATTGACCCAGATAACAAAATTGTTCTTCCTTTTTTTTTTACCTCCGACAAGAGTATATAATCAAAAACTGCTCCGTTGCTCAACCTTGTCCAGTTTGCCTAGAGCTTCTTCTTGCAAGACGGCTCCCTCTGAGCGCACGCTTATCACTGTCAACTGCGCGTGAGCCTGTAGCTACCCCGTCCTTGCTGATGTTGAAACCACTGCTCCCAGAGTCAAGCCGTCAACTGCATGAAGGACTTCTCGACTGTTCCAATCGGCGATGTCAAACCACTGTTCGTTCTTCGTAGGTGCACAGCTAGCTAACTTTCCGATCCCCTGTTTCTGCTCATCCCCTGAAGATTTAATGGGGTTGGATCTCCCTTGCAGCCACTTCGTGGATGGCCTTCACAGTTGGAGGCACCATGTGCAAGATACTGATAAGACGGAAATTCTACTTTCGACCAAATGGTTCCTTTTGATAATAAAGTATCATTTTCCAACTTGCTTAAACCTGGAAGGGCGATACTGATTCTGCTACTTATGGGCTTATGGCTTCAGTAGATGATGGTGGGTCACTCCATGACTCCATATCAGCACGTCGAAAACTTCCAAGGTTCTAGGAAACAACAGACATTATGGTGAGATATAAAAGGCTAAGGTAATTCTGCAATGTGAAATTAACTACCTTCAAAAGGCATCCTCATGTATATAGGCAAAAAAATCCACAGCTTTGCAAACGGCTTACAGCTTGACCATTATGGGAAGCACATTTTACCACCTGGGTCACAATGCTTTTTAAGATTCAAGTAACTTCAGAGTTCATGATTGTTAATCGAGGGCCGGAGCTGCAGGAATATAAATACAGTGCCAACAGTTGTGTGCAGAGTTTAGTGAGACCCACAGAGAATTTGACGTTTGTAGAAACAAAGATGTGTGCATTAGTTTAAAGAAATAAAAGAAGACAAAGTTGGAGACAAATGGTTAAAGAACATGACGCACTCATAACGTGAAACCATGGAGTAAGTCTTAAGAGCCAAGAAAACATAACTCTTTGGTATATCTACAGCCAAGAAAACATAACTCTTGGGATATCTACAAGCAGAGATGATAGTGGGCAACAGTGAAGTAGTGATCTGCACTCACCGTAAGTTGACCTGTCAAATTCCAAGCATCCGTTTACAAAGGAACATACGGATGTGAATCTACTCGCCATGACGGTCAATTCGCACGAACTTATATCTGCAGCGGCAAATAATGCTTCGATGATACTTCAAGGTCTGCACTTGCTTAAAATTTTCACTGAGAAAGTGAAAGGACACAAAATGAAGGGTGAACTCAAACAAAAATAACAAAGATACTGTGCATGACTTAACCAGGCATTTAGATATTTGCAGATGGTGGTGAGGAAGTTAGTTCTAGATCAAGATAATCACCCGGTGAATGTCTGCACATGTGCACATGCAAATGTATAATACAATCATAGCCCGTAAGAAGATAGTACATCAAGAAGTGGAGTTGTCAATTTCCATGCTCCATGAATCATCCTTGAGACAACAGTAATTGCAGAACACACTGCACCACACTCATATTTGTGACAGTCATCCAACATAAGCAGCAACAGCAGCAGAAATCAACGACGTCATACAAAGCAAACATCAAATACTTGATATAAGTAACAGTGGGTAAAGAGTAGCTATAGAAGAGTTGAGATATGCAAGGGACATGACAAGTCAATTGAGTAACAAATACTAGTATATTAAAAAAATATTATGACTGTACAGGACCAAATTTATGAAGATTTCATACATGCAAACAGCAGAGAACATGAGCCCCTGCAACATGATATAGATTGTATTTCTAAATTAAGCTGTGTGTACCATAAACTACAAAAGATGTTTCCTCACAAATGTTGAACCTTGTGCAGAATTTACCTTGATATTAATATCATCAACCACCGTATCCATTAGACGACACCCAAAAGTAAGCTTGGCGTAGCATCAACCATCATCTGATTCAAACAGGAAACCTTGCAACGGCATACCATTGGCAATAGTGAACGTGTAGTGCTAACCAACAAATAACAGATATCCGGGCTCAGATTCTATTTCTAAGTGAATTTTGAACATAAAACAAAAACCATGCCATGGAACCAAAACCGAAAGAAACAACAGTCCATGCGGCGGACACCTCTGAGATAAAATACTATCAATGTCCATTCTACTGATTACCCAGATTCATAATATATACAAAGAACTCCGAACAAAATTTCTCATACTGCTAACCCTTAATTGTTCAGGTGGATATGATGACCCAAAGTTATCGCAAATTATCATACCCAATTATTACAATCCTATATTGACCATAATGGTCAAATGTGCAAATAATGGAAAAACTTCTGAAAATTACTAGAACCCTGCCCACTCAATCGCCTACTCCTGGCTGTTCTCGATCCACTAACAGACATTTCCATCCTGCAGCAGTTTGTTGTGAACAAAGACAACAAACTTGTTGACAATTTCCTGCAAATAGCACACCATAAACATCACTTGGGGTCTTGAAAACAGAGCAAATAGTTGCAGACATGAGGTACAAGCACTGCTTAAGTAGGGCCACATGCCGTACCTGCTCGTTAACTTGGGTATATTTTGTTCGGAGCCCAAGGCTGTGAAAAACTAATAATGCTGACTGTATTTGACAGCCATGTCGTCTGGGGACTGAGCACTAAAGTCCTGTTGTGGCTGAGTGCCAAATGTTGTGCCCTGACGAGGAGATCCAAGGTGATCATGCTCATTTCCTGTGTGGCCATAGCGTGGGAGACTCTGAGCAGAGCCCAAATTAGACTGTGGTGCTTCAGGAGCACCAAACGATGACCGTGATGGCTGATGAGCCCCATGCCCAGGCCGTTGCGCTAGATGATCGCCATACGTAGGCTGTTGTGCTTGATGAGCCCCATACCCAGGCTGCTGTGTTTGATGAGCGCCATACCTGGGATGTTGCCCTTGATGAGCACCATGGTCTGGCTGCTGCACTTGATGAGCACCATGGTCTTGCTGTTGTGCTTGATGAGCACCATGGCCTGGCTGTTGGACTTGATTAGCACCATACGATGTCTGCCACGGACGAGATGTGCCATACCCAGAATGTTGCACTTGATGAGCACCATGGTCTGGCTGATGCGCTTGATGAGCACCATGGCCTGGCTGTTGGACTTGATTAGCACCATACGATGTCTGCCACGGACGAGATGTGCCATACCCAGAATGTTGCACTTGATGAGCACCATGGTCTGGCTGTTGCGCTTGATGAGCACCATGGTCTCGCTGTTGCGCTTGATGTTGCGCTTGATCAACGCCTTTGCCTTTCTGCTGGGCTTGATTAGCACCATACGATGTCTGCCACGTATGAGATGTGCCAAACCCAGGATGTTGAGTCTGATGAGCGCTATGTGTTGGTTGTTGCTCCCGAGTACCAAATCCAGGCTGCACCAGTGGAGCTGAGCCAAAATAAGGTTGCTGCACTTGAGAAGCACTAACTGCTTGCTGCCAAGGACGAGAGGCACCAAACTCTGGCTGCTGATCTTGGGGCAGGGTACCCCCATCTTGAGAAGGAAGACCATGCTGCCATTTATCGGAAGCAGCAACTTCTTTTTTTTCAACCTGTTGGTTTGCATACATGGGCTCCTGAGGTTTAGGAGACATCCACTCGGGTTGCCGCACTTGAGATGCACCATTGCTAGGATGAAATGGTTGAGGAGAATCAAAGCCTGGTTGGCCTTGGTGAGGTGAGTAGCTGCCCCGTGTCTGATTAGGTGCAACTCCTGATTGCCCCTGAGGTGAACTGTGAGGGCGCACCTCTGGTCTTGGCTGAGGAGGCAGTGGCACTAGTTTTTCTTCAAATGCTTTCTCGATCTCTTCGTGCCGATCAGCATTCTTGAAAATCTCACCAACAGACTCCCGGAACTCAGGAGTAGGGACAACACCACCCCTTGCCATGTCCCTGACCAGGTCCCGTGCTCTATCCAATTCCCCTTCCTTGCATAAGGCCTTAACCAGGATCTCAAATGTGGTTGTGTTCGGCTTGATCTCCTTGTCAGACATCCTTCCATACACCTTCAAGGCATCATCAATCCGTCCAGCTTCCGAAAGCCCTTCAAACATCCGGTTGAAGAAGCCGATATTAAACTTTGGGCCATGCTCCCTCCCATCTGCCATTTTGTAGAAGTACTGCAGGGTGTCATCCACACGACCTTCCTTGAAGAACGAGTCAACCATGTAAGTGTAGGTGTACACATCTGGTAGCACCGACTTGCTCTCCATCTCCTCGAATAGCTTTTCCGCCTCCGTGAGCATCCCGTTCTCACACAGCTTCCCGATGATGTTGTTGAAGCAGCCGACGTCCATCTGGACATTCCTCCTCGGATGGCGGTGGAACACCTCGATAGCCTTGTGGAACTTGCCCTCCTTGAAGCACTGGTTGACCATGACATTGTAGGACTCGCTGTTCATGCCGATGAAGCTTGGCGGGGGTGGTTGTCGATCATGGCCTCCCACAGGTCGTTTGCCTCCGTGTGCTTGCCATGTTTGAAGAGCGTCTCGAGCAGCACGTTGCAGGTGGCGGGCGTCATCTTGAAGTTCCTGTCAAGCAGAGACTTGTAATTCTCCATGGCCTCCTTGTCCATGCCTTTCTTCCAGTAGCCCTCCATGAAGCTAGTGTGCACGACGCCGTCGTAGACGGTGGCCTTCTCCCGGAGCTCGTCGAAGAGCTCGAAGGCCTTGTCCCAGTTGTCGAGGCCGATGTATCCGTCGATGAGGTTCTTGTAGACGATGGAGTCGGCGCCGTGGCCGCGGTGGAACATGTTGTGGAGAAGCTCGAGGGCGTCCTGGATGCGGCCGGCGGCGACGAGGCCCTTGGTGAGATGACGGTAGGAGACGGCGGATGGGGGGAAGGAGGTGGCGCCGTCGAGCATCTCCTGGTAGGCCTGAAGCGCCTTGTCGACGTGGCCGGCCTCGCAGTGCGCGAGGATGAGGGTGTTGTAGGAGACGACGTTGGGGACGATGTTGGCGCGGCGGAAGAAGGAGTCGAAGAGGGCGACGGCGACGTCGTGGCGGCCGGCGCGGGCCATGGCGGCGACGACGGCCGTGCAGGTGAATACGGTGGGGCGGACGCGGGAGGATACGGCGGCGCGGGCGGCGGCCGAGGCGCCGTCGAGGTCGCCGGAGCGGATGAGGGACTGGACGCGGTTGTGGAGGCTGAGGCGGGGCCGACGAGGGAGGAGGTGGTCTCGGGGACGCGGGGCGCGTTAGGGTCGCGCGGGGGAGGCGGGGAGGAGGGTTCGCGGCGGTGGGCGTGGAGCGGCGGCTCGATGCGGAGCTGGCGCTTGCGGCGGCGGCGCTCGGCGGCGGCGTCCTCGGCGGAGGCGAATGAGAAGTGGCGGGCATGAGGGAGGAGAGCGGCGGCGAGGGAGGGCCTGGGGCGGAAGGTAGGAGGTGGGGCTGGGAGTGGGAAAGGCGGCGGAGGAGGAGGAGACGGCGGTAGAGCGCCGCCATGGTCTCTCACTTCCGAGTTCAGAGACGGCGGAACGGCGGCGACACGAATAGGGAAGCAAAAGCAAAACCCTTTCTCCCTTTCATCTGCTGGGTTTCTTTGGGCTTGGGCCATTTCGTTGCAGCCCAGTGACTTCCAGCCATTCTCTGAGGAAAAAAAGACAGAACTATTTCTTCCATTTTCATCTCCTCAAAAAACAAAATCTTCTATTTTAACATCATTTCGCCTTTTTCTTATAGCTCGTCCTCTCGCTCGAAACAAGAAAATGGAAACCTCCGATACCTGCTGAACAGGAGAGTAACACGGAATGCAGTTTTGCCTCCCGATGTCCTCCTGTCCGAGTAGGGAATTCCAAAACTAAAAAGAGGAAAAAACTGAAAAAAAAAAAGTAGCAACAACGGATATTCACAACGGGTAGTAGGCCCATGCAAAAAAAGACAAATTCGGACGCATGAAAATGTCTTTATACGTGTCAGATTTTTGTCTTTTTTGTTCTGCTCACACAAAATGTTTTTTCACCATGCCATTTTTTGTGCTAACACATAATGTTCTAATGTACATCCGATTTTTTCTGAAATTTTTTGACGTTTTGAATAAAAAATAAAAAAAATTACATAATGGTTGCATCTAGACCCTAGAGCCAAATCGCCGCCTCCCAAACATATCCAAGTATTCTACTACCATATATGTGCAAATCTTCGTGATGGAATGGATTTTTTTGTACTTTGTGAAAAAAAAATAGTATATTTTTAAATCCCATGTTGCCATATGACAAGGTTCATCCACAAAATTATTTTGTTCAATTCTAAAGTGTGTTCTTCAGTTGCCACTTTTTTTACATTCTTTTCTTCAATTCCAAAGTGTGTTCTTCGTTGACATACTTGTTCAATTATTTTATTCAATACAAAGGAATCTGATTTCCCCCCACTCATTTCATTGTGAAACTTGTTACTATTAGAGCCCTAAACGGACATGGTCGTCCCGAAGCTCAATCATTGTGAAAACTTTGGTGTCGTGTTTGGAGTCTCCAATTGAGTTGTGGAGATTGCGCTAAACTTGTTTGTAAGGGTTTGGTGAACGTTTCTAAACCGACCTCATAGTTTATTGAGCTTTTCCTCACGGGAGAAGGTCAAGAAGAATAGGGCGAGCGCATCCATCTTATTGGAGTGCCTAGATGGCTCCACACCCCTCCAACGAATGCGTATTTCCCTTGAAAGGAAGTTCAGACATCCACGTGTCCACCATTGCAGTTATCTCTAGCATTTACTTATTGTATCTATGCTTGCCACATATTCTTTTTAATCTTCTGTGCATATAGATCACTTGTCTTATTGTTGTATCCCTTAATGAAACATAAAAATTGTTGGTAAGTCTCGCCACTTATGGACAAAGTCGACCATACCGGTATTTCAATTGGTATCTGAGTCTCGCCTTTTATCAGAGTCTTCACCACGCCGACACGAGTAAGGAAGTTTATTGCAACTCCACGAGTACTGATACACATGTGACCATGGGTCAATTGACCAGTGCTATGGCCGATCTTGAGTCCAGTATTAGCTCTGTGATACTGCAAAGTATCAACTGCATCTTGTATACAACAGTCACATGTTTAACGTTCACTATCTTTACATTTGGGAGCTGTAAAAAGCACGCATCACCAGTTCACCACACACTATCTTGTTAGTCAGATGTGAAGGCCAGGCCTAAAGTCCGGAACACGGGCCACCTCTATCGAGCACGTACAGAAAGGAAATGTACAAACATACCGAATCTACTGCACGGAAGGGTGATGACCTAGCATTTTTTGAACGATCGGCGTCAGTACGTAAGCCGCTAGGAGACATATAATCATCAGGCGAAAAATCTTCAGCAAATAAGAAGGGCTTTTCGCCCGTTCCAGTCGGTGGCGATGATCTGCTCGTTCATCACGGCGACCCCATGATGGTGACTGGTTCCGTTTCTTGCCATTGGAAAGTTTAGCAGGAAAGCCCTGCAGTTTGTCATCCTTCGTCTGGTCGGGTTTCTGACGAAGTTCAGATTTAGCTCCCCGTCTTTCCTGGTGGCAGGCATCTGCGAGCACCCTCACGGTTGGCGACACAGTGCGCATGAAACTGAGAAACATGGGAAAATGTCACATCAGTAAATGATTTTTTCCTGATGATAATATAGTAGAGAAAGGCCTTTTTTCATCTTCTAACCTGTCTAATGCTCCCAGGGCAATACTTAATCTGCTCCTCAGTGCTTCAGTGCATGACAATGGGTCACTCGGTGACTTCAGTAAATCTTCCAAGGCTCTAGGGAAGAACAGAAAGTACAGTCAGACATAAGAGGCTAAAGTCGATTCCACAATGAGCTCATTTGAAAAAATGTTTCCTCACACAGTACCGTGAACAAACATCAGCAGCATTTGAGGTGGTTTCGCCATCACCATAATCTGATGCATATTTTAACACCTGCATCAACATTTTTTTAAGGATTCAAGTGATTTAAGATTTGGAATCAAGCAATGATACGATGGAAATATAACAATTGCACTCGCTGCCAACAGCTTGGTGCATATTTTGACGAGGGAATACAGATTTTCAAGCTTGTGAAGCATTCATGCATGCATAACTTACTTCTTGGATATCTAGAAGCAGAGATGATACTGGCCAAGAGTGAAGTAAAGATCTGCACTCATCGTAAGTTGCCCCTCAGATTCCAAGCATTTATCTACAAAGGGACCATACAGATGTAAATCTTGTCATGACAGTCAATTCAAAAGAACTTATTTGCGTAATATTTTCACTGAGAATGTTATGGAACCCACAAAAAGGTTGAAATCACATGAAAAGTTCCAAATATGATTTACACGACTAGAACAAGCAATTAGAGTAACGCTGCAGACTAAACCGAGAAGGAATTTGCAGATACTGGTAGGGAAATTATTCTAGGTTCTAGATAAAAACTCTAGCATTCACTTGGTACATGTTGGCTGCACATCTATACTTGCACATGTATATTACAACCAAAGCAAATAAAAGGCTCGTATATAAAGATTTGTACTTATCAATTACCAAGTTCCATGAACCAGTCTTGTGTCAACATCACTTGAAGAACACAATCCGCCGCACTAATTCTGGCAACAAACATCCAACAGAAGTAGCAGGCGCAGACAAAATCAGAAGATGTTGTACACAGCAAACATCAAATACTCAACCAGGTAAGGGTAGCGATATATGAATTACCTCTTAGAGTTCTGGGTCACGTCATCCTCTGCGAAAATTGAAAAATAAACAGTTACATACAAAAACATCGGGAAATAAATTCATATAACTTCACAAGGGGAATTTTTTATTGGGGGTGAACCCAACTTTGGGGCTAAAAACCTAGTGGCCATATAAGTTGCTCTATATTCTTCTTTCAAATCTCACCACTGTCCCATGAGCTGTGCAAGAGCACAACCACAGTTACAGAGGTAAGCTACTTAACCACTTAGCTAGGGAAAGAGTTCGGCATAGGATAGTTCAATAAAAATATCATGAATGAAATGGCCTAATGATTCATCTTGAAGCTCTGTTTACAGCAAGAGCAGTTGTTTCACCTTGCATGCTTTCAAGGTTGATCAAAGGCTCAAAATAATGAACGCGAAGAGTTCACTGTCAATAGTGCTCATACTGGAACATGAACATGTAAACAACAGAAAAGGAAGAGTCCCGAACAGGATCGCATGAGGATAAAGCAAAGAGAATGACCTGGTGTCGTGAGGTCGAGATAGTTGGGGAAAGCGCATGGGCAGTGCGATGCATCAAGAGAACACCCTTTGATAGAATATGGCGCGATTGCTTCCACCGAAGCATGTTTCATGTCAACACTGATGACCCAGGCCTTGTCGTCTTGACTATTCAGCTTAGACATCACGTAAAGGAAATCATTGTCGTCGTTGCTCAGCGTTGGTTTACAGAAAACCAGTTTCTTCAGTTCTAGTTCTTTGGTCTTGTCATTCCACAGCTGGGGCAGTAGATGAGAATAACTCGGGTGAACTGAGATGTTAGCAGCATTGACCGAAGAGCGCACTCGCCAATCATCATCCAAAGATGATAGGTCTCTATTCCATATGGTGGCTTTCCAACCTTGATTGCCCAAGCTCCTGCGATCCCGGTCGTCAAACTCAACCTCGACGAACTTGATCAAACTGTCACAGCTGGAGACATCACAACAGTAATCCGGGGAAACGTAAGGCTCGCCGTCTTCATCCAAGTTGCAAACCCTTGACGCGGGTAACGAGATGTACTTGATGACAGGACGGTCGCTGAAGACGTCTGTAGAATTATGAGATTAGCGGAATATGTTGGATGTTGTATTGAGCCTCATGGGCGAGTATATATGGGAGTACAAACTTGGAGGACAAGAAGTCTCTCCTAGAGATAAGGTAGGTGCCGGATTACAAATCCTAAACTACCAAATATGTGCAACCATAATATATCTCTAACATCCCCCCGCAGTCGTAGCGGTAGCGTCATGAACAACTGTAACGTCGCGGACGGTCAGACTGGAGAGAAACCGAAGTAGACCAGTGGGCTGACATCCCCCCGCAGTAGGAGCAGGAACGTCGTGGACGGTGTCGCAGCGTCGATGCTTGGACTGTAGAGGAAGCTGATGAGGAGCTCAAGCGAGGTGATAGCCCTTGTTGCCGATGTCGAGGGAGCCGAGAGCGTTAGGCGGTGCAGCCTTGGTCAGGGTAGCCGTGCGAAGGGTTGCCGTGGTCGATGTCGTGGTCGGGTTGCCGGTATCGAAGTAGACGCAGGAAGAAGCCGCATGCGCATAGTACGCGTGAAGAATGACTGAGACGCGTCGAGGCAGTCGTCGAGGAAGCCGATGCCGAAGACGACGCGGTACGAGACGTCGAGGACGAGGTGCGGCCATTGTTTTGCCAGAACAAGGCGCACGTCGGGGACGAAGGCATACTCCAGCTTTGCCAGAGCCGAGTACGCATAGAAGAAGTCGGTGACGCGGTCGAGGCAGTCGTAGAGGAGGAAGTCGATGCCGAAGACTTGTCGAGGCCGATGTAGACGAGGCGCCGACCCGGGCTTGCCAAACCCGGGGACACGTCGGGGACGAAGGCACGCACCGGTGTTGCGTGCGGGGGCAGGGACCACCGTGAACCATACGCCAGCGTCGGAGGGACTAGCAGAAGAGGCCTCCTGGACGGTTGCGGCGCTAATCGGCGGGGGTAGAAGGTGCCGATGTCGTCCGCGGTTGTCGGAGTAGACGTAGTCGGGGAAGAGGATGATGACACTGGTGACGTGGTCTTGGTAGACGAAGACGTAGAAGGCGGCGAAGGCAGCGGCGGCCGGGGGGGGGGGGTGGCCATGCTGGATGCCTAGACAAGGGGTGGTCGGCGGGACCTGCGACGGCCTGAGGTGGCCATGCAGGTTACCTGTAGATGGCGGCGGCGTTACTCGAAGTAGGCGAGGAAGAACCCGACGGCTGGACGAAGACCATGCGCGGATGGTGGCGTTCCCACGTCGAGTTAGTCGGCGCGGCGCATACCACGTAGAAGCCGACGCGCAGGGACGGCGAAGAGGACCGCGTGCCGCAGCGCTACGGCCTGAAGGGGCGACGCAGCAGCAGCGCGCGAGTTGGGGCGACGGCGGGGTGTCGCTGGCGACGTACACGCCTGGGAAGGCGCGTTAGCAGCCGGCAACGTGGACCAAGGGCGGCGACGCGGCGGCCCGAAGGGGCGACGCGGCAGCAGCCTGTAGCTCGATCGGTGGTAGGCGCGTGCTCGGGGACGTGCTTGACGGAGACAGGCGCGATCGGTTGATCAGACCGACGCTGCGTTGTACGCGCCATGGCGGGGACGATGCAGTCGAGCCGTAGATGGCGACGTTGTCGGTGAAGTCCCGGTCGATGACGGCGAAGACGAACCGGCGATGGAGACCTTGCAAGCGAGAGAAGCCGACGGCGACGCGTCGAGGCGTCCCTTGGACGGCGCGTCCGGCCTTGCTGCGCGGTCGGTGAAGACGAGCCTGTCGGTGCGGAGTCGGTGCTGGCGAATCGACCGCGATGGCCGGCTTGAAGGAGCCGGACGGTGCGGAGTCGGCGCCGGCGAGTTGGCCGCGATAGCCGGCTGTCGAGGAGCGGGCCGGTGCAGGTCGATGCCGTTGTCAGAGTAGAGGCGCGAGAAGACGACGGCAGTGGGCGACTCAAACCGATCTTAGATCGGAAAACAAAAAAAAAACGCCGATAAAAAAAAACGACCGGCGAGAAAGAGAAAAACCGGATCAAGAGACCGGAAAAAAAGACTCTAGGGCAGCCGAGCAACCGCTCGGCGGACGAACCCTAGGTACGGGCGCGCGGCCCCCGTGAGAAATCATGGAGATCGATCTCCCCGGGGGCGGCGCGGTGCGGAAGCGCGGCGGCGGCGGCTAGGTCAGAGGTCGTGCCGCTCTGATACCATGTAGAATTATGAGATTAGCGGAATATGTTGGATGTTGTATTGAGCCTCATGGGCGAGTATATATGGGAGTACAAACTTGGAGGACAAGAAGTCTCTCCTAGAGATAAGGTAGGTGCCGGATTACAAATCCTAAACTACCAAATATGTGCAACCATAATATATCTCTAACAACGTCGCGGACAAGTAGAATGCCCCAGAGAGGTCAACAAAGCCCAGAGAGCTTTCCCCGACCTTGATCACCTTGTAGGTGGCATGCATAGCTTCAGCCAGCAGTTTCTGATCATCTTCAGATAAGCCCGGCAAGGTGCCCTTGCTGCTCCATGCCTTTGTCACGGAGGAGAAGACGTGGAGATCATAGTACCTAGCCATGTCTCGCGGGAGCGATCTCCTGTGGAGGAAGACCACGGCATAGTGCTCATCGCTGTCGGCACAGGGCAAGATGGCGTACACGCCGTTGGGCCTGACGATGTCCGGATCCGGAACGAGGTGCAGCGACGGCGGCTTGCCGGGCCCGGCCCTGTACAGGAAGCGCTGGTGCACCTCCGGATTTCAGGGTCTCTGAACGTCCGGCCGGAACGGGGACGAACTCGACGGAGAAGAGGAGGAAGGCGGCGTCGGCGCAGAGGACGCGGGGCTCGAGGGCGAAGTCGTTGGGTCGAGGCCGGGGCAGTGGACGGAGAAGTAGGAGACCCCTGGCGGGTCGACGAGCCAGAAGGAGACCTGGATGGGTTGGCCCTCCATGGTGTGGCACTCGGCGGTGGTCGCGTTCCGGTGGCCGGAGATGCGCGCTGACTCGTGGAGTAGGACCCAGTCGGGACGGCCGGAGCGTGGGGTGGTGCCGCCGGCGACGTGCGGGGACAGCGGGGCGGCGAAGCGGAAGGAGGTCGGGGAGAGCACCATTGGATGGATCTGGTCGGCGCGAGCAGGGCGTTGGGGATTTGATTTGCCGTACGGAATTGGCGAGTAGGAGGCGACGAAGAGTTGGGGCGGAGGAGAGGACTCGAGCAGCGGAGAAGTGGCCTGACTGCCCGGGGCGCACGCCGGCGACGGCGACGGCGTTGGTTGTCTGCGGGGTGAGGGTTTTGGCTTCTCTTTTCCTTTTCGTTTTCGTTTTGAGGTGGGGAGGTGAGGGTTTTCGCTTCTCTTTTCCGTTTCCGATTCAAATTTCACAGGATTTGGGAATTTCGCATGAGCAAGGAAGTTGATTGCAACTCTACGAGTACTGACACACGTGACCATGGTTCAATTGACCGGTGCTATGGCCGATCTTGAGTCCAGTATTAGCTCTGTGATACTGCAAAGTATCAACTGCATATATTGTATACAACAGTCACATGTTTACCGTTCACTATCTTTACATTTTTGAGCTTTGAAAAGCACGCATCACCAGTTCACCACACACTATCTTGTTCGTCAGATATGAAGGCCAGGCCTAAAGTCCGGAACACGGGCAACCTCTATCGAGCACGTACAGAAATCAAGGAAATGTACAAACATACCGAATCTACTGCACGGAAGGGTGATGACCTAGCATTTTTTGAATGATCGGCGTCAGTACGTAAGCCGCTAGGAGACATATAATCATCAGGCGAAAAATCTTCAGCAAATAAGAAGGGCTTTTCGCCCGTTCCAGTCGGTGGCGATGATCTGCTCGTTCATCGCGGCGACCCCATGATGGTGACTGGTTCCGTTTCTTGCCATTGGAAAGTTTAGCAGGAAAGCCCTGCAGTTTGTGGTCCTTTGTCTGGTCGGGTTTCTGACGAAGTTCAGATTTAGCTCTCCGTCTTTCCTGGTGGCAGGCATCTGCGAGCACCCTCACGGTTGGCGACACAGTGCGCATGAAACTGAGAAACATGGGAAAATGTCACATCAGTAAATGATTTTTTCCTGATGATGATATAGTAGAGAAAGGCCTTTTTTCATCTTCTAACCTGTCTAATGCTCCCAGGGCAATACTTATTCCGCTCCTCAGTGCTTCAGTGCATGACAATGGGTCACTCGGTGACTTCAGTAGCACGTCGAAATCTTCCAAGGCTCTAGGGAAGAACAGAAAGTACAGTCAGACATAAGAGGCTAAGTCGATTCCACAATGAGTGCATTTGAAAAATGTTTCCTCACACAGTACCGTGAACAAACATCAGCTGCATTGGAGGTGGTTTCGCCTTCACCATAATCAGATGCATATTTTAACACCTGCATCAACATTTTTTTTAAGGATTTCAGATTTGGAATCAAGCAATGACACGATGGAAATATAACAACTGCACTTGCTGCCAACAGCTTGGTACATAGTTTGACGAGGGAATACAGATTTTCAAGCTTGTGAAGCATTGATGCATGCATAACTCACTTCTTGGATATCTAGAAGCAGAGATGATACTCGCCAAGAGTGAAGCAAAGATCTGCACTCATCGTAAGTTGCCCCCTCAGATTCCAAGGATTTATCTACAAAGGGACCATACAGATGTAAATCTTCTTGTCATGACAGTCAATTCAAAAGAACTTGCTTGCATAATTTATTCACTGAGAATGTTACAGAACACACAAAAAAGGATGAAATCACATGAAAAGTTCCAAATATGATTTACATGACTAGAACACGCAATTAGAGCGCTGAAGATCAAACTGAGAAGAGATTTGCAGATACTTGTACGGAAATTATTCTAGGTTCTAGATAAAAACTCTAGCATTCACTTGGTACATGTTGGCTGCACAGCTATACTTGCACATGTATATTACAACCAAAGCAAATAAAAGGCTTGTATATAAAGATGTATACTTATCAATTACCAAGTTCCATGAACCAGTCTTGTGTCAACATCACTTGAAGAACACAATCCGCCGCACTAATTCTGGCAACAAACATCCAACAGAAGTAGCAGGCGCAGACAAAATCAGAAGATGTTGTACACAGCAAACATCAAATACTCAACCAGGTAAGGGTAGCGATATACTTAGAGTTCTGGGTCACGTCATCCTCTGCGAAAATTGAAAAATAAACAGTTACATACAAAAACATCGGGAAATAAATTCATATAACTTCACAAGGGTAATTTTTTTTTTTTTGCGAAACACAGTACAACGCAAGCGCTCATATACACGCGCACACACTCACCCCTATGAACGCACGCACGCACACCCTACCCCTATGAGCACCTCCGAGAGACTGAGCCGGCGGGTCGAGTCTTGAGATTGACGAAGTCACCACGGGCGCCTCGCTGTCGACGGGAACGTCGCCTCCCACTGAAGAATATTCCGCCTTAAATGAGAAACACCAGCGTCAAACCTGGGGTTTGAACTCTGGTGGGCTGGGGTACAACCACCCACCTAACCATCTTGCCACAGGCAAGTTCTCCACAAGGGTAATTTTTTATTGGGGGTGAACCCAACTTTGGGGCTAAAAACCTAGTGGCCATATAAGTTGCTCTATATTCTTCTTTCAAATCTCACCAGTGTCCCATGAGCTGTGCAAGAGCACAACCACGGTTACAGAGGTAAGCTACTTAACCACTTAGCTAGGGAAAGAGTTCGGCATAGGATAGTTCAATAAAAATATCATGAATGAAATGGCCTAATGATTCATCTTGAAGCTCTGTTTACAGCAAGAGCAGTTGTTTCACCTTGCATGCTTTCAAGGTTGATCAAAGGCTAAAAATAATGAACGCGAAGAGTTCACTGTCAATAGTGCTCATACTGGAACATGAACATGTAAACAACAGAAAAGGAAGAGTCCGAACAGGATCGCGTGAGGATAAAGAAAGGAGAATCACCTGGTGTCAGCTCTAGATACTTGGGGAAGGCGCACGGACAGTACGATACATCAAGATAAGGCTCTTTGGTAGAATATGGCGCGATTGCTTCCACAGCCGCATGTTTCATGTCAACACTGATGACCCAGGCCTTGTCGTCTTGACGATTCAGCTTAGACATCACGTAAAGGAAATCATCGTCGTCGTTACTCAGCGTTGGTTTACAGAAAACCAGTTTCTTCAGTTCTAGTTCTTTGGTCTTGTCATTCCACAGCTCGGGCAGTAAATCTGAATAGCTTGGGTGAACTGAGATGTTAACAGCATTAACCGACGAGCGCACGCACCAATCATCATCCAAAGACGATATGTCTCTATTCCATATGGTGGCTTTCCAACCTTGATTGCCCAAGCCCCTGCGATCACGGTCGTCAAACTCAACCTCGACGAACTTGATCAAACTGTCACAGCTGGAGACATCACAACAGTAATCCAGGGCAATGTAAGGCTCGCCATCTTCGTCCATGTTGCAAACGCTTGATGCAGGTAACGGGATGTACTTGATGACAGGACACTCGCCGAAGACGTCGCAGACAAGGAGAATTCCCCAGGAGAGGTCAACGAAGCCCAGAGAGCTTTCCCCGACCTTGATCACCTTGTAGGTGGCATGCCTAGCTTCAGCCAGCAGTTTCTGATCATCTTCAGATAAGCCCGGCAAGGTGCCCTTGCTGCTCCATGCCCGCGTCACGGACGAGAAGACGTGGAGATCATAGTACCTAGCCATGTCTTCCGGGAGCAATCTCCTGTGAAGGAAGACCACGGCATAGTGCTCGCTGTCGGCACAGGGCAAGAGGGCGTACACGCCATAACTGTGCTTTAGAGAAACCAGCGGATTCACGGACGGACACTTCGGATGTAGCTAAACAGGCCATGACTACACAACATTTAATTGGTTTCCCAACAATTCTCCACATCACCGATCCGCGACATCACAAATCTCACCCGTCCATCCTCTCCTTCACTCCCACCGAGCAACGGAAGGGATGAGAATACCCAGACGTTTCCTTCCAGTCCATGCTCTCCAAGCAACGAGAGATGAGAATTCCCTTCCCGTGCAACATCTCAGTACCCTCAACCTTGGCTCTATAAGTACAAGCTGAGTGTGAGCGGAGCCGCGTGCGTTCGCGTGACTTGTGACTTGTGATAGGAGCGAGTGATGGACACAGCGACGGAGAAGGTGGTCCATCTCCTCTGCGTGAGAGCCCAGGCAATGATGGCGAATGCCAATCTGCAGGCGGCCCTCCCGAGCGTGTACCGGCACCATTTTTTCCATGGTTGCCTGTGTGATATGTGCCCACAGCAGTTGTTATAGCAGCTCAAGTGCGTGCAGATTGTATATATACGTATGCTGTAGATTCCTCCTCGGCTAGGCCTTTTTTGTCCATGGTAGCCTGTGTGATATTTGAGTACCCATGTATATTGCTCAGTAGTGGAGCAATAATTCTGCCAGCGTGTGTAGCTATTGCTGTAGATTCCTTTCGTTTGTTATATGATCAGCTGAGCTTGTAACAGCTCCAAGCATGCAGATTCTCAGGCCATGTTATATGGAGATGAGCTTGTTATATGGAGATGATTTTCCTCAGCAATGTAGGTACGTTGCGTGTAACAGCTGAGCTTGTTATATGGAGATGATTTTCCTCAGCAATGTAGGTACGTTGCGTGTAAAATACTGAACGATGAAACGACGGAATTAATAGGCAGAAAACCATTAGCGCGGAGAGAACAGCTGTTTTATATCCAAGTAATTTAATCTCTCTTGATCAGTTAAAACGTACGCGTAGGGATAGAAAATACTTGACAAGGCAATGAAGACACGATCTAGCAACGTAATACTACTCGTAAAGAAAAATTGCTCTCACAATCGGCTGAAACGGAGTACCTAACTATTTCCCAGCATTTTGCAACCAATTGATATATCCTGAAAAATAGCTAACAGAACAGTCAACGCCATAAATACGCCTCTCGGGAAACCAGCAGGATTCATGGGCGCTTCGGATGCAGCTCACACAACTCATTTAATTGGTTTCCTGAAATAAATCTCCACGTCACCGATCTGCGACATTACAGATCTCACCCGTCCATCCTCTCCTTCACTCCCACCAAGCAACGGAAGAGATGAGAATACCTAGAAGCTTCCTTCCTGCCCATCCTCTCCATACAGCGAAAGAGACGAGAATTCTTCCCGTCCAACATCTCAGTGCCCTCAACCTTGGCTCTATAAGTACAAGCCGAGCGTCAGCGGAGCCGCGTGCGTTGGCGTGACTTGTGACTTATGACTTAGGGCTTGGAGTGAGGCGAGCGGGGGGGACAGGCTAGAACACGAGCTCGTCGGCACCGATTCGATCGCTGGATGGTGCTGGACGGGACCTGTGAGTATCCTCTTCTTCTTCTTCTTTTGGTTCAGGCGAGGGCGATGCGAGTGGAGGGGAGGGGCTAGAACAGGAGCTTGTCGTCGTTGATTCGATTGCTGGAGGGGCGAGGCGAGCGGAGGGGAGGTCGAGAACAGGAGCTCCTTCCTCGTCGTCGAGTCCATTGCTGGATGGCTTAGGGCGAGGCGAGCCGAGGGGAGGTCGAGAACATGAGCTCCTTCCTCATCGTCGAGTCCATTGCTGGATGGCTCAGGGCGAGGCGAGCGGAGGGGAGGTCGAGAACAGGAGCTCCTTCCTCCATTGCACTTGAGAAGCACTAACTCCTTGCTGCCAAGAACGAGAGGTACCAAATTCTGGCTGCTGATCTTGGGGCAGGGCAACCCCAGGTTGTTTTTCTTGAGAAGGAAGACGATGCTGCCATTTATTTGAAGCAGCAACTTCTTCCTTTTTAACCTCTTGGTTTCCAAACACAGGCTGCTGAGGTTTAGGAGACATCCACTCGGGTTGTCGCACTTGAGATACACCATTGCGAGGTTGAGGAGAATCAAAGCCCGGTTGGCCTTGGTGAGGTGTGTAGCTGCCCCGTGTCTGACTAGATGCAAATCATAAACTAAACTTTGGGGGGAGGGAACCTAGTGGCCATATAAGTTGCTCTGTATTCTTCTTTCAAATCTCACCACTGTCCCATGAGCTGTGCAAGAGCACAAACACAGTTACAGAGGAGAGCTACTTAACCACTTAGCTAGGGAAAGAGTTCGGCATAGGATAGTTCAATAAAAAAATCATGAATGAAATGGCCTAATGATTCATCTTGAAGCTCTGTTTACAGCAAGAGCAGTTGTTTCACCTTGCATGCTTTCAAGGTTGACCAAAGGCTAAAAATAATGAACACGAAGAGTTCACTGTCAATAGTGCTAGTGCACATACTGGAACATGAACATGTAAACAACAGAAAAGGAAGAGTCCCGAACAGGATCGCGTGAGGATAAAGAAAGGAGAATCACCTGGTGTCAGCTCTAGATACTTGGGAAGGCGCATGGATAGTGCGATACATCAAGAGAAGACCCTTTGGTAGAATATGGCGCGATCGCATCCACAGCCGCATGTTTCATGTCAACACTGAAGACCCAGGCCTTGTCGTCTTCACAATTCAACTTAGACATCACGTAAAGGAAATCATCGTCATCCTTGCTTAGCGTGGGTTTATAGAAAACCAGTTTCTTCAGTTCTAGTTCTTTGGTCTTGTCATTCCACAGCTCGGGCAGTAAATCTGAATAGGTTGGGTGAACTGAGATGTTAACAGCATTAACCGACGAGCGCACGCGCCAATCATCATCCAAAGACGATGTGTCTCTATTCCATATGGTGGCTTTCCAACCTTGATTGCCCAAGCCCCTGCGATCACGGTCGTCAAACTCTACCTCGACGAACTTGATCAAACTGTCACAGCTGGAGACATCACAACAGTAATCCGGGGCAATGTAAGGCTCGCCATCTTCGTCCATGTTGCAAACCCTTGATGCGGGTAACGGGATGTACTTGATGACAGGACACTCGCCGAAGACGTCGCAGACAAGGAGAATGCCCCAGGAGAGGTCAACGAAGCCCAGAGAGCTTTCCCCGACCTTGATCACCTTGTAGGTGGCATGCCTAGCTTCAGCCAGCAGTTTCTGATCATCTTCAGATAAGCCGGCAAGGTGCCCTTGCTGCTCCATGCCCGCGTCACGGACGAGAAGACGTGGAGATCATAGTACCTAGCCATGTCTTCCGGGAGCGATCTCCTGTGAAGGAAGACCACGGCATAGTGCTCGCTGTCGGCACAGGGCAAGAGGGCGTACACGCCGTTCGGCCTGACGATGTCCGGGTCCGGAACGAGGTGCAGTGACGGCTTCCCGGGCCCGGCTCTGTACAGGAAGCGCTGGGTGCACCTCCGGATTTCAGGGTCTCTGAACGTCCGGCCGGGAACGGGGACGAACTCGACGGAGAAGAGCACGAAGGCGGCGTCGGCGCAGAGGACGCGGGGCTCGAGGGCGAAGTCCTTGGGGTCGAGGCCGGGGCAGTGGACGGAGAAGCGGGAGACGCCTGGCGGGTCGACGAGCCAGAAGGAGACCTGGATGGGTTGGCCCTCGCTGGTGTGGCACTCGGCGGTGGTCGCGTTCCGGTGGCCGGAGATGCGCGCCGTCTTGTGGAGTAGGACCCAGTCGGGACGGCCGGAGCGTCGGGTGGTGCCGCCGCCGGCGACGTGAGGGTCCATCGGGGCGGCGAAGCGGAAGGAGATGGGGGGGAGCACCATTGGATCTGGTCGGCGCAAGCAGGGCGTTGGGGATTTGCTTGCCACACGGGATTGGCGAGTAGGAGGCGACGAAGACGACTTGGGGTGGTGGTACGACGCGGAGGAGAGGACTCGAGCAGCGGAGAAGTGGCCTGACTGCCCGGGGCGCACGCCGGCGACGGCGACGGCGTTGGTTGTCTGCGGGGTGAGGGTTTTGGCTTCTCTTTTCCTTTTCGTTTTCGTTTTGAGGTGGGGAGGTTAGGGTTTTCGCTTCTCTTTTCCGTTTCCGATTCAAATTTCACAGGATTTGGGAATTTAGCCACACTTCTCGCTCCTTCTTGTGTTTACCCCTCAAACTTGCCCTTGTACTAACTTACAAGAGCATCTTTAGCACATCCCGGAAAACGCCCCTACCGTTATAATAACCATCGATTTTAGGTACCTCTTTAAAAAAACGACCTTTGCAGGTCTCCTAAATGGCCTGACCCAGAAAAAATTTAGTTAGAGCATGAATGAACCACAAAATTTCCAATATACCTTGGTATTGCGGCCTAAACTTTCCGTTTGCCCGACATGTAGAGCGAGTTGGCGGGAGGGACATTTCAGCTCCTTGCTTCCCGTCGTCGCCAATCACCCAGGCCCAGCACCTTCTCGCGTCCCCGCGCCACACAATCACCTCCATTGAGCACCCATAGCTGCCACCAGTCGTATTTCATGTCCTGTTGCCCTTGTCGGTGCAGCCTTGAGCTTTCGCGCCTCCTATGGCTGGCTTCCATGTCACTAAGCCAATCCTGGCACCGTTGAGGCGCAACGGAAGCGACAGGGCAACCACATCATCCTAGGAGTCGGTCCCCTTTCGGCCGTGGGCCCCTGGATCCCTCCTGCCTATGGTGGTGTCGTCTCGGGAGTCAGCTCGACAGCGGCAGCGAAGAAGTCAAAGTGCTGCCAGCCCAAACAGAACCAAGACTATGGTGGCTCGAGGACATGTGCCTTGTACACCCCCTCTGACGGCCGATGTACACTGAACTCCCTTCAACTCCACCGGTGGTCCACGACATGTTCGAGGAAACACCGGAGAGGTAACATGTTAATCAATCCACAACATTTTTGGGCCAGATTATTTGAGAGCCCCAATACTCACAACACTCATAGGTTTCTGGAGATGAACGTTGCACGTAGCTTTTGAGATATGCTATGCCCAATTCATTGCATGCCTTGGAGGTGAAAAAACTTCCCTGCGAGTCAACTCTTGAAAAATAGAAAATAGATGCCAACCGCACATGAATTGCAAGAATGCGGTTAGTGATTGATTGTGAAAGCAACAATGGAATAGAAAAATCGCGCACGGGCTGTTGTAACATCCCAATTTTCTTAGAATTTTGGGATGTTAAAATTAATTAAATATGATGATTTACGTTGTGTGGCTAGAAATTTCTGAAGAAATTAAAACTTTTTTGGGGACTTGTTTAGTTCTTTAAACCTTATTTTCAAAAGGATTAATATGACTATACAAACTATAAATCTTGGTTTATAAAATTTTAAACACATCAACACGCGAATTAATTAAGAGGGAACAATATGAATCGCAAATAAAATAAACATGTTGGAAACCATTGTATTTGGGTGTTACTTGAATTTAATGCATTTTGGAATTTTCATATATTTAAATTCATTTCCAAAATGAGGAATAGAATAAAGAGAAGAGAATAACAAGACATTCTCAGTATAATACTTTGGAAATGATTTAAGTATAACCCATAAGAATATTTAGAGTTTTACAATCATTATGGGAATTCTAAAACCCTGGGAACATTTTTTTTTACGGAATTTATTAATCGCATGAACGATTTATAAAAAAATATTTTTTAGAAAATCAAAAAATTGGGGAAAAGTATTTTTGTTTAATTATTTTTTGTCTGTATTTTACAGATGAGGTTTGATCCATCTAAAATATTGCAACCTATCCTAAATAGAAGAAGAAGGCCAGATGCAACGGTGGAAATTGGGTGAGCGGACGGTGGCTTGATTGCAAGACGCCCTGGCACAGCCTACCTTCTACTCGTATAGTGTATGTTCTCTAACCATTTTTTCCTACTTGCTATTTTGCTCGTCGTTAATGTCGCCATTTGTAGAAGAAGAACTAATCGGTCATTTACTCATTTGCCAGCTCGCTATTTCCTCAATATAGTCATGCGTGCCGCATGCGTCATTTCGTTTTGCGTCCCTAGCTAACCAACCAACTAACCGTAGGAGTCAGAGCAATGATATTTTCTAATTTGCTCACCCACATCCTAAACTTG
This sequence comes from Poa pratensis, assembly GCA_947311845.1. Lineage (NCBI taxonomy): Eukaryota > Viridiplantae > Streptophyta > Magnoliopsida > Poales > Poaceae > Poa > Poa pratensis. Next base: position 30,429,139 of record CAMZMU010000091.1, on the reverse strand, counting down.
TTCGTTTGCCTAATCCACAAACGACCTCTGCACTTGGAAACGCCATGGAAAATTCACGATGGTATCAGGGCCGGTCCAAAAGAATTTTGGACCCGGGGCGGTTTAAAACAATATAATTATATCAAACTCTTATACTACGTATAACATAGTTTTACTATATATTACATTCTAGCGTATATCTTCTCAAGTATGTGTGCCCTTCTTGTCTTGTACTGCACATTAATTATACATTTACATTGTGTTGAACTAAATAATTTTGTAACCAAAACTACATTAGTTTGATGTGTGGACATAAGGCTAAAAATTCAAAATAATTGTCCGCCTCCTCATTTCTTATAGTTGAGTTAAGACTTAGTTGTTTTTAATATTTTGAGACATATATATTTAGTATACTCTAACAACTATCTTAATTTCATTTTGTATAGTATCAACACAGAATCAAATTTATAGAAAATTCTAGAGTATACATTGGACAGTTATCTCGACTCTGTCATACAAGTTGCATTGTGTTCAATAATAATCCGACAACAAGTGTGAATAAACCACCAACGATCAATGTTTTTCTATACATTCTACAACATTTGCATCATCCGATTCAATCTTTTAGGCTCATTAAAATGTGCTTGATATCATCTAGTGTGCACAACTTCTCATGTAACTTTCTCAGATAGAAAGTTATGCATAATTATCACAGCTTCACTACAACCTGTAGAGATCCCATTGGAAAGAGACTAACGTTATAATTAAACATATACAGTTTGCTATGAAAACTTTCTTCTACAGAACAAATAAACCTTTTATACAGATTAATACTTTCTCGGACATAATATATAAGAGATATGGTTTGCTAGTCATGGTGGTACCTACACACCCTGGGATTATGTATATACCCGTTTACCTTGTGTTTTCTACTAGAGGAGGGATTTTTGGTGTATAGTTTTTTCATCATTTAGGGTTGAATTTTAATTGACTTTTCTCATTGACTTTTTAAAATAGTCATAACAGGTGGGATATGACTTAATTTTGAAAAAAATACTTTTGAATGATGCTCTAATGTTGACAACACCCTGTCCCCTTATGTATTGTCTTTGCCATTGCGTATACATGTCGGTCAAACCAAAGGGTGTGTAGGTACCATTATGATTACCACATCTTTTCCATAATAGAGAAATATAAAATGATTTTGAGAATACTAAGTGAGTCCTTGTCCTCTTGAGTCCCGTGGTGGTTTTCATGTTTGCCCGACCTATAGACCAGCTTTAAGCACTTGATATGACCTCGTCGATGCCACCTCCAGGCGGGAACTAGTGTCACCCATCGCGGTAGCCATAGGTGCCAATCATTCTGTCGTTGAAACACCGAGCACACAACAACACGCTAGTGTGCTACAATATATTATTTGGTGCTACACAGTCGTTTGGTTAGTCAGCAGCAAAGCCGATAATATCATCCTCGTGATGGTGTACCACCCGAAGGCGCAGGCGCAACGACCACGCTCCTTTTTCTGAGCAATGAGCTCTCTCCGGTCGTGGGATTTGCCCTAGCTGATTTTTGTCTTTACTTTATTTTTCCTTGGATGTATCAAAGTGTGCACAAACATGTGTCAATTTGGTTGGGCCCCTACCCCACTCGGGCCCAGGGCGGTCGCCCCTCTGCCCCGCCCTTTAGGCTGGCCCTGGATGGTATTTGCTGGCAATCGGAACGAATGAATTGCACTATGATTTTTTTTTCCGCTGGCAGATAGTATAGCCAATGCATGAAGCTTCTACTACAATGTGGGATGGGCCCTCGGATGAGTAGGAGAGTTGAGCTTGTATCACCACTAATATAAAAAGGCAGAGAGAGGGTGATCCAAACAATCACAACCACACATCTACTAATCTAACGGTTACTAGTTTAATGCCCGTGCGTTGCTACGGTTCGATTAATTGTTTATTAATAAAAGCAAAAGTTGATTGTTTATACTCGCTCCGAACAAACATATAAGATGTTTTAGCATTTTTTCAATGAGGTTGTATTTAGACGCGTTTTAGTGTGTAGATTCACTTATTTTAAATTCTTAATCCGTATGTAGTCTATATGGAAACATCTAAAACATGGTATATTTTGGTACAAGGGCAGAAGTATTTAAAAAAATATTTTTTTGGTAAAACGCATTTTAATAAATATATAATTTAAAAACACACAGAAAGTAAGAGCCCAACAACTCTCGCTTGTTGAATATGATTTCAATTTCCTCGTATCAAAGCAATAGTTCCCAAGCTGGAGTGAGGTTGTTAGGTCTTGGAGTCCACTTCGCGTAGGTCATGTCACTCCCTCGGTACCCGTCAGATTAGCAAAATGTACCAAAGAAGCTGTCATGTGATTTTCCCCACACTTGTCTCTGACGCTTTTCCAAAATGAAATACCTACAAGTAGAAATTCTAACTTGGAACTGGTAAATTTAGGTAACTATGCCCACCTCTTATTAAGGGCATTTCTAAACAATCAAAGTGATGCAAATCTAACACTTCAGGCCCCGCTTGGAAACGATGTACAGTTTTCCGCTCTTAATTTTCTACCCGCCCAAACTTGTGAAATACACGTACGTGTGGACCTCTGTATTTTCTCCTAATCAATCCGCCCTGAAAACAACCATCCAGGCGAGGCCTGAGTCCTAGATCCAGGTTTTAGTTTGATTTTACAAACTAATTAACTTGATCACTCTAGAGTTGTTGTGAGGCAGATTGTTTGATATCTTTGGGGTCTGGTTCACGTTGCAAAATACAGATGAGAAGTACAGTAAGGCCAAACAGTAAAGATGGACATTATCAGATATAATTAGTAGCCCCGTTTAAAAACAAGATATATAATCAGTAGCAATATATACCGGATGCTCGTAGCCATTTTACATGACCAGTAAGGGGTTATAGTCACAACCAAAATTAAGCTACAATAAGCAGAAAATTACGATCTAGATACCGCCCAAAGGATGAAATTGCTCTACATTTGTTCTTCCAAATATTCTCCATGGTCTCCCCATTTTTTCTGCACGGCAAGAATATCAATGCCACAAATGAGTTCAAACTAACAGATCAGTATCTTAATAAGCTAACCTACTTGAAGTAGTACATGTAAACTGTTCCAGATGAAAAGCTTGCAAGAGTGGACAAAATAAACAAATTCATGGTTATGTTGGATCCAGGAAATGTGACACAAAAAATGTGAGCACGTACAAAAAGACTTACCAAATCTCGAGTAATCAAATAAAGCAGCACTTTAGGAAGCATCATGGCAAAACTCATGTGCATCTTGCCCTGGCAGTGTTTACCTCTGTGCTTTCACAAACCCGCTATCAAGCATTTACCATATACGGATAAGTTGACAACATCTTAATTTCTGACAGCTAAAGTCTACCCTGTGATTACAGAAGAAGAAACAACATATATTCAAGGTTCCCTTATGAAGATGATGATAAAACGTATTTTTACAACCCTGTGGACAGTTTGCAACTTGATAAAATTCAGTGTCATTCAACAACTATATATCACTAATTCAAGAAGCAATAATAAATTCATTAAACTTAGAAATCATATGCACCTGAATGGTAGAAAACATGATTTCATAAGCAGTTATCGAACTTGGAGTTTCAAGCACAGTCATATCGAAGATTTGTGAAGGTCTCCATATTCATGACTTGATCCCTTTTTCGGGAAAGTACACATCAAAGTAGTCATCAATAATTCCTACCAAAGTCCTATTATACCATCAAGAGACCGAATATGCAGACCTGAAGACGTGTGGCGCCTGAAACTCGTCGCTCAACGCCTCTCGTCATGGTAGGACCTGAAGCTGCTAGATGGGCAAGGGCCAAAGCTCCCTGGACGCCTACGCCCCCTCCTCTTCGACGATGGCCACAGCAGCTTGACGCGTGATGACGCACCCCCAAAATAATAAGAACCACCCTGAACATTTTATCTTCATGTTGCCTCGAAATGTAAATGAGATCAGACACTCAAGAGCTAAGAATATCCATTGCAAAGAATCAGTCATACCCAAGAGCTACAATATACATTGCAAAGAATGTGCAACTGACTACTGCATCCTAAAATCAAATTTTTCTACATGAGGGTGATGGATTGAGCATGTGAAATTCAACGGTCCAAAGGGAGTTTATCATTTACATCTCAACATTAGTATATTATGATACTCTCTCTCGTCATTTTCAGAGACGAACTTACTAATCATTTTCAGAGACGAACTTACTAAGCATGATACGAAATATTAGTTGAATACCCCTTAATTTCGTGAGCAGAAAGTAGAAGCCATTATTAGTAGCAAAATCCATGTGCAGACAAACATACTAAGCATGATACGAAATATTAGTTGAATACCCCTTAATTTCGTGAGCACAAAATAGAAGCAATCATCATATCTGAGAAGTAGAATTTGCTCACCTTTTCTCTGGGATATAATTTTCTTACTGAAGAAGTCAAATGAAGATAAAATCTTGAAGTTTAAGGAAGAAGAAGACATCCATGGAGCTAGATGAGGAAGCTCCACACATTCTTTCCAAAGTACTAACCTCACATCATCACTACAACTGCAAGCAAACAACATGCGATTTCACTAAGCATGTACTACTCCGTAACAAACATGCGATGGCCTGCTTGACTGACCCATAGTATACCTTTAATCCATTGGTTCAGAGTAGCTTCTCTTTTTTTTTGATTCTGCTTGCTTAACATCCCTATAAGTAGAAGAACAAACCTAGATTAGTCAGAAATCAGGATATGGAAATCAAAATATATTTTTTTTTTTTTGAATTTTTCTACGTATATTAAACACCAAGGTACCACATACAGTGTACATAGTACAAATACAGAGTACAGAAACGAAATACGTAGAGGACGCAGACCCTGGGAAAGCAAGCGCAGCATCGCCGGCGTCGAGGAAGAAGTTCGCCGTCCACCATCCAACCACTGCCCGAGGGGCCTCCACAGTTGAAACGCGCCGCAAGGCCTGGCTCCCGCACGGACACGGCCCGACGACCGCGTGCGGCGGAGCTTAGGGCGGTGAAGGAGCACGGCGCAACCCCTCTCCCACCAGCACCACCTCCTTGCCGCAGCAAACCTCGAGCTCGACGCAGATCGAAGCCGCGGCGAAGCCCTCCTGGCTCTGCCTCGTACCTCCACCACTCGCAAACCCCGGGGACAGAAGCCAGCGGATCCGCAGATCCCCGGCCTCCAGAAGTCGCACGCGCCGCGGCGGAGGCCCGAAGAGCTCCGACGCAGGAGGGGAAGCACGCCGACCCAAAAAGCCACACCGACAGCATCACCACCACCACAACGCCGCCGGCGGGCACCCCACCAGACCCTACTCTATATACAGGCCGAGATCCGGGGTTCCCCCATCCTCCCGCCGCCGGAGCGGCCGGCGGAGGAAGAGGGAACCCACGGCTCGCCGGCGTGCGAGGTGGATCGGCGGGGCGAGTTCCAGAAATCGCCTTTTCTCACTGTAGCACAGGAGAGGGGAACGGCGTGCGAGAGTGTCCTTTGTCGGTGAAATCAAAATATTTAGTAGGCAAGCTCAGGGAATCATTAAAAAAAGCATGAAACCATAGTACATCACATTCAAAGACACCCCTCGTAGATCCCATAAAATGAATTAAAACAAGTTGCAAGGCAGACCGTCGCTAAAGAGGAGAGTCGGAGCGGCACATGAGGTCGACGGAAGTAAGAGGAGGCGGCGGTTGGAGGATCGATCTCGTCGAGGCGGCCAGGGGCGAGCTCCTTCGGGTGGCGCGGCTTCGGGCAAAGCAGAGGGCGCGACCAGTGAGGAGGGGAGATCGCCGGCGGTGGCACTCGGGCTGCCGTGGCCGGAGGCGGGCGGTGCAGTTATGGAATTCTAAGCCTGCATCTTGACAGATGAAGATCAGATCTCGGAGCGGCACGATCAAATCACAGGACTAAGATCGGCTGCGACGTAGTAATCCGTACCTTGCGGAATTCTCCGGTGACGTGTGCGGCGACGTCCTCCTCGAGCGAGCGCTTGAATCGGTCGTGGTAGGCCTGCTTGGCGGCGAAGAGCTGCGCGGGCGTGCGCGCGCAGGCGATCTCGACGAGCGCGCGTCCCCCCGCGTGCCACTTCTTGGCCTCCTCGTTGGCCAGCACCGCGTCCCGCTCCGCCGGGTCCAGCGTCCACTGGATCACCGCCCTCTGCTCAATCGTCACGCGAACCGGGTTAGGCAAACAGAGACGAAGATCGGGCTGTATGCAGTACACGGCGCGCGCCGGATGGATCGGGTTTTGGGTGTTACCTCGAACTTTCCGTGGATCTCGTCGTTGAGGGCGCGGAGCAGCTCCTCGCCTGCCCGAGAAGGAGCGAGGAGCCGGCGTGCGTGCGTGCTGCCCCTGGCGGCGGGTCAATGGAAGGAGGGAGATGGGATCATGGGAGCGACTTGGAAAGGTTCGCGTGCGGTTGGTTTTCTTATTGGGCCTGGCCTGGTTTAGCGATAGAGTGGGTACGACGATCGAGCGAGCCACGGCACGCACCACGGCCAGACGACGTACGAAGTACCAACTCCCATTTATAATAGTAAAGAAGATCAAGCAATCGGACTGAGCACGGAGCGGAGCGGAACGTCCTTGCGCTGGCAGTTACTCTCTCTCCAAACAACTCATCCTAAAAACAGATCAAAACAACGCCGCCGCCGTCCGATGCACCCTCCCGCCGACGGCCAGCCTCCATCCCCGCCCTACGCTCCCGCCCAGCGCCTGCCCGAAGACCCCGCGCGACCCGCCGCCGGCCATCCTCCATGACCGCCTGCCCGGCGCACCCGCCTACCGCCATGGTCTGAGCACCGTCCCTCGGACCGAAGAAATACCGTTAGGATCGACCTTCCCTCCCGCCGACCAATAGTTCGCGAGGAACGGGAATGCCGACACGCGTGAAGATGGGATCCGCGGCCGACAGAGGCCTGCGCCGGCTTCCATGGACGTCGTGACCTCGGCTCAGGGGAGCGCCCAAACCGCGCTCGCGCCCTTGGCACAGGCGAGTGGACGCCCCGCGACGCCTGCATCCATCTCCCTGGAAAGTCTTCGCTACCTCGCGCCGCTGGCCACTTGAACGATCTGTACGCATCACCCATATGTAAGACCTCACTCCAACCTCCGCCCTTGTCTCTTAATATGTTGTTGCATACTACGTGTTTGACGGAATGCTCATGGTACATGTAAAGCCTAGGGATTAGAATTTTTCATCTGGTTTCATATGTGTAAGCGGTCAGTAGATCATTGCCGGCAGCAGAGTTTCTGTTTTGATAGAGCAAATTGACAAACCAAATTATAATGCTAATACTACTAATTAAGCTACTAGCACGTGAAAGCTTTTGACAAATTGGGAGATGCCTATTGAATTTAAGTATAACATTGTGACCTATTTTCCGTAGATTGTAGTTGAAAAGAAGGAAATAAATGTTCTACAGAACGAGGTTCTTATAATCAGCAGGCAATGAATCCTTAATACTGTTACTTACTGTTCGTCTCTCATTTTTTTTGTGACTTTGTTCATGATGTTTTCATAGCTCATGTAGCATTTTATGGCTGAGTTGCAGTCCGTACGTACATTCAACACCATTGCTGCCGCGCGGTACGCCGTCATGCTCATCATCGTGGCACGTTGGTGTTTAGCTCATATGCGATGTGCTAAATTGTTAAGACAAATATGAGTGCATGAAAATTAAGCATACACAGGTGAAATAATCAAACCATGACGGGAGAACAGTGGCAAGAATGCATGCCTTGGGAGCAAGTTTGATTCTCCAGGTTTCATTTTTCACCTACAATGATGTTTGGCATCATCCTTGATTGTGAACAACAAATCTATCTTTACCTCTTCGTTCTATACTGGAAAGTCATCTACTTTACTTTCTGTGTAAAAAGCTAAAAACCAGGGCATTTGGTTTCACTTGGGAACTAATTTGGAAGTTAGTAAATAAAATGACCTCTACTTGATCAAATGCATTTGGAAGTTCGTAAATAAAATGGATTAGAACATACAATACATTTTTCTACACGCTTGCATATTTGAGATAATCTTACCTGAAAAACTGCTAGGATGGCTTACTATGCATTTGCAACAGGATGAAGGGCTAAAAATTATTTCTGGAGGAGTGGGAGCATTCAAAAACACTGGTGGAAAACATGAATTGGGATTGCATGGATTCACTCCGACAGTTATTTGCGGAAACTATTTCCGAAAGTATGATTTATCTATCATTTTCCTCTTATGCTTCGTGGTGTTTGCTTAAGCTAGCAATCAAAATGCTGCACTTATATGCTAAAGTATTGCTTTCGTTGTTCTTATCAGTTATCACCATTGTTACTTTGAAGCTGCAACAAGAAGTTTCACAGCTATCATATATTTAGGCAACCTCGATCTGAAAACATAAGTATATGTACTTCATTCAAGATATGACGAATTTGCTTGCAAATAACGACATGGCAATAATCCAACTCCAAAAGGGCAGCCCAGACTCTGCATCGAATGACCAACTCCATAACCAGACTAACTGGCTGTACTTTTTACTTTTTTGGTTGACCGAGTTTAAATATTGTATGCTAACTAAGATATATGAGGAAATTTCTTCATAAAGATACATGTGCATTGCACGTGCACAATTACTAGTCTGAATAAAACCACTAGTGCCCCCAGTCTGCAACCACCCAAAACTTCCCTCTGAGTTTCTGTAACACCTCAAATGTCCTCACAATATTACATTTCTACAGGTAACTAAAAGGTACACGGCGCCCACCTTGACACATATGCAACAAGACATAGTACCAATTTTCAGCGCTTTTTTCTTAGACATCTGATCAATCTTTGTCTTGGGCACACATATATGTTCGTCTTTAACCAGCTAAATTAATGCGAGATGACCTAAAAAAATTAGTACGTACGCATCTACTCACAGTGTGCCCAACATGCTAGCCAGTTGTTAAACGATGTAATTAAATGTTTGTGTGTTGAGTACAAATCATTACCGCAAACGTTGGTGCTTTCCCAAAATAATCTAAGGTTGTGGTTCTGCGCAAAAAAAAAAAAAAAAAGTCCCACAACTGATGTGAAGTGCAAATTCTTCAAGCTCCATCCAGTGTCTACAAATTTGCATATTCATGTGATTTGGGTTCCATCGTTTCCTAATAGCTTGGCATGATGATCCTTGTTCAAAAAACAAAAATCTTGACAAGATCAATCCATGGATCATTGAATGGGGCGCGTAGAGCAACGGATAGTTGCTCGAGCAGCATCATTTGGTGTACCTTGCCAACAGACAGACACAACCCACCCAACCACACCCCGAACTGGCAACGCACAGCAGGGAGTCTGCAAAGCGATAACCGCCCCAAAGAGGAAACCAGAAAAAGAAAAGACCATCGGCGTGGGAGGGGACGACACATGGCTGAGTAAAGTTCCAAGCTTTCCGGCGCCGGAGCCCAGCTCCACCCAAAAAACCCTCTTCCCTCCCAAGCAGAGCCCGCAGCGCCGTCGATCGATCGCCGATGGCCTCGACCGCTCCCCCGCGCCCCATCCTCCTCGTACCCAAGCCCGACCCCGACGCGCCCCCGCTCACGCCCGACCTCTGCGCCGCGCTCCGCCGTGAGTGCGCCATCAAGCCGGAACGCGACGCCGCGCCCCCGGCAGAGGCCGCCGAGACGATGACGCCGCTCACCGCCGAGATCTGCGCCATGCTGCGGCGGGAGCTCGAGCCCTCCCCCGACGACCACTCCGACTTCGCCCACCGCCTCCGCCAAACCCAGCAGCACCTCGACGACCTCTCCGCCCGACTCTCCTCTGCAGCACCGCGGCCGCCTCCGCCCGTGTCTCTTCCTCCACCCCCTCCCGTGTCACTGCCTCCGCCGCAGTCGCCGCCGCCTGTGTCTCGTCCTCCGTCGTCACCCCCGCTTGCACCCAGCGTGGACCCGAAACGGGACTCCTCTGCCTCGACCGCCCGCGCAAGGGGCAGGAAGCGGAACCCCTCGCGCGGCACGCCCGGCGCGGAGATGGTGCGGGCGACGGTCACCGCGGAGGCGGACCTCCTGGCGGTGCGCCGCGCGGCTCACCTTCGAGGCGCTCCGGGGCCTCTACCACCGCCGGGCCATTGCCTCCTCAGGGCCAAGCCGCGGCGGCCGCAACCGCGCCGACATGCGCGCGCTCACCGCCATGCTCTCCCGCGGCGGCGGGCTCTGCCTCTTCCGGGAAAAGCGCATCGTGGGTTCCGTCCCGGGCGTCTTCGTCGGCGACGTCTTCAGCTACCGCGCGGAGCTCATCGTGGTCGGCCTGCACAACCACACGCAGGGCGGCATCGGCTACGTGCCCGCCAGCCTCGTCAGCGAGGGCCACCCCGTGGCCACCAGCATCGTCTCCTCGGGCGGCTACCTCGACGACCGCGACAACGGGGACGTGCTCGTCTACACGGGCAGCGGCGGCCGCCCGCGGAACGGCGGCGCGCACCACGCCGACCAGGAGTTCGAGCGCGGCAACCTCGCGCTCGCATACAGCTGCAAGTACGGCGTCGAGGTGCGCGTCATCCGCTGCCACGACTGCGACAAGAGCCCCAGCGGCAAGCTCTACGTCTACGACAGCCTCTACAAGGTCCAGTCCTCCACCTACGGGCCGGGCGAGTCCGGCCGCGAGGTCTGCAAGTTCAACCTCGTCCGCCTCCCCGGCCAGGACGAGCGCGGCAGCAGCGTCTGGCTCGCCGCCAGGGAGCTCACCAGCAAGCTCGACGCCAACGTCCGCCCGCCCGGCTACGTCACGCTCGACATGTCCAAGGGCAAGGAGGCCGTCCGTGTCCCCGTATGCAACTCGGTGGACCAAGACAGGTCGCCCCTTGAAGCCGAGTACGTCGCACGCCCAAAGTTACCACCTTCCACGGTGCCGCCCAAGCTGGCGAGGCGCCACAGGTGCTGCAATTATACCACGACGGCGTGCGGCGGCGGATCGTTGCGCAGCTGCGCCTGCGTGAAGAGGAACGGCGGGTGCGGCCCGGCGTACAACGCCGATGGCACGCTCGTCAGGGGGATGCCGCTGGTCTACGAGTGCGGCGTCCGGTGCGGGTGCCCCGCCAGCTGCCCCAACCGCGTGACCCAGCGGGGGATGAGACACCGGCTGGAGGTCTTCCGGTCCAAGGAGACGGAGTGGGGCGTCAGGACGCTGGACCTGATCCAGCCGGGCGCCTTCATCTGCGAGTTCAGCGGAGAACTGGTCGCCATCGACGACGACGGCGGCCGCCATCACTCCGGCAATGCCGACGCGTGGGGCGGCTTCGTCGATCCGAGAAAGTTCCCGGCGAGATGGAGGGAGTGGGGTGACGCCTCCGCGGCCGCGCCTCTGGACGACGACGACGAGGGACCTCTCCAGTTCCCAGAGTGCCCGACGCCACGGTACGTGCTCGACGTGTCCCAGAGGAGGAACTTCGCCCCCTACATCTGCCACAGCGCCGCCCCGAACGCCTTCGTGCAGTTCGTGATCCGTGGCGACGAGGACGAGGCGTGCCCCCACCTGATGGTCTTCGCCATGGAGACCATCCCGCCGATGCGCGAGCTGAGCATCGACTACGGCATTGATCAGCAACGTTCTTGAGGGGGTTTAAAGATCTGGCTGGATGATGCTTATGCAACATTCCGATTTCTGAAGCTGACAGCTTTCCATGGATTCCTTTTCGATCTTGTTGGTTACAGATTTTTCTCTTTGATGCCGTCTGCCATTGATTCGTGGTGAATGTTGTTGTTGTGGATGGTCATGGTTGTAGACTTGTAGCTAGCTAGGTAGGGTGATGGAGTACAAGGTTGTATGTTTCGCGGCTTGGCTGGCGTAGATTAAACAGCTTCATATTGAAGAACTGCCTTGTGTATTTATGTCGTGGGTAAAAAAGTTAAACCCTCTGAACCTCACTGTAATCACATTCCATAGAAGTTAACTTTAGCTGAAATATGTCTGTCGCATGGTACTGCTCGGTTTGTGGCTCTATTTTACCGTTTGCAAGTCAGAGCTTGAAACATTTGTTCCCATAAGCAGAGGAATTCATTAACCAAGCTGTGCCATTATCACTGGGCTGTAAATTGTTGCACAAACGTGCCACCACCGTACCATATGGGCCGGATTTTGTTAACTACCATGCAATTTTAGGCACCTTGCGCATGGCACACAACCGTAAGCAGAGTTAAGGAACTGTCGATGAAGCATTCAGAGCATCGAAAAGTTTCATGATGTTGAATATACTTTCTGAGATCTATTACAGCAGTAGCTGCCAGAACATCTTGCGATCACTTCCAACGTTAATCAAGGGTTGTCTCAATACTCTTTGTTTTCTTCAAACAAAAAAAATACTCCCTCCGTTCCAAATTAGTTGTCTTCCAATTACCAAAAAGTGGATGTATCTAGACATGTTACAAATATAGATACATCCACTTTTTGACAAATGAAAGACAACTAATTTGGAACGGTTACCATACATGCGTGACCCTGAAAGCCAACTTTACAACGTGTCTAAAAAATGTTCTGAAAAGGAAAAAAAAAACAAGGGGGTCCTCTCAATTTACGTGAACCCAGAAACAGTCCTATCAGTCCAAAGGTTCTCAAACATTTGCTCGATTTGTTGTTAAATACTCCCTCCGTATCAAAATATAAGTCACACTTGCTCATTAACAACCATATGTTGAATCTTGCATATGGTTGGTAATGAGCAAGTGTGACTTATATTTTGATACGGAGGGAGTACTACTCATAAAATCAGGTTATTTTATTTTGACATCATAATAACCAGCAGCATATAGTTCCTCCAGAAATTTGTACAGATCATTGTCTAGCAACAACCACTTCATCCATGGTATTTTCCCCTCACTGCCAGCACTTCAGCAAGACCCCCAACACGTCTGTATCACTCGTTACACAATCTTGGCTGTGTACAACCCTCACTGTAATGTCCACGCTGATGACTGATTAAATGAGATAGCATCATGTCCTGCTCCTCCTTCAAAGTACAAATCATTTTCAATCTATAGTTAGCAACATACCACTATAAATATGTAGCTAGATATGTTTACCAGCAGGGTCAAGCAAGCAACGCATTAACATGACTCTAGCATTTAAGAATAGTTGCTCCGTCTTCCACGCCTCCACACCCTACCCTGCCAATCCCACAATTATGGATGCAAACTCAAACTTGTACAAACAGTGATCCCAAACCTTGATTGCGAATTCAAATTTGGATGCGGGTAAGACAATTCAGAAGGAAAAGCGCATGTACTCCATAGGTTTTTATCTTACAATGCAATCTCAAACTGTGAAACTACCATTCAACGGACATATCCAAACCATGCGTGTGGTCGAATTTGCATGTGAAGAAGTGCGGACAATCCGTGTCCATTTCCTAGCCCTGGTGCCGGTTGCAATGTGCACAACACCACCTTCCTCAGTACTTAGCTAGTATATGGTGACAACAAAGACAGAATACTAGAAGAAAAGAACACATCCAAATGGCAGAATATGCATTGGTGTCTTACTTGGAAAGGCGTTTGGATGATATTTCCCTAGGGTGGTCACTGGTGCCTTTGCAGTAATACAGCGATGGGGTACATAAGCATATATTAAGGGTTTTCTAGGTAATGTGTAGCTCACCTATTCAGCATGCTTCTTTGCAAGGGAGCGAAGGAACATCAGAAGTGGTTTCTTTGCTCTGGAAAGCTTGGCGTCAGATGCTTTCCCACCATCTCTATTTTGCATGCTTTCTTGAACTACTTGTACCATCCTCACAAGTTTCCGCAGTTCCTGTTGACAAAATGACGGTGCAGCTGACTAGCTGAGCGATTCAACACTGGACCATAACAGATGCACTTGATTTTTGGTGGTAAAAATATGTCATACATGCATAAACTTGTATGGATGATGCCACGACAAATGTGTCACACCTATGAGAGTAATATAACTGATGCCCTGACATCCTGACCATAGTTCGTGTTTGGGATAGGAACTACGGTGATGCGTGAATATTAAACCAACTACTGGACAAGATTCCTTTTACAGGAGTAAGCTCCCATTGTTAGGAAGGTGTTAGTTAGCTGTGCTTAGATTATATTGTTGGGAGTAATTCTCGTCTACAGAAATTGAGTTACTGCACCGTTATCTTTACACCATGAAGAAAACTAATCCACTATCTCTGCCAATGTCATCCCACCTCACCTATGAAATCAATGTCGTCACGTCCTGAAGTGCCATTGTGCTATCATGAAGGCACCATGGCCACCACCGTATAGAGAATTATGATAGATTCAATTGTTGGGGCCAACTTCGTGTACATAAAAAAGAGAACTACCCCGATTATCTTTAAACAATGGAAAGAAATAATCCACTATGTCAGCTAATGTCGTCTTCCTCGATTATGAAATCGCTGCAGCCACAGCCTAAAGCACCATTCCGCCAGCGGGAAGGCATGTCCACTGCCGCCACCACAGCATGGAGCACACTGCTAGCATGGAATGGCCTCGCTGCAGCCAGTGCTCGAAGTGCTGCCGCCACAGTATAAAGCCTCACATTACAGATGTGTGGGGGTGCTGCCATCACCGAGGACGGGATCGTCCGCTGCAATTTGCAGCGCTGCTGCTACTGCTGGATGCAGTGAGTGTCAACCTACTTGGTGTGCCACCATCACTCTACCTGATGCAGTATTTTACCTTCCAATGCTAAAGGTTGCCATGTTGCCATGTTGAAGGTTTGACACCCTGATTGAAGAAATTGTCATTGATGCCGTTTTCATGGGTAACTACCCTGAGATACTGCTGCTTGATATGACTTGGGATAAGGAGATTATAAGTGACGGGAGATGAATTTGGGGAAAGATAACAGAAAGTTTTTCAGTGCTTAGTAATAATAATGGTGTCTCCTCTCTTTATACAGATGTTTTTTTGTTTGCATATCCCCTTTTTATAGAGGTTACTCACTAGCAATAGACCTAACTAATCAGCACCTTCCTAAAAGTAGGATCTTATTCCATAATCCTAATTAACAGGGTCTCATACCTTATTTGATATGTTATCATCAGCTGGCCCCTTAATCCCTAACCCCTAAAAGCAACCATCGAAATGATAGAAAAAGCACACTTTCATCCAGAGAGAGAGAGAGACAGGTACTATCTTTCTCCCTCCCTCACCCAAAAATAGAGGGAGAGAAATTCACTCCCAATAAATTCTCATGCCTGGCCCAGAGTTTCTACTTCAATTGTGAACTTGTACTTATACCTACATATCTTCTGGAATTTTTTTGCATTTGATTCAAGAAGATAAATCTGTATCTCTGAATTTCAAACTATTATGCCAAATCACAAACTACATAAGACTGGCATGCGGAAGATCATTGTTATTTTATCGGCCAAATCAATGCGTGAAGAAGCATTCCAGTCATTTCACATGAAATTTTGAAGTATGTGTAAACGATACCTGACGATCATATTCAACATTAAGCGCATAAACTTCATTAGTAACTGGAATATCTTTGCAAACAAGGCCTTCAAACCATCTATCTGCAATTTCTATGCACTCTTCATCCTCCTATTAAATTATGAACCATTAGTTAGTATTTACTATGTAAATCCAGCCATACTAAGAATATGGGCTACCTCTTCTTCATGGGGTAACTCTTCCACTTCATCGTCTTCCGTCGGTATTGACTTATCTTCCACTTCACTCAATAAGGCTTGTAACCTGCTATCATCTCCATCCTTGGACGACTGGATAAGCGTTTCCATCAATTCAGGTTGTACACCGCGAAGAAGGCTCCCTTGTAGACAGTAATAACATATTAACATATAATAATAGCAACTGTATGGAAATTTTAACCTTGGGAAACAGTTAATCTTTACTTCTTCTAAAATCATTTGCAAATATATGACAAACACAACCTTGAGAAGCAGTTTCTTGAGAGAAATCCAGAAGCAATTATTAGTTACTCATAATTTGATTTCTGAATTATTATTGGTTTAGTGATTTTGTGTCCATTGATGAACAGACTGTAAATACTTATTATCCATTCATCATAACTAACAAGTTATCAAACTATAAATGCAATGGACAACTATACCATGAACAAAGTGAAAGAAAATCAAGGCCATACATATTTTTTTCGAGAGTACAAGGCCATAAATATTTCATTATAAAGAAAATTATTTACTTGCTATAAAACATTCATACACTGCCAACTCACAATAAGATAGCTTAATCCAACCCCTCAAGGTCAAACTATAGTCAATCGTTACTGCATGTTTCTGCATTTTTGTAAAAGGACCATGACTGAGTTGACAATGCTCAAGAACATTGGCGCAAAACATCTCACAGAAGTTAACGACATCATTAAGTGATGGACCCGGCAACGGTTTACCAGATGAACCTATTTCAGCATCTAAGAGCTAGCCTGCTCTCAGAGGTCGACATGAATTTGGAATCAACGACACTACCACAGGACATTACAAGTTGATTCAGTCGGAAATGCTAACAGTTCTCGGAACCAAGAAATGCATGGAGTGTAAGGACGAATATACATACCGATGTAATTGTACTGCCTCCTCCTTCCTTCCCGCACATCGGGCCCGAATTTCTGCAGAGACCAAACAATGTCAGGCACAAGCGTCATGATATCGTGATTGATCACAAGCTCCTCCTTACCAGGACAACGGACATACCTTCACGAGCATGAGAGCTTCCAGCACCTCGATCTCCAGCGACGCGGCCCTGAAAAACCCAGAACAAATCAGCCACTAGGCGTCTCCCCTCAAATTCCGGAGATGCGTGATGTGGGCACCTACCTGACGATGCGCTTGATCTGGGGGGTGGAGAACTTGGCGAGCTCCATTCCCCACTGCACGGCGCGGCGGGCCTCCCGCTTCTTCTCGTTGCGGCTCCTCCCGAAGTCCCCGGCGTCGCCCGAGTCCTCGCCGTCGGAGGTCAGGGGGGCGACGGGGCGTAGGGTGCCCCGCGGGTGAGCGCAGCGGGAGGAGGAGGAGGAGGGGGGCGCGATGGAGGAGAGGAGGCGGGCCGGCCTGAGGAAGAGGAGGAGCGGGCGGCGCAGCGGCACGGCGGCTGCGGCGGCGTGCGCCATGTGGGGTGCGGTTACAGCAGGCACAGCTTACTGCCGCCGGAGTACATCCAACGGATAGGGTTTAAGAGCATCTCCAAGCGGAGCCCCACCCCAAACGTCCGGGCGGACAGCCCGGACGGGGTTTGGCCCAAAAACCTCCACCCAACCGCACCCTCTATGGTCAGCCCAAACGTCCGGGCGGTCCGGCACACCCCAAACCCAGCACAAAACTGGGGCGGGTTTGGGGGCGCCCGGACGCGCCCTCACTCGCTGACAGTGGGACCCTCCCTTGACCGGCCTACCGGAGCCTACCGGAGGGGAGGATCTAGCCTTTGACCGGCGCCGGCATTCATGGCGGAGCGGCCAGGGGCAACAGCCAACCCCAACTACCCGCATTCATGGCGGTCCGGACACCACTATATCTACCGGCGACGCCGGAACCCTAATCCACATCCACATCCTCCGCCGGAACCCTAGTTCATTCACATCCACCATGCCTCGCCGCCTCCCCACCATCTTCGCCAGGATGACGGCGGAAAAGCTGAGGCAGCAGGCCCAAATCCGAGCTCAGGCTGAGGCGGATGCGGCGGCGGAGGCGGATTCGGAGTCGTCGGCCGTCCGCGCCGAGATCGTCGACATCACCGGCTCGGAGGATGAGAGGATGCGCGTCCGCGCGGAGGCGGCGGTCGAACGGCAGGCGGCGGCCTACGCGGCCGAAGCGCTTCACAGCCGGGCGGAGGCGGCGGCCGAAGCGCATCGCGCCCGGGTACGCGCTGCGACGGAGCGGTGGAGAGCTCAGGCGGAGGCGGAAGAGGGCCGGATCCGCGAGGAGGCGCTGCACAACGACGATGTGGCGGAGCACCGTGCGGCGGAGGCGCAGCTGAAGGCGGAGGCGGCGGACTGCCTCTTCATGAGGCAGATGAGGAACCGCTCCGGGTTCCTCGACAAGCAGTTCGAGGCGGAGGCGGCGATTCGTGAAGGCCGCCCTTACGCCGGGGCCTCCTCCTCTTCGTTCGAGTTCTTCTCCGACTCCGAGCAGGGTTCTTGCCCGGCTCCGGCCGGCAGTGCGGGACGGGGCGGCTCCGCCGGCGCAGCGGCAACGGTCTCGTCCTCTCCGATGACGAGTAGGGAGATTCTAGCGTAGCAAGGCGGATGCAATGCAAGTTTCCATTCTAGTGTAGCAAATGCGGACGTGTTGCATGCCTTTGTAGTAATTTGTCAACTAGAAAAGAGGAGTGTGGTTGTAGGAGCATGTTTTTAGGGGTTGTCCGGTCACCCTCCGCGGACGCGTCCGGATGCGTCTGGGCGCAGTATGTGGTCCGATTTTGGGGGGTGCGGTTGGAGATGCTCTAGCGTCTCTGCTGGGGTTTGGGGAAGGAAAACAAGGGAAATTTTGGTGAAATTTTGACGAATTTTGTGATTCATTAGCCTCCCGCTCGCTCCCTCAATTTTTTTTGATGAATCGAATGTGATTAACATGGTTTGATTCTCATCCAATTCATGCAAAAAAAAATTTGTTGAAACGTCTTGTTGTAAGAACGAGTAAGAAAATTTGGTTAGTAGCTAGGTCTTTGTTTTGTGGTGGCTGGAAGTTTGAAGTTTAGTAGTTGCCTGGATAGTTTTCGTCGAAGTTGGGCTTCTCAGGGGTGTGTGTGTACCCTGGAAGCGAGAAGTGAGTTATGAAACGATTTATTATCAATTTTCGTTGAATAAATGAAAATTGGGGCTCGGCCCCTCTTTTCTATAAAAAAATGGTTTGATTCTCATCCAATTCATGCAAAATTTGCAAGATAAAAGATCTCGGTTGATTAAAAACAATCTTATTACCATCGTAGCAAGTCAAACACACATGTCACAACCGTGAAACGTGGGTCAAATAACAGAATGCAGGGTTCACTTTGCTAATCCATCTACTCCCTCCGGTCCTTAAAAAATTGCCGCACCTGCAGTTACGATTTTGTGCTTTGTAAGTTCAATTCTTACGACACTTAATATGGACTGGAGGGAGTAGCAAATTAGTTGTTTAGTCTCTCCGTGAGGCGGTTTACTTGAACCTTCGGTCACAAGTGCATAGCAGTTGTCCCTTCGGGGACATCCGATAAAATTGGAAGTGCAAAGCAGTTTTCCATTGATCGTCTATTCTCGAAAAAATGGAAAGTTTTTCCCTTCCTTTTGACATTTCTTCTATAAGAATCGTAAGAATCCCCTCCTATGTATGGTAACTCATGTTTGCGCCATACTTTTAATATCCATATTGCTCTATCAACATGTGAAAGAACACTACTCCATCTGTTCTAAATTAATTGACACATATTTAGTACAATTAATTTGAAACGGAGGGAGTATTATATAGGGGCAAAGACATGGAGGGGGTGAGAAGGGGCTAGACCCCTTAATGCTTCGACCCCCTTAACATTTTACACTAGCAAATACATTTTGGACATCAATATTGAACCATTATCCACTAAAAAAATATTGAACCATTATTTGTTGAATAGAAACTAACATATTTACAGCTTCTTTGGATTGCAGGATTTTGATAACATACGAATATGAAAAATGAAGGATTGACATGTGATGTATTATGAAATCCTAGAAGATTCCAGAACATAGGAATTCACCATTATGTGTCTTTGGATGGTGCACAAGAAATAAGTACTTGAATATTAGAGAATTTTGAGTAGGGAGAGTAGATGGCTTCTCAAATGAAATTTTAAATAAGGTTTGAACTCATGTTGAAATATCTAAGTAATAGGGGTTCACAAGAATTTGATAAACCAACCCAGTGATACAAAGGGCTTTTATACAAAAAAAAAGGTCCTTAGAATTCGAACTCCCCAAAATTCGCATGACAATCTTACAATTCAAAGAGAGCTTACTTAAAAAAAAAATGATACAAAGGTTCACTTACTAGGGTGGACAAAATGTGAGCATAGAGGCTGCTATTCTACATCTCGAAACAAATGTATCAACGTCATCCTCTAGATGGTTGCTCCTGTTTGTTCCCGCATCACTCGCATGTGTTTCTTTGTTCATTCTTTTTCGGTTGTTTGATGTAACCTTCTTCTCTGAGTATGTGATACACCAATGGTTCACACAAACACATGGGTTTAAAGGTTTAGAAATACTACCAGAGACACATGTTTTACCCACATTTACTTATTGGTATGCTAAACTAGTTCCATGGATACACATACAAGTTTTTGTGTGTCGTCATGTGATGGGTGAGCCATAATTATCAAGACGGTTTGGGTGAGCCATAGTTATCGGCGTTGTTGTAACTTGTTACTTTAATCTGCGCTGTTTTGCGGATTTGCTGCTCTTAGTAAGGAAGATCTGCTTCATCGTCTCTCCACAGCACAAAAGAAAAAACAAAAAAGTGTAAAAATAGACAACAACAAAAAATTGTTTACACCACTAGCTAGGAGTAGTAAGTAGTAGTAGTGAATAGTGATGAAACGTGATCGAAAATAAAAGAGAGAGAAAGAAAATCGGCGCTGCTGATGTCCCGACGATGAGCCTCCGCCGCTTCCTTCCCCTGCTCCTCGCCTTCGCCGCCGTCCGCCCCTGCGCGGCCCTCGTCCGCCTCGGCGCCACCTCCTTCGTGGACGCTCCCGCGCGCTTCGGTGAGCGAATCGACCATCTTGCCGCCTCCCCTGTCCACTCCCTTGCTCGATTCCCTCTCTCTGAGCTCCTGCCGTCGGCGCAGGTCCCCCGGTGACCGGCGACGGGATATGCGGGTCTCTGCACACCGCGGACCCCGCCAACGCGTGCGCGCCCATCAGGAGCAGGCCCGCCGGCTCGGGCCCCGGGATGGCGTTCGTGCTCATCGCGCGCGGGAACTGCAGCTTCGACGGCAAGGTCCGGGAGGCGCAGCGGGCGGGGTTCGACGCCGCCGTCGTGTACGACGACGAGGAGAAGGCCAGCCTCTACTCCAGTGAGTTGCCCTGCCGCTTCTAGTCTCTCATCCTCTCCTTGCTACCATGCTGCTCTGCTGACTGCTGTGCCAGTATCAGTTTTTACTTCAGTGAACACTCGGTAGCCGCTGTCCTGTCCGAAGCTTGCTTGAAAGAAACTAGAGGCGTAATTCAGTAAAAGAATACAGCAACTAAAACTGTCGTGCTGATGATTCGGAGATGAACAATGGCTCGCAGTCCTTCATGTTAGTCTTTTACCAGAAATCTGATATGCTGCCATATAGCTACTCGGTTCCTATCTGTTCCATGCTTCGTTTAGTGTACTCCCTCCGTTCCAAATTAAGTGTCGCAGAGATTAGTTCTGTGATATTGGCTGCAAGTCAGTGGCACTTCCAACTTTCTACCTTCCAAAGACATAGCTAGCGCCAGTGTATGAATGTCTTAAATACAGAGAACGTCGTACAGAAGTTTGCTAGCTAACTTGTATCGAGTAAGACCACTGGTTGTAAGTCAGTGCCACTGTTTAAAAGTGAGAGAAACATAGCATAATTTCATTTAGAGAATGTAGCATTTAAAAAACTCTCGTTCTGGGATTCGAAGATGAGCACCGGTTTACAGTCCTTCCTGTTAGTGTTTTACTAGAAGACATAGCTAGTTTGCTATCGTTGGAAAGACATAGGTAAACTAACAGTAGCAAGCCACTATAATTTACAACCCATCAAGGGGTGCCTTGAAGGTAAACTGATTGAATTCATGATGTTAGTGAGAATGTCATCAACTCAGCATCGGCTTAATTCTGGCTGCCAATTTTAGGAGACGTTGAAATGATTTTGTGCTACTGCTGTTTAGACAGACATTTCTGTGTTTTCATATATCTAGTTCTTTTTGGAGATACTGTGCAGGATATTTAGTTCCTCCTTTCTCTTAATTTAGTGGTTGGTGATTCTAAGGACATACACATACCTGCGGTGTTCGTATCCAAAATGGCCGGGGAAACTTTAAAGAACTCTGCTAGAGGTGAAGATGGTGAATGCTGTATAAACTCATCGATGGATGAGACTGCAGGGACAGTGTTGGTGATGTCATTTGTATCACTTGTCGTGATCATATCAGTTCTGGCTTCATTTCTCTTCGCTCGGAACTGCCGACTTCTACGCCATGGAGTTGATAATCGTCCACCTTACATCAAGAAACATGTAGTAGAAAAGCTTCCTTGCTCTGTATATAAAGCTCCATGTTCAAGTGGCAATAATTTCGAAGAAGCTTGTGCCATTTGTCTAGAAGACTATGATAATGGTGACATGCTTAGACTTCTCCCATGCAAGCATGGTAAGAGCATGAGATATCTCAGTACTTGAACTGTTTATTTATGTGGTCACTGCTTTTTTAGTTAGAAATATAGATTAAGTATCTAAAGTAAGTTTAGTTAATTAGGAGTAAATTTCTGATACTACTCTTGTTTGGCTAAATGTCAAGATACTAGACATTTAGGATCAAGTTTCACAAACTAAACTTTTCTTGGACCAAAACACCACACTTTTTAAAAATCTGAGAGGGGCTCATTATTATCTCATGATACATAGGCAGATTTTATTGGCTAAGGCAAGCCTATGGCCAACAGTTACTTTATTATTATGTGGTTTATCCGTTTATGTGATCCAAAATAAAAATGATAAGTATGTGTGAATGTGAATCCTGTGACTCTAATTTTGTCACATAAGCTATGTGTGAATCAAGTAATTGTTGGTTAGAGCCCTGTCTTGAACAATCAAATTTGTACAGTATATATCGATGGAGGGAGTAATGTATAAGGGCCACAATAGAAGAAAGACACCGATGAAGATTTTATTGACCATGTTTCGCATACTTGTTTTGCCATGTCACATGAAAAAATCTAGTCTAGTATCCTGTGTATGTGTTTCCTGATTTGAAATGCTCACGCGGTATCCAGTGTTGCTTTATTCTGAGAATGAGCATTAAGCAAAAATTGCATTTCTGTTGCAACCGGTTTCACATAGACAATATTCCAGGATTTAAAATATGTTGCTTATTCTTATGGTCAATAGTACTTCCTTGTTTTGGAGCCAGCAATGATTTCTGTGTCTGGAGCAATTGTGCTTGAAACTTCTCATTTCTGTTAAATCCCTAACAATCTTATGGTCAATAATTATTTGTGTACAGAGTTTCACGTGGCGTGCATTGATCCCTGGCTGACAAAGTGGGGTACATTTTGCCCCGTATGCAAACTTGAAGTAATCCCAGGTGAATAAGCAAGCGAGCTTGAAGCAAATCTCCGGTGAATAAGCACAGAAGTGCTGGCGGCATCGCAGTTATATCGAAGTGTGTTGAACTGGCTGAACTGTTAACTGGGCTTCCAGATCATCTGAGCATTGTAAAGGTGGAAGTACGGGCTACAGTTTGTCAGACTGGGCCCGTTTTAGTACCCATTAGAAGATTGCCTCATGTGGTTAAGATTGAAATTGTTTTATCAAAGTGTCATATACTGAGGCCCTCTAGAAGCTCTTTTTTTTTCACATATGCTAATGTCAGATCTCATGGAAAATGTCACCTGTTGTGAATTTGTACTTGAGCTAGCTGTTATTTCTTACCTTCGTGGTATCTTCTGGAATTTCTCGTTATTAGCTTTAAGATTCAGATCCCCTATAGACATTCAGGCTTTCCCAAGAAAGGACTAAACTCCCACTCTAAATACTCGTGCGGCCGTGAAGTTCACAAACAATACAGTTTTTGCCACAGAAATAGAAAATCAGCAAATACATTATATGTACCAGATCCTTGAGAACAATCAGAGCAGTTTTTCTGCATTATAAACCGGTGTCAGTTTGGT
The DNA here is from genome assembly GCA_947311845.1 of Poa pratensis. Lineage (NCBI taxonomy): Eukaryota > Viridiplantae > Streptophyta > Magnoliopsida > Poales > Poaceae > Poa > Poa pratensis. The sequence continues at coordinate 30,405,265 of CAMZMU010000091.1, read as the reverse complement.
GAACTAGTATGACTGTATGAGGCTGTAGCTGACTTCACATACTGGCCTGTGAAACCCCTACGATTGCATTCAGTCGGTGAAATGACACTATATCAGCGGAAATTCACATTGGAGCTCGGGTGTAGATGCTCCCGATATTTCAAAAAAAATTCAAAATTTGAAAACTCATCAAAAAAATCTGAAAAAAATCATGCACGTACATGACCATGGTACGCACCACCGTATTTGTTTTCGCGACGAAATACCATCGTACGCGCCCGGTACAAAAATGACAAATTTCCTGTCAGAAATTCAAAATTTGAACTGTACTTGTCTGACAGGAAATTTGTCATTTTTGTACAGGGCGCGTACGATGGTATTTCGTCGCGAAAAAAAATACGGTGGTGCGTACCGGGGTCATGTACGTGCATGATTTTTTTCAGACTTTTTTGACGAGTTTTCAAATTTTGAAATTTTTTTGAAATCTACCGGGTGCATCTACACCCGGGAGCCAAAACGCCATCCTCATCCTATATCAGGTTGCTAGTTCAGGCTGCATGCAATTAACTCCTCGGAAAGCTATTTCAGCAAACTAAAATATAGTAGTAGAAAGCTATTTCAGCAAACTGAAATATAGTAAAACTAAACGACTAATGCTTGGAGGAGTAAGTGCTCACAATCTTAAAGTTGACCCCTGAACCACTAAATGTCGACGAACAGAAAACTGAACTTTTTCTCAATAAAATCAAAGGTATGCTAATTGAATGGATTGATAATCTCAATGGCACAATGCAAACTTTAAATTTCACCAGTTACCTGAGGATTAAACAACCACATCATTAGAATGGAATTTTAAGCTTTTTTTCAAAGTATATCGTCCAATCAATTCTCTGAACAGAACACTGTAAAAGTAAACACATGTTGGGCAAAAATTATGCAAATGAACAAACAAAACCCTTCAGAAACAGCAAACGTTGCCACATATTGCTGTTCTTACCAAAAATCATGCTACAAATTGTGTTCCTGCAGTTCTTAACCAAAATCATGCTGCATAGCATATTCTCAGCAAGGATGACCAGAAATACAAGGAACACATTACAAGTGGCTAGTTCAAGCGGTTGAACCGTTGAAGTATAGATGACAGGGAGCATAAGGAAAACAAATAGATAAAGCATTACTTTCATACCCAGTTCTAAAACCAGAGACCACCAATAAACAAATCTAAAACCAGTTCCTCGCCAAGTGCAGGACATTGTAAAATTAACAAAGAGTACAGAGATCAACTCGGCACGGAAAATATGTTCAATGATCCAAGTGTAGGAGCTAATACCTGTTTCTTGCTCGGTACATGACACTACAAAATTTAGAAAGCACTAGATTGCATAGTTAACATGTTGAACAAGGCAGTAATGTGCTCAACTATCCAATTGCAGGATCTATATTCAGAGCTTGACAAAAAAAAGGGAGCCGTCATTTACTACTGCTAGGAATCAAGCACCAAATTGAATTGCTAAGAAGTAACATAAGAGAAGAACAAGTGGACAGATAGACAAAAGGTGGATCAAGCACAGTAGATGTAGCACTAGCAATAGGTTGATCCAAATTAAGACATATTAGAGTAGTTCACTACAGGTTATCAAACCTAGAATCAACATGTTTCTTGCCACGAGCATGTCAAGGCACACCCAATTAACAAATAAAAACGACCAGAAAGGAAATAGCGACGAGTTGCTCCATCGAAAGCACAACACTGCCGGTCATCGAGATCACCATTCCCGAAGAGGAACAAGATCCTTCATTGCCTTACACCACCGTACCATTTGTTGCAACGAACAGTTCAGAATCCCTGCGGTTGATGGTGTAGCTGCAGAGAAGCTGGACGATGGTGAAAGGACGGTCGGCGACGAGGTCAAACTGCTTATCCTGCTTCAGGAACTCGGCGGCTTTAGAGATCCTCTCTACTTTCTTGTCCTGGACGTTGTACTTGCAGATGTGAGCCCACGAACCCTGGTGTTCAGTGTAGTAGAGGCAGTCTCCCTCGATGCCCGGAAACTTATTGACATCCACAAACAGGCAACGGCAGTGACCAATGAAGATGGCGAACCTGGTGCCGATGCTCTGCAAAGGCACGAGTTTACCAAACTCGGTGTTCATCTCAAACACAAGGAGGGCCCCGCGAGTTTTCACGACGATCAGCATGAACATAGCCACAGCCCACAGCCGCTATAAATCACCGGGTGTCGTCTGCATCATCTCCTGCAGAGTGCTCACCACTGGAGAAGAACTTGGCAGGATCAGCGTGAAGTGTGCTCACCAAATCCAGTAGCTCGACAGTCGCACCAGAAAACGCCGTCCCAAAGACGTGCGGGTAGGCACCCCCTACGACCATCTTCCGGACAAAACCATAATATTTTTGAGTAAGACATTCAGATTTCAAAGCTTGGCTGTCTGCGATGGCCGTGTAAAACGTGTGAGACGAGTCGCCGAGCAAAAGGAGGTCGAAAATAGTGTTGTCCGTGAAGACGTCGGCGACAGCCGCGTCCCGGGGCACGGGCGCCGAGAAACGGGTAACGGCGCCGGTGAGAGGGTTGAAAAGCCGGGCTGCGTGGGGAGGGCTCATGTCCGCCAGGACCAAGAAGCCGCCGAGAGCGGTGTCGACGACGTAGTAGTCGTCGAGCAGCGGCGGGAGCTTCCTGCGGAGGAAGCGGCCGGTGACGATGTTCAACAAGAGCACCAGCTTGCCTGATTGGGTGTGGGAGTCCTCGTCGAGGATGACCCACAAGCGCGGACAGAAGCGGACGTCGACGGCTGTCAGAATATAATATATACATTGCACAACCCTTTCCCATCAGTTCGGACTTTTGGGATAATTGGCTAGTGCATCAATTTAATATGGTATCAGAGCCAGAGGTCTAGAGTTCAAATCTTGGCTAACGCAGTATTAAAAATAAATATCTGCGGACACCCTAAATTCCACGTCCTAGGCTCGTGAGGAAAAGTCCACAGCCTAGACGTGAGGGGGAGTGTCAGAATATAATATATACATTGCACAACCCTTTCCCATCAGTTCGGACTTTTGGGATAATTGGCTAGTGCATCAATTTAATAACGGCGTGGTCCTTTGGGTCGTCGGTGGCGGCGCGCCAGTTGGAGCAGACGGCGCGGAAATCCTTGTAGCAGTCGACGTCGTCTGTGGCGAGGAAGGAGTCGGCGATGCGGCGGACAAGGTCGGCCGGGAGCGAGGACCATCTGGACCAGTCTTCACTCCCCACGGCCGCCATCGCCGCAAGCTGCGGTTCTTGGGACGCCATGAACGCCGCCTCTTCTTGTTGAAAACCCCCAATGGTGTGATCCTTCCTGTAAAAAAAATAGAGCATTTGAAAGGGAGCAGCGTAATGTAAACTCAAAGGAAGAGCTAGACGAGGAGGATTTGGTTACCAGATCTATGGAGGAATAAAGCAGGGCGAGAGCAGAGCAGAAGTGGGGAATGGCACTGGCGGCTGCACCACGCCCTGCCCTGCGCCGTCCCGTCAAAATTGAATGACGCGCGATGGCGGGTACTCAAGGTGTAGTAGCTCACTGCAGCACTCCTCCCTGCAGCCCTTTTTAAAATCATAAATTTTAGAAGATGGCCTCCCGAGAGCAGAGGAAATTAAAAAAAATACCACAATTGGGGCAGCAGATGCAGGTCAGTACCAGTTGTGGTAATTTTTTCTAAAAACTACCAATATTGGGGTAATGACCACAGGCGGCGCTGATGGATCGTGTTAGGACGTCTGACGAGGCGGGGCCACTGTCGGAGCTGAGCTGGCGGTGACGTGGCGCTCATCAGAGAAACATAGCTCGTCCATCCTCCCAAGAAACCAGATCGATCGAGGGAGGACGACAAAATTTACGAATGGCGGAGAACGCGGCGGGGATCAGCGGGCGGCGGCGGCTGACGCGGCTCCGCATGCTCGGCCGTGGCGCTTCGGGCGCCGTGGTGTCGCTCTTCGCGGCCGGCGACGACGAGCTGCTCGTGGTGAAGTCGGCGGGCGCCGCCTCCGCGCAGGCACAGCTGCGGCGCATTCTCGCCTCGCTCTGCTCACCCTACGTGCTCCCCTGCCTTGGCTCCCGGGCCGCCGCGGGCGGCGGCGAGTACCAGCTCTTCCTTGAGTTCGCGCCCGGCGGCTCGCTCGCCGACGAGGTGGAGCGGAACGGGGGCAGCCTCGAGGAGGGCGTCGTCCGGGCCTACGCGGCGGACGTGGCCAGGGGGCTCGCGTATCTCCACGGCGAGTCCATGGTGCACTGCGACGTCAAGGGGCAGAACATGGTAAATCGGGGCCGACGGCTGGGCCAAGCTCGCGGACTTCGGGTGCACGAGGAGCGTCGATTCCGCGGGCCCGATCGGGGGCACGCCGGCGTTCATGGCGCCCGAGGTGGCGCGCGGGGAGGAGCAGGGCCCGGCCGCCGACGTGTGGGTGCTGGGGTGCACCGTCATCGAGATGGCCACCGGCCGCGCGCCCTGAAGCGGCGTGGACGACGTGTTTGCCGCGGTGCACCTCCAGCTCAGCTCCGACAGTGGCCCCGCCTCGTCAGACGTCCTAACACGATCCATCAGCGCCGCCTGTGGTCATTACCCCAATGTTGGTAGTTTTTAGAAAAAATTACAACTGGTACTGACCCGCAACTGCTGCCCCAATTGTGGTATGTTTTTGTAATTTCCTCCCCGAGAGCATCTCGATGGGCACCCATTTGGCTCTGCACACGAAAATATACCACACCGGCATCAACTCTCCGGGGTCAGATCTAAATTCATGCCCGACACCCTTGAGATGGCTCCAAACTTGGGGGTCTGCTTTCCTCAATATCCCCTCGGCCATTTCGCGGTGTATAAAGGCTGCCCTCGCTGGAGCCCTCCCACGCACTTCGCCTTCACCATTCTCCTTCCTCGCCGGCGTCGCTTTCCTCAATCGCCCAACCACCATGTCGCACAACGCCGAGGCCGACAGTTTGAGGGGAGGTCGCAGCCTTACCCAGGAGTAGGCGCCACTTCCACCTATACGGCCTGCTCGCACCCCCCCCGACTTACGCCTGCCCAAAGGGGTGGGTGGTTAGCGTGGGCGGCCTCGCAGTGCAGCCCATCCCAACCATCCCTGAGGCATTCAACCTCGCCGTCCTCACGCGACAGAACGAGATGACGGAGGAGCAACGGCTACTTCCCGAGAACTCCGTTGACAACTGGGCCGTCTGGAGCGAGCGGTTCCCGAACGAGCACAACACCAAGCTGGCAAGGTACGATCGCATGTTGAGGCCGTCGCGGTACAACGCCGTCGGTCGGCACTTCTGGTGGGACGCCACGCAACACAGGGTGGCCAGCGGCATTGCGGTTGCTCGGGCGCACGCCGCAGTCGGGAGCGACATCCCATTCCCAGGGCGCGTGCACACGCCTGCCACTGGTTCAAGGAGGAGTGTCGCTCCCCGCCACGCGGAGGAGGTGGAGGCGGCGTCGTCATCCGTGACGCGCCACGAGGTGGCCCGGTGATCCGCGACTTCGGTCCGCCGAGGTGCGACGTCTCTGTTTGGCCCCCACCTCGCGGCTGCATGTATGTACGCCGACTAGAGCCTATCTCGGTGGAGGTGGTGCCCGCGGAATACCACGTGACGTCGCCATTGCGTGACAAAACGCAATGGCGACTGTCCTGGCTTAAGTTGGGCACTGGTTGCGTCGGCGACCGAGCTCGAGGAGGACTCGCCGGGCTTCATGAAGACCATTGAGTTGACGTTGAAGCATGCCTCCTTCAGCAACGACAATTGTGGGGCTTCCACTTCGCGCACCGGACCTCGGGATGCCGCCTCCACCTCTCGTGCAGCCTCCTCAGCACCCTTTCCCCTCCCGGCCGCGCGGCGCCGCCACCTTCCCCTTCAACATCATACCTCACCGGCTTCCCACCACCTACGCAATTGTCGCCCCCGAGCGGCGCGTGGAGCTGGAGGCGGAGAACCGCCTACGCGAGAGGGAGGATGAGAAGTCGAATCAGGCTGTAGACGTGGGCGTGGCCGAGCCGAACAAAGTGGCCACAGACAGAGGCTGGGGCTACGTCACCATGACCATGTCAGAGGCACTCGACGTGTACCGTGAGTCCATGGCGGTGGAACCCTTCAAGGCGGCTCCCTGGCTTCATTCATGGGGTATTGGGCAGGTCTGTACAATGAAGATGAAGCTGAGATGATGAAGAAAAGCGTCTTAGCTGATCCGTCGAGAACAAGCTACATGAAGGGGGCCTGAGATGCTGATGATTGTAGGACGTGAGCTGGCTGGAAGCTTTGGGGAAGACAAGGAAGAATGTCGCGGCGAGGTGTGGCTTTCGCGAGAGAGTGGTGAGCGGTGGGCAATAACGGCCCCTTGAAAAGACGCGCCAGCATTGACGCCGCAGCGGCTGGGAAACCGACACGATATGAATGCCTTTGACCGGCCGGCGGATGCGTTTAATTTGCCATGTCACTACAGGAGAGCTGACCTGTGCCGACGGGGAATACCTGTGCCGACGGGTTTTTATCGGGGCCGTCGGCACAGGATCCCAGAAGGGCACCACGCGAAGCTGGCCGTCGGCACAGATATCACCGTCGGCACAGATGGCATGTGCCGACGGTGACCGTCGGCAAATATCCAGCCGTCGGCACAGGTGCCAGTCAACGAGAAGGTGACGTCGCCAAAACCGTCGGCACAGGAGCCATATTTTGTACACATATTAAATATTGTCTGCGTGACAACCTGTGCCGACGGTACCGTCGGCACAGGCTCCCCATTTTTTTTTCTTTAAGTCCTATTTTAAATAGAAACTTAATATTCTGTAAATTAAGTTTAATATGTTTAAAAAATATTCATTTTTATGTATATAGATACTCCGAATAGATACATGCATATAGTTTCGCTGAAAAAAGTCATCATGTTTTTTTACCCTAATCTTCATTTTTATTTATCTATTTATTACTCTCAATTAAATTTCATATGTTTTTATTCATTTCTATATGTATATAGCTACGCCGAATAGCGGTCTCCACCCACATAAAATAACGTCGCGAATCTTGTCTCTCGGAAGTATTATGTGCGAATCTTGTTTTGTGTTATCGCATGTGTGTAGATATTATTGCAAGTGTTGGGGTGGATGTTGGTTTTCCATGTACCTCCACGCATTGTTTATCCCGCCATCTTTCTCGTGAAATTGCTTCCCGCCATCGTATCTCCCGCCAAAATCGTTCGCACCCCTTTTTCCCGTGTCGATTTGGGGTAGACTTTGGTTTCTCATGTTCCTATGGCCTAACCTAACACAACCAAGTAAAAAGTCCACCGGGTTACCCCTTTCGACGCACGTCTATGGGGGTAGACGGAAACGTTAGGGTTTTTCCAGCGGATTCAGGGTTTCGCCGAAGTGGGGCCCCGGAGCGTCGGAACCCCACCCAAACCTAGGTTGTGCCATACCATATGTATACAAGTGTCTTGTGTGTTGTAAATGTGCATTATCCTACTCCTAGGTGTGACCGGCTTCACTTTCTCTCTAGTGAGTTTCTGCACTTAGAGGTGAAAACTCCGCTTTCGGGCGAACCGGATGGAATCTTGTGTCGATTTGGGGTAGACTTTGGTTTCTCATGTTCCTATGGCCTAACCTAACACAACCAAGTAAAAAAGTCCACTGGGCTACCCCCTTTCGACGCACGTCTATGAGGGTAGACGGAAACGTTAGGGTTTTTCCAGCGGATTCAGGGTTTCGCCCCGGAGCGTCGGAACCCCACCCAAACCTAGGTTGTGCCATACCATATGTATACAAGTGTCTTGTGTGTTGTAAATGTGCATTATCCTACTCCTAGGTGTGACCGGCTTCACTTTCTCTCTAGTGAGTTTCTGCACTTAGAGGTGAAAACTCCGCTTTCGGGCGAACCGGATGGATTCTTGTGTCGATTTGGGGTAGACTTTGGTTTCTCATGTTCCTATGGCCTAACCTAACACAACCAAGTAAAAAAGTCCACTGGGCTACCCCCTTTCGACGCACGTCTATGGGGGTAGACGGAAACGTTAGGGTTTTTCCAGCGGATTCAGGGTTTCGCCGAAGCGGGGCCCCGGAGCGTCGGAACCCCACCCAAACCTAGGTTGTGCCATACCATATGTATACAAGTGTCTTGTGTGTTGTAAATGTGCATTATCCTACTCCTAGGTGTGACCGGCTTCACTTTCTCTCTAGTGAGTTTCTGCACTTAGAGGTGAAAACTCCGCTTTCGGGCGAACCGGATGGAATCTTGTGTCGATTTGGGGTAGACTTTGGTTTCTCATGTTCCTATGGCCTAACCTAACACAACCAAGTAAAAAAGTCCACTGGGCTACCCCTTTCGACGCACGTCTATGGGGGTAGACGGAAACGTTAGGGTTTTTCCAGCGGATTCAGGATTTCGCCGAAGCGGGGCCCCGGAGCGTCGGAACCGATCATATTCAAATAATCACAAATTAATTCAAAATATTACATCACAAATACAGCTGTTTATTTTTTATCTTAATATTTCTACAGATAATAGAATAAAAGAAAAGGATTTCAAAAAAAAAAATATAATCTGTGCCGACGGTTTTACCGTCGGCACAGGGTTCGGACTAGTAAAAAAGGAAAGCTGTGCCGACGGTTGTACCGTCGGCACAGGTTTTGTGCCAGTAAAAGGGAAAACGAGGCCCAACCACCTACCTCTTCTCTTATCCTCTCCTCTTCTCCACCCCCACCACCTACCACCGCCGCCACGCCCCGGCCGCCGCCGCCACGCCCCCGGCCGCCGCCACGCCCCGGCCGTCCGCCCCGCCGCCGGCCGTCCCGCCCCGCCCCGCGCCCCACCCCGCCGCCGGCCGTCCCTCTCCTCCCCGTGCGCTCCCTCTCCGCCCCGCCGCCGGCCGCCCGCCGCCGGCCGTCCGCCCGCCGCCGGCCGTCCCGCCCCGCCCCGCGCCCCACCCCGCCGCCGGCCGTCCCTCTCCTCCCCGTGCCCTCCCCTTCCCGTGCCCTCCCCTTCAGGTGCCCTCCCCTCCACCGGCGCCTCACTGCCTCCTCTGGCCCTGCACCGCCGTTCAACAGCGCCACCGGAGGTATGCTCCACACTCCTCTGTTTTTTCTTAGCTGTTAGTGTTAGTGTAGTGTAGTGTAGTGTTAGTGTTAGGGTTAGGGTTAGGTTTAGAGGTAGCTAGTGTCAGTGTTAGTGTAGTGTTAGTGTTAGGGTTAGGGTTAGGTTTAGTTTTTGTGTCATACGTGTGCTAATGTTTATTGTTTGTGCTTTTTCAGATGACGTAGCTTCCCTCCTGCCACCACCGTCGGTCCCGCGCGTCGTTGCGGGGCTTCTTCTCCAGCTGAGGAGCACGTCCTCGACCTTCTCCCGCCACCGATCACGCTTCGAGGGAATAAACCTTTCGCCTCTCTTACTGCATAGGTTTGTTTTGGTCTAGATCACCAAGTCAGTCGCGTAACCCGAGTCAGATCCCGTCCGGAAGGGTTACAAATTTATAAATATGCAGGATTGTCCATCTTTGCATATTTATAACCGTAACACTTCCGGATTGTCCTGTTGGACAGTCCGAGTACGTGTAGATCGAGTCGTGTTCCATGTTCTACCCCTTCCTGAGACGGAATTTCGGCAGCACCTCCCCGTTGTTCTTCGGATGCACACCCTCTCGGCTTGACAAGCTCGAGACGTGTATTCTGAAGAACAGCGGGGAGGTGCTGCCGAAATTTCGTCTCGGGTCGGGGTAGAACATGGGACACGACTCGATCTACACGTACTCGGGCGGGATAGGCCCTCCTATTAGAAGTGTAGGTGAACCCTTGCATGTTGTAAAAGATAAAATTTGGCCGTAATTAATCTTGGTGTCATTGAATAAATTTATTATTACTTGGTGCATATTACGAAATGCGTTGTTCTTTGGATCCAATAAAGCAGAGGATGGCTGATAATGGGTGGATGTACAGTGGCCGTATCAGTAAGATTAAAAGAACAGAGGAGTGGGAATGGAAGACCAATATGTTAGTGAAGGAGTTAGCGCGTGGTTCAAAGGCATCAGGAGTTCGTCCAAGGTGCCCATGCATTAATTGCAAGAATCGTGCCCGTCAGGGAAAGGATGAAATGACTAAGCATCTTTGGTTGTCTGGGTATATGCCTAACTACGTCACGAAGGTCGACTTTGCTCAGGTCGAACGTGACAGAGTTGAGGTGATGCGGCAGCGGATCAATGGCAATGAGTATGATGGGGTGAGAAACTTGCTAGATGATCTCCGCGATGCTGACATACCGGATTCGCCACCTCCACAGGAGGAACAGGAGGAACCGGTGAACCGGAGGAACCGGAGCCAACCGCGAAGGCTTTCCTTGATATGATGGCCTCGGCTAAGAAGCCTCTATACGAGGGTGCAAACATTTCTCAGCTCGATGCCATAGCTCAAATACTAAGTGACAAGTGCCAGTACTCCACCACCCGTGCAGGCTTTGAAGCCAATCTGAAAACATTTGGTAACATGTTGCCCGAAGGGCATTGTCTGCCAAAGTCCATGCACGAAACGAGGAAACTATTGGGATCGCTCAGCATGGATTATGAAAAGATACATTGTTGTCCAAAAGGTTGCCTTCTGTTCTGGAAACAGTATGCGGATGACAAGTACTGTAGTCTTTGTGGGGCCTCTAGGTATCATGAGAAAACGAGCCGATGGTCAGAAGACGCAGGGAAAAGTCGCTGTGAAGATTCTTCGGTACCTCCCATTCATAAAAAGAATCCAGCGGCTTTACTTTTCTGAGGAGACTGCCACACAGATGACTTGGCACAAGAAGGGGAAGAGATACGCCGACGAGTTCGGACGGAAAAAGATGGGACATCCATCTGATGGTAAGGCATGGGAGAATTTTGATGAGAAACACCCCGATAAGGCAGCAGATGCTCGGAATGTCAGAATTGCGATAGCAACAGATGGATTCAATCCATATGGTATGTCGAGTGCCTCGTACAGCTGCTGGCCCGTGTTTGTTATTCCGCTCAATCTCCCTCCCGGGGTCCTAATGCAAAGGAAGTTCATGTTTATGTCGCTGATCATTCCAGGGCCCGAATACCCGGGGAAGAATTTGAGTGTCTACATGCAACCGCTTGTGGATGATTTGCACCACTCATGGCACAATGGGACGTGGACATACGACCGAGCATCAAAGAAAAACTTCTTGATGAGAATTTGGTACCACTATTCCATGCACGACCTACCCGGGTATGCCCTATTCTGCGGATGGTGTACAGCTGGTAAGTGGCCATGCCCAGTGTGCAGGAACCGACTTGAGTTCACTTGGCTAAAGTCAGGTCGCAAGTATGTCGCGTTTGACAAGCATCGACCGTTCCTCAAAAGAAGGCATCCTTACCGAGAAGACATAAAAAACTTCACGAAGGGCAAAGTCGTGCGTGAAGAAAAAGAGATACCGAAGTTCGATGGTGCAACTGTTGATGCCGAGCTACGTGCTCTCGTGCCTGCTCAGGTACCTGGCCCAAAATTTGTGGGATATGGTGTAACGCACAACTGGACTCACGTGGCAGGCTTAACGCAGCTAGAGTATTACAAGGACCTCGAACTTCCCCATAACATCGATGTGATGCACACCGAAAAGAATGTTGGAGAGATGCTCTTTCACACAGTCCTGAACATTCCTGGGAAGTCAAAGGACAATGTCAAGGCTAGAGTTGATGTTGAGAAGCTCTGTGATAGGGAGAGATTACACATGCAGCCTCCTCGCCGTCAAAAAAATTGGTTAAGCCGAATGCCGACTACTGCCTTGATAATATCCAAAAGAAGGAGGCATTCAAGTGGCTCAAACACGACGTGATGTTCCCTGATGGTTATTGTTCCAATATAAGTAATGGAGTCAATCTTGTAGGGAAATGTCACTGGGCTCAAGAGTCACGACTATCATATATGGATTGAGCGGTTGATGCCGGTGATGGTTCGAGGGTATCTCCCCGATCGTATCTGGCGAGTGCTTGCGGAGTTGAGCCATTTCTTCCGCACGCTCTGTGCGAAGCAGATATGTCCCGTGATTATTGGGAAGCTGCGTGATCTTGTGCCGGAGTTGCTATGCAATTTAGAGAAGATCTTTCCGCCAGGCTTCTTTGTTCCGATGGCACATCTCGTTGTGCATCTCGCGAACGAGGCACTCTTGGGTGGACCGGTGCAGTTTCGTTGGCAGTTTTGTATTGAGAGAGAGTTCAAGTATATTCGAAACATGACTGGAAACAAAAATAGGATTGAAGCATGCATAGCTGAGGCAACAATACTTCGGGAGATGGCAGACGCCGTGACAACGTACTATCCCGATGAAGTATCCACTATGCATAACCCGGTCTCTCGGTACAATGTCGACGAGCCCAAGCATGACCCCAAGCTCCTCCTCTTCCAATGTCCCGGTGGCAAGGCCGGTGGTGGTGTAAAATGAGTTGACCAAGGAAGAGAAGGATTGCATAATGCTCTATGTGCTTATGAACATGACGGAAGTAGTCGGTTTCATCAGGTAAAATGGTGAACAAATTACTTTGCAACTAGTAACTCGGTTTCGGTCTAATACCTATTTTCTCCTTTTAGCCAATTCCAAGATGAACAGTGGTCGGGAATGGCGGATCCCTCTCCCGCGGAGCTGGACACTCTTCTGAAAGAGGGTGCTCACGGAGGAAAAAAATTTGTGTCTTGGTTCATGGAAAAGTAATTTCTAACTGTCCCTCTTAGCTTGCAATCTGTGACTTGTCCCTCTTATTACACGTAACTAATGCACAAAACAATTTGAACCGTACTTGTAGGGAGCTGATCCAACGTTGAGATGACGGATGAGTTGAGATGTGTTTCCCAAGGTTTTAACCGTACCGTCATGAAGTATGAGAAGTATGATGTGAATGGGTTCCGCTTCCATACAGAGTATCACCAGAATAGTCGGCCGAATGCAAAAACTGTAAATACTGGGGTCTTCACCAAAGGATCCAGAGGAGCCGATGGAGCCGATTACGTAGATTACTACGGAAGGTTAGAAAAGGTATACGAGCTGACGTTCAATCGTACGAACATAGAACTCAAGCTCGTTGTGTTCCAGTGCCACTGGTTCGACCCACACTGGACACACGGTGGACAGAGAAGTGACCCTTCCATTGGGTTAGTTGAAGTTAAGCCTTCAACCACCTATAGCGGAGCCGATGTCTTTGTTGTGGCTCACCAAGCCAAGCAAGTTTATTATTTGCCCTACCCATGCCAGAAAGAGAACCTCAAGGGCTGGGAAGTCGTGTTCCGGGTATCGCCACATGGTAAGCTACCCATGCCCTCTGCCGACGATTACAACAACATTGACCCTAAAACATACGAGGGAATTTTCTATCAAGAGCAAGAGGACTTCGGGGACTTTGCCTTACAAACGGGTGGTCTTGAGGACCTCGAGAACGATGCACACACTCGTGGTGAGTCAGTGGTGGATCTGAAGGACATAATATGCTCTCGAAGTTACAGGCGGACAATGCGACGATGACGAGCCTCCACCGTGCGATGAGCCTCCAACCTACTACACACGTGATAGTGATAGTGATAGTGAGAATGAGAACCAACTTAATTATGAGAGTGATTATTCGGGGTGAGCGTCTTTTATGTCTCTATGCTTAGTATTTATTTTTCAACATGCTTCTTAATTGCATTATGTCTTTATGCTTACTTGTTTTCTCTTTCTCAATGCAGGTGATTGAAGCCTGGAGTTACACGGAGTGGACGACCTTCCACCTCGCGTTGATGAGGTTGCGCGAGTAGGACGAGGTGGAGGACGAGGTGGAGTAGACGTGGTGGAGGACGAGGTGGAGTAGACGCCGCCGCAATAGATGTAGGGCCTGATGATCTAGATATTTAGCTATGTATGATGATGGTCCTATGTGTGTATCTACTTGATGATATTACTTTGGGATGATATATGGAGCTATGTGTGATCTTGTTTGTGATTATTTGTCATGAATTTTTATTTCATTTTCTGTCATTTTTGCTGGAAAACGAGCGGCTGGGAAAAAAATTGAAAAAAAAACCTGGGATATCTGTGCCGACGGTATTACCGTCGGCACAGGTGTGGCCGTATGACCAAATGGTCAGGCCTGTGCCGACGGTATTATCGTCGGCACAGCCCCCAGCCTGGACGTCCCAGGCGGTGCCACGTGTGACCCTGTGCCGACGGGAATACCGTCGGCGCAGATGTCCAGGGAGCTCGCCAACGGTGGGACCCACAGAACCTGCGCCGACGGGCATTTTTTCACCGTGGGCACAGCCTGTGCCGACGGGGTTAGTGTGTACCGACGGGTAAATAGCCTGTGCCTACGGGCACCTACGCCGACGGCCCTGTGCCGACGGTGACCGTCGGCACAGGGTGAGCGTGCTGTAGTGACAAGGCTGGCCAAATTGTCGTGGTCCGACGTGGCGTCGCGCGCGGTTTCTTCTGACACGCCCAAACGGCTCCAAACGGGAGGGGCGTGGGCTGGGCGCACCCGACATAATATTAGACCGCTCCAGGTGAAAACTGGCTATTTTGGGCCGCAAGTGGGCGAGATATTTATCTGGCGCGTCCATACGACTATTGAGAGGTCTATTGGCGCAGTGATCTATTGGCGCAGTGAGTATGATGCTCTATAATCCAGTGATGTGTTCGCGGAGGAGCTACCCACTGGCCACGACAGCAGCGTCATCGTGGTAGACTAGCAGTAGGGCGGGGGGACGCCGAAGGTGCACATCTTCAAAAAGTATGATTAAAAAAACGGTTTTGCTAATCTCAACTAGCTTTTTTTTTAGATAAAGGGATTTATTACTCAAATAATTTAATCTCAACTAGCTGAGAGATTAGGTCTAATTCAACTCCATCACCATTGGATTATTTGTACACGTGACTTCAGTTACGTGTCGTCTTTCAACGTTCGATTTTTTTTTAAAGAACCATGCAAGATAAGTGCAAATCATAAAACAATTTACTTTCCAATAGACTTTGCTAATATTCTGCATAAAATTATGTATTTGTAATTTATATTTATCCGCGTGTGTACGAATTTTTAGGGGGTTACAGCAGTGTGCATTCTTTCGTAACGATCCTTGATCCGAGTTCCAAATAATCCTACTCTTGATTCGGGGTGCTCTCATCCGAGCTCAGGCAATCAGATGAAGCATGGAGTTTGGCATACCAATAATATGGATGGTTTACCGGACATATCTTTATGCATCCGGACTTCATTATCTATTTTAATATGAAAAAAATTAGCACGTGCATACAATATTTCTGTAACATCTATACATGTTACATGTTTCAAATCTCTTATCAAGAAATAAAAAGGAAATATCTCTCTATAAATAGAATCTAATTTACATTGGGTATGAATCATCTCCATTATCACAACATCAGTACCGAAATCACCTTTTCTTTTCTCAAGCTGTATTCTGGATTTCAATATTTATGGAATATATTTGTGTTAGAAAGTTCTCAAATCTGAACATAATCAACCAAGATCCGTCAGGTGCAGCAAGAGCCACACATCACATCCACAAGCAAAGCAGATATGTTTTCAGAAAGAAAAAAGTTCAGGGAGCAGATCTAGCATTTAGCACAGAAGGGCCTAGTCTTCTACACTAAGAGCAAACTTGACAGGAAAATTAAATCTTGACCGTCCATCCAAGTACATCAAATGGTCCAGATTGATCTGTTCTCCCTCCCTCACCACCGCCCCGAAATTCACCTTCCAATACATCCGCTCGAGTCAGGCCGCAAACTACTCCCGCGCGCACTGTCCAGATCCGAAAATTACGATCGGAAAACCGCCCCCGACCCGAGCCGCCAGCGGGCGCCCTAGCAGCGCGACGCCCTCCGCAATGCGTCCCACCCCGCCGCCCTACGACGCTACCGTGAAGCCCTGCCTATGCAGCCCCAACGCCTCCCTCGAGGCCTCGACCGGTGTGCCACCCCTCGACGCGCCCGTCTGCAGCGTCGCGGGCACACCGGCGCCTCCGTGCTGGCTTCGTCCACCACCTCCTCCTCGACGCTCGCAAGGTTGGAAAGCCCCACGCCGAGGACTTTGATGCCTCCTATATCCTAGGTCGTCGCCAAGAAAACCAATCCGTAGTCCTCTGGGACAGTTTGTTTTGAGTTTCCCAGGTGTTCGACGAATTGCCTATGAGAATGAGACGAGTGTATTTTCGTTGCTTGGATGGGTCGGGGTACATGACAAGGAGAGGTGATTTCTACAGGAGGAGCAGGATGCCCTGAACGTGGCTTCACGTGCACCGCCGGTGGGTGCTCATCACCTTGTCTTTTTTCCCGTATGTGATGTGGGATTCCTGATGTATGGTTGAATTGAACTGGAATTGTTTCAAGTCTCCATGGACTGCTCAGAATATGATGAATGAGGAGCTCAACGGCGACAAGAAGCGGGCCTTCCTGGAGTGTCGGCCACCGTCACACCTCGCTAGGTATCAATTTTTTTTAAATCCTTTTAGGCATATACTCCGTATATGCTAAGATGCTGCCTTGCTAATTATGCAATCTTCCACATTATCATTAATTTCTTAGGTTCTAACTCGTATATATGCTAGCAGGGGGAGTCTGTAGAGCAACTCAAGTGGAGAAGAAGTAGCTGAAGGTGGGTATGCAAGACACATGGCTTCTATACATTTGCCCTCAGTGTGCTAATCTGAAACGTTATACCTGTGCTATCGTTGATATACCTATGCTACAGTACTGGTTTCTGCTCCCTCGTTCTAAATGACAACTGAATTTTGCAGGCTTCCAACGAAGAGATTGCTGAATTCCTCCCCGAAGAAAATGTTTCTGCCCCAGTTCTGCAGATGACGTCTAGCTCACCTAGGTGCTACGTTTTATGTCGACCACCATTCACTCTGGCGGTGACAGAAGGAGGGTTCAGTGGGCGAACCCCAATGGGGAGGGTTTTCCTGCCCGTGCCTTGTCCGGAGACAATCCCGATGGGCATGTGCAGCTGCTCTTCGACCATATTTTTGCATCTCTTCCGGTGCAAGGCAAGCATTCAAGAACCAAGGTTGTGGCTTACAACCAATATTTCGTTGATAAATCTACTGCACAAGCCAACAATGAGCGGGCTTATGGAGAATCAGGCTGTTCGAAATGATGGTAGCGCACTACTACTTGATACCGGCATAATGGAAGTGAGGGCTAAGGCATGGCAGGAGTTTGTTTCCCTTGCATATACCAATATAGCAAGACCATGGTTTAGGAGATCATAACTAGCAGAGAAGAGGCAAGCTACAGTTTCCGGCATTGATATGTGAGCTATAACTTCAAACATATATTTCCTTTCTGATATCTTCCTAAGTCACTTCTATGTGCCTCACATCTTCCTAAATCACTTTTGTGCGCTGCACAACAGCCACCTTATGTTTATGCAAACTAGGTTCAGGAAATTATGTCAATACGATTATTCTACATAAATATTTGACGTATTTGTTTTCTGGGCAGAGGTGTGCAACATATTTATTTTGAAACCTTGGTTTGTATCAAACTTGTGTGCAAATTTATCCTGGAGACCAATCCAATTGGCTGTGACAACTGGTTGTTTTTTGCTAAACACAGTACAACGCAAGCGCTCATATACACGCGCACACACTCACTCCTATGAACGCACGCACACACACCCTACACCGCTATTTCAGGTGCATTTGTGGATCCAAGGACATTCCGGCAGAGAAAGGAATGGAGGTGGTGGATTTGGGCTTCGCAATCTGATCTGGTTGTTTTGCTAGCTGATGTGTAAGTGAATTTGTGATTTAGGAGGAGAAGCTTCGGGATAGGATTAGGGGATCAGACCACACTTTACAATAGAGGTAGAGACTGGCGTGGTAGGGGACAAGTGATGGTCCCTGCATTATTTTCTGTGGATTAAGCCAATTTTTGCATCAAGGTTGGTGATTCTTCATGGGAGTATTTTTCTTTTTGTAAACAGCCACTTATAGGCTGTGTGGGGAATGTACTGATGCTCTATTTCGTTTTACCGTATGTAACTTTGAGATGGTACAGATTTTGATTCCAATGACTTCAGCATGGTCCACGTTGATCATTCTACTATGCAAATTGAACTTTTCTATACCTAATTATTGTGTTTTTATTTGATAATGTTTGCCATATTGTAAGTAAATTAATGCAACAGGGGCACTAAACTAGCAACGTTGTGCATTTGTGGGCGGGTACTAAATATGATCAATAGCAATATCGTGCCGCTCAAAAAGAGGAATGCCATTAAGTATGTTTTTTGATATTTTTGAGACGTGCATTGCACGTGCAAAGCAACTAGTTAAACAAGCACACAAATAAAACTGGAGTAGGGAAGGTCGCTGATGCTGAGATGCTGTTTGACGGCGAGTCCTTCGATCGTGTCAGGCCGCTGCAGCCTGCAGGAGAGTTCGCGTGGTATCAGGCTAGGGAAGGCCGAGCTGTACCACGTAGAGTTCAGGTTGGAGCTGAAACTTGCTGGTGATGTCAGGTACCCGCCCTACCACCGCGTGCACAGGCTGGAGTTCACCTGCCCGCTAGAGCTGCCTCGGTCGTCGGTGGCGGTGACCTGGTTCACGAGGGTCAAATGCCTCATCAATCATGCGTAGCTCCAATTTGTCAGCCAGCCAACAGCGGAGATGAATGGATTTCCTGAAAAAACGGATTTCTAGATTAAGCAAGCCTGCAAGAAGTTGCGGAAAGTTTATGAGAATATGTAAAATACTCATGCATAAATGCTGTCGAGAGCACACACAAGATAAATGCAGTTGAGGACACACACAAAATAAGTGTTAGTACTGCACAAAAAGAACAATTAGATGTGTGTCCTTACTCCTTACCCATCTAATTTGGTCTGCACAATTAGTAAGCATATATTTTGGTATGCCAACACCTTCGCAAAATACATCAGAGACGGGGCAAGTATGACATATGAGATGAGACAGGCAAGCATGACGTATGAGCTGGCAGGCTGATTAGGAGAAAGTACCATTTAAATTGTCAAACAGCCAAACCTGAGATTGAAATGTTCGGTAGATAGTTAGTAATTTCATGGGCAAAAAGGCAAGCAAAATATAATTCAGTTCCAAAAGAAGAGAAAGTATACAACATTGAAGTCTGATGAAACTGTGAGGTGTTAATCTTAATGGCAAAAGTATCTGTAGCAATGGAAAACTGTTTGACAACAAATAGAACTTGATACACTATCCATTGATAATGGTGAAGAGTCCACTAACATGAAGTCGATCATCAGCAGAATAATTGATAGACAGCCCAGATGCAATCTTGTCATGTAAACAATCGCTCTGAACCTGCAGACCGTTAGTGCCTAACTCTATTTGTATAAAGAAAAAACACAGCCTGTAAATGTAACACCTAAGAAAAATCTAGGAAGACTGGATACCACGCTAAACCTACAGTAAACATTCTAACCATTTCCCGGGCTTAAATCATGATAAAACAAACAAATTAATAACATAGCTCCATTCATACATGTTACCTTGCTGGCATGACAAAACCAGATGTAAGACCTTGATTGGTGCAAACCAGAGGACGCCTAGTATTAACGCCATAGTATATGGAGGAGATAGTAGGCCCTATACACAAATTGTACTATTTCATTTTCAGTTTTGAGATCAGTTGTGCCTAAAACTCAAAGGCCAAAGAATCTACCAGTAGGCCGTTCAGAAATACAAAAGAAAAATAATGTAAAAACTGATACAAAATACTAAATCATGAATTCCTTTCATTCTTTCAGAATAGTTAAAATCTAAACAAGGTTACTGCAGGAAGAACAGAGATTTTCCGCTTAGAACAACTAGAACGGCCAAACAGTGAACTAGATGAAAACTGCATCCTCATTTGTGATCAACGCAGTTGGCATCAACAAATACAACACTATTCCTTGTGAAAAAAGTAAGTCCAGAATTTTCATCCAAAGGGAGATTTGAGACATCATCTTCATGGCCAAAATGAAACCCTTCTTCAATGGAAAGATAGATGGACCCCCGAGATAAAGATGGCCATTGAGAACATAAGGATATAGAGTATGCAGATATACTCCTCACTGACACTTCTAAGCATTTTGCAGAATGCCCTCATCTCACTCTTAGTTCCAATATGTGTGTCAATATGACCCGAACATGAACGAATTCATGGCAGTGTAATGCTTTCTTCTCTACTAAATGATGTAAATGAACATATCAGGACTCACAAATAAGATTATCAGTTTCATCTGGGATTGGCAACACCAAATGTGAGGCACAAAACATGTCTACTGTTCCTATGTTTGAAATTCTGCAAGATACTATACTATGGGATAAACCATCCTGATTTATCTCAAATCCCGGCCTCCAAGAGATGCAATATCTAAAAGCTACTCATGTCTAGACTGAGATTCAACTAAATAGGTGAGATGGCATTCAGTACCAACCGAGAAAAATACTTCATTCCGTAAATGACAAGACATCTCTGGGTCTCTTGGCTAAGGTAACATAGTCTTCGACATCATCATTCTCCTCTTTGCAAATTTCAGCACACGTCTTATAAGAGATTCTAACCACAGCACAACTTCTGTTCAAGTCCTCCTAAATATTTAGATGGTCCACATTTTCTTTCTTAACTGATAGCACTACAGCCTACAAGCATGTAACTAATGTACCCGTATACCAAATTGTCAAAGAAAATACAGAGACATTGATTTGCTAAAAAACAGTACAGCGCCAAGCCATATTGAATTTCTGTGTGTTCATCATACGTGGGGTGGGGTGCAAACCTGTGAGGCACAGTTCCTCCGCAACCTTTGTACTATGTAAATGGTATTTTTTTTCACAAGATTGCGAGCCCAAGAATCAAAATACGCATTATATTTCTAAACATGTGAGGTTAAAACATGTTTCACAATTTCTGAACCACAATTCCTGACACAGCATTAGCCATTGCAGGCAACCAGGTTCAAACAAAAAGAAACAGGTTCAGAAAAAACAAGAGATACGTGCTGGAATCATTGAATGGGAAGTTGTTGCCGAAGGGATGGAAAAAACAAGGATTTTTCACCCTTGCAGACCTGTAAATGAGCCGAATTCTTACTAGTAACAGATGAACATACAAACAAATAGATGGAGCACATATGTTAAAACATAGAGATCGACCATGAGCATATGGAGCAATCTAGCATCTTTAGGTGATGAATTTTGAGAAGCTGGAATGGTTGAAACACGGTCTCATGAAAATGTTTGGTTCAAATTAAAATGGCAAAAGTATGTGCAGTAGCAGCAATGCGTAACTGTATGATAAAGAAAGACAGCTTATTATACACTATGATGGCATCCAGTGATATCAACAATTGATATTGTTCAGGAGCCCATCTCACATATTCTAACTAGTAGTAATAATTGATCGACAGCTGCAATCTTCTCATGCATACTTATGCTCTAAACCTTGTTCACATGTCATACCTGAATGTTGGCATGTACAAAAATTATTACCAGTTATCTGAGACAGAAGCAAAATGAAAATGTCTCCAAATACAATTACATTATTAAGTGTGTATCTCGTACCGGATAAAGTGCGCAGGACTTCAGAAGGTATGCTGCCACAGCCCAAAAATGACATAAAAAGGGCATAAACTTCAATCCATACTTGGGATTATAGATAAGAAAGTCAACACCTACTCGAAGGGATATTGTCATGAGGAAGTGCGGTGCATGCTTGCAGATTGAAAAAAGCCCACATACAGTGATAATGCTAATATAACTTGGGACCTCAACTATGCTTACAACATATCTCTTCCTATCTAAAGCTCTCAGGCATTACGGTGGATCAATCAACAACCATATATGAAAACACTGGAGTTTGCAAAGAAATATCAGTAAGATATAATTTTGTTGTCCTCCCATAAGCTAATAAGTAGAATAACAAAGTACTGAGTTGTAAAGCACATGAATTCAGAAGCATAGAAACCACGGAATCAAAGAATAGCGCAAATATACAGATAGATTTAGCGATCTGCTTGTGTGAAGATATATTTTAGCCTCGAAACCTAGATAGCTGATACGTCACATCATCCTTATCACACATCCGCCATTAACAAGTTTTAGTACAAAGGTCAGCAGTAACGCTCGATATAGTTGTGAAGATATATTTTTACAATGCTCAAAATAGATGCCATCTAGTGGAAGCCAAACTGCATATGTTAATGCCTAACTCTGGTTTGCCTAAGATTCAAAGTGTTTTTGCCTAACCAGATGTTTCATTCACACGGAACACCTATGCCATAGGCGCAAGCCAACATCGCCCAGGAATGCATTAAAAATTCAAAACAGAAATTGTAATGCATTGCAGAACGGCCTGTTCTTACGCTTTGCTAGATCCAACTTCCAAGTTCATAACCAAGCCATAGTTTCCTCTCTACTAGATAATAACATTGATTATCAGTATTCAGGAATCAAATTATCAGTTTCATCACGGGTTAGCAATGACCATACCAGCATCTAACAGAGTAGACAACCAACATCCAGTGTTAGACAGTTAGGATTGTACCTGTATATTGTTAGTAGATTCAGAGGTTGATAGCTATGATCGTTAGCCAGCTGTAGATGCTAACCGTAGATGTGTTTATCTGTTCATTTACTTGTACGTCAAGTCCTTTACTTGTACATCAAGATGTAATCTCTACTGCCTATATAAAGCTTATGCGGATGAGCCTCTTGGTCATCTCGCCTTCTCCAATCTTCTCTATTTACTTACATGGTATCAGAGCCTATACGGCAAATGTCATCATCTTCTTCCTTCGTTCCCATGGCGCCCTCTGTCACCGCTGCGGTCACCGTCAAGCTGAGCGTCGCCAACTTCATGCTCTGGCAGGCGCAGATGCTCACCCACCTGCGGGGGCACAGCCTGCTCGGCTACATCGACGGGTCCATCGAGGCGCCGGAGGCCACGATCGTCACCACCACCGACAAAGGCCGCTCCGAGGTCGTCAACCCGGAGTATGCAACCTGGTACGTCCGCGACCAGACTGTGCTGGGCGGGTTCTTCTCCACGGTGACGGAGGAGATCCTCGCGCACATCATGAACGCGCCCACAGCGCGCGCTGCTTGGGTGATCCTGGAGCGCATGTTCTCCTCCAGGTCACGTGCACGGGTCATCCAGATCCGTTCGCAGCTCACCTCGGCCAAGAAGAAGGGAGTTCCTGCTGCAGATTACTTCCGCAACATGAAGCTGCTGGCGGACACGCTGGCCGCCATCGGGCAGCCCCTGAGAGAGGAGGAGGTGATCTCCTACATCCTCGCCGGGCTTGGTCCCAACTACGACTCCCTCGTCACCTCGCTCAGCGTCAAGGACGATCTGACGCTCGATGAGGTCTACTCTCACCTGCTGGCGTTCGAGCATCGCCACGATATCCAGGACGCCGAGTACAGCATCGGCGGCGGCTCCTCTGCCAACTTCATCAGCCGCAACCAGGGGCGCGGCAACAGCGGCGGTGCACCTGGTGGCCATCCTGGAGGCCGCGGTGGCGGCAACGGAGGCCGTGGTGGCGGCAATGGAGGCCGTGGACAAGGCCGCGGAGGCGGTAACGGTGGCGGCGGCAACGGCAATGGAGGCCGTGGCAATGGTGGCCGCAACCAGGGACGCGGTGGCAACTCTGGTGGCAACCAGGGATCGCGCCCAGTCTGCCAGATCTGCAACAAGGTTGGGCACATTGCCCTTCGCTGCTACAGCCGCTTCGACCACGCGTACGGCGGCGAGGAGGAGCACCACTCCGCCAACCACGCGACCACCTCGTACCAGATGGATTCCAACTGGTACATGGACTCGGGAGCGACCGACCACATCACCGGAGACCTAGAGCGTCTCCACATGCGCGACGGCTACCACGGCAACGATCGCGTCCAGGTCGGCAACGGGACAGGTTTGCACATTACTCATACCGGTCAAAGTTCAATTAACACTGTTGCCAATTCCCTTGTCCTTAACAATGTCCTTCGAGTTCCCCAAATCTCCAAAAATCTTCTTTCAGTCCATAAACTTGCCAAAGATAATGGTGTATTCATTACTTTTTATCCATATTATTTTCTTATCAAGGATCTGGAGACGGGGAGAACTCTGCTGCAAGGCAGGTGTAGGGGAGGACTTTATCCCATAGAGACGTCAGAAATAAGCGCCCTGAAGTGTGCCATGTTCACCGCTAGGATCAGCAAAGAGCAATGGCATCGGCGCCTAGGCCATCCATCATCTCAAGTAGTGCAATCTATTTTGAGACTTCATAATTTATCGTTTTGTAATAATGAGCATGCAAATGTTTGCAATGCGTGTCAACTTGCTAAGAGCCATCAGCTCCCTTATTCGATTTCCAAACATGTTTCCACTTCTCCACTTGAACTTATTTACACTGATGTTTGGGGTCCTGCAATTTCTTCTGTTGGGGGTTACAAGTACTATGTGAGTTTCATTGACGATTTTAGCAAATATACTTGGGTTTATCTTCTCCATGCCAAATCTGAAGTTGAGGACACTTTCCTCAAATTTCAGAAATATGTTGAACTTCTCCTTAATCATAAAATTAAAGGGGTTCAATCTGATTGGGGAGGGGAATATCATCGTCTCCACAAATATTTTAATTCCACGGGAATTTCTCACACAATTTCTTGTCCTCACACCCACCAACAAAATGGATCCGCTGAACGGAAACATAGGCATATCGTTGAAACGGGTCTCTCCTTGTTAGCCCAGGCATCCATGCCAGTCAAATTCTGGGACGAAGCTTTCTGTACTGCCACCTATCTCATAAATCGCTTGCCCACGCGAGTCATTGACAATGCTACTCCTCTCGAGCGTCTCCTAGGTGATAAGGCCAAACCAAATTACAACATGCTTAAATCTTTTGGGTGCGCTTGTTGGCCTCTTCTTCGCCCGTACAATGCTCGGAAACTCTCTTTTCGTTCGAAAGAGTGTGTTTTTATTGGGTATAGTGGTCATCACAAGGGGTACAAGTGCCTTGATGTGGCAACCGGCCGGGTGTATATCTCACGTGACGTAGTTTTCGACGAACATGTATTTCCCTTTTCTCGACTTGATTCCTCTCCAAATGTCGCCTCGTACACCTATGAGTCCCTCCTTGATCCTGGCAACAATGTTTTTTGTACTACTGACCCTGTCGATGTGCAAAACCATGCTGTTTTTCCGCGTGCAGGAACTACAGCGATCGACGTCGCGATGGATCACGTCGAGCACGCGCAGCACCAGCCTCATGCAGGGCCCCATGCTGGGCCTCCTCCTCCTGGCGACACCACGGCCCATACTGGGCCGCTGACGGGTGCTGATACGGCCCATACTGGGCCGACCTCCTCCTCGGCTGCTGATTCAGCTCCTGAACCTCCTCCGTCGCCTGCATCATCCCCTTCGTTGGCAACGTCATCCTCGCGTGTTGTTGCAGTGACGCCGGCTCCAGATCGCCCACATCAGATGCAGACCAGGCTCCGTGCTGGCAAGGCAGTGCCTAAGCAACGGACAGATGGTACTGTCACGTATTCAGCCGTCCGTGCGACAGATGGTGAACCAGCTAATGTTCGCGCGGCTCTTCAGGATCCGAGGTGGAAGGCTGCCATGGATGCTGAGTTCTCGGCACTGCAGCGTAACCAAACATGGCGTCTTGTTCCTGCACGCCCAGGCCTCAATATCATTGACAGCAGATGGGTCTATAAGGTGAAGCGAAAACCAGATGGTTCAGTTGATCGATTCAAAGCACGTCTCGTCGCCAAGGGGTTTAAGCAGCGGCACGGCATCGACTATGATGACACATACAGTCCGGTGATCAAGCCAACCACGATCCGTGTGGTTTTGTCTCTGGCCGTGATGCAAGGTTGGCAGATTCGTCAGCTTGATGTTGACAATGCCTTCCTCCATGGGCACCTTGAAGAGGATGTCTATATGGTCCAGCCCCCTGGCTATGTTGATCAGCACTGTCCTCATCATGTTTGCAAGTTGGAAAAATCATTATATGGCTTGAAGCAGGCGCCTCGTGCGTGGTTTTCCAGATTGAGCAGCAGGTTACAGGAGTTGGGTTTTGTTCCCTCCAAGGCGGATGTGTCCCTGTTTGTTTACAAGCACAATGGAATCACCATGTTCATGCTTGTTTATGTAGACGATATTATCGTTGTCAGCTCCACTGTCCAGGCCGTCGACCTCCTGCTTGCACAGCTCCGTCAGTCCTTCCCTGTCAAGGACCTTGGGAACCTCGGATACTTCTTGGGAATAGAGGTTCAGCACCAGCCTGACGGTTTACACCTCTCTCAGCACAAATACATCACTGATTTGCTCGCGAGGACGAACATGACTAATGCCAGACCTGTGAGCACTCCTATGGCGGCCACTGACAAGCTGTCACGGTATGCTGGTACCCCTCTCTCTTCTGAAGACACTACGCGCTACAGAAGTGCTGTCGGCGCCCTCCAGTATCTTACGCTCACTAGACCTGACATCTCTTTCAGCGTCAACAAAGTCTGTCAATTTCTTCAGAGTCCTACTGATGTTCATTGGTCTGCGGTTAAGCGTCTGCTCCGCTATCTCAAGCACACAATGAAGATTGGTCTTACTCTTCAGCGTTCGTCCTCTACTCTGCTGAGCGGTTTTTCTGATGCCGATTGGGCAGGCTGCCCCGATGATCGTCGGTCGACAGGGGGGCATGCGGTGTTTCTCGGAGGAAATCTCATTGCTTGGAGCTCCAGGAAACAACCAACCGTATCGCGCTCGAGCACGGAAGCTGAGTACAAATCTGTTGCTAATGCAACGGCAGAGATCGTCTGGGTACAAGGACTGTTGCAGGAACTTGGAGTTTACCTTCGTCAGCCGCCTATTCTGTGGTGTGACAATCTTGGCGCCACGTATCTCTCGGTGAACCCAGTTTTCCATGCACGCACTAAACACATCGAAGTGGATTACCATTTTGTTCGTGAGCGTGTTGCACGCAAGGCTCTCGACATTCGGTTTATCTCCACGCATGATCAGCTGGCCGACATTCTGACTAAACCTCTTGCCACACAACAGTTTGTAAAGTTCAGAGCCAATCTTAACATGAGTCTCCCAGGTTCAGATTGAGGGGGCGTGTTAGACAGTTAGGATTGTACCTGTATATTGTTAGTAGATTCAGAGGTTGATAGCTATGATCGTTAGCCAGCTGTAGATGCTAACCGTAGATGTGTTTATCTGTTCATTTACTTGTACGTCAAGTCCTTTACTTGTACATCAAGATGTAATCTCTACTGCCTATATAAAGCTTATGCGGATGAGCCTCTTGGTCATCTCGCCTTCTCCAATCTTCTCTATTTACTTACATCCAGTACTCTAATTTGATAAAGAACACCGAAATAGGAAGTACCAGCTTATTACACAAACTCAGTCAACACCTCATTAGACAACCTCATTTGTACCAATTCTCACAGCCGGTCCCTGGTTCATATAAATCTGAAATTAATCGGCACTTCGCCTCTGCAAGCTGCTGCATATTCATCAGCAAGTTGCGGTGCAGCTTCCTTGTGAGGGCATATGAACTTTTCCATGAATTCCTTCTCGGTGAGCTTGACAACCGTATTGTAGCTTGGGTCACGCTTGAGTAATCCATTTTCCTTGAGAAACTTCACAACATAATACCGGGGTCTGAGGCGGCCCTCCAAGCCATAACTGAGCAATGCCGGCCGATGAGCAATGTAGGCCGGTTCCAACCCCACATCGGAGATCAGGAAATCAGACTTGGCATGCAGCATGTCCTTGCTAATTGTGAGCACACACGGAGCCCTATACATGGCAATTCCCACCTCAGCATCCGACCACCTGAACGTCTTCTTCAAAAACTCCATTTTGGCGGCAATCTTCTCTTGGCTGAGGAATGAAACAGCGTGTAGGGCGTGCCTGAACATGGGTGCGCCACGGGGCACACCTAAACCTTCGGCACAAGCCACAATCGCCCGGAAACGCTCGAGGTTGCTGGTGAGCAACCTCGGCCGAGACAAGCTCAGCTTGGCAATATCGCAATCAGCTAGACCGCACTCCCGCAGGACCGCGACGTTGGGCTTCACAATCCTCTCGAGGTTGCATGAGAGGAGATCAGTGTTGTACTTCAACGCTCGAAGAAGGTTGTCGAAGGAGCCGAAGATGGGCAGGTAGTACTGCAGGTTGGAGACGATGGATCTGCAGCGGATTCTTTCGCGGGCAAGCGGGAGGAGGCGCACGATCTCATCACGCGATAAGCCGAGGCCAGCGAGCCCGGTGATGACTGGGGCCAGAGTTTTCTCCACTTTGGCGCACAGTAACTGCGGGTCCTTGGCGACGGCGGCGGCGACGTCGGCGCTGGAGAGACCGAGGCCGGCAAGGAAGGCGAGGACGGCGTCGGGCTTGGAGGGGGACTTGAGGTGGGAGATCTTCTCGGAGGCCTTGAGAGCCTGGTCTCGGGTGAGGCCACAGGTATCGACGAGGTACTCCTCGACGGCGAAGCTAGGGCTTGGGGAAACGGGGACAGAGAGGAGGCGGTGGAGACGGGAGATATGAGAGGCGACATAGACTGACGGCGAATTAACTGATATCCCATATCAGTTAATTCTGATATCCCAGTTAACTGAGACTGACGGCGAAGCTAGGGCTTGGGGAAACTGTGCGAGGCCGGCAAGGAAGGCGAGGACGGCGTCGGGCTTGTAGCCTTATTTAGGAGAGTTCGGTCGCTATGTTGCCCTATCTTAACTTTTTTTTTCAAACAAACTATTTTTATTTTTTATGGATGGGGAAGGACCGGGAGATGCATTAATTGGTTGGTTCAAATTATAGAGAGGACCTTCAAAGCAAAGAAAAACGCAACCAATCTCTCATCTTCTACAAGCGTGCACATCAATGTGTCTCTTACTGAAAGATAAAAGATCAACAACAATGGCTTCCTGCCAGTATAATGCTAAACCACCTCTCCCAGTATTCCTGCATGCCAGTACGGAAACGAAGTGTATTTCCATGCTCAATTGTACTCAATTATTATCCATTAAGCATTGCACAACTACAGTACATTTTAGGGGACCTAAATAAGGCTGAATAAAAATAGGACGCCGATCTGTTGCTTCCCATCGGACTAGTGCATGGCCGTAGGATTGGAAGCGTGCTGGCCGTACGATTTTAACCAGGTCTCGCGTGTCAATTTCCGTTAATTCAGGACTGATTGGATTGATCCAGCAACAGCCTCCCCGAATTGCTGCCTCGCATGGCTGTTTCCGTTATTCCAGGAAGCAAAGTTTGTACTGAAAATGTTTTTTTCACAAAGGTTAAAATAAAAGTTGGATCTGCCACGATTTTTTTCTACAAAATAGCAAGAATATTTTTCCCAAAAAAAGAGCGCTTCCAACGTTGAAAAAAAAAAGCTTCCGTGGCAGAAGTTCTTATAATTGGAAAAAATGTGCAAGTAATTATTCTATTTTATTAGTCAGAGCCAAAACATAACTTCCCAAAATTATCTACTACTACTACTACTACTAATAAAGAGATTGCTTCTGACCTGCATCACGGCAGATCCAACTTTTTTTTTTTTTTTTTTTTGAGAAACACAGTACAACGCAAGCGCTCATATACACGCGCATACACTCACCCCTATGAACGCACACACGCACACCCTACCCCTATGAGCACATCCGAGAGACTGAGCCGGCGGATCAGGTCTTGAGATTGACGAAGTCACCACGGGCGCCTCGCTGTCGACGGGAACGTCGCCTCCCACTGAAGAATATTCCGCCTAAATGAGAAACACCAGCGTCAAACCTGGGGTTTGAACTCTGGTGGGCTGGGGGTACAACCACCCTCCTAACCATCTTGCCACAGGCAAGTTCTCAGATCCAACTTTTATTTTAACCTTTGTGAAAAAAATATTTTGCTTCTCTTGGCCAGCTCGATTGCTTCAAAGACAACTTGAGGTTGTTACATTCTAATCTTTTATTTCCACCATAGAATAGATGCCACAATTATTCGTTTGTATCAACATTGCTTCCAACAGATAATATAAATTGCTTACAAAGGAAATAGTGTTTCCTTTCAATGTAACTGTTGTGTTTTGTGTCAAATATTGTGTACGTGTTGGGTTAGGTTTGGACTTGGAGTTGTATTAGGTGTGGTAGGTACGAGTAGTGTTCGAGTCGAACTCTTGTAACCTGGGCCTCCCATATAATGAGGGGAGCACCACACTTGTAACCCATGACGACTTGATAGCAACAGGCACGCAGGGGGAGCCGGCGGCTTGTGCCGGCGCCTAGGGCGGCCAGGGTTGCGGTATCAATGGGGAGGTGCGCCCGTAGTCATGCCCCGCAGATGTAGGCGAGTTCGCCGAACTGCGTTAACAAATCTCGGTGTCGTCATCGTGCTGTGATTGCTTCGTGTTCTCGGTAGATCAATTTTACGCCTACGA
Source organism: Poa pratensis (assembly GCA_947311845.1). Taxonomy (NCBI): domain Eukaryota; kingdom Viridiplantae; phylum Streptophyta; class Magnoliopsida; order Poales; family Poaceae; genus Poa; species Poa pratensis. The sequence goes on along the minus strand of CAMZMU010000091.1, from coordinate 30,374,820 downwards.
CAGTAACAATTGGTATCAGAGCGAGGTTGAAGGCTGCGGATTGTTGATCTAGAGGTGTCGCAAGATTCGTCCAGGAAGCCGGTGTTTTTTGCCGAGGCGCAGGTCACGGCGGCGGAACAAATCGACGATGGATTGAATAGCGGCAGAAGCTTTGGAAAGCACGTGAAAGCTGTTTAGAGGCGTACGATCGGCGGCAGATCGGATCAGGCAGACGCGAGGCCGGGCGGCGCTTGCAAGGCCAAGGGATGCGCGAGCGATGCGTGCAGCGCGCAGCAATGCGTGCGTGATGCGCTCGCGCAGCAACGAGGCACTCACGAGCGTCCTGGACAGGCGGCAGCAAGTCAGGCGGGCGTAGACGCGTACGTGAGGCACGTGCGGGCGTCAGGTCGGGTCCGAGTCGAAGGTACGTCAGAAAACAGCAAGAACGAGTTTTGTTTGGAAACAAAAATAGGACCGAGTCCTAGGAGGTGACGGCTCTCCTCGAGCTGTGTTGGAGGCGGAGTCATGGGCTGATTTTATAACAGCGGTATGGCAGGGCCAGGGACGCAGCTAGGCAGGAAATTCAATCAGCAGAAGACGAAATTCACATGAGGTGGATTTTCATCGGGAAAGCAAGGGCATTGTCCAAAGCAACAAATGGCATTGGATCACACCACGTGAAGGCCAAAAGTTATTTTTGGTTAGGTATTTTGCTAAGTGCACACGGGAGAAGCTTTACCAGATTTCAGTTTCTGCTTGGTGTACCAAGAGCATTGCGTGTGGAGTGCGACAACTTCGTTGGCTGAACATGATGCTTGTAGGCGTTGCGGGACGAGAAGCCAGCTAAGATGAAATAATCATGTGATGGATACAAATTCGCAGCGGATGATTTGATAGCCGGAAGCACGTCGTGAAGGATCAGCATACACAGGGTGCCAGACAGTGCACGGTAATGTGTCGGTGAGCTGGGCGCAAGGTGGAGCATGATTGCAGTCGAACAAGTTCGGTTAGGTTGGACTGGGCAGTCTGACGGGACAGAAGACGGTGAAGATCGGCGACAACGACGTAGGAGCGTAAGGGCTGATGGTGTCCGTATTCTGTGGCGTGGAAACACGTGGCGCATGGTTATGCGTGCTTCGATATGCGATGACGCGGGGTTGATTCAAGATGGTGTACACAGGAGATCTTGAGGTCGACGGGGCGTGGGGTGGATTGATCATCTACCAAGGAGTCATATTGAAGGTGGAGCTGGAGTCTCTGGCGGAGATTTCACTCGGCTGATGGAGGGGCTACGGCGTAAGTGCACGGAGAGTCGAAGCCTAGTCAGCGGGAAGGCGAGAGGCACGTGGTCCGGACTGGAGCTCAGGGTCTGGAGAGATGCGTGGAACTTGGCATCGGTCGGGATTGACTGATGGTTGTCTGCAGTGGGGCCTGGGGTGGTGTGGGTTAGCGACCCGGTAGATCTTGGCCAAGATTGCGGATGCTCGACGCGGTTATAGCGGCGAGGCGTGCAGTAAGCACGGGACACGGCGACAGACCAGGGCACAGGCGGTCAGACATATGGTCAGATAGGTGTGCAGGGGTGCTGAAGCAGTGTTGACGAGTATCGGATTCAGGTTGGTGGCTGGGTCTATGGACATTGACGCGTCAGGTGATAGACAGGAGTCAGCCATGGGGAATCTGAGAAAGTGGTGGAGAGTCTGAAATGTCGGAAGCGTGGAGAGTACATGGCCGTATATTCTGTGATGTTCAGTGCACATGGCAAAGTACGGATGACTAGATACAGAAGGAGGCGGAGTGCTATTGCTATGGGACATGTAGAAGACTATCCAGGATGAGACGACTGTGAATTTGACTCAAGGTGACCAAAATGCGACGGTGAAATTCCTTCAAGTTGGAAGCATTTTCACGCAGATCAGTGATCGGTGTGTGATAATGTTGAAGCAGGAAGAAGGGACTACAGTTGCAGATGGAGTCACGTGGAGTCTGGGAGTAGCAGTGGAGCTCATGGAGACAACTCAAGTCCGGGGTACATGGAGGTTTGACGCATTGACGAATTCAAGGTGGTGGACAATATTCGCCAAGGTGGAGTTTGTTGTGTTTTGTGTCAAATATTGTGTACGTGTTGGGTTAGGTTTGGACTTGGAGTTGTATTAGGTGTGGTAGGTACGAGTAGTGTTCGAGTCGAACTCTTGTAACCTGGGCCTCCCATATAATGAGGGGAGCACCACACTTGTAACCCATGACGACTTGATAGCAACAGGCACGCAGGGGGAGCCGGCGGCTTGTGCCGGCGCCTAGGGCGGCCAGGGTTGCGGTATCAATGGGGAGGTGCGCCCGTAGTCATGCCCCGCAGATGTAGGCGAGTTCGCCGAACTGCGTTAACAAATCTCGGTGTCGTCATCGTGCTGTGATTGCTTCGTGTTCTCGGTAGATCAATTTTACGCCTACGACAGTAACAGTAACAAACATTTATTTTTATGAACATTGCTTCCAAAAGAGCATGTCATTTGCATACAGAGGAAATAGTATATGTCTCCAATGAAAAAGATATTTGTTTCTATCATCATTGCTTCCCGTGGAGTACATAATTTCCTTCCAAATAAAATAGATTTTGCTTCTAGTAATATCAGAATTTGCTACTACATACAACAAGAATCGTTCATACGGTTTATGCTGTCTCGCACAATGCTCGCAGGCCAAATCTCATGGCAATGACACATGCTCGTCGATGACCTGCAACAACGACCTCATGCCACCGTTGGCAAACCTCACTACCTCCTGGAGTACCAGTCTGCTTCCGACAGCGTGAAGAAGTTGCTGCCCCAACCGGTGGCGCTTCAAACAAGAGACATTGGCAGCATAATCTCCATCTCAGTGTGCCCATCGTCGACATCGTTGTAGCCCGCCCATATGTAAAAGAAAAGGTAATATGTACTCCAAGAAACACATACATAGGCCAGCATAAACAAGTATTGTGTTATTTGAATCATGAGCAACATATGTGGGAAACGTAGGAAGCATGGGGGAATGTTAAAATACAATGCTACTGACAATTTAAACAATAAATACAAAATAGTTAGAGGCATGGTTCTATTTATACAAACTTTCACCAAGAAACACATACATATGCATTGGAAGCATCGCTCTGTTATGCTATCTCAACAGAAACTAGTACCACGTAGAGACTTGGATGCCTGAAACATAGATAGTACTAGCACCAGGACAATCTTTACATTACATTGTTTCTGAAAATGACAGTACCAAGAATAGAAAAGGCAGATGCATGGTTATATGCAGCAAACTATCTAGACTGAAGAAAAAAAATATAATGTACATAGGAAGCACAGTTATTTTGAAGCAAGGATTAGTACTATGCTAACATAAATCATTTGTATTGGAAGCATAGAAATTCCATATATCCTTTCACGTGCAGTACATGTCAAGATCTGTGTTGGAAGCATAGAAATATCGTATACACTATCTCAATATTAGATATTTCACCAGATTGATCATTCACTAGTAGAAAAGGGGCAATACGTTTCGACCATTAGTACCGGTTAGGAACCGGTACTAGTGTGATCGAATTCCCTGTTTTTAACGGCTAGAGCCCGCGTCCCGGTTCGAGAGGGACCTTTAGTCCCGGTTCCAGACAGGAACCGGGACTAAAGGTCCACCACATGCGATAGCAGGGCCCGGGGTCCGCGCGAGAACTTTTAGTCCCGGTTCTAGCCTGGAACCGGGACCAAAGGTAGACCTTTAGTCTCGGTTCTTTGCTAGAACCGGGACTAAAGTTCTTTCCTATATCATCTTCCTCCCCGAGCCACCAGCTTCATTTCTGCAGCTCGGGTTTCATCTCCATTTTCTCTCCATTTCCCTTCACTAGGTCAAGTTCATCCCCATTTTGTTCATCATTTGTCAAGATTTCACCCCGAGGTTAGCACAGCTTCATCCTTTCTTCCGGCGCTCGTTTTGTTGGTTGTTTAGCTCATTTAGCTCATTTCACATTTCTAGTGCTAGCTAGGTGTTTGATGAAATGTCTAAGTTAGGGATTTGTTTTGTTTTATATGCAAATTGAGCTCAATTAAACTAAATTATGATTTGTAGGTTTTAGTGTCGTCCCGTCCCCGTCCTCACCGCCGTCGATAGCCCGCGCCGTCCCGTCATCTCGGTGAGCCTCTTTTTTATCTTTTATTTTTTAAAAATTACTTGTATGATTTAAATGCATAGTTATTTCCTGTATAATTTTCTTATGTTTTTTTTATATGTATAGTGTCATGGTTTTGATATCCGTCCCCGTCGGCCCTCGTCCGGTCTATGATTCGGATGTGGTATATTTTTACAACTTTTAGTTTAATTTTGTGCTTATCACAATTATGCCGACCAACTTAACATAGATATATTTCTATCTAGGAGGTAGTTGAACCGGAAATTCCAATTGACCCTATTATCGAGTTTTTAGAAAAAGAAAACAATGATTTGAAAGAAAAATTGAAAAGAAGTGAAGATCTTCGTCTCCAATGCTTAGAAGAGAAGATGAAATTGGAGTTCAAGTTGGCCGACGTCGTCGATGATGACGAGACCAAGATGGAGGCAATGCGCTTGGATCACGAGATCAAGATGAATGCAATGCGCTTGAAGCTTAAAAAGATTAGAAAATATGCCATTAGTCATGAGGCTTGGTATCATTATGCTGTTGGTTCAATAATTACCTTAGTTGCGATTCTGATCGCATTTGTTGTTGGATTTAAATTCTTTAGATAATTGTATGTTAGTTTCACTTGATGTATGTTTATGAGAACTATGTATTAGATTTGGTCACTACTCTACTTTGCTTGATGAACTTGTATTAATTAATTTGGTCACTTATCTATTCATGATCGATGTAGTATATATATATAATGGTTTTTGATATACTTATATAATGCAGATGAGACGGCAATGGATGTACGGTGACCGACGCTATCCCGAGTTCATTAATGGCATGCATGATTTTCTCCGTGTGGCTGAGACAAACAAGCGGACAAATGGTTTTATATGCTGTCCATGCAGTCTTTGTAAGAATATTAAGGATCACTCTTGCTCATCAGTTATTCACGGCCACCTGTTGCGGAATGGTTTCATGCTTGGTTATTATTGTTGGACCAAGCACGGAGAAAGAGGGGTTATAATGGAAGACAATGAAGAAGAAGAGGATAATGACAACTACCCTATGTTCGATGAACACGGTGATAGGGAAGACGAAGTTGAAGAAGATCCCATTGTTGATCCCATTGTTGATGAACCCGACGATGATCTTTGTCGGGCCATTCGTGATGCACAAATGGACTGTGGAAGTGAAAACGAGAGGTTGAAGTTGGAGCGCATGTTAGCTGATCACACCAAATTGCTGTATCCAAATTGCGAAAATAGCCAGAAAAAGCTGGGTAGCACACTGGAATTGCTACAATGGAAGGCAGAGAATGGTACTTCTGACAAGGGATTTGAAAATTTGCTGAAAATATTTAAGAAGATGCTTCCAAAGAATAACGAATTGCCCTCTAGTACATACGAAGCAAAGAAGGTGGTATGCCCTATAGGATTAGATGTGCAGAAGATACATGCATGCATTAATGACTGCATCCTCTACCGCGGTGAGTACGCAAATTTGAATGCTTGTCCTGTATGCGGTGCATTGCGGTATAAGATTGGGCGAGATGACCCTGGTGATGTTGAGGGCGAGCACGGTTGTCCAAGGAAGAGGGTTCCTGCCAAGGTGATGTGGTATGCTCCTATATACCATAGTTGAAACGTTTGTTTCAAAACAAGAGCATGGCTAGTTGTTGCGATGGCACAAAGAAGACCGTAAGAAAGACCATATGGTGAGACACCCCGCTGATGGGTCGCAGTGGAGAAAAATCGACAGAGAGTTCCCGACATTTTCAGATGACGCAAGGAACTTAAAATTTGGTCTAAGTACAGATGGATTTAATCCTTTTGGAGAGCAGAGCTCCAGTCATAGCACTTGGCCTGTGACTCTATGTATCTATAACCTTCCTCCTTGGCTGTGCATGAAGCGGAAGTTCATTATGATGCCAGTGCTCATCCAAGGCCCAAAGCAACCTGGCAACGACATCGATGTGTACCTGAGGCCATTGGTTGAAGAACTTTTACAGTTGTGGCGTGAAGAAGGCGTGCGTGTGTGGGATGAGCACAAACAAGAGGAATTGGACCTACGAGCGCTGTTGTTTGTAACCATCAATGATTGGCCTGCTCTCAGTAACATTTCAGGACAGTCAAACAAGGGATACAATGCATGCACGCACTGTTTAGGTGAGACTGAAAGTATACATTTAGGTAACAAGAATGTGTACCTGGGCCATCGTCGATTTCTTGTAAACAACCATCCCTTGAGAAAGAAAGGCAGACATTTCAAAGGTGAGGCAGATCGTCGGCCGAAGCCTACCCGCCCTTCTGGTTCTGTTATTCATGATATGGTCAAGGATTTAAAAGTAATCTTTGGGAAGGGTCCTGGCGGTCTATCTATTCCGAATGACGCACTCAACCACGTACCCATGTGGAAGAAGAAATCTATATTTTGGGAGCTGCCCTATTGGATAATGCTAGAGGTTCATGATACGTCTCCAACGTATCCATAATTTTTGATGTTCCATGCTTGTTTTATACCAATTGTTACATGTTTTGTATCTACTTTATGTCACTTTTATACATTTTCCGGGACTAACCTATTAACAAGATGCCGAAGCGCCAGTTCCTGTTTTCTGCTATTTTTGTATTCCAGAAAAGCTAGTCTGGAAATATTCTCGGAATTGGACGAAACTTCACGGGAGATGCTATTTTGCCAGAACACACACGATGGAGTGAAGAAGCAGCAGAGGAGGGCCACGCGGGCCCCACACGTGGCCAGGGCGCGGCCAAGGAGCCAGGCGCGCCGTGGGTGCGTGTGGGCCCCACGGGGGCCTCCAGCCGCCGCCCTTTCGCCTACTTATTCCCCCGACGCGAAAACCCTAAGTACCTGAGCCAAAATCCACGAAAAGTTCCAGAGACGCCGCCGTCGTCAACCCTAGCTCGGGAGGGTCAGAACCTCTTCCCGGCACCCTGCCGGAGAGGGGAATCGTCACCGGAGGCTTCTACATCGCCATGCCTGCCTCCGAGTGATGCGTGAGTAGTTCATCCTTGGACTACGGGTCCATAGCAGTAGCTAGATGGTTGTCTCTCCTATTTGTGCCATCATGTTTAGATCTTGTGAGCTGCCCTACATGATCAAGATCATATTATTGTAATGCTACATGTTGTGTTTGCTGGGATCCGATGAATATTGAATATTATGTCAAGTTGATTATCAATCTATGCCCTATGTTATTTAAGATCTTGCATGCTTTCCGTTGCTAGTAGATGCTTTGGCCAAGTAGATGCTTGTAACTCCAAGAGGGAGTATTTATGCTAGATAGTGGGTTCATGCCTCCGTTAATCTGGGACAGTGACAGAAAGTTCTAAGGTTGTGGATGTGCTGTTGCCACTAGGGATAACCTAACGATGCTATGTCCACGGGCATATGTGTTTGTTTACATTACGCGCTTTACTTAATGCGATTATCCGTTGCTTGCAACTTAATACCAACGGGGACTCGGATGACAACCCGGCGGTGGATTATTAGTCATAGATGCTGTTGGATAACGGTCTATGTATTATGTCGTAATGCCCAATTAAATATCATAGTAATCATCATGTCATGTATATGCATTGTCATGCGCTCACTATTTGTCAATTGCCCAGCTGTAATTTGTTCACCCAACATGTTAGTTATCTTTTATGGAGAGACACCACTAGTGAACTGTGGACCCCGGTCCATTCTTTTACACTGATTAAACCACAAACTGCAAACTGTTCCTTTTTCATTCTCTGCAATTTAATACTCATTTTCCACACCATACGTTTAATCCTTTGTTTTCAGCAAGCCGGTGAGATTGACAACCTCACTGTTTCGTTGGGGCAAAGTAGTTTGATTGTGTTGTGTGCAGTCCACGTTGGTGATCGTGTTGCGCCGTGCGAGCCGCCAACAACCTTCTGAAGAGTTGCTCCTACTGGTTCGATAACCTTGGTTTCTTTCTGAGGGAAAACTTGCTGCTGACTGCATCATACCTTCCTCTTGGGGTCTCCCAACGAACGTGTGTTCACGTCATCAAGCTTTTTCTGGCGCCGTTGCCGGGGAGAGCAGTCTTCTGCAAGGGGAGTTTCACGCTTCCAATCTCTTTACTTTGTTTTTGTCTTGCTTAGTTTATTTTATTTTATCTTGTTTGCTTTCAATTATCAAAAACACAAAAAAATTAGTTACTTGCATTACTTTACTTTCAAGTTATTTTCTGTCTGTTTTTAATTCTGCTAAAATGAGTACTCCTGAGAACACTAAGTTGTGTGATTTCACTAGCACGAACAACAATGATTTCATATGCACACCTATTGCTCCACCTGCTGCTTCAGCAGAATTTTATGAAATTAAACCTGCACTTTTAAATCTTGTTATGAAAGAGCAATTTTCTGGTGTTAGTACTGATGATGCTGCTGTTCACCTTAATAACTTTGTTGAACTTTGTGAAATGCAAAAGCTCAAGGAAGTAGATGGTGATATTATTAAACTGAAACTTTTTCCTTTCTCCTTGAGAGGACGTGCTAAAGAATGGTTGCTATCTTTGCCTAGAAATAGTATTGATTCATGGACTAAATGCAAAGATGCTTTTATTGGAAAATATTATCCTCCTGCTAAGATTATTTCTTTGAGAAGTAGCATAATGAATTTTAAGCAATTTGATAATGAACATGTTGCTCAAGCATGGGAGAGAATGAAATCATTGGTTAAAAATTGTCCCACTCATGGACTGACTACTTGGATGATCATCCAAACCTTCTATGCAGGATTAAATTTTTCTTCAAGGAATTTATTGGATTCGGCCGCTGGAGGTACCTTTATGTCCATCACTTTGGGTGCTGCAACAAAGCTTCTTGATGATATGATGATTAATTATTCTGAGTGGCACACCGAGAGAGCTCCAACAGGTAAGAAGGTAAATTCTGTTGAGGAAACCTCTCCTTGAGTGCCAAAATTGATACTATTATGTCTATGCTTGCAAATGGTCAAACACATGTTGATCCAAATAATGTTCCTTTAGCTTCTTTGGTTGCTCAAGAAGAGCATGTTGATGTGAACTTCATTAAAAATAATTTCAACAACAATGCTTATAGGAATAATTTTGGTAATAGCAATTATAGGCCCTATCCTTCTAATAGTGGCAATGGTTATGGAAATTCCTATGTAACTCCTACAACAATAATAAGAGTGTACCCTCTGATCTTGAAGTTATGCTTAAGGATTTTATTAGTACACAAACTGCTTTCAATAAAACTGTTGAGGAGAAATTTGGGAAAATTGATGTGCTTGCTCTAAAGTTGATAGTCTTGCTCTTGATGTTGACTTGTTGAAACTAAAGAACATGCCTCATGATGTTAAAGAGAGCAAAACTCTCAATGCTATACAAGTTAAAATTGATAACAATGTGAGGATGTTAGCTGAATTGCATGCTAGATGGGAAAGAGAGGATGAAATTGCTAGAAAGAATAATATTGCTAGAGTTTATACTATTACTACTTCTGAAAATGCTTCAAACTCAAGTGTTAGCAAACCTCCTACCATTAATGGCAAGATAATTGGTGTTGGTAATGTTTCCACTTCTATTGCAAAATGTCCTAAATTGCCTGATAACTCTGAAACTGTCCTTGATAAAGATGCTGAAATTTCTAGCAATAAGGAAGAGATAATTCCATTACTTTTGATGATAATGACTTTGATTTTGATGGTTGCAATTTCTGAAGTAATTAATTCTTGCAAAAGCTAGCTAGAAGTCCTAATGCTAGTGATAAACATGGCTTTTACTAAACATATTACTAATGCTCTCATACAAGTTAGGGAGAAAAATTAAACATGAAGCTTCTATCCCTAGGAAGTTAGAAGATGGTTGGGAGCCCATCATTAAAATGAAATTGAATGACTTTGATTGCAATGCTTTGTGTGACCTTGGTGCTAGTATTTCTGTTATGCCTAAAAGATTATATGATATGCTTGATTTAGCACCTTTGGAAAATTGTTACTTGGATGTTCACCTTGCTGATTCTACTATTAAAAAACCTTTGGGAAGAATTGATGATGTTCTTATCATGGTTAACAACAATTATGTCCCGTTGATTTTATTGTCTTGGATATTGAATGCAATCCATCATGCCCTATTGTGCTTGGGAAGACCTTTTCTTAGAACTGTAGGTGCTATTATTGATATGAAAGAAGGGAATATAAAATATCAATTTCCTCTCAAGAAAGGTATGGAACACTTTCCTAGGAAGAAGATTAAGCCACCTTATGATTCTATTGTTCGAACAAATTACAATGTTGATGCTTCTTCACTTGGTAATACTTGATGCATGCTTTGTGCCTAGCTAAAAGGCGTTAAAGAAAAGCGCTTATGGGAGGCAACCCATTTTATTTTTCTGCAATTTTTCTTTTATTGAGTCAAGGAGTTTGTTTACTTCTGTAGCAACTCCTTTGTATCTTTATTTTCTCGCATTGTTGTGCCAAGAGTAGCCTCTAATGTTAAGATGCTTAATTTTGATTGCTGCGCAGAAACAGATTTTTGCTGTTCACTGTACGAAATTCCTAAAATCACCAGATTGTTAAAAATCTGAAATTTTTGTGCGTAATCTTTATGAATGTCTGAATCTTTCATTAGTTCAAGTTTCTCGATCTGAGCGTCGTAAGTGCCTCGAAAAAATTCGTCTTTGCGGACTGTTCTGTTTTAGACAGATTATGCCTTTTTATTTTGCATTCTCTCTTTTACTAGTGTTGAGTGAAATTCTTTTTTGGGTGGAAGAGCTTCACATAACATCAGTGGCTGTAGCTAATGTTTAAAGTAAAATCATATTGCGTCTTTATAGAACATGTGAATTTTTGATTATGCACTAACCCTCTAATGAGATCTACTTTGAGTTTGGTGTGACGGAAGTTTTCAAGGGTCAAGAGAGAAGGATGATAATAGGATCAAGAAGAGTGAAGAGCTTAAGCTTGGGGAGGCTCCCATGGATCTCCCCAGCATATTTCAAGAAGACTCAAGCGTCTAAGCTTGGGGATGCCCAAGGCATCCCCTTCTTCATCGCAAAATTATCAGGTCATCTCTAGTGAAACTATATTTTAATTCTTTCACATCATATGTGCTTTTCTTGGAGCGTCTGTGTGCTTTTATTTTCAGTATTGCTTTTATTTTCAATAAAGCTTGACTGGACCCTAGCATTCTTGATTGGGAGAGAGACACGCTCCGCTTTTTCATGAGAATACTCCTATTCTTCACTTATATTTGTTGAGTATTCATATCTAGCGCTGTTCAGCTTTTAGCTCTTGTTTTCATGTATCTCTTGTCAGAGCTATTAGCTTTCTTTTGTAGAAAGTACTCTCTTGCTTCACTTATATTTGTTTGGAGAGTTGATTAAATAAATTGATTGGTGTTTGGTTGGTTCAGAAAATGTTGCATGTGGTAATTGGTATAAGGAAAAACTTGCTTAATCTTGTAGATCACTAAATGGATAACTTGATGCTTGTCAATTGTTTTGAGTTAACAAGTAGATCATGATTAAATTGTGCATCATGAGTTAAGCCTATTAGTGAAGAACTACCGTAAAGCTTGTTGAAAATTTGGTTTGCATCGGTGGTATCTCTAAGGTCTAGATATTTTCTAATAACGGGTTTGGTTAACAAGGAAGACGGTATGAAGTCTTATAACGTTTGCAATATGTTTGTCATATAAAACTTGGTGTACGGGTTGATATTCTTGTTTGCTTACATAACCTTGCTAGCCTAAACTCTGTACTGAGAGGGAATGCTTCTCGTGCATCCAAATCCTTGAGCCAAAATCCATGCCATTTGTGTCCACCATAACTACCTATATGTGGTATTTCCTTGCCACTCCAAGTAAATTTTTCATGTGCTACCTTTAAATTATTCAAAATGTTATTATTCCCTTTTTGTGTCAATGTTTACTAGCTCATGAGGAATTAGTGTGGTTATTCTTTATTCTATTTGTCAATGGACTTTTACACCTGGACTAGTGGCATATACATCCGCTTATCCAATTTGCAAAAAGAGCTGGCAACGGGGTGCCCAGTCCCAATTAATTACAACTTTAACCAATTAATTCTCTTCACACTTTTGCCCTGATTCATCAGTAAGCAATGACAAACAGTGAAATACCTGAATGTGTGTAAACCAAAGAGAAAGAGGGATGATCTGCCTTGCTGGTAGAAATAACGTCCTTCATGGGAGCCGCTCTTAAAAGTCCGTTTGACAGGTAGAATACTGTTCTCACCCGCTACCATTCGTTGACAATTAACAAACACCTCTCAAAAATAGATACTCCTCCATGGTATGTGATTGATGGAAGGCACCCGAGGATTCGGTTAGCCATGGCTTGTGTTAGCAAGGTTGGGAGGAGTATCAAATATTTTATGCAATCTCTATATGCTTTCAAAAACCTAAAAGCTCTAGCACATGATTTAATCCCTGCTTCCCTCTGCGAAGGGCCTTTCTTTTACTTTTATGTTGAGTCAGTTTTCCTATTCTTTCTGTCTTCCACAAGCAAACACTAGTGTCAACTTTGTTACAACATGCGTTATATGCAACGTATTGGACTTGTTATACTACTTTGTGTTGACAATATCCATGAGATAAATATGTTGAAAGTTGAAGCAAATGCTGAAACTAAATTCTTCCTTTGTGTTGATTGAATACCTTTTTAGAAACTATTGCTTTATGAGTTAACACTTATGCAAAACTGTTTGATGCTTGTCTCGAAAGTACTATTCATGAAAACGTTTAGCTTGTGTGATTCATTGTTTACTCATTATCTATTTGTAGCAAATTATAGACCATTGACTTGGATCACTTCATTCATTTACATGTGCCTTGCAATATTATATGATCAAGATTATGATAGTAGCATGTCACCTCAAAAATTATTTTGTTTTTATCGTTTACCTACTCGAGGACGAGTAGGAACTAAGCTTGGGGATGCTGATACGTCTCAAACGTATCTATAATTTTTGATGTTCCATGCTTGTTTTATACCAATTGCTACATGTTTTGCATCTACTTTATATCACTTTTATACATTTTTTGGGACTAACCTATTAACAAGATGCCGAAGTGCCAGTTCCTGTTTTCTGCTGTTTTTGTATTCCAGAAAAGCTAGTCTGGAAATATTCTCGGAATTGGACGAAACTTCACGGGGATGCCTATTTTTCCAGAACACACCTGGAGCGAAAGAGCAGCAGAGGAGGGCCACGTGGGCCCCACACGCCAGGGCGCGGCCGGGCCGCGCGCCTGGGTGGTGTGGGCCCCACGGGGGCCTCCAGCCGCCGCCCTTTCGCCTACTTATTCCCCCGACGCGAAAACCCTAAGTACCTGAGCAAATATCCACGAAAAGTTCCAGAGACGCCGCCGTCGTCAACCCTAGCTCGGGAGGGTTCAGAACCTCTTCCCGGCACCCTGCCGGAGAGGGGAATCGTCACCGGAGGCTTCTACATCGCCATGCCTGCCTCCGGAGTGATGCGTGAGTAGTTCATCCTTGGACTACGGGTCCATAGCAGTAGCTAGATGGTTGTCTCTCCATTTGTGCCATCATGTTTAGATCTTGTGAGCTGCCCTACATGATCAAGATCATATTATTGTAATGCTACATGTTGTGTTTGCTGGGATCCGATGAATATTGAATATTATGTCAAGTTGATTATCAATCTATCTATGTTATTTAAGATCTTGCATGCTTTCCGTTACTCGTAGATGCTTTGGCCAAGTAGATGCTTGTAACTCCAAGAGGAGTATTTATGCTAGATAGTGGGTTCATGCCTCCGTTTAATCTGGGACAGTGACAGAAAGTTCTAAGGTTGTGGATGTGCTGTTGCCACTAGGGATAACCTAACGATGCTATGTCCACGGGCATATGTGTTTGTTTACATTACGCGCTTTACTTAATGCAATTATCCGTTGCTTGCAACTTAATACCAACGGGGACTCGGATGACAACCCGGCGGTGGATTATTAGTCATAGATGCTGTTGGATAACGGTCTATGTATTATGTCGTAATGCCCAATTAAATATCATAGTAATCATCATGTCATGTATATGCATTGTCATGCGCTCACTATTTGTCAATTGCCCAGCTGTAATTTGTTCACCCAACATGTTAGTTATCTTTTATGGAGAGACACCACTAGTGAACTGTGGACCCCGGTCCATTCTTTTACACTGATTAAACCACAAACTGCAAACTGTTCCTTTTTCATTCTCTGCAATTTAATACTCATTTTCCACACCAGACGTTTAATCCTTTGTTTTCAGCAAGCCGGTGAGATTGACAACCTCACTGTTTCGTTGGGGCAAAGTACTGTGATTGTGTTGTGTGCAGGTCCACGTTGGTGATCGTGTTGCGCCGTGCGAGCCGCCAACAACCTTCTGAAGAATCGTTGCTCCTACTGGTTCGATAAACCTTGGTTTCATACTGAGGGAAACTTGCTGCTAGATTGCATCATACCTTCCTCTTGGGGTCTCCCAGCGAACGTGTGAATCACGCAATCATCAGTTCACTCTGCAATCGACGTGATGCATGTGACAAAAAATCTTTGCTTGAACCTGCTAAACTTCTTGGGCGTGTATGGGAAGTCAAAAGATACACCAGAAGCAAGGCAGACCCATCAACGTATGATGGAATGAGACGGAGCTCATTCAGAGAATCATCAAGGTCCTGCGAGCTACGCTCTTACGAAAGAAGAGAAGAAAATATTTTTGAATGTCTTAGCAGTATGAAGGTTCCATCTGGCTTCTCGTCGAATATAAAGGGAATAATTAACATGGCAGAGCTAAAATTTCAAAACCTAAAGTCTCATGACTGCCACGTGATTATGACACAATTACTTCCGGTGGCATTGAGGGGGCTTCTACAGAAAATGTTCGAGTACCCATTGTGAGCTATGTGCATTACTCAATGCAATTTCTCAGAAGGTGATCAATCCACTTTCTCTACCAAATTTACAGAAGGATGTGGTCCAATGTCTTGTCAGCTTCGATTTGGTGTTCCCACCAACCTTCTTCAATATTATGACGCACCTCATAGTTCACCTAGTCGAAGAGATTTTCGTTCTCGGTCCTGTATTTCTACACAACATGTTCCCCTTTGAGAGGTTCATGGGAGTCTTAAAGAAATACGTTCATAACCATGCTAGGCCAGAAGGAGCATCTCCAAGGGCTATGGAACGGAGGAGGTCATTGAGTTTTGTGTTGACTTTATTCCTGATCTAAAGCCGATTGGTGTTCCTCAATCGCGGCATGAGGGGAGACTGCGTGGAAAAGGCACGCTAGGGAAAAAGCAACACTATGTCAAGACAGGATTTCTTTCACTCGAGCACACTACACAGTTCTACATAATTCAAGCTTGGTGGCTCCGTATATCGTGGAACACAGGAATATTTTACGCTCCAAATACCCAGAGCAACCTGAAGAATGTATTGATGGAGAACACATGAAGACTTTCGGCGGTTGGTTACAAAGACGTCTCATTAATGACACCAATGTTGGAGAACAACTATACTTGTTGGCCAAGCAACCATCTTCGACTATATTGACTTTTCAAGGGTACGAGATAAATGGAAATACATTTTACACGGTCGACCAAGATAAAAAGAGCACCAACCAAAACAGTGGTGTCCGCTTTGATGCAACAAACTGCAATGGGCAAAAGGAAACATATTATGGTTACATAGAGCAGATATGGGAACTTGACTATGGACCTTCTTTTAAGGTCCCTTTGTTCAAGTGCAAATGGTTCAACCTACAAGGCGGGGTAGAGGTAGACCCACGTTACGGAATGACTACAGTGGATCTAAAGAATCTTGAGTACGAGAACGAACCATTCGTCCTAGCCAGTGAACTGGCTCAGGTTTTCTATTTGAAGGACATGTCTATCCTATCAAAAAAAAAAAAAGATAAGCAAGCGAATACATCATACGATGAGCCAAAGCGCCACATAGTTCTTTCAGGGAAAAGAAACATCGTGGGAGTGGAGGACAAGACAGACATGTCAGAAGATTACGATAAGTTTCATGAAATTCCGCCCTTCAAAGTGAAAATTGACCCAAGCATCAAGTTAAATGAAGAAGATTATCCTTGGTTACGGCGCAATCAGAAGAAAGGGTCACTCACGAAGAACAAGTGAACACTAGATAGGGATGTTGTTGGTGATGTGTAATAATGTATTCAACTTTTATGAAACTGTGTAATAAACTACATTGATAAACTGAAGTATTTTGTAGATAGAACAAAACACACGGTTTCCCTGCATACAGCCCAACGGTGGCTCGTGAGATGCCCGCATATCAAATGCACCGTTGGACGTATGCAGGGAATCGAATGCTTTGTATATCAAATGAACTACATTGAGTGTCGAACATGTTCGAGAGGGGGTTATATAGGGTCATGTGGCTGATCCAACACTGGTTTTGCCCATCCGGAAGCTTGCGCATCGTCTCGCGTCGTCGTGAGCAGCAAATCGACCTTCGATCCACAGCGGCAAGACGTCTCTGATGATCTAACGACCGTCCCAAAAAGTGTTGGGAATGTTGTAGATCATCAGAGCGCCTTGCCGCTGCTTGGATCCGACCGAGGGGCATGGCTACCACTTCCACCACCACCACTCCCACCTCCTCGGCAATTCATCATTGTGTCACCTAATCCAGTGGTTGGATTCAACCTACCTGAGGGCTTGTGTTTCCAACAGCGTCGTTGTGTTGTCCTTATTCACCGTCCTACAGGAGGTGGCTCCAATGTCTGGCCGGTGAACAAGGACGAACACAATAATGCCAGGGAACATGCCAGCAGGTAGGCTAAATCCAACCATTGGATTCGGTGGCAAAGGCAGACGCTCGTTGTGTGCCGTTCGCTGCAGGGACGTCGCTATTTATAGGCGATAAGAAGGTGTACCTGTGGATAAGGTGGGAGTGCAGATCCAACAGCTCACAAGCCCTCAAAAGAAACACACCCCTGATCCAACGGCTCACAAGCGTTTGAAAGAAACACACGATCCGTGTGATTCTTTAGTCCCGGTTGGTAACACCAACCGGGACTAGTTCTAAAAATCCAACGGCTCACAAGTCCTCAAAAGAAACACACCCTTGATCCAACGCTCACAAGCGTTTGAAAGAAACACACGATCCGTGTGATTCTTTAGTCCCGGTTGGTGTACCAACCGGGACTAAAGGCGGGTCATCCCTGTGTCATAGTTTGTGAAAATGTGCCCATATTTGACACATAGTTGTATCTTGGTACGACAAACAATGGTGCAGAACTGAGTTTTTTCAATTACTTATAAAAATATCATTTTTTGTGAAGCAAGTACAACAAATATGGTGCAAAATGGCACCCATCCAATTATCACACAAAGTAGACCATATTTTATGGATAATTCACAAATATTAGTAATTTTCTCGGTTTCTATCTAATTTCGCCTAGTTAAACGACTTTATGCCTATTTTTCGAAAGTAATTCAAATTTGAACTACAAGTGTGTGATAGTTTGCTCTAAAAAAAATTCAAAAATGTTTTTAAGGTGCACAATTAGTGGTTATATCACAGAACGTCGATAGTTTTGGATAATTCGACCCCTTACAATGAATAGTAACGGCAGCCATTTTGACCGTTTTTTCAAAAAAGTCAAAGAAAGTGAAAAAATAATCAAAAAATGAAATCCTTTGGCATGGAGTACTTTCATGCGTACTAGTTGCTAGGATAAATGATAAACTTGAGTTTTGACTTAGTTTACAAAAAACTTCTTCACAAAAAGGTCAATCATCTATAAACATGTATAAGTTTCGAGTCAAATGGCCTTGTTATGGTCATCCCCGTGCCATAGTTTGTGAAAATGTCCCCATATTTGACACATAGCTGTATCTTGGTACGACAAACAATGTTGCAGAGCTGAGTTTTTTCAAATTACTTATATAAATATCATTTTTGTTTTTCGATTGTCAAAAATGACATTTTTTTTGAACCAATGATGCAAGACGTACTTGCTCGTTGGGAGACCCAAGAGGAAGGTTTGATGTAGCCTAGCAGCAAGTTTTCCCTCAGTATGAAACCAAGGTTTATCGAACCAGTAGGAGCAACGATTCTTCAGAAGGTTGTTGGCGGATCGCACGGCGCAACACGATCTCCAACGTGGACCTGCACACAACACAATCACAGTACTTTGCCCCAACGACACAGTGAGGTTGTCAATCTCACCGGCTTGCTGAAAACAAAGGATTAAACGTCTCGTGTGGAAAATGAGTATTAAATTGCAGAGAATGAAAAAGGAACAGTTTGCAGTTTGTGGTTTAATCAGTTTAAAGGAATTGGACCGGGGTCCACAGTTCACTAGTGGTGTCTCTCCATAAAGATATTTCTAACATGTGGGTAAACAAATTACAGCTGGGCAATTGACAAATATTGAGCGCATGACAATGCATATACATGGCATGATGATTACTATGATATTTAATTGGGCATTACGACATGATACATAGACCGTTATCCAACAGCGTCTATGACTAATAATCCACCGCCGGGTTGTCATCCGAGTTCCCCGTTGGTATTAAGTTGCAAGCAACGGATAATCGCATTAAGTAAAGCGCGTAATGTAAACAAACACATATGCCCGTGGACATAGCATCGTTAGGTTGTCCTAGTGGCAACAGCACATCCATAACCTTAGAACTTTCTGTCACTGTCCCAGATTTAACGGAGGCATGAACCCAGTATCTAGCATAAATACTCTCTCTTGGAGTCACAAGCATCTACTTGGCCAAAGCATCTACTAGCAACGGAGAGCATGCAAGATCATAAATAACATAGGGCATAGTGATAATCAACTTGACATAATATTCAATATTCATCGGATCCCAGCAAACACAACAGCAGCATTACAATAATATGAACTTGATCATGTAGGGCAGCTCACAAGATCTAAAATGATAGCACAAATAGGAGAGACGTCCATCTAGCTACTGCATGGACCCGTAGTCCAGTGGTGAACTACTCACGCTCACATCGGAGGCAAGCATGGCGATGAAGAAGCCTCCGGTGATGATTCCCCTCTCCGGCAGGGTGCCGGGAAGAGGTGCTGGACCCTCCCGAGCTAGGGTTGACGACGGCGGCGTCTCTGGAACGTTTCGTGGATTTTGGCTCAGGTGCTTAGGGTTTTTCCATCGGGAGGATAAGTAGGCGAAAAGGGCGGCGGCTGGAGGCCCGTGGGGCCCACACCACCCCAGGGCGCGGCAGAGGGGGGGCCGCGCCTGTGGCGTGTGGCCTCCTGGTGCATCTCCTCCGTTGCTTCTTCGCTCCATCGTGTGTGTTCTGGCAAAATAGCATCTCCCGTAAAGTTTCGTCCAATTCCGAGAATATTTCCTGACTAGCTTTTCTGGAATACAAAAACAGCAGAAAACAGGAACTGGCATTTGGCATCTTGTTAATAGGTTAGTCCCGGAAATGTATAAAAGTGACATAAAGTAGATATAAAACATGTAACAATTGGTATAA